>JAPFBL010000050.1:1340000-2579166 GCA_026182355.1 Hermatobates lingyangjiaoensis | reverse complement strand
TGAATTAATATTTGATATTTACCATCAGTAAGTTATAACTTATAAGATGATAATATCATAATATAATGACAAAAAGAATCGTCAATTATAAATTAAGAGATTAAATTTAAATTTTATTTAAATTTACATTTTTTTCTAGTTTTTGATTTTAACAGTCGAATTGTACTTCTGTAAATGTTTTAGTTTATTATTAAACACCAAATCATAATTCACCTGACTCCACGAGTTTAATAGTCGAAAGTGTTCCAACTTAATTATTTATCTGGACAATTCAGGACTAGCGAAGACAAAAAGCCATATCAATTCTGAGATAAAAATTTTATAGCGTTCATAATTGTTGCATTAATAGCTAAGAAAGGCTGATTTTTCGTAGAAAAAACAGAACATTTTTACCAAATCATAGCAACACACTAACGAATCTTCGTCAGTAAAGATGTCCTGGCAAAGATTTGTTAGTAACTTTCCCTTCAGTTCTACGTATGAATACCCAAATATTAAAATGGCTGCATTGTAAAAATAATAACTAATGTCTAAATAAATTTGTTAAAAATTAATATTTATTATTTTTAATATTTTTTACGGTCATAAAACAAGTTATTGTGAGTATTAACAATAAAAAAATTACTTCACTTGGAAAATTCAAAGAAGTTGTGTCAGTATATATATACGATTCTATTTCAAATGAATTTGAAAAACTCAACCTTGTAGTAAGAAATGAAATAGTTGTCATTAGGTAGCTGAAGAATTGTAAGTAATATTATTTAAAAAAACAACCATAAAAAAATGCAAATTCATTTTCTTTCATAATTACTGAACATTACTTTAGTCTATTGAAAAAATATTATTTATCTAATTATCGCTGAAAACCACAGTGAAAAGTTATTGATTATCTATAAATCTTAGATATAAGCGCCAACTTTTTTTTTGCATTTATTATGAAGTTAGTAAACAGTCTTTCTCAAAGTGGGCGATAACGCCCCCTTGGGGGCGTTTGAAACCTAAAGGGGGGCGTTGATATGGGTTAGGGGGGCGATGTATAATTTGTAATTTCATTTACTTTATATAGTATTTTAAATTTCACTAAAATTAAAGCCCGGCTACTACACAATAACGAATAATTAGTTTATATTTCTACCCTGTATGATGTTTTAAAAACTTAAAATACTTAACATAGCTATTGCGGGGTGTGAAAAAGGCTTTATATCGTACTTAAAAAATAAAATTCCTTATAATTTCTTTGAAATCACTCATTACATTAAGATAACTTTTTTTGTGTGTATGACTCTGAAGAGCACATATAAATCATAGAAGTCATAAACTTTCATAGCGATACGGAAACATATTTTTTTCTACAAAACTCAATGTAAATGATTGAGCCATTTCATTAAAATTTTTATATGTTCATTAATATCATTACCAGATTTTTGGCTATTACTAATTCTGTTTCCGTGTCTCATGAATTGGTTTTGCTATTGAATTCCTCTTGGAAGGTTTTAATATAGAGTCAGCATCATGAGTGTTTTTTTTATTTCTAAATTAATTAGAGTTTCCTATACTCTGAAGAAAGAAGAACTGTAACACTTCAAAAAAAGATGAATTTTTTATGTTTCCATTGCAAAGTTTGGTATAAAACTCTCTCACTGAATCTCCCTGACTAAGGCTCTCTCTTTCCTTCGTCTGTCTTTATTATTCCCTGTCTTTAACTCCTTCTATTACCGTAACTACATTTATCTTCTATTACTTTCTACCTTCATTCTTCTATCTAACACTATCTCCATCCTCATTCACGCACCCATCTCTCATTCTCATGTTTGTGTAAACTTATAATTAATTACTCATCTCCAAATTGTTTTTTGATACTTATTTTATACCTCACTAAAGAAATTAATGTAATTCTCTGAAAATATTCTTTACTCAGGTACTATTATGCAGCCATTTATAATTTTCATTTATTTTTTTATAATTGTTTCTTAATTTGTTTTCGTAAATACAGTTAATAATATATATATATATATATATATACTTTGAATTGAAAACAGACGGTCCGAACGGACAAATAATTGAAGTTACAGCCAGAGAACACAAGAAAAAGGACGAACACTCACGAATCTCGATAATTTCGGCGTCTTGACGTCTTCAGGAGAGTAGAAAGAAAGAAAATAAAAGGAGAAAGAATGAAGGAACGGAGACGTAAATGCGTCAGTTTACATCAGTTTACATCGGCCAGTGGACGCATTTACGTCTCCGTTCCTTCATTCCTTCTCCTTTTATTTTCTTTCTTTCTACTCTCCTCAAGACGGCAAGACGCCGAAATTATCAAGATTCGTGAGTGTTCGTCCTTTTTCTTGTGTTCTCTAGCTGTAACTTTAATTATATATATATATTCTAAACAAAATCCAATCCAAAATGACTGATAACATTTAAAATATATATATATATATATATATATATATATATATATATATAAATTAAAAAGAGGTAGCACACAGATAGTCAAAGGAATAACTCACTTATTAAGTGAGTTATTCCATTGTCCCTCTGTGTGCTTGCTACCTTCTTTTTAATTGGTTTTTATTTAAAAGTCTACTGGACCGTTTCATTTAATTATATATATATGTAAGTTTATATGCCAATAAGCCCTTAAGGAGTATTAAACCAGGTATCTGAGCTGAGTTATTACGTTTCCCTATCAAAGTCTATGAGCGTATGTTGCATACTAAGGTAGAATACAGAGGTACTTTTCATTCGTTATTGTTTTTTATTCAGATATTCTTCATTCATAAAGTTATATTTACAAGGATTATACATATTTAAGTATTCGTTAGCTCCGTTTGATATCTAATTATAGTAGGAATTGAGGTAAACAGTGTATTAACTTTCGATTGTTACTTAAATGTTATTAGTTAATTTAGTACAGTACAATATAATTTCTGTAGTAACAGTTTTTAATAATTATTAGCAAGAACGCCAATAGCATCCTTATATAAAACTTCTCCAACTTTTTTCTTTATTTCAAATCTTATAAACGCATTATATTTTTACATTATTATAAGGAAATGTAGTATTATGAAAAAAAATTGATCTTAAATTTAAGATTTATGTATTGAAAAGTGTGGGTACGTGTATCCAACAGATTGTCGGCACGTTTTAAGTAATGACTTTGACAGTTCAAGTTCATATTTTTTCCGAATAATATGAGCTAAGTACCCTATACTGTAGGTGTTTCCTTATGATAAGCAAAGTTGAGTCATTCTAATTTTAGTTTTTTTGCCAAATTAAACAACAATCGCAAAACCTGCTACGTCTATAGCTTTGAAACATTTTAAGTTCTGAAAATTGATCTTGTACTAATGGATTATCTGTTCTAATTGTCAAACATGCTTACATTGTCTCAAAACCTACTCAGGTATAGTTCTTGTTTTAATATTTAATACATAAGGTTTGTAAAAAAAAGGTTATTTTAATGATTTAATTTAAGATAGCACATTATATTACTTAACATAGAACATAGAACAATACATTACTTAATATTATACAATCAAACGCCAAGTAACAAATTATTTTATGATGCTTTCTATCGTGAAGAATAGTTGACAAACAAAGTATTGCAATAAATCAACATATATTGCACCCTTTATTATATTTGATTCTGAACATTTAGTTCTTGATGTGTAACAGCTCCATTGTTCCCCTGAAATTTGAAGAATAGGAATGTTATTTTCTATTCATAACAGCAGTAATGCTAATTTCAGCATGCTACATCCTCGGTGATTAAAGAAACATAAAATATCCAAATAGATACTGTCTCCTTGACCTAACTATAATGGAAGAGTAATATTACGCAAAAAATAACGAATAAGTTATGTCTATAGAAATATGAGAAAAAGCATCATTGCAAAGAAATATACAATCAGATGGGCATGTATAAAAGAATAGAACGGGGTGTGCTCAAACAATTTTGATTTACAAAACAGAAAATTTCTTCTGTCTTTAACGTATCAATTTAGGATACTTTTTGGATATTGAAGTCGTTTTTTCAACAGTTTTTCATACCTTTCACAGCGATTTGATAAACGGTCATTACATGTTTCCGTCCAAATATTATAGAACGAATTAAATGACTCTAAAGTAAGAATAATTAAGATTTTACAGGATCTACCTCAACTGAAATTTAGTCCACTATAGCCTGCAGAGAGGTCTGTTTCGTCCTTAACGTTTGAATGACTTACCAGATACTTAATAAATAATCACGCTTGCAATATGCAATGATATGTGGATGACCGTTTTACTAAAAGATAGTACTGAAGATTATGATATGAATTTCATAGAATATTCTCAAAAAATCATATTTGGAGGTTCTCTCATTTCATGAAATGGTTTTTTATTTGTGTACTGGTTCAAAAATCAGTTTAGTGGTTTTATTATTATTTCATAAAAAATAGTAAAACCAGTGAAAATAAGTCACGTGTGATGTGGGTACCTGAACACAATAGATAAAGGGGACAAACACTGGAAAAGTTGTAAAAATTTGGAACTAAACAAATCTCCTGTGGTTGGAGGGAGCACTTCTTTTCCATAACATCTCACTTTCTTAAGGATTCATTTGTGGATTATATGAATAATAAAAAATATACACGGTACCCTGAAAAGTACGATCAAGATATGTTTCTGAAGACAATAATTTTTATTGAAATTCATTAAAGAACTTAACATCAGATTTTCTAACTTAGAGACGACAAAGTAATGCATAATAGGAGAGATGTAGCAGAAGCGCCCACAAGTCCAATGATATTCAGACCCTCAGTTTATAACAGTTATAAAGATAACTAACTATTTTATTAACAAGTTAGATTGTTCTAGATCAATAATTTTAAGTTTGGTGTAACTGATAACATGGACATAGTCACTTTAAAACAAATAAAGGAATTATTGACTATCAATGACTTTGATATTTCTTTCGTCGACTACTACAGACAGTAAAGCAAAAAAAAAACTCATTTTTCAACCAATTTTATATTAAGTTTAGTTGTAAAATTGAATGTAGTTCAGACCAAATTTTTACTTTATTATAAATGAAGTATAATAATCATGAAGGAATCGAAATGTTGGCGGCTGTACAAGTTCTTAGATCTTCTAATCCCTTCCTTGACGTTTTTCAATGATGTCTGTGTGTGAGTTACTGGGTGAGTAGGTCATTTCAAACGGTTTATTAAAGTATGTATGTTAGTTTGTAACGTACCAATTTATATATTTCATAAGCAGTATAAAAATGAGAAAAAATTAAGTACGTTTTGATACAAATTAAGTTATTATCAAATTTTGCATTGCAAACAGTTTGCGTTCATAATGAGATTATATAGTGTTGATATAAACGGTAAAGACCGATACAATTTGAGAATAGACACAGAGTGTTTGAACACGTAGTTCAATTATAACTGATTTTGATTTTGCGTGGAAACTTGTTTCTTACCCTTTTTTTCTGTTTCGTATACATTTTGAGTAAATACCATACAATAAATGATTGCACAAGTCATAAGAATAGCTTTTTATTCTCAAAGCGGAAGTGCGACTCGTTTCTTATTTCCTACCGATTTTTAGTGCATGCATGCAACATTAGCGTTGACTGGACATCAGGGGTTTTATGTTTTGTCTTACTTAAGTTTATAACAGTAGGGGTCATTTAGAAGTGCCTGGTATACACAGGCATAGCCCCAACGGTTTCATGGATTCTCTGAAAGATGGCTTGCACAAGATTGGATCTAAAATATTTCAAAAATTGTGATATGTATTGCTCTATTAGATATGTACTAAAGTTTTTCAGCATTGTGATTGCACTAACGTGTATGTGATATAGCAGTTTTCCTGAAGTGTGTAACACTTCTGTTGTTTAATGAATTTTGTTTCAGATAATATAAAATTAAAGTATGAGATAAAATGAAAGTCAATACATGATTATCCGATTTTCAAAATATAATTCTTCAACCATAATTACTTATCGTGGAATGTGAAAAGTCTAATTAAAACTGATATATAATTCATGTTTATAAACTTAATAAATGTCACATGCTGCGGTTCCAAGCTATTTTTCATCGTTCTATGTCACATGATTGAGGTTGGGACGTAGATCAACTCTGGCACATACAAATCAAAGTGACTCATTTGTGGTTTATAATACTGATATTAGATATTTGTTTATGATAACTTTCACAAAGTTTAATCTGAGATTAATTATCTTTCATTAATTACTGTTTAACTATAATATTGATAAACTAGAAGAAATATACAATAACAATAAAAAAAACGGTCATGAAGTAAGAAACTAAGAAATTTATATTGATTTATATAGATCTACAAATATGCAAATTGCACACTATGCAAACACAGTTTCTTTTTCACGGCGCTAATGATCTTTCTTAGTTTCTCCCAGAAAATTGCAACCACCGGTAAACAGTCCAAGCAGAATTCCATCTCATAAAAATGCCAACACATTTATCCCACTTGAACTATTACTATGGTGACCAAATTCTTACAATAAAATCAATAATTTTATTAATTCCAAGAGTTTATTCAGATCACTAAATTTTCTCCGATTTATTATGACTAGAAGTGTCTTGAATGCAACCTCCGCTTCCCTTTTCCTTTCGAAAGGAAGAACTCTTTCTTTCGTTGATGCACTAAATACTCAAGTATTGCATTTTCACGAGCACACAAAAAATTGTTTAAGACTATTTTCATTAGGACCCAAAATCTAATCTATTTTCTTTCTGATAATTACCAAATAACGGCAATCAACTCCAATATCAGGCAATCATAAATTATTGTTAGTTAGAGAAAGTTTTATGTAATGAGGTGGGGAGATGGAGGTTTCAGAGTTCCAGTAAAATGATAAGCGGTTTCCGTTTATAACATTCTCACGTTCACAAGCCAAGAACCTCAGCACTTCTACAGTAAACATGGCATGTCATCAGAGTTATCTCTCTATTACAGGCTCCATGCCAGAGAGCAGTTCACCCCTTGTACCCGTCGTAGCTGCAGAAACGCATTTTAACAAGTTTCAGTTGTAGAAGGCGGTACTTGTTGGTATATCGCAATCATTATATTAGAGTAAATAGACAGTAGATCATTAAAGCATATTTCATTAATATAAACCATAGACTAGGTAGTTACGATCTTTAGACTGAGAGATTTGATTTTACGAACTGATTTCCTTCTGTTTGGGTTTCATTGATGAGCTAGCAAAGTGACATGTCTTATAAGTATAAAAGCAGATTACAGTATAAATAAATAAAATTATACAGAGAAAATAGTTTATAGTAAGAAATAGAAGTAGTTATGTTAAAGTGAAAAAGAACCCAAGATGATATTATCTTCAATGCAGAAGAAAAGTTAAAAAATATTTAAACAGTAGATTAAAAACAAAATCGGAAAAACAGATAAGAACAAAAATATTTACCCACACTCCAACTTTGACAATAGAACAAAATTTAACACAACTACTTACGGAGAAATATTCTTAGTTGATATCCAACTTAAACCTGGAATTCAAAACCTACTTTATGATTTTTTAATGCAAACATTACTTTTTCCTCCATTTTTTACATTAATCTCCGTAAATGTCAATTTATTGGTAGGATTATTAAAAAGGCAAAAGCATGAAACATTCCGTTATTTACAGTTAAAATGAAAAGTCTGTAAAGTTAGTTAGAAAGTTTTTTTTTACAAAGGATATTTCAGCAGGTCAAATATCCTCAATTTTATAAAATGTTCTTTAATCGATTTCACTGTTTGAAAACACCTAGCCTTGAAAATAGATTTTTAATCGGCTGAACAATATCAAATCACAAATGAGAACACGAACCTGTAAAGTCAATTTAGAAAATTGTTTTGTCTAGCGACTCTCTCAATCGATGTCGACAATCATGCATTCTGTCTTGCAAAACCAGACGTCTCATTTAAGATGGTTATTTTAATTATTTATTTTAAAATCTGTTTGTAATCTTATAAATATATTGTCTTTATGATATTATTTATTCTTTTATATAAATTATATATTTTAATTTAAGTCATATTATATGACTCTTCCAGTTTAATTATTAAAGTTAAAAGTGTTAGCCACTATTGGATGCATTAGCGTTTCTTTTTCTTTTTCTTAAATTCTCTAGTAGTAGTAGTAATAGTATTGCAAAGGATGGTGAGGCCAATGATCTGGCAAAAAGTCAACTTAACCTATTAAGTACCAACATTTTTCTTAAAATCTTGCATACAATTTTTATGCATTATGCATCAAATTATGCACATTATTAATTTGCATATTATGAAAGCATTATTATCAAATTATCACCTCCAAATATCTTTTTAAAAACCACTTTTTCAAATATTTCGCTTTTTTAATGAAGTCCCATTTGGGGATTACAGAGTAGAACCAACACATGAGACTAATCATCTTATATTTTGAATAATAATATTGAAGTAATTTGATATGATGTAATATTTATAATATGAAATTAGTGAGAGTAATGATGATAACAGAGTACTAATTCAAGTTGAAGGAAATAAATTTCAAAGGTATTAGAGAAAAAAATGGTGTTCTTTGTGCCATTCCTCCCAACAGTCTACCAGCAAGCCTTTGTTACATTTTCTGCATTGCTTTCTGACAATTTTTTTTTCAAATAGTACATATTCTTTGCTTTTCATACTTCTTTCTTTCGATCAAATGACAATCAATGCTTCGTATGATGTCATTTGGAACTGTTTGAGTGCTCAGTTTTCGACGGTTTGATTTGCCGATTTTGAATCAGAAAAGGAAGATGCTTTACGAAATGAGAACTTTACGAAATTGAAGTAATATATTTTTTCCATTCCCTGTTTCATATAGAACATGCGTATTCACTATTGCCCTCTCTAGCGAATTTGTGGAAATTGGAAAATACTATTTTTTACTTTACTATCAGTAAAGTATAGTGATCGTGAAATAATTCGATCTCGAGATTTTGACGGAATTGTATGTTTTGAGATCCCAAAAGTCGTTTTATGAAGTTTTTTCGATGATGTCTGTGTATGTGTATGGGTAGGTGGTTGGGTGGGTGAGTGTGTTAGCATTGCTTGTTACCACGCTACGGTCCAGAATCTTTGATGGATCAAGTTGATATTTTACACAAAAATGGGCCTCATAGGGTAGAAGATCCCTATTTTTTGGGAAGAATTATGCATGGCGGGAAAGTCACTTTTTTGCCAAAAACTGTTTTTTAAAAAACATTTTTTCTCCTAAACTGATAACCCTTTGTTTTGAATTTTTGGCATTATCTTTGAGGGTACAAATAGAAAAAACGAAAAATGTTAATTTAGTACAGTACAATATAATTTCTGTAGTAACAGTTTTTAATAATTATTAGCAAGTATTCGCCAATAGCATCCTTATATAAAACTTCTCCAACAGTTTTTTTTTATTTCAAATCTTATAAACACCTTATATTTTTAGATTATTATAAGGAAATGTAGTATCATGAAAAAAAAATCGATCTTAAATTTAAGATTTATGTATTGAAATGTATGGGTACGTGTATCCAACAGATTTTCGGCACGTTTTAAGTAATGACTTTGACAGTTCAAGTTCATATTTTTTCCGAATGATATGAGCTAAGTACCCTACACTGTAGGTGTTTCCTCATGATCGATCAATCACTATCTGTACTACCATAGAAATGAAAGACTAATAAACATCTCCCATTTAAATCTTTACATTATGCTTAAATGAGACATTATATATTATATACCCAAGAACATTGATATTAACTTTACTTATAGTAAAGTTGAGTGCAGGCCACTCCAGATTTTTTTAATTTATTTTTCCCTGTATTTGTTTATCATCCAATTCATTTTGTCCACTCCCCTCCGCCCCATATATTTATTATAATCATTGATGCAGTTCGGTTGAGCGAGTGAAACTTTATTCTTTTCTGTTTGAGAGTAGTGAGAAACAGTTTCTGCGTTGAAACATTGCTGAGAAAGCGTTTCATTTCATCACATCTTTCATTCACTTTTGAGACATCTCCAATATTTTTTTTACAAAAATCAATTTTTTGTCCACATTTCTTCTTAATTGTCTTCTTAGGGCAAGGTTCAGAGTTTGTTGATTCTTCTGATAGGCCTGCATCCCTACTAGATTATACGTGTAGATGACCCAGCGTCAATAGGAATGATTGCATCATGCAAATCCGCTCCTTGCCTTATTCGTCAGTTATTATATCAACGACGTCTAGTGGCAGTTCAATGACATCGCAGAAAATGACTGAAGGAAGTTTAGGTCATTTTCAATTGTCTCTTGCAAAGCAGCAAGTGTATACTCTTTCGCAGTCATATTGAGGAAAGCTAATAAAAGGTTATCACTTTGCACTGTAGACCCCAAATGGGAATCACGTAAAAAGCACTAAAAACTACACCAAAAAAGTTAAAAAAAAGATTTCTATTAACACCTTGACATAGCTGTATGTAATAGACAAGATGTAGAGAGTCACAGTAAAAAACATTGTGAAGGTATACACAAAACTGAAAATGGAAGTGACCTTTTAACTCCCTTATCTGAGACTTTTTCAAACTCATACCTCAATATCTCCTTATCTAATGCTAGGAGTTGAAAGATTAAACCTGGGACAATGCAGTAGCATGCTTACTAGTAACTAGTAGATAAGAACAAAACAACCTCATATATGAAAAAAATAATATAAATTAACTGATCCCCATTTGAGGCCTACGGTACACACAATGGGTTACTGGACTCTTGCAGCTATCCCTGATTAACCTGGTACTTCGCCAAGGTAAATATATCTGAATCATTAATATAGACCACGAGACCCCTACTTGCATTCCTTCAATTAATCTGCCCTATTAATGATCAACCAAAATTATTTAATCTCATTGGGCAGGTTGGCTATACACAGTTGACCAGCATGAAATCATCTTCCTCACCACATTTCAGGCATTCTACACTGTCTCAACCACTATATATATTAAATATTCCTTAAGTTAACAGTAACCAGAAAAAACTTTTATAAAATTTCTAAATTTAATATTTCTAGGATCCGAAATAAACATTTTTGTCTACCTGATGCAACGGTAGGTAGTCCTTTCTTCACCAGTTTCTCCTACAGCCATACAGGCTGCAATTCATTGCACTAGCAGTATAATGTCTTTTAGCAATATTGTTTAATGTGTGCTCATACCTAACATATCCCATAAGGCATGTTCAAAAAATTGTTGGCGTTGTATTTAAATATTGCTAATTCATTCCTTATGATAATTTCAAATAGCCAGTTATTGCAGTATCAATGAATACTAAGCAATACATTTATAAAAACCACAGTAATAATACATTTCTACAGTATATACTATATTTTATAATTATATAGTACATAACTTCATTACCTTACATACATTATAGTAATAAGATTGAATATACAACATCTAATAAAAAACAATATTTGTTTTTGATTTTTTTATTAAAAGAAAAAAATATAGTTGTTATTGAAGTGAATAAAATATTTAAACAGGGAATATTTTGAAATCTGAGATTTTTCAGAAACAGTTGATATAGTAGGTTTGTTTAATTAATCTCGAGGTTCAGATTACAGTAGTGTAATTACACTCGTATGAAATTGAAATATTTCATTAGATTCTTAGGACAGATTTTTTGTTGGTAGGGAGATTAAAGCTCTGTTACATGGTGAATGATATCGTTGTAAATGGTTGGGGTGCGCCATTCCGTCCACCTGGTGGCTATTTTTCATGGAGTTTGTTTAATTTGTGTGCCAACACTGGAGGCCATGTGTCATTTAGGGATTTAGTTAATTGGAGCCCTTAGGCTCAGCTCATCCTAGTCATTTCATTGTTTCCTCTCATCTTCCAACCCTATTATTATGAAAGTATTAATTTTGATTTTTATTTTATCATAGCAATCAAAATATATTAAAATTAATGATTTTATAAAGTTCTTGGTGAAATACGATACCTGAACACTTCATCTTAGAATTCCCCTTCAGAATACATCCGCACAATGAAGTTGTACTTTATTAATGACAAACCAGTACATTTGAATCATGCTTGAATTGGCACCTCCTTATATTTAAAACTGCGTCATCACAAAAAAATTGTTTTTCACCTGACAGCATTTATTTACCAGCTTTTCATCCTCTTAATAATTTACTATGTTGTTAATATAAAATTTAATGGCTACAAATTCAAATGCACGAAAGATACCATATAATTCCGTGTCGAGGTAGTCAAGAAACTAAACTAAACAAATATTATTGAAACACGGACTCTAAAAACAAGAAAAAGACTATTGTTTTTAAAATTATTCATCAGAAATATAAAAGATCCTTAATGGGCATGATTTTCTCTGTTTAGTGATTTTCATTAGTCATTAGGATATCATCCTCAAGAGTGATGATGCTGAACCTGAGAGAGCACTTGATACAAAAACGAAAATCTTAAGCCCCTATAATTATAGATGAAGTAACGTAGTTATTGGTTTACAGTCAGAAATCAAAGCTCATTTTCTTTTCAAGGAACGCCTGGCTCTGCTCTTCTCTGAAAAACAAAAAATTATAATAATAGATATTGGAAGACATGTACCCTACATTCATATCAATTCGGGCATTTATATTAATTATGTAGCTGGCAGACTCATGAGAAAAGGAACGTATCAGCTTGAGAAGTCATTTTCTATAAATGATTGTAAACTACTCAATGATTACAACCAAATCTTGAAATGTAAGACTGTCAAGTTACTGTGGAGTTAATGAGAACACGAAGTGAAATTGGAAAACATACTATTAATTTCCAAAACATTATTCAGTAGTTTTATGCATCGCCATTGGCCATCATTGGTTATGAACATATTTACACCATAAAGCTTTCAAGCAACTCCCTTTGTCAAATAGATCGAAGACAAAAAGAGAAGATAACATTTGATAGTGGAGCATCCCCTGATTACTAATTGTTTTGGAGGTCTATAAAATTAATAGCTATGATCAAAAATTTACTATTATTAATGAAAATAAATTAAATAAACTCACTTTTCTCGACTTGTCAAAAGGTGTTTTCAATTAGGTTTTTTTTTTACTTTATTGGATTCTTCAAATATGATTCTACTTCTTTGTTAAAGTATAGATTGCATTTGTGGTGAAGTTATAAAATACATTTTGCCAAAAAAAACCTTCAGTTATTTCTACTCGAGAATGTACAGTGAATATTCTAGAAGACTATAAAATCTGAGACCCTATTTATGATGGTTTTTTTAAAATTGTTTTTATCTCCAATAACAAATCAAACAATTTATAAAAAGAAGGGTAAATAATTAAAAACATATTTTTTATAAAATATTTTTACTATGATTTGACTATCTAGTAGATGAGAGAATTATATAGAAATGCCATTTTTTAATGTATATTCTCTTACTTTGAATACCAAGAAAACATTTGTTGATATTACTAAATGATTAAACAAAATAAAACTGCAATAAACATTTCCTGATAAAAATAGCATCAGAAAGAAATGGCAATATAACTACGAACCAGTTAATCTACTGGTGTCTATTAACTGTGATTGACCGAAATTGCCACTTGGAATTATTCAGAATGCTCTTACAATGGAGGTGTTTGAATCTCTCCAATGAACTCAGTGATATTCCTATCTAAAACTGTATACTATAATCTCCGTAGTACTAAGAATCTTGTTACTCCTGGCAACATGTGTTTGAACAAACTTCACACATCCTCACAAAATTTAGTTCTTGTTTTAAGCAAGTTTATTAATTCATGCTGGTTGACAATTTAGTATAAATTTCCCGTGAAATGTTGAAGTTATACATAAACAAATTTGTGTTAAAATAAAATTGAACTCATTCCAGGATATCTGCAAGTAATATCCTGCAAGTCTTTATCGGATGATAAAGCAAATTCTTCCTTTAAAGCATCATTAAAGCAATAAGTATATATATATATATATATATATATATATATATATATATATATATACGATTAAAATAAGCAGTGACACATAAACAGAAACACAACAAAGACTCACTTTTCAATATTTCGACCGTAATGGCGGTCGAAATATTGAAAAGTGAGTCTTTGTTGTGTTTCTGTTTATGTGTCACTGCTTATTTTAATCGTTATTTGTCCTGCCGGACCGTTTTTCGTTTATCATGGTATATATATATATATATATAAAAAGATTTCACATAAACACGTGAAACAACAATCAATGATCAAACCACAATAAGAAATGGGAAAACAAGACCAAGATCCCCCAACCGCAACAAGCGGCCTTCGTCAGAGTCAAAAACCCAACTGACTGTTGGGTTTTTGACTCTGACGAAGGCCGCTTGTTGCGGTTGGGGGATCTTGGTCTTGTTTTCCCATTTCTTATTGTGGTTTGATCATTGATATATATATATATATATATATATATATATATATAATATATATTTATATATACTTATTGCTTTAATGATGCTTTAAAGGAAGAATTTGCTTTATCATCCGAAAATTATCATTATTTTATTGTTTGAAATATGTCTAGTATTAAACAATAATTGTTGCTTCTGAGTTAAATAATGAGAAAATTATATTTAAATATGATTTCATTTTCTTATGTATTAACCAATGGACAAGGTGATAAAATTACATTGCTTGACTAAGGCAATCAATATATCATAATTTAACAGTTTTATTCGTTTAAATAAGTATTACTGCAAACATTTGGTGAGAAAAAAACCATCACAAGAAAATATTCTTTTAATAAATTTACAGTAAACATTTTCTAATTTTTCGTACTTGACCGCATGGAAAACAATGTTGTAGTTGTGTTAAAGTTGTTAGTTTGTTCCTGATATATTGTATAAGATCTAAAGAGTTTTCATCTTTTTTCAACTTGATATCTATAAATCCTGAAGAAACAACTTAGGAACGTTTCACGTACACATTTCGAACTGTTCGCAAAAAAACACGTATGACATTTTTAGAAATACTATGATATGGTCATACAAAGTAGATACACATAGTTAAATATTTGATTTGAGTATATATGCATTATGTATTCATTATGTATATATTAACCAATTTTTATAATTTGTTCAGAGTAAGAATTCTTATTTTTAATTACTTCTACAAATGCAAATTTTAGAATAAAATATTTTCTATGTCATTTTTGGCTTACTTTATGAATAATAACTTGAAATGTTAAAAAGTTGATACCACAATTTATTGTTGTCGAATAATTAGTATTGATGACAAGTTCATTTCATATTATACAACCTATGCTTTTGCTTGTAGTTCAACTATGGAAATTACTCTCAATTCAGTTCCCGTACCTCACAAATATTAAATTAATGTTTCTCAGTAAAGTAAAAATCATAAAACAATTTAAGTTACACTCAATAAGACATTTGTGCTAAAGGCCACTGATGAATCATTGCTCAATTAAAACACTCAATAGACTAAATTGTATTGGACCTAAACTGTATATTAATCAAATCAATCCTACTCACCAGGTAAAAAGTAATTTCTTAAAAATGCATGTGCGATGTTAAGAACTTAACTATCATTCACTTTTGACCTGAAAGCTCAATCTACTTGTTACTTGTTTTAATTAGTTTGAGGTAGCTTAATTTTACCTATAAATGTTCCGAAACCGGTAAAAATATATGAACAGCGGATGACAAATATGTACCGCAATATGACTAGTAACATTCATGGTTACAACTAGATATTTCTTAGCTTCATGACATATGCATTCTATTTTAATACATGAACTTGTTCACTTTGAGTATAGATTTTTCTAAAAATTTAATCAAACAAAATTATTGTTTTATTATTAATACAAGGAATTTGAAAACACGTATACCTGTTAATATCAGTTGTAAGGATAATACATTTTTTAAAGGTATAGAAACGAAAGTGCATTCAGCATATCATTGATGATCCTCGTCAGGGGTAAAGGTAGTTGTCTAACGAATGTGTTACAAGCAATATAAATACTGAACCATGTAATATATCTAATTATTAGACACATAGTTATTTGTGTTTGAGGTACCTCAATTGACTATGTAGACTACAAAACAAGCTCTACTGGGAATAGCAGGAATCATGGAGTTCTGTCCTATCAAACAAAAGGACAGTTAGAAATCTCCCAGTTAGAAATTTCTATAAAAACGAACAATTTACAGGTGTAAAATGAAAATGTTTTAATAGGAAAAGAAAGGTGAACAAGTTAATACAACAAAACATGAATAGCTTGACCTATAAATTGCCATTTACAATGCCAGTCATACAATGTTAATCAGAGGGCGAAGAAATTGTCACAAATGATAACCACTATATTGAAAGTATTCTGATTTCAAAAGTGAGTGAAGTCTAATGTACTGCTGGGTCATAAACATAATAATAAACCAGTAAAAATATGTTACTCTTATTGAGAAACCTGAAGACAAGATTATACAATGGTTCAGACAGTGGTTGCAGGCTATCATAACATCTGCGGTCCAGAAGCTTTTAGCATAACATACCCCTAGATTTCTTGAGCAACAAGTAGATGAAAGATAAACAGATCGACCAAGTCTATTTTAGTCTAGAAAGGTCATTCTAACTAAACTATAATTTTAAAAAAATAATAAATCCATTATAAGTGAAAAATACTTTTGTAAGAACAAATATATATTATCTATAGTTTAAAATTACTTGAATAACTTAAAATCTGAAACTTATTTTATATTTTAGAATGGACAAAGGAAAACTCAATTGAACAAATAAGTTTTAGCCGCAGTGCATTCGAGTCTAATGAAATTTTTATTTGTCAGTCTCATAATAAAAATAACACGAGTACCAACATATCAAATCATTCTAGATCAATGATTTTAAGTTTGTTATAGCTTGTAAAGTTGATAAAGCCACAATAAAAACAGGAAATCATAAAATCAATTATCTATGCGCTTCATATCTATGTGTAGATTACATCTACGCAATAAATATTGAATGTAACATTCAACTGATTTTCAACTAGACCGGTATTAGGTTTTTTTGTGGTAAACTTTAGTGGCTTATTTTATTTTTGTTCATCTTTCTTTTGTTTCATCTATCTTTTGATTACTATCTTTCTTTTAAATGCATGATATATCTTGTATTATTATTTTATCTTCATATTCTATCTAAAATTATCTTTTTTTTTTAAGATTTCATGTAATTTTTCTCGTTTTTTTTTTGCCTAAGTGATCAATTTTTGGCACTTTATTGTTAAAATAGTTTTGGTTTAGTGGTCTCTAACGTTTTCTGCTAAAAGAGGAGGACAGGAAAAAGTAATTAAACTCTCCACAGCAAAAAAAAAAAAGAGGAAAAGTATTTTTTTTATATAAAGTGAACATACCCTATTTTTTGTTGGTTATTCTTGCGCATCCCTATATGAAAACAATTACTAATTAAATATATCATAATTTAAAACAGATTTTACAACATTACAGGCTCAATGAATTGTAGTAACCTTAGAGATTGGTAATTTATTTACTTCCATAATAATAGCTATGTTGGTTATTACCTTAAATTAATTTTATCGTATTACTTTAGGAGTAGTTGCTTGAAATGAATTAATGAAGTATATTTGATGTGCTTGTATGTATGTAAGGGTATATGTGTCAGTGTATAATCATACATAGAAGTTCATAAATTAATTTTTAAGTTATGTCTATACATTTTCAGGATGATTGATTTATCCAGTTTGAATAGGTGGAAGGATTAAGGAGTGAATTAATGGTCTAAGTGGCAAAAAGGGGAGAGGTTCAATTTAGAGGCTATCCTTTTATAGGAAAGGGTATAATTAAGTAGATAAATCTCTTACCAAGTTTAACGTCGATAATCTCAAAAATTAAGTTACAGTTAAAATATTTTAAGTAATACGATGAATATTATATAATTATGGTATTATATAATTAATTATACACATTCATTAAATACAATGAAAAACGAAATAAATGACTACATATTTAAGCATAGCCTTAAATATATAAGTTCAAATGAAGTCATTTATTTCTTAAATTTTTTAAAGTAAATTATTGTGGCACTAGTTCTTGATAGAATTACAAGAATTGTAATAGGAGTTTATTTTAGACTGAACTAGAACTTGTTTGACCTACAATTTATCTCCTTCTATTACATCTATTCAGTAGTTGCATGCATGATTAATGTCAGGGGTTATTTGAAAAATCCGGAGCAGAGGTGGTTGTTTAGCTTCGAACCTTAGCTAACCGGTCGGTCCACAGCTTCATTATCTGTATTCTTATGTCCCCATATACTCACAGGAGATTAATTTTATTTTTACTGGCTAGATTCTAGCCTTTTTATGTTTTTATTTATAGCCGTTTTATGTGAAACGTTTTTACACTAAATTTAACTTGAAAACAATAGAGTTCTACATGACATGATATACCAGTACATACTTAATGTATATACGCTCCTTACATAAATTTATCGAATGCAATTCGGTAAGTAAAACAATGGTTCATCCTTTCAAATCATTGCAAACACTACGGTTTGCATATTCCAATCAAGCTTTCTTACTAAACCTTCATCCTTTTTCAAACTAGAAAAGAGGTGCTAGTTTCAACAATCTTTCTAGCCATAGGACTATTTATGACCATATCAAAATCCAGGTAATTTTTTCCTGACATTCTTTTTGATAACATAAAAATAAAAATCTTGATATTTGGTTCTTTAACTATTTCAAACCACTCTGAAAACAGAAAATGGTTTCTTTCTTCATTTGGGAGGTTTTCTTTGTTTCCTCAAATCTTAGAGGTTTAATAGCTTCCCTTCGTAGGTTATGAAGGTTAATTTGGGTTAATTTTCCAATATCCATTGCACAACGCAATAACCTTGAAAATGATACAAAAGTATCACAACAGTGTAAAGAAAAAGTGTAAATTTAGGGTTGAGGCTTCAAGTTCTACCGTAAAATTTTTTTCAAGCAAAATATTCCGTTTGTAATTTAGCAAATCTATCTGTAAAAAAAGACTTTTTCAGAGAAGTTTTTCACCCAATAAAACCCCTTAAGTATTTTGTAATGTTATTAAAAGAAGTATTGTGTACAATTTGACGATAAAGCACAGTGGAACATGCTGGAATAAAATACAAAATAAAAAAAAAATAGATATTCCATAGACTTGAAAGTTCTATTTTAGAAATTGTAAGAGCGTTGTCTTTGATATTTTCTGTACTTCGCCTGGAGTAAAGTATAATGACAATTTTAGATAGATTTATACCTAGATCTGTCTTATTCAATCACCTTTTAATAATATAGAAAGCATGTTGCAAAACCCAAAAACAGTATCATCATGTGTTCCTTTTCTTGTAACAACAAAGTCATCTCCCTAGCGCAACAGTGTTTTTTTTTAAGTGTCCAGTAGATCATTCACAACTATTGACCATAATTACAGCAAATTGTCTTTTAATCAAAAACTTTGCAGATTTCAGCATACAAGACTAATAATTGCCATTCTTAGTGTTTAATTAAGCACAAGTTCATGAAATCCTTGCATATAGACAGCAACAATAACGAAATTATAAGTTTCTTGAATCGAGAAGTAGCCGTTTTGTCATTAATAACGTTTCACGACTCACTATTACCCTAAAGAAATTATGTTCTTAAGCACATGAAGAACTGTATATGTAAAATTAAGGTTTGTGAAAGACTTCTGTAGGCAGTTGTTTTTCAGTCATGTACGCTGTTAGAACACATTCTTTAGACAGCCAGTTATTTCA
Source organism: Hermatobates lingyangjiaoensis (assembly GCA_026182355.1). Lineage (NCBI taxonomy): Eukaryota > Metazoa > Arthropoda > Insecta > Hemiptera > Hermatobatidae > Hermatobates > Hermatobates lingyangjiaoensis. Next base: position 2,559,358 of record JAPFBL010000050.1, on the reverse strand, counting down.
TATTGAAAAAAATCGTTGATATATGCTTGATGTGCGTTTACTTTTATGCAATATTTTTTTCTGATATATCATATTATTCCTTTAAAATTTTTAAATGTATTGTACTAAGCCATTAAAGAACTAATAACTAAAAATAAATATAAATTATATTTTCAAAATAAAAAAACCACCAAAACATGAAAAGTTAACACTTTTTCAAATTGAGTTTTTAGTTGTTAAAGTGCTTTATTTGGTTTTGAATTACTTTTTTTGGTAACTCATTATTTTTAAAAGACATTTATGAAAAAAAATTAATCTTTTTACCGCAAGGTATTCAAGAAATGAAATTAATTAAATATTCATAAAAAAAATAGCACAGTCACTTTTCTTAAAGTTGAACAAAAGCATTTTAAATGTTTATGATGCGGATATGTACTACATAATTATACTTCAGATCTGAGTTTGTTATACTGCTGTTAGCTAAAATACAGAGGTTCTCACAGTACGAGAAATGAAGGGAGTGGTATGCAGTTGGATGATTATATTAATCCAGGATTAAGAAAAAATATGGTTTCATGTTTTATGTAAGTAGTTAATAATCTCTGAGAATTGAGATTATTAAATTTGAGATTATTAAATGTTTAATACTTTGAAGACAGCATCTAATACAAAGGAATAATATTTTCAATGTTCAGTTATCAATAAAATAAATGAAGGTGTAAATATAATTTAATAGAGTATATGTAGAATATATATAAATAAATAAAACAATTGATAAAATTATTTAATAACAGAATTCAGAATTATATAGAAAAAAATTTTTTTTTGAACTGACATCTATTTCTCACTTTTTTAGAAATTATCTAAAAAAGTAAAGTTATATTTTCAGTGTTAACTTTACATTGGTAAAAACCTAAAAGGAAATTAGCTGACTTTTGCAAGCTGACAGTGGACATAAATGTCAACCAGCAGGTCTGCAGCCAATCCATCATTAGCAGGAAATTCAAACTGACTGCTACAATACTTTCCAATTTCAATACTACAGTTTTCATATTTTATCAGAGTGACTTTAAAAGAATACTTTTTACTAATGTTTGAGAAATATAACTTATTTTAAAGTCAAGGTGTATAAAACTCGTGGTAGTTAATTAAATTATTGATTTTTTTTTAAAACATTGTGCTATTTAATATTTATATTTTGTTTAAGTTAATCTTTTTTTTTTATGATATTTGAATAGTTGGACAGTACGACATTATATTGGGCAGTCAATAACATGAAATTATGGATCTTTAGCAGATCCTACTTGAGTCACGATTAGCACTCAAAAAAGCTCAGCTCAACTTAAAACTTAAACTGACCTATCTGTAATGTCACCGTCTGAAGTAAACAGGTGGTCTGAATTTCAGTAATGCAATAATATGCATGGCCTTCTGTAATCATTGTTATTTCATGCACAGGTCACTGGGAAAGGAAACTCGAACTAACGTAAATGACACCTTCCTTTTACTCTAAACTGAAGATACGATTTACTTCGAAAAAGCTGAAAATACGCTCATCTACTTTGGACTTCTTGTTTTTGGATGACGGGAAATTAATTTTGATGATTCATGTATACAAAACTATAGTCCTTAACAGATATAATTATTTGCGTTTGAATATGTAGATAAATTTTGTTCCTTAAAATTTTTGGAGATAAAGAAGTAATAAATAAAAATATTTATTTAATACTGTATACGAAAATACTGTATTTTTAAATACAGTCTTGTAAACATTTGAAAAGCACAATATTATATTTTTGTTAGTATAAATGACCTACAAAACAGCCTTTTAATAACTATTTGCTTTCTTTCCCAAAGAAATAAGGAAGTGGTTGAATTTCCATGTAGGATCAGCCCCATAATATGGAAAGTTACGACGAAAATGGGTCATAATCATTAATATTTCTGGTCTACATCAAGACTAAAGTCAAACTTTTAAAATTGCGGGTGAAACTAAAATAAATAGAAAACTTAATCTAAAAGTCTTGTGAATCATAGCAAACACATATTCTAGTAGGATATGTTATTAGAATATAAGTTATCATCACATCTAAACTGTCGATAAGGAGTAAAACCGACACATTTTTTAATATTTTGGTGTTTAAAATCATAGGTGAAAATATCGAAAGGCAGATTTCTTATATTGGAATTTTTGGTTTATTTCAACTATTTGAAGATTATTGTAATGTAAACTGACTTTGATTTAAAGACAATTCAAAAAGTTATTTTATAAATCATATCGGTATTGTAGTATATTAATAATATTTGTCATTTATACATCAAGAAATGCAGAGCCCATCTACTAAACATAAACGTTAGTAGAAACGTAATACTTAGTTCCATATTGATTTATTCACTGGAATATGCCCACCTTCCGAAGTAGGCTTCGTGTTTCTGTTAGTATTCTGTGTATGTAACATGTATGCATCGATCAATTATCGACGTTTTTATTACGTCAGTGATTAGATTGCAGCAATTTAATAAACAAGCGATACTACGATTATTTATTCTGTAATATATTTTTTTTAAATATATAATTTAAATGGTAGTATATTTTATATAATTATTTTAAATCATAGTTATATAATTTAACAAGCAATATATTTTAGTGCTTAATTTTTCAAATAAGTAGTAAAAAAAGTTTTAAAGCGTAGGATTTATTTAATTTTGAAAACATTACTGTTTTGTTAAAGAAAAATAATTGTTTTAAAACTTTACTAAACAGGTTTTTAACACTTTTGAGATAAAGATCTAAATTGTGTGATGAGAAAGCTGGACGAAACATTTAGAAGGTTTAATCTAGGCGAAACTCGTTTGGGATATTGCTTCAGCTAGGCTCATTTTTGCAAGTAATCTCCAGCAATGGTGGCGATATTTTGGCCTTATTTCCACTCAGTCAATGGATTCACTTTGCTGATATGTAAACTGTTTCTGGATTACTGCCAGGTCTAAATCTTTACATGTAAAAATCATCACTTTAAAGGTAAATTCATTCTTTTCTTATTTAAATTGTAAAGGTATAATAATATGATTGAAGATTTTTTTTCTGAAAAATATTCTCATTTATTATGAAATATTAGGTAGAAAATGAGCATGTCTATTTTTTCTCTATTTTTTGGGTTCTGACATTTGAATTACATCCATATATAAGTTTAATAAATAGAATTGTAACATAAATAGAAAACATTTATGAAAAAATTTGGCAACATTTTGTAAAATTGAGTAATTAACTATGTATGGTTTATATAGAATACACTACACAAAGTAATTACATGTATGTAATAATGCTGCATTTTCTAATAATGAGATAGAAAGAAAGGTGTGTGTGGGAGAGAGATAGAGTTAAAGAAATTAAAGAAGATATATAGTAATAGAGAAAGGGGAGAAAAATTATATATGAAAAAGAAGAAGTAAGAGAGGGATTGTGTGAGAGTGAGTGGGTATAAGAAATAGAGGGATCAATTTTGTGTGTAATAGGAGTGTTTTGATGTAGTTGGGTTATAGGAGTGAGAGAAAGGCGTAAAGAATGTAAAGTCACAGAGAGTTAGCATAAGATAGGATAGCTATATATCAACTGCTAGAATTACAAAAGCAGGCAAACATACCTGAAAACATTTAGCAATTTAGTACTCTTACAAAAACTGAAACATAATTTTTTTTTATTTGCACCATAACTCCCTGGAGGTTTTACTTCGAGTATCAAGGCTTAATATGTGTACGTTGTTGAATTATACATATATTAAATTACGCTATTTTTTTGAGAGAGACAGAATTAAAAAAAATAAGCACTTGGAGAGGTAGAAATAAATAAAAAGAAATAGTCCACAACAGAAAAGGATTGAAAAAGAAAGAGACAAGGTGGTAAGAAATAACAAAGACAAGAGGGATGGTAAAGAGAAAGGTAGTGAAAAATATGAATAAATGAGGTGAAAAGAGCAATGAGAGAATGATTTGAAGTGTAGTGAATAACTGAAAGTATAGGGTGAAAGGTCGAACTGAGAGAGAGGAAAAGTTAATGAGAGAGACAGAGTGAGTAGAAGAGGAAGTGAGAGATATGGGAAAAATTGATTGTAATTTGGTGGGAGAGGGAGAGTTTTATCCAGAAATTTGAATTAAAAAAAATAAATTCACTGTCAGTTTTTATGGGCCCATTACTCATTCGAACCAAAATTCAAATGGCTGTTCAAAATTTATTGAACAAGTACATGACAATATTTTAACGAAACATAGAAGCAAATAATAATATTTTGCGATGATCATAATATTTATTAAATTTTACTAACCGTAATATGTAGTACATTATTGGTGGTGTCAATCCGCTTTTTTCCAATGAGACAATAGATGAAGGCAAACCTCAACAGAGTTGAGTTTTTTTGTAACGCAGATAGCTGCGTTTTATCTTTTTTGAGAATAACTCTCTCTGATTGTTATCGCATTGGCCAACCCCAAGGAAGATACGGTCCTGCCCTCGGACAAGGAGGAACTTATCTCAGACGATAGCAGTTAAAACAAGTGAACAATAAAATGAAAAAAAAAATCATATAAAACAGAAAAGTAAAAAAAGTGATAAAAGTTATAACTTTAAAAAATATATGAATAAAAGTTTTAAAAAGTTTATAAAATGAAAAGGTTATGTCTAGTTAAAAAAATAACTTTCATTTTTTTTTGTAATATTGTTGTAATATTGTACACCATAATCGACTCGTTGATAGTGCTCCTTTTCAAACCTATGATGTTTTAAGCGAATCGTCAACAGTGGTCCAAGGCGAATATATGCGTGGTTGTATTGTCGATCCCTCACAGAGTAAATGTTTTTCAGTTTGCCTTCTATAATTCTACACATTGTGCTCTCTCAAAAGTGGACAAGCCAGGGTAAGAAATGTCGATTCTGTCTTAACGTCTGCTTTTTCTTACAATCGCTTAAGATGATTACTTTGAAGCTGATTTGGTAGAAACTTCGATTGATTTCTTCTTTTTCAACTTACAGAAGAAGTATAAAGACTGGGAGCTTGGGTATGAATTAATGATTAAAAATATCAGAAATTGTTACTCAAAACTTTTGTAATTCAATTAAATACGAATAAAAGTTTCTTCCAGACAAACTTCTTGCTTTAATGTCATGTGAAGAAGGTATCACGATTCACTGGCTTTGACAACCACATGATGTCTTACTTATTGAAATTGGATGAATGTTGTGACCTGGAATATTACGTGATGGAAAACAGGAGAAATATATTGAACTAATCTCACACTCAAGGAACACCAATCAATTAAAGTTAATATAGTGGTTGAATGCATGTTCGTGAACTCTCTCAACGAATCAAGAAATGACGCATCCAAAAGAAAAATGTGGAACATTCCTGGTACTTTAACATTTGACATACATGAGATAATATGAGAAAACTTAAGGAAAATCAAAACTGAAATGTAACAAATACAGCTTAAAAGAAGTGGCTGCAAACTGTACGCTGTAAATGGAATCCGATTAATAAAAAATAAATATAGTTATCTGAGAGACTACAGCTATACACCTCTCCCCAACAAGTATGAAGGCCTGCATAAACGTACAAATTGAAAATTAAGAATGGTTCAAAAATTCTGTGCTTGCATCACTCTTTCAAAAGAAACCACATTGTGTAATTAAATATCAGTATCTATTTCATACTTTTCCACGAATTTTTCACGATCTCATTTGCTACCCTGATCACTAATATTGCAAAATTTGAGCAAAAAAACAAAATTTGCACAAATCTGTTTTCTCAAGAGAAAAAGATAAGGTTTATCCTCTTAAATAGTTCAAAATGTACTAGTGTACGAGTATCATCGATATTTACTACTGTTAACTGACGACACCAGACGCAGCTACTATGTATGAATAAAAAAAAGAATGTATAGCTTTTTACATTACTATAAGTAAAGTATAGTGATCGTGAAAAAATTCGATCTCGAGATTTTGACGGAATTACATGTTTTGAGGTCCCAGAAGTCGTTTTATGACGTTTTTGCGATGATGTCTGTGTGTGTGTGGGTGGGTGGGTGGGTGGATGAGTGTGTTAGCATTGCTTGTTACCACGCTACGGTCCAGAATCTTTGATGGATCAAGTTGATATTTTACACGAAAATGGGCCTCATAAAGACGAAGATCCCTATTGTTTGAGAAGAATTATGCATGATGGGAAAGTCACTTTTTTTGCCAAAAACCGTTTTTTTTTAAACATTTATTTCTCCTAAACTGATAACCCTAAAGTTTTGAAATTTTGACATTATCTTTGAGGTTTCAAATGCAACAAAAGAAAAATATATTCAGAATTTTAAAACAACAGAAAATATTTTTTTTTCAATAAAATGTAAAAATTTTGACTTATAATTCAATCTCAAACCTTGTGAGAGCGATACAAACCATACTGTTTGACAGACAAGAATGAAACTATGCCTATAAATAAAACATTATATGGAGAATGAGTTGAGATATCTTTTTCTAGCATTACATTCGCTAAAGGGGCGTTACAGTACGATTTGTGTTTTCAAAAAATGTTTTTTTGACGCTATACAGCTCGTTAAAAAATAATGAAAATTTGACCAAAAATGGAACAAAAAATTAGCAATTCATAAAAAAAAATCATGAAGTTTCAATTACGGGAAAGAGCAATAACGATATAAAAACTCTTTGTTTACCCTAGACTAAGAGATCACCTGCTATACTTGTCGAATTTTTGTATTTTTTACATTGTTTACATTGACTTAGAAATTTTTTGAGCGAATCCACTGAGATAAAATTGATGTTTCTAATGAAAAAATGAAAATATATTATTGACTTATAAGAGATGTAAGAGGAATAATATTGTGCAGGTAAATGATAACACTCATTAAAAAAAAATCGTATATATGGTTTTTGACAAAGGGGAAGGAAAATGATCTTATTAAATACTAAGAAGCCATAAAATTCCCAGTATAATAATTCTGTTAAAAACCAAAATTATAAAAGATAATTCAAAATATAAATCTTTCGTTTAGAGATTAATAACTGTAATTATCGTACATCTTTAATTAACAAATCACCTTAAAACAACATTTTCTTCTCTGTTTAAGATGTTTTTCAGAGAAAAAAAGGGTATTTTACTGTTTCAAATTTGAAAATTTTACATTAATATTCAATGTAGAAGGATGTCAAGTAAACGATGTAAGAAATCTACTGGCTATTTGAACAATAGCCATGTTCTCTTGTAGGATAATATTTCGTTTCAAGAAATGTTCACTTTGGTTTTTCAAAAATGTTATTACTGCTGTAGTTATACTAATGAAATTATTTGCAAATAATAAATTATTTGTGATGTACAAAAATAAGCTTATAAATTGATATGTCCTTCAATCACTATCTGTACTACCTCAGGAATGACAGGCTAATAATTATATCCCATTTAGATGTTTACGTTATGCTTAAATGAGACGTTATGTTTTATATACTCAAGAAATTTGACATTAAGTTACTTATAGTAAAGTAGAGTGTAGGCCACTCCAGATTTTTTTTTAAATGATTCTAGTTCACTCACTTATAACCAAACACTATGATGAAGTAGAGATCTATATAAATAAAATAATGATTTTGTCTGTACATTGCTTAGAACTGACTCAATTCAAGTTTTCTTTACGTTTCATACATTGGAGAAACCGAATCCACCCTTAGAAAAATTTCTGTCGGTTTGTCGGTTTGTCTGTTTGTCCGCAAAACTTTGTCACAAGTAAACTCAGCTACCATAAGAAATATAAAGCTGAAACTTTTACAGTAGATTTGGGTAGGTCTAACTTAAAATATAGCCTCTGAATTATTTGGAAATTCAACGTAGAAGTGATGTTATGGACGTTTAAAGCAAAAACGTTTGTCACAAGTAAACTCAGCCACCATAAGACATGGTGAGCTGAAACTTTGACACTGGATTTGTGTATGCCTAACTTAAAATATGGGCTCTAAATAGATTCATAATTAAGTACAGAAACGAAGTTATAGGGCTTTAAGCGTATTTTCCTAACTTCACAGACAAGTTTGTTTTGAAATTACACAGGTAACAAAGGAAGCAAGTAGGTATTGTTAGTTGATTTTAATTTCATTGGAGGAAATTAATATATTGCGTATTTGACATCTTTGAAAAAGTGTTTCCCAGAGTTGAGGATGTACTATCTATTACGAATAAATAGCTTTTTTAAACGAGTAATTCTCAACTTTTAATACGAACAGGCAGGAAAAATCAACAAACAAGTTCTTACGCTATATCATACCGAGGAAAGACCTTACAAGTCAGTAAAGAGATTGGATTAGTGATGAAAAAGCAGTTCATTATCTAATTGAATTTCTTGACTCTGGATATATTTCTCCTGGACTGCCTACTCATGAGTAAAAACTTAAAGTAGGAGAACCAATCATGTTGCAATTTAGTAGCAGTAACAAATTTCATGTTACGAAACATGAGTGCCCCAAAACTGTGCAACGGGACACGACTCTGAGTTCGTGCTCTACACAGATATGCCATAGTGGCGGACATAATGACTGGATGTGGTATTGGGGAGTCTGTGTGTATACCCCATATACCATTGATTCCGAGCCACTGTCTGTTTACGTTGAAATGATTGCAAAGTCCGGTCAGAGTCTATTTCGCAATCACCTTAACTAAGTCGCAAAGGGAGACTTCATCTAACGCAGGAATGCAAGGTAACGAAACCAAGTTTTTCTCACATGATCAAATGTAGTTTACTTGCTAAAGGGTCAGAGGTTTCAACTCTATAATTTCTAATGACATTTTGGAATACCAAAAATGACGGAACTTCTGATTTCGTCAAAGAACGTTTGCTATGTATTATATATAACTGTTAACTTTTTTTTAATTTAATATTTGCTTAATAAATACACTGGTAATAATGTAAGGTATGGGACCAGAGTAGCCCAGTGGCTTGTGTGATCGCCGATGACAGTAGTGCAAATGTATTATAAATAAATGTAACAAACAAATATTTTTTTGAATTTAAAATTTGGATAATATAAAAAGTGGTAATAAAGTAAAGGGATCTAGCCAGGGTAGCCAGTAGCTTGCTTGCTCGCCGATGAAAGTAGTGCTAATGTATTATAAATAAATACAACAAAAATATTTCTTTTTAATTTATTATTTGCGTAATATAAACACTGGTAATAAAGTAAGGTATGGAACCAGAGTAGCCCAGTGGCTTGCGTGCTAGCTTTTGACTGGGAGCACGATAATTAGAACTAACTCATTTCAAGTTTTCTTTACGTTTCATACTTCAGAGTAGCCACATGTACCCTTAGAATAATTTCTGTCTGTCGCTTTGCCCACAAAATATTGCCACCATAAGACATATAAAGCTGAAACATTGATTGTAGATTTGTGTATGTCTAACTTTAAATCTAATCTTTGTATACAGAGGAATTTGTTTAGCATTGTACTAATAATGGTATTTTCTACTATTCTATAACTTCTAATTGTAGTATTAGTATAATACTATAATTGATATTTTGGAATACCAAGTATAATAGAATTTTTGATTCCGTCAAAGACGGGTACGTTTGCTAGTCTGTAATAATTGTTTGACTCATTTTTACGACTGATACCAAGTGCAGCTTCAAGAAGAAGTATCAACGTTCGAGTGGAGAAGAGCCCCAACTGTAACTGCCGACCAAGAATCTGATAACAAATTCAAAGCATATAACAAATTAATAAAATTACTGGTAGTTATGTATGGTGATTTCAAGATCATCAGAGACTGACTGAACACATCAAGCAGCTTCACAACATATAACATTACCATACACATATTTTTTTTAAGACAGATATACCAAAACTATCTGGATGTTAATTATATATGAAGGCTCATATGCAATTGAAAAATTCATGGTTGCACTCAAGAAAATTTCCAAAAGATCAAGATAATGTATGAACAAAACTTCCCAATGACTGAGATCACTGAGAAAGAGCTCAAGAAGTTTGAACAGACAATGGACTGGAAAATTTTTTGGAAACCGTTTACAGAAGACTGGAAATCCGCTCATTACTGATATATCACTGGGAAATTTTGGAACTCAATTCAGAACAGCTACAGTTTATTGTGTAAAAGACTCAATTAAATATTGGTAGGATTACATGATTTGAGCGGGAACGATTTAAATTTCATTCTAAAACATCTCGGGTGTGATACAGAAGACGTGGACTTAATGCCCTATGAGTCAGACCAATACATATCATTTACAAAACATGTTGGCTCCGTAAAACTGGGGTTTATAGACAACTTTCAGTTTATGGCCTCCATTTTGGATAATTTGATCAGTTACCTTCTCTCCCACCTGGATCAATTAAAAGGAACGACTTTAAGGAAAGAGCCTGTCTGATGAAAAGAAAAGGGAAAGTAACTGACCAATATAATTTAATAATGATCATGAAGTCATAAACATTAAATTTACCACTCATTAAAGTTTTTATTATTTTGTTAATCTTAAATCCTGTTGAATGTATGTTGTGTTTTATTATTGTAAATTTATTAATTTAAAATTTCTGAATTTCTTTGTTAACGTATTAATATAGCAAATTAAGAATACTTTTTCAATTTAATCATACGATAATTTTTCTTACAAACAGATTAGCTGGTATGAATAATCATTATAACACTCATAATCATTAGTTGTGCAATCTGTAATTGTGTGGTATTTACTCTACTATAACTGTTAAATTTTTTATCCGTTTTTTTGGGATATTTATAATAGAAACATGAGTGTTATACTGAGGTAAAATGGATAAACCAACAAAAGTCTCCACACAAATGAAGTTTTATTCAACGCGTTTCGAACACTTTGTGTTCATCATCAGGAAGACACTATAATACAAATTATATCTAATTAGTTACAAAAATTAGAGTGAAATAATAAAATTCAATTAAGAGAATTCAAGACATACCCAAAAATGTGGTACTGACGGATCTGTTTCCTACTAGTTGTTTTCACTTGACCAACCCGTCAGTACCACATCCTTGGGTATGTCTTGAATTCTCTTAATTGATTTTTGTTATTTCACTCTAATTTTTGTAACTAATTAGATATAATTTGTATTATAGTGTATTCCTGATGATGAACACAGTGTTCGAAACACGTTGAATAAAACTTCATTTGTGTGGAGACTTTTGTTGGTTTATCCATTTTACCTCAGTATAACACTCATGTTTCTATTATAAATATCCCAAAAAAACGGATAAAAAATTTAACAGTTATAGTAGAAATAAATTTTTAATAAAATAAAAATATCTTTCTATTTCAAGTCATTTTTTTCAATGCAGTGACGCAATATTATCTGGTATTGTTATTATCGTCATCCATATTACCCCTTGCTCGTAAACTGGGCAGTGAAATGTAACGTCTGATATCGAATTGAATTTTCTTAATATTTATTTCAATACATGTTTATTTCCTACAATTAAAAACTTTTAATGTTTTATCTAGTGATGATTTATCTCATACAAGAAAACAGGCATTCAATTTTATGCGGTGAAATTATGAGTTTTTAATTCCGTATTAACAATATTTAGTGAATGTTCCACAATCAATTTATATTCAGAAAATTTGTGTTGCTCATAACTTGACAGATTTTTTAGCATTGCTAAAAATTGCGACTGCTGTACTAGGCGACATGGTGATTGTACGTTCTAATGTGTTAGCAGTAGTTTGCCATTTCAGTCAAAGCCGCTCTGTCACCTTTAGACATGTTTGACGTCGGAACACTAAGTGAATCACCTCAATACTGCAATGAAGCTCGACCAGTTGAATGGAGGCACTTAGCTCAGTAGGTTGAGCAGGTCATTCAATCCTCTGCTGTCACAGTTAGCATTCGTCTTGCTGCAGCAACAAAACAACTCCGCCAAGTCATCCAATAGCGTCTACTCTGCAGCCAGCTTTACATATTCTCATCCTTTATGCAGTTCAATTAACAACTACAATCACTTTTACTTTATTTATCAATAACTTAAACAAATGGTACAGTTTTGTATATTGCTTTATGATAAACTCTAAACTCTGGATAGATATTTAACTGAAGAGCAAACGTTTGATTAAAAATAACTTTATTCCTTAAAAAAAGTAGAACAAATTATTTTTTTGTTAATCAGAATATATCAACCGTGATTTGAGAAGTAAAGAATGAAAAGTTATATTTTAATGAAGAACCTTCATTTGAACCTTCTTTGAGTGTTTGTGTGATTCTCCTTGTGATTCTGTGAGTAAATAAGCACGAATAAAACAAAAATCATACATAACTATACAATCAAAGAAATGACCACAATGATAGTTAAGGTTAGATAATATCTACTAGTGCAATGACGAATAGACACGCAGGTTTGATTTCCATTATTAACCGCACATCCGGTTTGATTTAAAATCTGATATACATTCTCTGATATAGTTATTTGCTATGTATTCATGAATTAAAGTATGTTGTCAAATATGGTCCATTGAAATTGTAGTTACCATTAGTTCTAAATTAAATATTCAAATTATGGCCATGACCAGGATTTATAAATTAAAAATCAATAAATTTTGGATTGTTTCTTTTGAAGTTCTAAACCTAAGGGTCTCAAAGCAGTACGATGTCAGATAATCATCAAAGATCTGTTGTCTAATAATTGCTATGCTAATTTTGAATTCTAATAAATTTCGACTTATCTGGATGATAAGGTAGCAAACACGTTATGAACAAGGCTGTCAATTTTTAAATAATTAACACTTTTCACCCATAGAGAAACACAAAAGATAAAAAGATAAAAATCTATAAAGGTGAGCATTAAAACAAAGGATCAATGACACTGTACTGAAAAAAAAGAACAAAAATATTGTTCTCAGTACACTAAATTTTAAAAGATATTCAGTAAAAAATGAGATTAAAAATGTTTTCACATCTATTCATGTTTTCTATGATTTTAATACAGGCAAAAAAAAGTACTTCTGAATATTATAATTTCATCTTATGGATCCTGATGTAAAACCAGTTACAAGTTTAATTTTTTAAAATCTTTTATCGTTTATATCAGATGGAAGCTTACCAAATAATAAATGCAATTACATTAATAAGACCTTTAAGAACACGCATATTTCATTTTACATCAGTCTTACAAAGAATGTAAAATAAGTTTATTTAGGAAATAATGTTAATGTGTTTTCAATTTCAAAAAAATGTTGTTAGAATATTTTATGAGTAGGTTTTAAAAGTGTACTAAACTTTTTTTCTTCTCTTACAACAAAACATTTTTGATTTGATATGTGGTTTGAAAAGTAAAGATATACCAATTTTTTTTGTCGTAGCATTTTGTTACCAAACTGATTCAACAAACATTTTCGTGTTCCTAACATTAAGACATATAACAAGTCATTTTTGATTATTATAAAGTTACTTATTATCAATTTCTTGTATAACTATCACTAACTTTTTAGCCATGAATGTAATTTACATCTGTACATAACAGGTTGTTGCCCATTCCAGTGTAATCCTATTTTTTTAGTCATTTATATATATATTTTTTATTATTATTCCTGTTAATATGGGTTTAGTTTTATTTATAAGTAATAACTGTGTTATTACTGTTGTTGTTAATGTTTGACAAATCTGATTTCAGGCATTCAGTATTTTCAGACTTTAAGACAATATTCCCTTTTAACTGTGTTTATTTAGTTGTTGAAACTATGTAACCAAACCAAAATGCGAAAACTTATCCAAACACGTATCCACAAGATAAAGTTTAGCTGCTAAGGTGACCCATTTAGTTAACGTATCAGCTAACTTAATTCAGAAGTTTATAACGTCTTTTCGCAAAAGAACACGTCTCTGGCCAGAAATGAATTCTTCCAATTTCAGTTGATGACTATGATAAAATCTCTAAAGATATTATTCCAGGTTATTCATGTTCTTTTATGCTTGATTTTTGTAGTGAGTTTGTTCAGAAACTTTTGAAATCCAGATAAGAGATTGGCCTGTACTCTAAGTACAGAAGTAACCAAACAAAGTCAGTAAATTTGTTATCGTTAACACTCCTGAATGTAAACAAAAACTGTATGACGTTTTAAGTGACAACTCTAAGTGCAAACGCATTACCATGAATCTCACTGCCAATTTTTTTTTCTTTTTAACATCTTTATTTACAAATATACCACTACGCATATTCTGCATAACTGGCATATGTAGTAATAGATTATTGATGCACATGAGCAAAGAATGAAACCCACTGGTTGAACTTCTCACTTTTTTTTTAGTATATTATTGTAATAGTAGATCCCTGGGCCATTTTCTCTTGAGTCGTCTTAAGGGATTCTGGGAAGGTGAAGAGGAAGCAAGGATTCATACAAATGGATTTGGGTGAGAGGAAAGGTTGTTGTGAAATGACTTATAACGATCAGAGGCTGGGTTTTGAATGAATGGAGTTTTTTAGGTCTTTATGAAGGGTGTAGTTTTTGACGTAATAAGGAGAATTTGTGATAATGTGGAGGATTTTAGAATGCAACGATTGTATTCCATGAATATTGGAAGGTTTAGCACAACCCCATAGTTCATGTCCGTAAGTCCAGATTGGTTGCAGTAAAGTTTTGTATAGCAGTACTTTGTTATGTAGCGTCAATTTCGAGTGTTTCCCAAGAAGTATGTACAGTAGTAAGAATTGTTGTTTTAAGTCAAGTCTTTTCAGTTGGGTATGAAGATTCCAACTTAGTCTTTTGTTAATGAAGAGCTCTAAGTACCTGACCACATCTCTCGTTGGAAGGAGAGCGCTATGCATAGTGACATTGGGACATGGTGACATTGGGACATAGTGACATGACATTGTGCTTTTTTTAACGTAAAAGTTGCGTGAAAACTTTTATTTATATTAATACTTAAATGTCATTTTTGCAGCCAGGCTTCAATGCTATTACGGTGTTCTTGGAGGATATTTGTGGAAATAGTGGGGGTCATGGTTTCGAGATAGGATCGCTGTATCATCAGCAAAAGTACACAGAAGTGTTTGAGGGAGCACAGGAATATCATGGGTGTAAATGTTATGCAAAACTGGTCCTATTATACCGCCTTGAGGTACTCCTGCTAGGACAGGGAAGATCGGGGATACATTGCCTACAGATACTTGTGAGTATCTGTTGACAAAGTAGGATTTTAGAATTAGATAGTAGGTGAAGGGAAGGAAACGTTTTAGCTTCACATCCAAATTAAAAAGCTAAGTAAATGATCTCATTTGTGAAGCCAACAAGAACAAAAAAGTGATTAGTCTTCAATCTGTCGTGGATAGAAACTCACCAAGTTATATATAGGGCAAAGTCAAAACACACAAAGGAGGTAGTAAACTGAGTCAACAATCCCACATACAGGTTAGCTATGTATCAACAAAAAACCTTAAATACTATGATATTGTGGCACCTACCAGCCACCTGCACTCATAGCCAACGGGTAACTTCCTTGAAATTATAACACACTCTCAATACAAAGAAATTCTATCCTTCCTTAATGCTGAATCAAAATTCTCCAATTATCAAAAACACAACCCATACAATCTGTAGTTAAGCGTATAATCATACTTCCTTTAACCACTACTGTTTAAATAGATAATTTTAGAAAAATTATTACTAGTCTGTATTACAAAAACAATCATAGTCACATATTGTAGATATAACGCTACACTACTAAACAGATAGAGTAGTCATGGGTTCACCCTTAAGAGTTACTTTCGCTAACTACTATATGTTTAATCTGAAAAAGAGAATAACGCAGAAGCTGATAAAGGAAAAAAAAAGTCAGCAGTTACGTTTTGAGATTGATAACGAAGAACACTTAGCAGATTTAAAAAACAAAATTCACAAAAATTCTAATCAAATTCACAGACGGAGTTGGAAATAACAAAACCATCAATTTTCTAGACGTTAAGATAAAAGAAACAGAGGATAGTTATTCTATTTGAGTAAATAACATTTAAAATATAATTAAATGAAACAGTATGTCCTTCTTTTTTTTCCAGTATAGTTTCATTGGCGGATTAGTTGTTGTTCAGAGTGTCAACATTTCTTGTTTAGTGCGGTTTGCCATCCCGTGTAATCATTCATGAGATTAGGCCATCATCATATCAAGCTATTATTGCTGAGCATTCATTCATCTGTTCTCTACATTAAGAAGTCTTGATGCATCATTTAATATGCTGTTAAAATCAATTAGCCTGTATATTCAGACGTACAAGCAATCATAGGAATAATAAGCTTTAATCCTGCTCTTATATGCAATATCAATTATTTTACATTGCCTAAACATTACGTAATGAATGCTTTAGTGTTGTTTATAATGTTATATTAATAAAATACTTATCATTTTTTTCTTTTTCCATTATACTTACATTGTTTCTACCTCTTTATAACAATTTATCAAATTAGAGATTGTATCAAATAGATTGTTAAGGATACTGCCTTTTAAGTTTTCTTAATTGGTTATATGAGAAAAATCTAAAACATTCACTATATCTCCTGTAACACTTTATAAATATCCATCTTATTCCATAAAATAATCTTATTTTTTCTAATTGAATATAATTTCTCAGTTTTTATATATATTTGTTTATTTTGGGAGGAGACCTTCATTCATACATGTTTCATTAAATGCCTTGCTTATTTTTAGTCTAGACCGTTTTGTGCATAGAATTTCTAATTTTTTAATATAATTTTTCAGTCTTTCAGGTAAAATATACACCAATTTCCTGAGTATTTTATTATTTAGGTTACTTACAATCATTCCAACGTTTCGATCAAGTGATCATTTTTAAGGATAAATAATACAATAACAAATTTTTAACATTATCTAAAGATCAATAACAATTACTAACCACTAATAACTGATAATATACATTAAACTAATATTGATTTTTTGTTACTATGTTCAATGTCAACATAACCTTGACTTTAACAGGTTTCCTTCACACTGCTTTTAATTACACTACCGTTATTTAAATTATCAAAATTTTAATATATATATATATATATATTATATATATAGTTGATATATTACAGTGCTGTAATGAGTATTTGCTTAACCCGTAACACTGATTTTCCATACACCCCTTATGTCACATTAATTCTCAGTTGTCCCCCTCAAAGTCATGTCTCTGGGAGTTGTCACCATTAATAGTGTTTCTTGCTTGATCAAGCGGAGGCAGAGAAAATCAAGCGTGTAAACAGCGTTCGCAATAATCATTACTAAATTTTCATTTAACTTTTGGCGAAACTGACCTCAAACGAATAAAGTTGGATAAACTTCCCAGCCATTGGTTTATTCTGTGTGCTACTGACATTTGGTATTTACTCCTCAACAACTCGAATACATTCGCTCTCCAAAAAATTTTTTATAAAAGAAATAGACTGATTTTTTTTTGTAATTAAACATATTCATTTTGTGCTCCTACACACAAATATAATGGACATAATTTCATCAATATTAGGTGATTTCGTTGATGTTGAAGCATTTGATTTATTTTGTTGTTTTTTTTTTCATATAACTTTATTGTACTTGAAACGTTCATTTGTTCTAAACAAGGTTTAATATCTAAGTAACGGGCATATTATCATGTTGGCACAACACATCTCCCTTTAAATAAACCCGCAGTATCATGACAAGTGAAGACAAATCAACTAACAGTTCAATCAAAGGTCAAACAACCCACAAGACCTAAGAGCAATGATTTAAAAGGTTTATCAGGACTCAGTCAGTTCTTCAGATTCAAATTAAACTCTCATTGCCAACGTTTCAGCTTTTATTTAAAACCTATATACGATAGGCCTCCTATCGTCTCTGAACCTGTGCGCTTGGTTTCCCTCTCTTATCTCTCCTCAAGACGGTTCAAACCAAAAATTAGAGAATGTAAGTGTGTGATTTTGATTTCTCTATGTTTCTTTTTTTATATTGTACTATATATGTATATATATAAACCGCTGTTTACAGTATTAGACCGCTTTTACCTAGAATTTTTCCTTCTATAATCGATTTTGTGCCAGAATAACTTAACTCAACATTATTATTTTCCTGATACAACAGTAAAAATAATAGTATTTTACATTTTTTCATAGTTCTGCCCAATTATTATATCATGATGTCTGTATTTTCTCCCATACCATAACAGTATTTCTAAAACAGACTTAAACACATTGTAACAAACTCTTAATTTATTTTTCCTTGTCCAATTATCCTTGTTTTTTATATAATTACCATTTTAAAAACTCTGTAAAAACAGTAAATAATCTTAATTTGATGCTACCAACTTCCATCGTAAAAATATATTATTGGAAGCTAGCCTAATTTAACACGGTATTACTGTTCTCTTTAACTCTTTCTCGTACAGTCTAATCCTTTTGTATCAAACTCCTTTCTTTTTTAACAATATACTAAACTAATTATCTCTTCTAGAAAAATGAAAATTATCATGAATTTTAGCTACTTTCAATGCCTCTATCACCCTTTATACACATTTTCATACACTCTGTGTTTGTGTTTCAATATTTCTGGTATGCCACCATTGTTCTGCTTGTGTGTGGTCATGATTTTGTCTGTTTCTCTCTATATTTCCCCCTGTACACTCCTCTGCCTCTTTGACACTAATTCTTTAACACTGATTCTTCCTGCAAAAAGAGAAATAGCTGGTAATAGACATGATATTGAACTAACCTCTCTGTGATGAACTCTAGATGGTATTTTAATACTCTACAATGATGTTTGGTTCATAATTGTATAGTCATACTAACTAAATAACAAGGATTGTATCCATTTAAATCCTATTTACCACACCACACTTTTATATATCTCTCTATTATATAACACTGTGCTACGTGTTTATTCAAACTGGACAGTTACTATTGAAATTCTCAAATTGTTTTTTTAAAAAAAAATTTCTATTTTATACTTAAATTTTCTGCTTCAAAATTATATAGTTCTGCAAATGAAAAATGTTTTAAATAAAAACCAAAACGTCGGCATTGAGAGTTTAATTTGAACCTATAAAATTCTCTAGAACTCTGTCTTGAAGTGACTGATTCCTGATAAATCTTATTTTATTAGGTATATATATATATATATATATATATATATATATTAATAATAATAATAATAATATCAATGATCAAACCACAATATGAAATGGATAAAAATTGTCTTCCCATTTTTTATTGTAGTTTGATCATTGATTGTTATTTCAGGTGATTATGTGAAATCTTGTTACAATTACGTAAACGACAGAATTTCACATAAACACCTAAAAATATGAAATGGGATTACTGTGCTCCTTTGTTTCTCCAAACATCCCTCTCTGGACATTTGTCCTTTGCTACACTTTCACCCTCTTTATTTTCAATGGAAAATGCCACTCTTCCCTCCCACTCTTCTCAACCCCTCCCCAGATGTATCTGCATCTAGTGTTTTTGTTGGGTTTTTGACTCAGACGAACACCGCTTGTTATGTTATGGTTGAAAGATCTTAAGTCTTTTTTTCCCATTTGATATTGTGGTTTGATCATATATGCATATATGCAGAAAAATCTCAATAAATAAACACATGTTTTTATTGGAAAATAGAAATAAATGCTCTGAGGCCTTTCAATTTACGTCTTCAGAGAGCAAATAAAGTAAAACTGAGAAGCGATTTTTTTTTACTTTGCTGTATGATGACATGAATTGAAAGTCTTGAAAGCATTTATTTGTATTGTTTTCCTTTTTCCTTTGTGGTTTAAACTTTGTATATTATATATATATATTCATATATACCAATTAAATGAAACAATTCGAACAAACAAGGGTTACCTGTTTTTGGACCAACTCTCTTCTTTTTCTGTTTACCCGTTGATGACGGCCGAAATATAGTATAGAGTTCTCGTATTCTCTTTTATGCTTGTCCTTTCTGTGAATTTAGTTTATATATATATATATATATATCAGAGTCAAAAACCCAGTTGGATTTTTGACTCTGACGAAGACTGCATGTTACGGTTGAAAGATCTTAGTCTTGTTTTCCCATTTTTTATTGTGTTTTGATCATTGATTGTTATTTCACGTGTTTATGTGAAATCTTTATATATTATATATATATATATATATATATATATACAATGGTTATGGATTAAGGAGTTATATAAATACTGGAGTATTCTGCAATTAGAATTGTAATCTGCAGGGTCCGCTTATATGGGTAATATAATGATGGGAGATTGCTCTTGGGAGCAGATTGATGAGGCAGACTCAGCCCTTCGGCATCCGGCAGTGATTGGATCGTCAAGTAAACACCATCTGATGGACGAGCACTGATAGCATGATCCTACGGCAAAGACTGAAATAATGCCTCTCCAGACCACATTATCAATATACCTTCTCCCAAAACTCACAATCCATCCCAAATTCTTCTTCCTGTCAAACCAATTTATACGGATGGATTTTTTTAATTGAATTTTCAGTCAGTTCTTTAGAACAGCGCTTTCTTTTTTTAGTAGTAGTTTTTAAAGTTAATATAAAAAAAACTCATTCTTCTCTACACATTATTTTTATTTTAAACAATTGGTATTTATTATTATGGGAACACATCCCATCAAAGGAACATATCTCATTCTCATTCTGTTGCATAGTCCCTCACAACAAGTATTTGGATACATTTAGAACAGAACATACACATGTTGTAATTTGTAAAAGTGATATATTCGGCTAAACCGTTACAATGAAGGAAGACTAATAATCAAATAACATAAGATTTTTGTTAGAGGGTAGTGACTAAGTTACCGAGGATAGTGACTTAGTAACATGTTGATTTGCAAGAAGGTATTGATAACCGATTGAGCTAAATAAAGGTAAAAAGAATCTTGAAGACAGTAATGCTCATAATCAGAATGTGTTGATCTTTGACGGTCTTCAATAGTTACTTCGTATTATGAAATGTCACCATAAATTTATAGATTAATGAATAATGTTGTTATTGCGATAAACGTGAATATGATTGTTGATAAACTCAAGATGACAGAATGTATAGACCTTCGTCAAATCCAATATTTAAATTATATATTGTAATAATGTCACGGATACTTATATGGTTTAATAAAGGTACATAAGCACTGATACCCGGTATGCCCTACTGTATCGTTTATAGAGTTTAGCTTTTGAACCTTCTAAATATGCAGGAACTTATCTCAGTCCTACTGCAATCAAAAATGAATTCAATGTTAAAATAAGTATAGAGAATCCATAAATCTATAAATAAGTATAGAAAAATACCATCATTCACAGAAGCGTTCTATAATCGGAGAAAAGTTAGATCAGTGTTTTGTAACTTAATGAAGGAGAGAGGAGAAGAGGAGAGGAGAAGGAGGAGAAGAGGAGGAGAGAGAAGGAGGAGGGAACCACAGTAGTTACAAATCCATGTGAGTTATGCTATATATATGCTATAGATTGTAACAAACTGTACTATGGAAAAAGAAGAATTTTATTGAGGAAAAGGTTATATCTACATTCATATTCAATAACAACAGTATAAGTAATGCAACAGTTATTATATCTCACACAATAACCGAATGACAATCTTTTTATTTTCAGAACTCAAATATTGCAGATAAAGAGGTAGATGAACGATGAATAAGAATTGAATGAAATATAGAGCAGTTGGAATTATTAAATATCCAATTAATGGTCCAATGCATGTTTTTCCATATTAATATGGATATTTCTCCACTAATGCAATTAGTGGATTTTAGAGATTATGGCTTTTTATAATCAATAACTTATTACTTCTCTAGATTCTTTACTAAAGTATTTATACTTGTATCACTCTATACATTCTAATCATTTTTATTTATAATAATGATCATTATATTACATTATAGTAATTTGTAACTTTGTTTTCCTTATTTGTATAAGGAAATAAAAACTAAAATGTCTTCATTTAAGTTCTAAGGTAGAGCAATTGGATTTAAACCTGAAGAACCATACACACACACACACGCACACGCACACGCACACACACATGCACACACACCCTATTAGAAATGGTTTAAATATATTTGATAACTTTTAATCAAAAGCTCACTTCCTCTATGAAACTTCTTTAAACTTTTTAATTATTGTTCTTGGATTAATTTGTGGAGATATCTATTTATGATTTCCATCTCACTAGTACAAGCCTTTTTTTAGTTTTAGTGTTATTACTGTTTAACAAATATCAATATATTACATCGTCAACTTCTCAGAGCCAGTTGTTTAAGACATTTGATTATATCAGTGATCAGGTCATAATCCGAACACACAGGTCACCATTTGTCAACCTTTGTAATAGTGCAATAAAAGAAGTCGCATTCCCCATCTGAATATCTGAATGATACACTCACTTCAAGTGTTATGAATACCTGACATGACAAAGGCCCGTGAATCAGGGTCTTTAGGAAAAGAGTAGCGCCTTGACTACTAGATAAACTGGAAGCACAAAACATTATTTTAAATAATATGGAAATATTTTTTAAACTGTCTTTAGCAAATAGTTTAAAAAATATCAATTTTTTAAAAGTTTGGTTAGTCTTTCTTATTTTTTTTTCAAGTTTGAACATTCAGTTAGATTATGCAACAATTTTCCTTTTGGCACACCTTCATTATGAAATAAAAATGAACATAATTTTGTAAGTTGTTTTTAAAATTATCATTTCCCGTAAGAAAACAATAGCTTTATGCTTTTATCATACATCCATTATATACAAATCCATGTTAATTCACTGTGTTAAAGGTTCGGAAGAGACTTAAATTGTGTTTTCGAGTGTTTGACATAAATAAGAGAAAATAACGAATTTCAATAGATATTCCTTTCTTATGTAAAATATGTATAAGTACTTCATAGATATTAATGAATCAAATGTAATTGATTGAATATATGAAACACTTTGGCTGTAGCACTGTCATAGTTTGTATGACGACAGAATTTTTCATTTACTGTTATTAATATATTTTTTTTTCTTAGCCTATACTTAGCCTCTATGACCAATTTTCAGGTAGCCACTATCCATCGGCTTTGAGTCCGAGAGCCTATATATTAATTAAACTAAGAATAAGCCACTGAAATTTAAATGATCTCAGAAAACTACGCAAGTTAGAAAATTCAATTGAACTACAACCGTGTTTTTTTCTTAAATATAAACCAAAAGTATAGGTCACTATATTTTCAAACCTATTCAGTGGTAAAGAATGAGTGTTGTTGAAAATCTCTAATTCTGCTGAAAAGCAGAAGCTTCATTTAGTACTGCATTTTATTTATTTCTACTGACAATGGATCTACTGTTGACGTAAGCCCTCAGTCATATGGCACTCTTCATGAGGATGTTCCTCCCATTGGCCAATGAAATGGTATGAACGTGGCATATGGGCCCATAGAAATCTGAGGGAATATTCCACATACGCGAGTCTCCAGTGGAGTCTCCAGTCTACCAGTGGTCTTGGTGGACAATTTTTGTAATAGAAATTGTATTTATGGAGAGAATTTTATACATTCTATGAAGTGAAAAGCGATCTACAAAATTGTTTACATACAGGCTCCCGACAACTGTACTAGAAATCTTACTTATTTCCTGGTTAAATATCTAGTTCACATCTGATGTGAAGAACTTACTTACTCAATATGTTGAATAAAGAGATCCTTGTAGACTGTTGAATATGTGAGTTCACCTCAACCGAGGCATTACAAAGTACTTTGACACAAGTTTTTTTTTTACAAAGATTAACTATAATTTAATAATGACTAATAACGGAGTTAAAGAGATAATAGTGTTAACCAGATAACGGTTAAAGTTCTGCCTGATAACGGTTGTAAGATTGACTCTGATTATATTTCAAACTGGTTCTAGGAGACACGTACTTCTATTAACTGATCCTACATCCCAGCGGTATAACTGAGCTCACTGAGCTCTATCATTTGTTAGAGTTAAACCAAATGACAGAATCTTCTGCACAAGTATTTCATTAAGAAGAAATTTAGCAATGGTATAAATGGTCTCTAATGCTCACAATACTACTAAATAAAAGGACGGTTGAATTACTACGAGTATAAAAGACATCTTTATGAGAACTTACGTTTCTAGTACAGTGATAGGGTGATTGTATATGAACAATTTTGTAGATCGTTTTTCACTTCATAGAATGTATAAAATTCTCTCCATGCATACAATTTCTATGTCAAAAATTGTCTACCAAGGAAATCATGTTCTTTTCACAACTTTCTCAACTATTTAGGACTATTTAGATGTTATCGAATGTCTTGGATATCCAATAGTCGTTGTCTGAATGTCTTTCCAGATTAACATACTACCAGATTCTCGTAAAATCGATTTGACGTATCATCATACTTTCAGTAGTAGAAAAAAGTATAATATAATCAAACATTGTCACCCATTAAGTTGATAAAACAATGCTATTCAACTCCATCGTCATGATTCCAGCATATGCAACCGTTGAATGATGAACTGTGAACAAATAGCTAGTGTGAAATTATACTTTTGGAGTTATATAATTTTTATAGACCTTAAATAATACCAAAGAAGAAAATGTGGTAATAAAACTTTCTGAAGATAAAACTATTAACGTATCGTGTGATTATAAATGTTATCCAATTTCATCCATAGATTGTTAGCAATGCTTTAAACTCAAGAGATTTTAGTCATTTTAATAACTTTAAAGAACTAATTTTTAAGAACCCGTTTTAAAATTAGTCGCAAAAGTCACTCATTGAGTTTGTTCTAGTTTACAATATTTTTCTGAGCAAAGGTTTGCATCACTAATATAAAAATGTTTTTACCAGTTAAACTAAATATTCCAATTATTTCAAGAAGTTATATCAGTCTTGCAGTTCATTATGTGGAAATTCAAAACACTAGCCTTTGAGAGAATTATTTGAGATTTAATACATTTTCCTTTATTAGATATTGTCCTTTATTAGACAATACTGAACATGTTTGTAAAATACCTACAGTTGAAATAATTAAAACCTTCATTGAGAGAATAGAAGAAAATAATTTATATTGTAAAAAAAGAAGATTATTTGGCTGTAATTTTAAAGAATGCCATTTAATTAAATCACCCAAGGCTGTATTGTTAAGACAGAGTGATTTCGGAAGTAATAAGACTGAATCAACTACTGCTTAGTACTGATGTATACCTTTCTGGTAAGAGGACTTGAAAGTTCACCAGTATTTAATGAGAAAGCTAAGAGGGCTGTGAAAGGATTAGAATTGGATCATGCAATTAGTTTCCAATAAGGGGCTTTTCACAGAATTGGCCTGGTATTTGACAATGTTCAGCCACCCTGTATTTTTATAAAATCCCTTTGCCTTAGGCTGACAAAACCACTCACAAATGCATTCCCCTATATTTATTATTGCTCTTTAATTCAAGTATTATAAGTTAGTAATATTATCAATTTCTCAAATAAATAGTTTTCTCATCTGTTAAATATTATGTATGATATAGTTATTAAAATAATTAAAAACTTGCCTTAGTGAACGTTTTCTTAATCAAAAGTTTAGGGGAAGATTGAAAATTTCAGTAATATCATAATCACAATTATATTTCTAATTTATTTGGTATAAATTTTTAACAAAATATCTATATATTTCTCCACACAGCATATATATAAAGATTTCACATGAACACGTGAAATAACAATCAATGATCAAACCACAATATGAAATGGGAAAATAATTGCATATTCTTATTTCATATTGTGGTTTGATCATATATATATAAACTAGAATTTTTAAAAGAACACATAGAAAAGAAATC
This sequence comes from Hermatobates lingyangjiaoensis, assembly GCA_026182355.1. Lineage (NCBI taxonomy): Eukaryota > Metazoa > Arthropoda > Insecta > Hemiptera > Hermatobatidae > Hermatobates > Hermatobates lingyangjiaoensis. The sequence continues at coordinate 2,533,506 of JAPFBL010000050.1, read as the reverse complement.
ACTGAACTCAATACTATATAGCTGTCAGAAATAGATGTGAATCGCTCCAAATGCTGATAACGACTGGCTTGGCGTTCGAACCGAAGCACTCAAACAGTGTAGCCAAATATATATATATATATATTTATATACGTATATGTGTGTGTGTGTGTGAGTGTGTGTGGGTAAATTATAAAGTAAAGAAATGAATATGGACATAATTATCTTTTATATTCAGATAATCATCAGGAGTTGAACCATCACGCAGAGAGGAAGGGTGATGATTTAATTCCTAGAGCAGCACTACAGTTTTTATACTCAGTGATAACACAACTACCAAACGAGAAGGAAGAGGGAAGGAAATAAGGAACATAAATAAAAATGTATAATCAAATGAAAAAATAATAATGAATTATAATAATAGAATAAATAAAAATAATAATATTTTATAGTGATAAAAATAATAGAACAATAGCTAAAACTATATAACTATTTACCGTATTATACCGTAATTATTTTCGATGATGTGAATCCCCAGTTTCATTGAATAAACGGTCCACACGGACTATAAAACGTTAAATTACACAAAACATGACGCAGAAAACATGTTAAAATGCACAATTACTAAATTCAATGTCTCAAACTGTTGTTCGTCATCAGGAGAAGACTAGAAGATAGGACAAAGTGAGAGAGATCTCCCCACGTCGAAGGACGGAGCGTGAGTCATTCCTCGCGTTCGTTCTTCGACGTGGGGAGATGTCTCTCACATTGTCCTGTCTTCTAGTCTTCACCTGATGACAAACAACAGTTCAAAATATTGGATTTAGTCAAGAGCACAGTACCGTATATATATATATATATATATATATATATATATATATTGTAGGGTAAAAAGTTAATGAAATGGCCTCCACATATAAAAATTTAATGGTATAAACAACGCGTTTCGAATACGTAGTTTTCTTCTTCACCCTTATTTAATGCCTGAGGAAGAAAACTACGTATTCGAAACGCGTTGTTTATACCATTAAATTTTTATATGTGGACACCATTTCATTAACTTTTTACCCTACAATGAGTAAATACCACATAATAAGTGATTGTACTACGTTAGAAAATATATATATATACTAGCAAACGTACCCGTCTTTGACGGAATCAAAAATTCTATTATACTTTGTATTCAAAAATATCAATTATAGTATTATACTCATACTATAATTAGAAATTATAGAATAGTAGAAAATACCATTATTAGTACAGTGTTAAACAAATGCCTCTGTATACACCACATTAGCTGTCTGTCTTCAGGTTTACGAAAGAATAAACAGTTGGAACCTCTGACTCTTGAGCAAGTAAACTATAGTCGACCATGTGAGAAAAACTTGGTCTCGCTAACTTGAATTCCTGCGTGAGATAAAATCTCCCTTTGCGACTTAGTTAACGTCATTGCGAAATAGACACTGAAAGGACTTTGCAGTCATTTCAACGGAAACAGACAGTGGCTCGGAATCAATGGTATGTTTGGTATACTCACAGACTCCCCAATACCACATCCAAACATTATGTCCTCCTCTATGGCATATCTGTGTAGAGCACGAACTCAGAGTCGTGTCCCGTTGCACAGTTTTGGGGCACTCATGTTTCGTAACATGAAATTTGTTACTGCTACTAAATTGCAACATGATTGGTGCTCCTACTTTAAGTTTTTACTCATGAGCAGGCAGTCCAGGAGAAATAAATTCAGAGTCAAGAAATTCAATTAGATAATGAACTGCTCCTTCATCACTAATCCAATCTCTTTAATGACTTGTAAGTTCTTTCCTCTGTATGATATAGCGTAAGAACTTGTTTGTTGATTTTTCCTGCCTGTTCATATTAAGAGTTGAGAATCGCTCGTTTACAAAACTATTTATTCGTAATAGATAGTACATCCTCAACTCTGGGAAACACCTTTTCAAAGATGTCAAATATGCAATATATTCATATGCTCCAATGAAATTAAAATCAACTAACAATACCTACTTGCCACACCAGTGTATTTTCAAAACAAACTTGTCTGTGAAGTTAGGAAAATACGCTTAAAGCCCTATAACTTCGTTTCTGTACTGAATTATGAATCTATTTAGAGCATATATTTTAAGTTAGGCATACACAAATCTAGTGTCAAAGTTTCAGTTTGCTATGTCTAATGGTGGCTGAGTTTACTTGTGACAAACGTTTTTGCTTTAAACGTCCATAACTTCACTTCTGCGTTGAATTTCCAATCAATTTAGAACCTATATTTTAAGTTAGACCTACTCAAATCTACTGTAAAAGTTTCAGCTTTATATGTCTGATGGTAGCTGAGTTTACTTGTGACAAAGTTTTGCGGACAAACAGACAAACCGCCAAACAAACCGACAGACAAACCGACAGACATTTTTCTAAGGGTGGATTCGGTTTCTCCAATGTATTAAAAGTAAAGAAAACTTGAAATGAGTCAGTTCTAATCAATGTACAGACAAAATCATTATTTTATTTATAAAGATATATTTTCTTATCTGGACCACATTATTGAACATTATTTGTCTTTTTTATCAAGGATTGGTCTATTTTCAAAGAATACAACACCTTTAAGCCGACGTTTTGTCTATATTTTGTAGACATCTACAGTGTTTTGTACTTTGCAATTGCTAGGAAATAACTACATAACCGTTATATTCAAATCCAGTTCAAATTTTGAATATAGCGGTAATGTAGGTATTTGCTTGTAATAGAAAAATACCAAATGCTGAAGATGTCTACAAAATATAGACGAAACGTCGGCTTAAAGGTGTTGTATTGTTTGAAGCTATAATAGTCCTCGATAAAAAAGAAATATAGTATTTTATATATGTCATTGTTCAACTCAGTGTCAATAATTCAGAAATTGTCCTTTAATCATTCAACCAAACAAACTGTTCTTTCCCTGAGTCACACATACTTCAGTGGAATTTACATAGTCATAAATTGAGCCATTTTGAAGAACATGAAAGTTAATTTAGGGAACAACTGGCTGATCAAATCAGAGTAAACCAAGTAAACCTAGAGGTAATAATTAAATATAATCTGACAGTTTTAACTAAGACAAGCAAGTTTATTTTCCTTAAATTATTATCTAGTCATGTTTTCTGCCAGCGTTAGCAACTAGCAGGTATTTCTTCCTGAACACATTTGATTATTACAACTTCCCCAGTCCTTTCATTTCTCTCCTTGTCTCATAGACCTTTTAAAGTTGTTTTCATGGTTTTCTATTTTCGCAGTATTTTAACAGATGTCCTATTTTACTAGGTTCAGTGTAAGTTAGACAGTGTCAAATATCAAGTGATTTGGTTGAAAGATTGATTTGTTTTTTATATTTCTCTCTGATGTTTTAATGCTGATATTGATTTCACATACGTACTGTGAAATCTTTTAATATAAATGTAAAAAACACTTACAAGAGACGACAGAAAGCCCATTTCAATATTCAATAGTCTTTGTCATGGGGTAGAGAATTGAGCCTATTAGAAGTCAGGCCAGTTGTCCCTTCACAAAATCACTTTGACGATTCTGCTACCAGACCAAGAGAACAGATAGAAGGCAACAGTAAAAAGAGAAGAAATTTTGTTTCTTTTTCCTTAATCTTTGTGAATATTTCATTATTTTAGCCATTTCTGATAGCTCTTTGAATATGCAAGGAGATATTTAAAATAATATTTTCAATTTTCTTAAAGTATATTTTTCCCAAACATAATTAAAAAACCGAGAACATTGGTTTAAATGCTTTAAATTAAAAAAATGAATAATATATCAGTTTCAATTCACAATTTCAAAGTTTCAATTTCAAAACACAAAGTTCAGACAGAAATTATTTTTGTTCTCAGGTATAATCCATTTAATTAAAACTGTGTAATCCATATGAGAATACGGGGGAAAATATAACTAATTGGCAGGAATTTACTATATGCAAACGGTTATTACCAACTATTAATCAAACGAGTGTAACATCAGTCATTCAGTATTTTATCATACTTTGAATCCATGATTTTTTACTGAACCACGTTTAAAACACTGTATAATACTGTGGTACCAAAATTTCTAGTAATGATAAATGTTGGAAAAAATTTAATGTATAAAATGAAAAATGTGTAATGTCACCTTATTTTGAAGTTACATTTAATTGAATTCTTTTTTAGCTAAGTGAGTTTACATTTTGTTGTATTTAATTTAATTATGAGTATATCCTGTCATTTAAAAGGACACATTTTTAATTTTTTTCATAAATATCAAACAAAATTATTTTACTCAAAATTTTAACTACAAACTAGATTATAGTCCATGTGTAAGGCATCATTGATAATGTGAAACATAATTCTTCTTTCATTATTAATTTGTTAGAAAATGTACTTCAAATACCACTTTATGCGAAGTATATGTAGGTTGTTCACAATTTATAGCAACGAACGAAAAGTAAAATGCAAGGTAAGATGATATATTCTTTTCAAAATATTAAACACTCCGTTAGGGTAACTTATCAAGCGTTTTCAAAAGAAGAACACCTAGAAACAACAACACAACTCATTTCAATATCTCAAGCAGCAGGTTTCTTTTTTCCAAGAATAGAACTCCTCTTTTTCTTCGTTTTCTTTTCCGGATAACAACGAAGTCGAAATATTGAAGTGAGTTATGTAGTTGTTTCTACTTTTTCTTTTCTTATAATACTCTTTTTTATTTTTTATCATTATCTTTATATATATATATATATAAGATTTCACATAAACACGTAAAATAACATTGAATATGAAACCACATATATATATATATATATATATATATATATATATATATAAAACTTAATTAGTTGTTTTGGTAAGGAGTAGAAGGTTCTTGAAGTTCTATTTCTCTCCAGCTTCAATGAAAGCCATTTACTTACTTTGTACATCTCTTCTGTGGAGTTACTTCTATCAGCACAACAAATATTTGGTAGTTTCACTCTTCCTCAGGAAATCAAAGTGACATCAGCATCTTCAAATGGAGATTCCTTGGCCAATCACCTATCAGATTTTGTCAGCCTGTGAATATTCTATTATATATATTCCATTAACAGTAATGTTAGTGTAACCCAATAAAAATATTATTGATTTTGATGAATGTATTGTTTTTACAGGTGCAGGAGACATTTTAATGACTTGTGAAGAACTTGAAAAGAAAGTGGAGGACACTGATTTGGCTACAGAAGTCATCATGCCACCTCCCATACAGGGCAAGTGGTTCTCTCAAAAGTCAGTCATTCTTATTTTTGTTCATTTCATCCAGTGTTTTTGTATATCTTATTAGTTTCTATTTTCAAATAATAGCCTAAAAACAAGAATTTAGCTCTAATTTTAAGATCTTAAACCATTATTCAACCTTTAATTCATACAATGCAAATAATTACAAACAGTATATCCTGAAAAAAATGAATATGTCAAATGAATACCACAATATTTTTATTGAAGAAAAACGTCTCAACTGACTCCATAGCGTAACCCAAATGGAGATTCCTTGGGTTATTCGTTGGGAGATTCGTTTCGGTGTTTTATCAGAAAAAAAAATGTGCAATAGACAAGAGCTTAAATGATACGTTGACCAAGCCAGATGTGTTGTAGCGGAGAGTGAAGTACACTCCATGCTAAGTGCACATATCATATTGAATAATTATCCAATTATTTTCAAATTGATAATAATTGTTATATTTGTGTTCACAGTAATATTAGCCAATCCAATTATTTAACACATATTGAAGCACTTTTAAGTATAAAAGAAAGAATAATTCTATTCATTTAATGCTTTCCAACACTAGGAAATGAATAAAATTTATTGAGACATTTTGTGATGATAATATTTTCGAATTTAGTCAGTCGAATATTTATAATTTTATAATTTCTTAGTGATTAAAGTTGATTAGAGAAGAAGTTGAGTTTTTGTATCATGAGCAATGAGAACAAATTAAAGAGTACTAAATTAATTATTCATTAAGACTTGACCTACATTGAAAGAGAGGTAAGAAATAAACTGGGAGCAAAGAAATAATAGCCGACAAAGATAATTAAACAAAAGTGTTAATGAAGGAATGTAATTTAATCTACAATGGCATAGATATTTCTGGGAAATGGAATGAGATTGATTGAGAGCCAAAAAAGAAGATGAAGTGCAGTGGTATGGATGACAAGACGAGCTACGCGGCTGATAGGAAAGAACGGGAAGGAAACGGTAAAAAATATATTGAGAAAAGTGCCTAATATTATATATTAAGTTATTATCGCTTAGAATTAAAGAAAAGGAAAATAAGGGCTTTTTTTTAGTATTTTAAAAGTTTCAATTTCATTTACTACATGTAAGTAAAGCAACCAAGGAGAAATTCAAAATTTCCAGTTTAGGAGTTTAGAGGTTCCAAAAATCTATTTTTGGGGTATTTAAGGGGATTTCAATGTGTTCTGGTACATATGTATTCATAAATTGTGGCCAAGCAATAAGCCACATTGGTCAATGCATAAAATTACCCAAAGTGATACCTCTAACGTCAATGTTATTATTGTTTTGGGCAATATTACATCAGTTAAAGTTTCTTCTTTGGCCAAAATGTATTTTAGACAACTTTTTATAGCACCCTGTTTACCTCGTAATTTCCTAGTTTAACTGCAAAAGAAGTTACATTTCTAAGTAAAGAAGAAATATAAGTTTTACAATAAAATTTAACTAATGTTTGATTCTGAAGGTTGTGGACATGATGCTAGTGACACTGTTTCATAGATCAAAATAAGACTATATAAAATATTTTCTTAAGTAGGGATCAGCTCTGTAATTCCTTGATAAAGAAAAGGACATTACAGTACATGTTATGAATTTAGGAAATATTATTTTTGCACTAAACAGTTAACTCTCAAAGATTATAATTTCGTGAAAAAAACAATCTCAAATGTTCATGATGAATACAAAAATTCAAGAAATTCTGATAACTCTGAAATCAATATAGAGCTAAAATCACAGTATTCAACTTGGAACAACGACAACTCAAAACGTATTTTATTTTACTAGGTCTAAACTATAGTGATCGTGAAAAAATCGATCTCGAGATTTTCACGGATTTATTTTTTTTGAGGTACTCAAAGTAATTTTATGACGTTTTCTCGATGATGTCTAAACGTGTAAGGGTGGCTGGGTGGCTGGGTAGATGGGTGAGTCCCCAAGCGTTTGTGGGGACAAACAATCTTTGATGGATGAGATTTTGTTTTACCCATACACGGGTCTCATAGTGTAGGCAAAGCCCTATTCTTTGGAATCAATTAAGCATGACGGTAAAGTAACTTTTTTTTTGCCGAAACTCGTTTTCTGACATTTTTTTTTCTCCTAAAATATTAAGCCTAGAGTCTTCAAATTTTGATATTATTATGGCAACAGCAAAAGCAATAACAGAAAAAGATCATAACATTTTTAAAAGAACTGAAATTTGTTTTTTTCAATGAAGTGTAGAATATTTGACTTCTGATTCAATCTGAAAGATTCTGTCAATCATCTTCTGAAAGCTTGTCAATCATCCAAAATATGATGGTACATTCTATATTTTCAGAAAACAATTTTTTTAGCCTAAACGGCTCATGAGGGAGCAATGAAACTTTGCCAAAAAAATGATTAGAAAATCAGGTAAAATTTATAAAAATTTGTTTAAATTTCAGTTACAACAAAGAATAATAAAGTTATAAAACCTGAATATTCATCCTAAAAATAATAAATCTTCAATATTTGGAATATTTAAGTGTAAGATATTATCTTCTTACATACCAGATATACTCGTATATGCTGAAATAAACATCACACAAAGAAGAAAGGAATTAACTTCACACAAAATTAATATGACATAGAAATAATGTGCCTTTGAATGTAATCATTTCATTACATTCTATGTTAATGTGAAACAATCTTGTTTATAATGATAGTGACTTTTACATACCATTCTTAAAACATCGGTCTTGAAGTGAGAGATGCTTTCAGTGAGAGATCTAAATTTAATTTTAGAAATTAAAATGGTAACCATAACTGTTCAGATATAGCCGCAGCGTACATGAGACTAAGACTCTTATTTTAATAATGATAATAAATAACGTGCCAGACTGTTCTATTGATAAAATCTTATTTTTAAATAAGTGACAAAATAGGGGTAACATTAAAACAAAGGAAATTACAAAGTTTATTATCTATGTGTACCATAACAATTCGCCATAGAGAATTACTATACATATTACGTATACATCTACGTGATAGCCACATTAAATTAATGCTAAAACTGAATTTATTATTAACGAATTAAAAATTACGTTTCCTTATAGCAAAGCCAATAGCCAAGCTATTTTACACTTTCTAATTTATTCAACAATTTGGATTATAGATTTGTTCGTGCACTGTATTACTTTATTGTCAAAAATTCATTTTGTTAAATTTTACTTGTGGTGGACATTTAATCCACCACAGGTTGTACCACCACTGTCATTAGACCAGTACCAGAGCACTATCAATTTCTTAATTGTCATGTTTTTATGGATTTGTTCTTTTATTTGGTTGAAGAATGTATTGCAAGAAACTGTGAAGCTATTTACACCCACGGAATACCAAATACTGTAAGATTCATTCCAATGATCAACCTCTCCCTATATCTCCCAACTGTTTGTCCTTCTTTACTTCCCATGCAAGAGAGAATATATGTTGATAATAATTTTTGAATTAATAGTATTAAATAAAAATGAAACATTATTTTGTTTAGTTAAACACTCTTAATATAAGGGATGGGATGTATTTTATATTCACTTTACTGGACTGACAGATATCATCCACATTGTATCTTTCTAAATATCAACATGTGTAACCCGTGTTCCCATCATATTCAAATAGCACTTAATGAATATTTATCAACCCAATACCATAGCATTAGTGTATTCAGAATAATTTTTCATTACATCTGCTGCATAATACTAAAGATATTACATTGTTTTTCCCAGTAAACATTAAATAGGTTTGATTCAGTGCAATAATTGAGAAAGAAAGTATCTCTAATTTGTTTATTGGCACTGAACATAGTTGTAATAGAGAGACATTACAACGCATTGAAATGCGTGGTATTTCAATATAAACTCTAAACTATACCTTACCTAAGTTTTTAGTGTAAGAGTCATGAATAGAATCAGACAGTAAACGGATCAGACAGATCTGATAAAACTAAATATACCGTATTATTATATCTAAAATAGATTTTAAAATTATATGTTTGTGATACTTAAACTTGGAAACATCACTACTAATGACATGCCTCTACCATTACTGTACCCTTAATATCCTTATGAAAATATTTGATAACTTTCCAGATCATAAATTTTTATAAATGAAAATTGTACATAAAATATTTATTTAATTATAATCAAGAGTAAAATTGTGGAAATTATTTAACACCTAAGATAAATGTAAACAAAAGATAGTAGTACTATTTTATAATTATAAGAAATTAAATCAAACTGAAAAGGATATAAAAGAACAAGTACTGTTGATTTAATATAGACTCCTAAAAAAACTGACGCTAGAAGGAAAACTATGAACATTATTTGATATTTATTCTATGATATCTATTTATTAGTAACAACTGATTTTTTTTTACTGCTTTAAATACTTTGCACTAAATTTTCCTTCACATTACTGCTCAAAATATTGTCCATAAAATTGCTTGGTTATTTTCTTGGTTCCATTTATGAAAGTCATTAGAGAACCTCAAATCGCTGATGAGGTTAAACCCTCAGTTATACAATTGTAATAACATGTCATATTGATCAATGATTTAGTACTTATTTTACCGATAAAATAATTATAACCAGAAGTAAACAAATTTTACACAATTTATTAAGTACACTTATCCCCACATTAAAAGAAGGCAAAATGCAATAGGTTGTCAATAAGTTGTGATGTTTACTTATAGTAAAGTTATATGTAGACCAAATTTATTGTACTGCAATAGACAAATCAGCCTTAAGTATATCGATAAATTTGCTTAATTCAATTGTTAGTATTTGTTTGTCTAAAAATAGCCTACTATGAACTATCTTTAGATTAATTTGATTACTTAGAAACACAATCAATTTAAATTATCATGAAATTGCAATCTCCAAAATTAAGAATATATGACTAATTCTGTAACAGAAATATTCTCCTTCTATTACATTTGGCATAAAAAATTACATTAGATTATAGAAATAATTTCAGTATTAAACACTGATATAGTGAATTTGGTTAGTGCTTATTTAGGAGTGTTAATGTAGTTTATGTTTCTGGAAGTTTGATCTGTTCAAATTATGTATGTTTGAATTTTTAGTTCATAAAATTGGTTACATGTGTTCATTATACTTCTTTTCAGTAATTTTTTTATGTTAGTTTCATGAGGATCTCTGATGTTTGTGGTAATCTCTTTACCTCTATGATATAATTGTTTGCATTTCATACATTTGTAAGTTCTTTTAATTGATTCTAAACCATTTTAAATTGCTAATTTAAACTTGTTATTTATGGTTTCTCTAACTTTGTTGAATTACACGGTATCTGAGAATAAACACACTCCTGTGGGTTTGTGTGTGTTTGTGTATGCGTATCTCAAAAACCAAAGTTTATGCTCATTGAATTTCATATTTAAGTTAGTGTTAGGCCTAAAAAAAGCAAACTCAGCGCAAATGTTCTGCATGTTTAGTAGTCACTTTATTTAAAAACATTCAATTTGTTCCAAAGAATATTTTTTAAAAAGTTTGAACATCAAATATTTTTTTTTTAAATGCTTAACGCAGTTTGTATTTAAGTTTGTTATGAATTTTCATATATATTTAAAAATCATTTCAACTTAAACTAAGAAAGATTTTAGGCAGGTTAAGTTAATACACGTTTATATTAAAAGTTTAACGATATTTAGCTTTTCTTTTTTTTTTTTTTGTATTCAACTCATGGATATTGTAATAAAAAATTGTTTTCTATACATATTTTAAAAATTTTTGTTCATTTATAGTCAATAATATATTACATTAAAATTCATTATATGGGCACGTGAATAATGCATTACAACCTTTCTAAGAGTAAGACATTGTGCATCCTTATAGTTACAGTAGATTGAACAATCCTTTCTAAGTATCAGGGATATATAGTGTAGTAGATATATAAAAATGCTGTGAAAAATTGCAATGGTGAATTAATAATGAAAATAGCACACAGTAGCTGAATTAGTAGAGAATGAGATGTTCTTCAGGATTATCCATCACTAGTAGATCTACGAGTGAGAGTCTAGGAAAACCTAAGAACAGATCACGCAATCCAGGAGTAAGTGCCCTCCAACGGACATTAACTCGGTGATCTTTTGTACGTGTCCCAATAAGTGGCCTTTTAGAATGGATGTTGCATAAAGTCTTTAGAGTGATAGCAAGAGGTGTAGTATTAGAGACAAAGCGGCTCCACCAAGAAGCAATTTCCACTAATCTCCGAAGGCTGCCATCTACATAAATGAGGCCTTCAATCGACTTGAACAGACCTATCAATTCAGTTGCACCAATATAATGGCCTCTTTATGTATACAGTGGCTATTTACAGAGCGTGATTATGCCGACCTCTGCACCCCTCCGCGTAACTGATTCATTCAGGCCCTATTCAAAGACTCTCCAGACGAAAACAACCCAAACGAATTTATCAGAGAACCAAAAACTTTCTTTAAACAAGTCTATTTTTTTTCCTATGTATTATCTCAAATTATTACAGTCGTTAAAGTATAAAAATATGACGTTGAGGTCAGTATTTTGTTTTTGTGTCTTCAAAAGGAAAGCACGTTATTTAGGTCCCGTAAATCCAGTTAAATAGGTTTCACAAATTGGTCTGTTTGTAAGTCTACTTATGTATCTGTTTTGTACGAGGATCAGAGTTTATCACAAACCGAATCTTTAATGCCCGCAAATTTTATATTTAAGTTATTGCCATACATGAAACGGAAGGTCAGTACCAATGTTGGTATTTTTTTAGTGGTTATATTATCTAAAATATTTTTTCTTTTGAATGAAGTAGAAATGTCTTTACTCAATTTTAATTAAAGGCTCTGTGCTTTTACTTTTCGTTTAGTATGTACAGGGTACAATATACACAGTAAATTTTCTTATTGTTAGAAATATAACTAATAGTTCTCAAAGAAGGATAATAGATGTGAATAGATACGACACATCTCCCCTACCAGTTCTTGGTAGAGACTATGTCCCACACTTTCTCACAAATGAGCGTTAGATAATAAGCACTCATCATGCTCATCCCTCAATTGAAAATGCCGGAAAAATCTAATTCAGAGAGTTATTTGCTACAATTTGAGAGAGAATTGATGAAAAGTTGGCCAAAAGAAGTGTCAAGAAAAGAGTTGAAATAAATATTCTGGACTTTTACTGGAATAATTTTTTTATTGACCATTTTTTACTGTTTTCTTTAATAAGCTTTAAGGATTCTTATCTTTAACTGTGATCCCCGAAGAGATGAGTTTCTAAGAAAGAAATAAATCTCTCTTCCCGTTTTTGGAAGAGTCTGCAACGTGAATTCTTCCTCTTTCTGGTGATAGTGAAGTTTTGCAGCATTTTCTGTAGTTGAAGTTCTAATTATTCATTAATTGTTTGAGAGACAGAGTCTTTTTCTTCCCATTTTAACTGTATTTATTGGTTTGATATTGTTGATCTACTTGTGTTATTAATTATAAGAGTTTTTGGTGATGTCCTCTTGCAATTTCAGCAAATGAAGTAGCTGGTTTAGGCGACACATTCACTGTTTACCACCAACACAAGACATTGAATTTATGGTTATTACAACTAAGTTACTTGTCTCTAGGGTTGTGTTGGGCATGCTCTTGATCGGGAGGTATGTTCTCCCTTGTAGTTAATGCATACTCATGGCATCTAAGTACCCTATTGTATTAAATCGCTGCACATGCATTCTTTCAATTGTTCTGCAATTACTGTCACTACCAATGTTTTACGGCTTCCAAACATTGTTATCTATTCAACATTGCTTCCATTCGATGATTCATTACTTTAAATTAATTAGTTAGATTAATTATTTTCTTACACCCCTACATCATATCAAAACCCTACACATATTGACTAGAAGGATCTCATCGAACCAAAAAATAAGGCTCTATCCAGCCGTATCCCTAAACTTAGGGAGATGGAGAAGGGCATTTAGGGAAGAGGGATTAGCTACACCCCATCAGCTGGACATTCCCTAGGGAAATTATTATTTTATTTACATTTATTATTTATCATTAAATTCTTATCATTATAATCAATAAAATAATGATCAAACAAATTAAATGGTTTCTTTATTTTTAATTTATTTTTAGACATTATTATAATTAATTATTTTATTATTGTTATTTTCTTATTCATTTTATTATTATTATATTATAGTATCCTTTCTGGTTATTTTTTTATTTTTCCATGACAATACTGATTTCTTTGTGTTTATAAATGTGTCTTTTTTTTCTTCCTGATGGAAATAGTATCTGTTTTGTCGTTGAATTAATTAGTATTTTATTAATCATATTTAAATTTTCATTACCACCTAATTTATTATAGTAAATCTATGTTTTTTATCCAATTTTTTAATTAGGCAAAAAAATTCCTTGAATTCTCCATACTAAACCTTTATGTTTATATTTATTGATGTTGTTCAGATAGTTTGGTTGTGAATATACTGGGTATTATAATATGTATGTCCTTTATATTGTGTACAGATAATTCAAGAAACCAAGCAAAATTATAAACTAATGGGATATTAATTTAAACCAGTATTAATAATCCATAGTTTATTAGTCTTCATAATAAAGGAGAAAATATTTATAAAAGATCAATAAGTGAATGATAACTAAATAATATAAACACTCATTTGGATGGCTTTTTAAAAAGCGTATTAAAAGTAATTGTATTATTGAGAGAATGTTCAGTTTTAACATAAGTCTTCAATAACATTTAGTAATTGATTTGTTGTGTAAGTTCCTTTATAATAGTTGATGTGTCTATCAATAGTTCGGCTTTTAGGTTCATTCACCTGCCTTTTAAGAGCTGAATGTACTCTTTCGGATCACGATGACATTGCTGCGGCCTAATCACTCTGTTAACATTCATCTCTCGCTTTCGCCATGTTTGTTCATGATAGAGAGTTCTTGTTTAATTATAAGACCCTCCCTGATTTGTAGTCCAGGAAACTTCTAAAGTAATCAAGAAAATTTCAGAAGGCCTAATGAATTATGGCTTGAACAAGATTTATTTTCTTCAAACGAAGTAACCACTGAATTCTAACAAGAATGAAGTATTAATTGAGTAATATTACACAGGTATAACGCAATCAAAATATAATTTTAAACCACTCTGATATTAATTATAATTACACCCTTTGTATGTATTATTAAATATGCTTATGTGTCATAGAAAAAACTGAATTATATATATGATATTACGTTTTGCATAATCGTGCTACATGTAATTTAAATACAACACCTTGTTAGACAACCTTCCATTATACTCTTGAAGATATCATGAAATATATGTTTAACAGGAGTTGATTTTTTGCCTTTAAAAGATATTATGTGTCCTACATATCATATTAACTCATTATGGCATTTCAAGTTATTGTATTAAATCTTTAAATAAACTTGTATTTAACTTGAATCTTCTAAAAATTCGTAAACTCTTGTAAACATATCAGATATGTATTGCAGGTAATCCATAATTCTCAGATCAATTTTCAGTATTAATAGCTATATTGTTGTTTATTTATTATTATTTATATAAACATTAATTTTATATTATTTATTAACATAATGGACGAACTTCCATGTTTCAGAATGCCTGAAATAAACTAGGGTTACTGACAACTGACAGAACTAGATGTATATCAACGATTATGAAACACTATTGAACATTGATCAAATAGTATGACTATTTAAAATTGTTGTAAAACTCGAAATATCAAAATTCTTAAAAGAGGTCGTTTTATATTATTTCTGAACATACTAGTAGATATTAAAAGAGTTCTGATTAATATGTTATGAAATAAAAAATTATACACGAAAGTTATTGGTTTAAAATAAAAAACTATATCTCTTACAATGACAACAGCAGCAGGGTACGAAGTAAGACGGATTACTATGATTTTAATATTAATTAAATAAAATTGCAATGCAAGTATTTGAATTGTTTAAAAAGAGTACCCCAAACTTCATTGGTCATCAAAAATTATGATTATTAAAGTCACTGACCTACATTTAGGTAATCATAATAATTGTTTATTTGATTAATTATAATTAACTGATTTGATGTTATTTATTTTAAGTAGTAATTTTGAAATTCCATTCAATTAATTAGTTTTATTCCTATTAGTTTGATTTCCTATTGCTAAAACTCACTTGCTTGATTCAATATTGTTTTGTTTGGCAAGTAATGACTATAAAAATGTATTGTGTTCTTTAGTCTCCCTCCTCATCAAATCAGCCTTTAGTTCATGGCACTCGTTTCTCCTCTCTCCCATATCTATTAATCAGTCCCTCATTTGTTCAAGTATCTTAACTATATAGTGTCTTCTTACCTCACCCGATTGTGAAATCCTCTTCCTGACACTCTCTTAACTGTCACGTCTGATATCCACTTTCAACTGGTCTCTCTTTTCAAAGGTTTGCTCACTGATTGTTCAATTGGCCTTCAGGGCCTTTTACAATAACCCTTCTTCATTATCCTATTTAATATATTACTATTTTGCTGCTTCTGTTACTTGTCCTTTCAGCTGGTCTTCAGAGGTCAGGTCTGTACCTTACTTCCCCAGCATAACTCTTGCAAATATAACTTTTAACATTCCATTCTTTTCCCTTGGGTTACCAGTTAATAATTGGGTGTCAATTCATTTTCATCTTTGTTATGAACAAACAAATATTATGCACCACTATCACCGTTATCCATAATGACAGGGTTGAACGCCCTGTATAAATACAGAACCCGCTATTTATTGTAGCGCTTTCAGTCAATTGAACATTTCATAATAGTGTGATTGATTGTCACTATTTTTAAATCGCAATAGACATAAGCAAATAATTCTTAAATATCAGTTTTACGATTTTTATTATTCTTAAAATTTGAATCATTGAAGTAACAATCCTCATTATTGCTGTTTTATAGGAATGTATAATAATTGTGACAACGGTATATTTTTGCAAACATTGATTTATGTTTATTCTATTTGATTCATCCCCCCCCCCCCACCACACTGCAATCTCATTCTTCTTCTTAAGCGCCATTCAAAAACAAGTCAAAAGAAATTGACTACATTTATAGCTACTAGTTTTTTTGAATAAAGTAACCAAGTAGGGGACAGGAAAGAAATAATCAAGGGAAATTACTAAGTCTAAGGAGAATAGGAGGCAAGCTTGTTCAAATTGGAGCAGATAAAGGGCTTATTCAAGGCTCTTTAAACTAATCTTGGTCCACCAAACTTAATCCAGCAAATAAGCTTTTACTTCCAAATATTTAATTGAAATGTTTTGTTAAATATCCTTGTAGTTAAAAGGTTCAAAACAAAGTAGTTTGGTAATTCCTTTTGTGATCTAAAATATGTTACTAATTTTGTTCAATACTATAAACCATAACATGATTCTCCATTCTCTAGATACAGAGGCATATACATAGATCTAGGGGAACCTGTCTACTATAGAAATTTACGAAACAAAAAATGTAATACAAATACTGTAATAATTTATTAATAAAATGTAATTAAAAAAAATAGATGTTATGGTACATTTTATGATTTTAGATTGTCATCATACGTTAGACAACCAGAAAAATTAATTAATTGGGAAAAGGTATGATTGGAGTGGGTATAATTACAGGAAATGATGATTACTGCAAACGGCAGTGCAGCTCAAGAACTGAAAAGTCAACTTGGAATGACGGATAGCCTTGTACTTGTTCGATTTGTTTACATTGTTTAAATGTTTTTCTTCTGAATCGTCTCGAACAGAATTCCTATTTAAATTTTGATAAATAAAATTTGAAAATCTTTTATTGAGTTAATATAATATGTAAAATGATTTAATTCTTAAATCAACATTAAATTTAACATCTAATATATGTTATAGTTTTTCCAGGGTAAAGAATAGCTGTATAGTAAAACTACCATATCCAAACTATATATTGCAGTCGTAAAGAAATTTTAATGCCAGAGATGTAATTTATTAAGTTTTTAAGGACTATATTCTTATTTTAGGTAATATGCATGCAAGGAAACTGATTCTTTCCGTGTGACTCTTTAGATGAGGGGGTAAACTGGAAAAGCTATGTAACAAATTCATTGGATAAGGCAAGAAACACAAAGTCCTGCTGTAAAAAAGTTTGGAGTCATGACTACACATCTACAAATATGTTTTGTAGATAGTAGTGATAGTCTTACATAAGACTAACTATGCCATATATATACATAAGTAGTGTGGAATTTAAAGGTTAGAAAAAAGGGAACCTAAACTAACCTTGATAAACTACAGTGACAAGTCTATCTATCGATGACACGATCAATGGCCAATTGTAAAACATAAAGCATTAAAAACTTAAAACCACAACTTTTAGCTAGATTTCTCAAGAACGAAGTCATCTGAAATTCACTGAAACTGTTTTGAAATAAAAATGCGTCTAATAAAAATAGTTGTTTAGAGTTACAGATGTAATAAAGATGAAAAAAGTTAAGAAATAATATATTGGCTGATATATAGAGTGAGATACAATTTTTTTCAAACAATATTTAATTTTGGAAAAATGAAGTGATCAAAAAAAATTTACCTTGATTAGAGTCCTTGTGATTTCTAAAAAGCTCCACATGTCTTCTGGTATATTCGCAGGTCTAAGTTAACGACAATAACACATTGTTCAATTTGGAACTAATTTCTTTCTGGGAGCAGTCCTTCTTAAATACATGCATTTAAAAGCTTTATGTCTGTCTCCACTTGATTTAACTTTATCGATATTTTTCCAAATTTTGAAATCTTTCCTTCATTTCTGGGTTCAGCTTAAAAATTAAATGACCATATTGATTTGAATTCTTATTGGACGTACTTTGTGCATCCACCATCTTCAGCAAAACAAAATTGAAACTTACACATAACAAAATTAATCTAACACCTAAAATCACATCACAATAATCTGGTTGCTATTATTTTAGTGTTATTAACCATGGTTTCCTTTAGAAATTTTGGTTTTGTGTATATTTTGTAGGTGTTCTCTAGGAGCTCCTGAAACAATGATTGTCAGAGCTCTTGGAAGGGAGGAATAATTCACAAAAATGATTTTTCGGATTATAATACGGACCTGCAGACCCAAAGGACTTCTAGCCTTACTAGACGCAGAATCTCTGTTTACAAACGTACCGGTAGTACGTTTGTACAAGTACAAGTTGGTACTTGTTGTACCAACAAGTGGACGGCGTAGTGATGGGATCTCCACTGGGCGTCACTTTTGCTAATTTTTATATGTGCAATTGAGAATTTAATTTGAAGAAGATAAACACACAAGCCTAATTATATATTGTGCTATGTAGACGATTGTTTACTAATAGTTAAGGACCTCGAAATGCTTAATGGAATATAAAAGAAAATTCAATCGGGCAAATCATTCACAGAGCGTAGAAAATTTAAAACAGGTTTTTTATTATAAGTTAACGTAGAAAGTTAAATTGATAAAACTCTTAAAAACTATATCAATCGATATAGATATACAATTGTTACAATGGTAACAACAAGTTACCAACTTTGTACTTGTACAAACGTACTACCGGTACGTTTGTAAACAGAGATTCTGCGTCTAGTAAGGCTAGGAGTCCCTTGGGTCTGCAGGTCCGTATTATTTCCAAAAAATCATTTGTCGAATATTCCTCCCTTCCAAGAGACTGAGACAATGCATCTGGTTTCAGGAGCTCCTAGAGAACACCTACAAAATATACACAAAACCAAAATTTCAAGGGAAACCATGGTTAATAACACTAAAACAATAGCAACGGAAAAGGACGCAAAAAGTCTCAGAATACTAGAGGTGCTGTACATACTGGAAAAAGATCCAAGTATGAACAATGCAAAAAGGTAACTTTAACAACCAGTTGCGCTAGTTTGGAAACCTAAGGCAAGTGAAAAGATTGATGCCAACACTGACAACACCAAACCTGACCGTGTAACCTTCTGTTAACCTGTCTGTCGTGTTCATAGACTGTTCATTTATTGTTTATTATTGTAATGTGGGTTTAGGTACTTAGATTAATTTTGTTATGTGTAGTTTTAATTTCTTGTTTTTCTGAAGATGGTGGATGTAACACCGAAACATGTCCTATAATAATTCAAAAAAATATGGTGATTTATTTTTACGTTGAACCTAGAAATGAAGAAAAGATTTCGAAATTTGGAAAAATATTCCTCGAAGTCAAATGAAGTGGAATCAGACATAAAGTTTTTAAATGTATATGCATACATATTGTTTATATATATATATATATATATATATATATATATATATATATATATATACAATTATACAATAATACAATATATATATATATTTAGTTAACACATGAAAGAGAAAAAAACAAATAAAGATACACACAAAAGACTCACAACGATATTTCGACAGTCGTCGTCATCGGGTAGAAGTAGTCCCTTTGAGTAGCTGAAGCTAACTGAGAGGTAGGCCGAATGCAAACGAACACGCACGCACTCTGTCGGCCGTCCTAGGTAAGCTACAAACTACAGAGAGAAAAATAACTAAAAAGAACAAATAAAAGCAAATAAAAATAACAGAAGGAGAAGAATAGTAAATGAAGCAATAAATAATTTAAAAAAAAATAAATAAAATAAAAAATAAAAATAAATAAATAAAAAATAAAATAATAAAAATAAAAAAAATAATATAAAAAAAAATTAACGTTACAAGTTAAGGCCAGGAGGAGAGCGAGCTTTGAGAAGACAGATAATTGCCTCCTCTGAAGCTCTTAGAGTAACCCGAGAAGACGGAGCAGGGATATGATTAAGGACTTGGACCCGGAAGCAGTGATTAAAATCCAGTCCATGGGAATTAGAGTGGATAGCAATAGGGAGGTTTTTGCGTTGACCAACGGAAGCCCTGTGACCATTCATACGCAAGTTGAGCTGCGTAGAGGCCATACCAACGTAGAATGCATCACACTGGGTGCAGTCCAAACGGTAAACGCAATTAACCGATGTGCATGAGGTGTGGGGAGGACAAGGGTAGTTAATGTTGCTATGGGGGGAAGTAAAAAAGGGATTAGGGTTTATGATAAGACAGGTTTGGCATCTGCTCCGTCCGCACTCCAACATTCCCCTCCCAAGTGCAGGGTTCAAGGGAGAGTGATGGGAGAAAATGCCTCTGAGGTTCGGTGGTTTGCGATATGATAAGGAGGGGGCTTCAGGAAAAATAGACGAGGTAGAAGGAGAAGAGGAGAGCAATGGGAAAAACTCCTTAATAACCGAGCCAATCCTATGAGCACCAGGGAAAAAAGTGGATATCAGGAAAACACTATCAGTGTGGTCTTTTCTCGGTACGTGCCGGTGAACTATTTCAGCCGGCACGACACGACTATCAATGACATTAGAAGGGTAGCCACGATCAACTAATTTTTCTTTTAAACTGTTAATATGGGAACTACGGTTTTTCAAGTTATTACAAATCCTGTGGATGCGAATGGAAAGGGATCTGGGGATTGCTTTTTTGATGTGGGTGGGATGGCAACTACTGTAGTGGAGGTACTGCTGTGCATTCGTAGGTTTTATATGTACAGAGGTGGAGAAACTGCTATTGTTGAGGGTGACATCAACATCAAGGAATGTAATTTTATTGCTGGACACTTGGTGGGTGAAGGAGATGGAGGAAGAAAAGTTTTGGAAGGAAAGTAGGAAGAGGTTTAACTCATGGGTACCATGTGGCCAAATGAAGAATATATCGTCAATGTAGCGAGTATAAAGAAGGGGAAGGAATTGACGATCAGATAGAAAAGATTGCTCTAATTTGGCCAAGAACAAATTAGCAAAAGAAGGAGCCATAATAGTGCCCATCGCAGTACCCTTGGTTTGAAGGTAAAAGGCACCATCAAACTGGAAGGCATTATGCTTCAGGACAAATTCGGCTAAGGAAACTAGAAAATTGGTAGAAGGAGTGAGGGGGGGAGTTCTGAGTTCAAGAAAGTAACGAAGGGAATTCAGTCCCTCACTGTGTTCAATATTAGTATACAGAGAGGTGACGTCCATAGTAACCATGAGGAGGGGATGGGTGAGGTTGGGTGGTATCGAGAAGTTATTGAGGAGATTGAGGAAGTAAAAATATATATATTGTAAAGGTTGACTGATTGAGTAAAGGTTGAAAAATGCAACAAAGTTGACTAGTTACGACCTCTTTTCAATGATTTTGCAATTTTAGTACACTTTTTACAAAAAGATGAAAAAATATAAGAAAGTTGACAAGTTTCTACCTATTTTCAATCACTTTGCACTTTAAACACATTCGTAAAAAAAGTTGAAAAATGTAACAAAGTTGACTAGTTACTATCTCTTTTCAGTCGATTACCACATTTAGTACACTTTTTCCAAAAAGTTGAAAAAATGTAACAAAGTTGACTAGTTTCTACATGTTTTCAATCATTTTGCACATTAAACACACACGAAAAAAAGGTTGAAAAATGCAACAAAGTTGACTAGTTACAACCTCTTTTCAATGATTTTGAATAATATATATATATATATATATATATTATATAATGATATAATATTATATATTATATTATATAATATATAATATATATATATATATATATATTTATATATATATGTACTACACTCTGTTATTGATTTAGAGCGTGATGCAAAGAAACAAATGGTTTATGGTAAAACAGTACTTTGCAACTCTTCTAATCTGTTCATTAAAAATAAACTTGTTTTCTCATAGCGCTAAGAATACCAAGAAAATGGGATTTTGGTTGTTATTTATTGGTGAGATATATTTTTCTTATCTCCCGTAGCTATACTAATAACGTTTTATTTCATTTGCAACAACACTGGAATATTCCGTTAATTAGATTTTTTATAACATTATCTGTTTTTTATTAGATCATTCAGGTGATCATCCTATTAGTTTTTATTTTATGTTATGTGAATTATTTTATTGTTTTATGTGAAGTTATTTTATTTTTAAGTAATTTTTTTTTATGATCAACTGGTATAATATATTCTACTTATTACAAAATCGTAGAAAAATACTATATTTTTTGAGGTAGGTATTATTTTGTTCGGCCCTAAATATAGTAGGACTATAATATTTGAACTAACTTATTTTGAACTTATGGCTAATTCCTTTGTTCGCCGATCAAAGAATGCTGGTAATTTCTGTTGATAAACTTGTTTTGATAATAAGCTACAGTCATGAATTCATAAGTCTAATGATCACTCTTGGGGTTGATTACAGTACTACTGACAATGATCGACAGTCTTTTCAAATATGGATTTCAAAAGTCCTACTGCTGAGTTATTTTATTAATAATAAGACTACGTACAGTTTCATCATATTATATTGATTCACACATTAAGTGCATATACCTACTATTAAAGTAATTCAATAACTCTTTGTCCTGTAAAATAAACAATATCACCGCATTGCTTTAAGATAATACGGTCAGTTTCTATTTATGAGTAATATTATTTTGTTTAACGCACCTCCCACTTCTGTCTCTCCTGTTAGGCTAAAAACAACCAAATTTTACTACTTTTAGGTATTGAATACTATGAATATTCATGATTTTATGTATTGGAAGGATAATATTATACTAAAAATGATAACTATGATGTTTTGTCTCTAGCATTAGAATACATTTTTTAGTAACTCAGGATCTTTAGGAGGAAGAACATACTGATCAAAAAAGTTAGTCAACAGTATCAGTTCCAAAACTTTCTGGTACCACAACTAAAATTGTGACCCCCATTGCTGCCCTCAGTGAGGTGTGTTTTTACGTCTATTATGGTGATTAATTTGATAATTAATAAATAATTTAAATAATCAAGGGTTCTTTAAGCGAGAGCATGTAGAAAATCTTGTTATTATAAGACGTGTATTGCTTCGTGGTAATGCATTTGAGCATATGAGTCGTTCTCTCCAAATTGGCGATACACGGATAAAAGATAAAGGGATGAATATAAAATCAGCTGAAATAGTCCTTATTTCTTTCTCAAGAAGGAAGAATGTGATTCTCAAAGAACTCCTCCTGAAATTACAAAACTAAACCTTCCAGAGACACAAGGATTTCTTTGAGTCTCGTTAGATGAAAAAAATAAACTGGAAAAGCAATGTAAGAGATACATTGGCTACTGCCTTCATTTTAATAAATATAACATATCATAATATAACATATAATATACAATATCAGGGACCTAATAAAACAAATTAAATAATTAAAATAATTGTCTATAGGTTTAGTACTGTTCCATCAGAATGTTGGCTTATGACCACACGATAGACATATTAAGAAACAACAAAAACTCAATAGATTGTCAACGACTTTAGTATTATGTCTACTCATACTATAGTTGAGTCTAGATTATAATAGACTTTATATAGATGATTACATAGATAATTTAGGGGCCAGGCTAGCTCAGTGGTTAACGTACTCGCCTGTGAACTGATAGGACCAAGGTTTGTCCCCATCTGATCCTCGATTTATTCATGCATAAATCTGAGCACGTCATCTCGGAGAAGGACGTTAAACCGTCGGTCCCGAGCCTGTACGATGAACGGTACTCGTTAAATATCTCTACTCTAAATATACTTGAGTTAGGCAAAATTTAGGACTCCCACTGTAGAATCATTCTTCATTGTGTGGTATCACAAAGGACCAATGCTCTGCCTACGCGTGTTCTCTTGTTGGACTACCACTGCAACCTAACCATAGATAATAAAAATGATTGAAATTTTTTTTACTAAAGTACATGTATCTGCTGTCTTATATTACTACTACCACTCTTGATAATATAACAATAATATATGTTAATCTGAACAACTAATCTAAAAAAAATAAATGCAATAGCAAAGCGACTTTAATAATAGCAAGGCTTAAAATTTAATTAAAGTCGGGACTTAACAAGTTTTAAATGCATTAAATGTTATCATCACACGATAAAAAGTTATCAAACCATATAAAGTAGAAACCATATTACGATCTGGTTTATCTATCAATTGAATTGTACAATGCTTACTTGATCTCTCTCAGTTGCATGGTGAATGTTGTTTCTTGTGCAGTAGTGGTAATACCACTCTATAAACTTTTAAAAATACTCCTTTTATAGTGATGAGTGACGAAGCATTTACTATCAATTTTTCTAAAAACTTTGGATATGGAACTCAGGAAAAGAATACTACCAAAGTAATTAGGAGCCAACTATGAAAGGAAACTGAGCAAGCAATGGAGAATGATAAATGATTGGCACCATGAATTGAATTGGCACCATAACAAGTGTGATGGGAGTAATATCTTTTATAAATATTGTAATATAAAAATCTGAAGTAGCATCTTTCAGGTAAAAACATATTCTGTTAAAACGTATGTATGCAGAAAGTTATCGTAATATTATGAGAAATTTACTGGATTGTTAGAAAATCAATACCAACAACTTTTTTTTACAAATATAGAAGAGTTTCCGTATAGCTACTGCAAAAGGTATTCTTATTGATACAGGAGCAGTTTCAGATGATATACTTAAAGTATTAATTGTAAGACCATTTAATTTCCAAGAGAACTTTTCATCTCTAAATATATGGGAGGCAATATGGATCACAAAACATTTTCGTAGACAGGCTACGTAACTACGTACAGTTATGAAACATTGTCAACACTATGCATAAACCTGTTGTATAACTAACTTATTTACATCGTTTACTTCTATTAGTTCTAGGAAATAAGGTATCATTACTTCTTTTTCCATTACACTACAAACAGTATCTATCCTTTGGACTGTATTTGATGTGTCATTAAGTTGATTAATTTTATTTGATTTTTAAACCATATTTTTTTTAAAATAAATGTTACTTCCTTTATTCATAATTATTTTTTTATTAATAGGTTAGTTTATATGAGTTAGTTTAATTACGTGAGATTTAATACTCGTGGTGCATATGTTTTTCAATACATTGCTTGGTGGTACATGGGGTGGAAATAAGATAGGTAAAAAGATTCCAAATAAATATGCCATTCATAATTCATTAAGGACAACTTTGCAGTCAGGACTTGAGTAATCAATTTTGGAAAATAGAAAATCACATTTTCAAATTTACATTTTTTACTATTGAATACTTCCTGGACTATGTTGCTTCTAGAATTATAACAAGAGGCGATAAATGAGACAGTGCTAATGTCCAAGTAGACGATGCACTTATCAACCTAAATAAAAAAAATAAAAAAAAAAGAGGCGATAAGTCAGTGTTAGATTGCTGTAAATTAATATTTTATGTTTGAACGACATCTTAAATTTTAAGTTCTATTTTCTAAAACAAGCAAGTACTACCTGATATTCCTTTTAAGTTAATTGATAATTTGCTTTCAGGATTATAATTTAATATTGATTAAAAAGATACAGAAGAGAGAGTAGATAATCATTAATAAATGGAGTGTTAATATTAATTTGGAAGGTTGGGCATCGTCAAGAATTAAAACAATCTCAAGACGACGGCGCCAAAGTAATTAGTCGTCTGCTTGCAGCCTTTCTAGACAAAAGGCACTGTTCTCAGTTAAGTGTTCTCTTCCAACATTCCGCTTCACCCTTTGGCTTCTGTCCAGATAATCTTTACTCCAAATTCACAACAAATTCAAACCTTGTTTTTCACCTGTATCACTTTCAAATGTAAAATCATTGAAATTATTTAGTGAAGTATTAATCAAATTTAAAGGCATTTTTTACTAATATCATAAAATAATATAGAATGTATTTTTTTTCATTTATTTAAATAACTTATTATGAAATATATTCTTCGCCTTGGCTCTATCAATAATATCATTTTGTTTATTTATTTCATAGCCGTGGAAGTTAGAGCGATATAGTAGCCAGTATTTATGTGATGCTCCTGTAAGAACGAAGATCACATGTTTTTGTCAAAAATAGAATATTCTTGCACCCACCGAGTGCCAACTTTGGGACAGGATACAAAACCTTGGATTCTAAATCAGCTACTCGATAGAGAAACTTTCCTCGGAAACATAAAACATTTTTTGTAAAATGGCATTATTATTTTTAATAACATATGTGACACCTTTAGAAATATATGACAATAAATCTGCTAATATTAATAAGTATTATAAGTTTTGATTAATTTTTTTGAAGATGAAGAAATGAGCATTTCTGTGATACGAGTATTTAAAAAAAGAGAATAGCTCAGTGTTAAAATGCTCCCCTCTGAACTGATAGGACCGGGGTTCGATCCCCACCTGGCCGTGGATTTATTTATGCAAGAGGTGAATAAATCTGAGCACGTCGTCCCTCGGAGAAGGACGTTAAACCATCGGTCCCGTGCCTGTACGATGTCAGGTACTCGTTAAAAATCTTTACTCTAAATACACTTGAGTTAGGTAACATTTAGGACACTCACTATAGAATCGATCTTCATTGTGTGGTACCACAGAGAGCCAATGCTCGGCCTACGTTTGTTCCTTTGAGGGACTACCACTGCAATCTAACCTATAAATATATTAAATTTCATGTTGGTGCAGTAAAAGTTATCAGATAGTATCAAATATCAAGCATGTTTTGAGCCGTTTGAACATAAATTTGAATTGTGAAGTGCTTGGTTTACCTTTCTCATTTGCGCAGTGAATGTTTTTTCTAGTCTAGCTTGGCAGTGGTAATACTTCTCTATAAACTCTGAAGTATATCCCCTTTATACCAATGAGTGGTAAAACAAAAAGTAGAAATGTTTTGCAAGCCAGGAGAACTAATATAGGACTCAGAAAAGAAGAAAACAAAAATACACAAAAACTAACTATGAATGAAACCTGAGGCAGCAATGACTGCATGATGAATGATTATCACTATGAATTCACATGGACAAGTGCAATAGAGTTATGCATTTCATAAACATTGAAATAAAAATATTTAGCAGGTAACTCGTAATAAATTATCTTACCTTTTGTCCACTCTTTATGCAATAAATAGATATGTAACAAGAACAAGATGTTATAACAAAGAACACGTCAAAAAATTCAAATAGCAAATTATAAACGTCAAAATAAAATATGCCATGTCTAGCGGTATGCATAATTCAGATTTCATTAAAACTTTAGAAAAGATTTCTCATGAAATTATTGAATTTCAGTTCCAATCATTAAAATGGAATAACAAGAAGACATTAGCAATTTAATCGAAAAGAGCAAACATGAAGAAATACATCTTCAGTACTTCAAGAACGAATACTTTTAGTAGTATCAAAAAATATAATGTAGGAACAAAAAGCAGATTTCAAAATTTATAACTATAACATATAAGTATATATTTCTTTCTACGTTATATATATTTTTTTCTTTCTACGTTAAGAGTGAGTTAAGCAATTGCTTTGCTTTCATCCCTTTAAATAGAACAAACTGTTTCCGATTTCACTAATCATATATTTAAATGAATATTATCATGTATATGACATGACTAATATATGACATGAACTGCACAGTATAAGGACTGAATAAAATAACTACATACATGACAAATACTGACAATAAGAAAACGTGAGAAATATTAAGGCATTTGAACTATGGCAACCAGCAATCACCGGTTGAACTTGACTATTCCTTATGTTTTCAAGATCTAGGTAATTATTGTTAAAAACCTTTCTCAATTGTTCTTAAATGCTTTATCAGTTATTGTTAAAACCTTTCTCAGTTGTTTTTAAATCCTTTAAAAAATTAAAAATGTGACCAATTTCATGTATTTTAATTTTCATCTGTACCTCATTAAATTGGAAATCGCCGTAATTGTTTATTTTTTTCAATATTCAACAACTTCAATTCCCAAAGAGCAATAGAACAGAACTCAGACATGAGATGACAAATCAAATAGAGATTTTTAATTTGTCATCATTTTTGACAGTCTGTTATTTTTGATTTGTAGAAAATTCTACTTGGTATCTTTCTCATGAAATTAAAATTAAGCCTGCTTTGATAAAAATTTCTAACAGGTGTACGCTTAATAATTTTTCCATGTTAGAAGTAGGGTTAATTATTATTCTTCCTTTTATCCCTAGATTTTGTAGTCTGTCTAATTTATAAAGAAAATTATTGTAAGTACATTTTGTTATTCATACTACACTATTAGCTTTAGCATAGCATTAATAGTAAGTTTTTAAACACAAAATAATCATTTGGGTTAAGACAAAGAATCACATACAGCACAACATTCCACTGAGTCATCAGCAGAATTTCTTTTTCCAGGGAATGGATCTATCAGGTTAGTCTTACATCTGTAAAAGTTCCAACGTTTTTGCATAATTCTAAGAGTTTTAGTTTAATATTCTTAATAAAGAGTTCTTTGAAACCTACTTACGCTATTTCTTCTTGAAAGTGATGCAAAGACTGTTTTGTCTAGATTTATTTCCAAACATTTATGATTTCACCATCGTTGAAGATATTTAATAGTTAACTAATTGATGCAGCATGTTGTATATCTTAAAATGAGCACCATTAATCAAACCTCCCCTTACAATGACGTCATGTACATAACGTTATGTATTTAAAAATAAAACCTGTATTACTTAGACCATCCAGTAGACAATCCAAAACTAATCACAACTATAAGGGTGATAGCACATCTCCCTGAGGACAGCTTTCAGTTGTCATTATATCCATTGCGGTAGATCATATACTCATAGTAATTATTCTTGTGTTATATTGTTTTAATTTTTTCTATAGTTCTTGGATTGATACATCTCTATGTTAGTTCCGATTCACTTGATTCTAAAACATGTTGCAAAAAGCTTCTTAAACTTCTTAAAAGCACCCAAGAGTGATTTTTTTTGCAAGACTTTAAAAGTATCTTTTTTTCAGAACCTATGTTTTTGGAACTGACTCTATATGTTCTCCTAATATGCATGTTGTCTATTATGAACATAATTATTTACCAATAACTTTTTATACTACTAAATATTTATATTTATCAATATTTATGTGCGTACAAATAACTGTGTATATAAATAACAAAAATTATCTTAAAGATAAAACTTTATTACATAAATCTATTAATTAAGTTAAACAGAATAGTTTGAGGAGGGCAGTGTTTAACTTCCTGCTGTTTAAATTCAAAGTTTTATTTGAATCTGTTTGGCTGCTGTTAACCTAGATTTAATGAACCAAAGAAGGAGAGAGCCGATGTTGTTAATTCTCTGCTGACCCTTTAATTTGGTGTAGCTTCTAGTTAATTGAAGTCTGTTATCGCCTGATTCCTCTCTTTAGAGTGACAAATGATTGCCTTTAGACAGAATTTCAGGATCTTTTAGCTAAAATAAGCTTTAGCTTTAAATTAAAATAACCAGAGATTTGTTTGTATGCAGTTAATTCCCGGTAATTAAACTTATTTTTGTTATTGATTCTGATAAAATTGTAATCGTTAAGTGACCAATTACTCACTGACAGGGAGACCATAATATACAGTCAAATCTTTCACCTTGGAAGTTCTAATCTGCCATTCCTTTGAAGAAGT
This sequence comes from Hermatobates lingyangjiaoensis, assembly GCA_026182355.1. Lineage (NCBI taxonomy): Eukaryota > Metazoa > Arthropoda > Insecta > Hemiptera > Hermatobatidae > Hermatobates > Hermatobates lingyangjiaoensis. The sequence goes on along the minus strand of JAPFBL010000050.1, from coordinate 2,503,700 downwards.
TTATTACATAAAAATAAATTTAATATAACAAATAATTATTTGTTATTCAGTTATTTGTTCATATCAAGAAAATTTTAACCAGAATCGAAACCAACAGAATACAATAAATCATTTCTACTGCCTATCCCACTTTAAGAAAAGGCATCTTATTACTAAACTGGTCATCAATTAATTTGATTAATTGACATGTCGCAAGATTCATAGAATTCTTAGAAGTATGCGAAAATGTGCGAGTTACTACAGAAGAAAGGCTAAGCTGAAAAACTTGTTACTAGAGAATTTTCTGCTGATGGAGCAATGTTCTATTGTACGTAACTTTTTGGTAGAACATAATGTCTCAGCACATATTTTTATTTTGTATTTAAAAAAATTACTTTTAATTCTTTATCATCAAAGAAAATGGTATCATAAACATGGATAGAAAAAAAAATTGTACGGAAATTAGTATTCACAAACTACATGACAACCAAGTCTAGGGATAAAAGCACTAATGACCATCTACCAAACCTCCACCATGAAAAAGATGTTAAGTGTAGCTCTATTAGGTATTTTAAAAAACAATCTTAATTTCAATCTGTTGAGAAGGGCACAAAATATAATTGTCCCGATAAGAATTAAAATAGTGTTTCTATCAGATTTGTCCCTCTCATGTCTCAGTTCTGCTCTTTTTTTCCAAATCCGTGACTTAAAGAACGGCTAATAAGATTCATTGCCTGAAGGATAGTTAGCTTATATTAGTCTCATGAAATATTATAACTCTTAATATTTTTAACGCTTTTGTTATTGCCGTCAAAGTCATTTATATATTTAGTTTATTCAAACCCTCATATTGTGCAGTTCATGTCGTACATTAGTGATGACATTAATGTACTAATGTACAGTAGTAAATTAGTCATGCCACGCATATATTATATATTTATTTAAATATATATTTGTGAAATTTGAAATAGTTTGTTACATTTAAATATCTGAATGTGCTTTTAACATTACTTTTATAAATTTTATCAACATATACAACAGTACTACCCACACTTTATATATTTTGTTCTGCAAATTCTACTTTGAATGAATTAGCTATCATTACCATCACATTATTGGATCACTTTTGATTTAGTGTAATATTTATTTCTATATATTACGCCACATTTAGCTTAAAAATGTATCTTCCTTTACATTTCAATTTGGAAAGAATTTCCTTGTTTCTAGGCTAAAACTGTGTAAAGCACTAGACTTGTTACTTTTCTATCATAATTGGGTCAAGAGACTTTTTTTCTGTTTTCTTTACTCAAATTTTTACATTTTGTATTAATGTTATATTAGTAAGTTTCTTATATTGATCACTTAATTTTTATTTGAATTTCCCACGTTGATTTTGTATTCATAATTCTTTTTAAACTTGAATCATTTTAAATTAAATAAAATCAGGTAGACTTTGTAATTATTGATTGTTTTATACTGATAAACCACACTGTCATACTGCTGAACCACCATTAAAAAAAGACATTTTAAAACTGATTCTCATTTGCACGGTTGAGTTTGTAGCATGATTTTAATCTTGGGATAATGTGTGAGTGAACGGAGTGGGTCCAAATGCATGCAAATTTTTGTTATCACCCTGCATATTGGATCCCGTGACAAATATGGAATAATCTTAACAGATGAGTAGTTCTTTATGTGAAAATTTGTCCGATGTTAGTTGGAGGACATTGCACTATGCGAAAGGAACTTCATCGCGCTTTGTACCAAAACAAATAATATTTTTTCCCATTCTTCTAGTTATTTCAATGACTCAGAATTTCCATCTAATTATTGGTCATACGAGATAGAAATTTTATAAATGATGGATGACTGCAAAACCCTATATGAACCCTTTTGAGATAACTGAAATTATACAATAAACCATCTGTTATATTTGTATAGCTGATTCAAATCTCAGAGCTTAACATTATAATTCACTAGTCCGTGCCTCTTTGTGTCACTCAGTGTTAGGAAATTACAGCAACAGCGAATGTGATTGACAGCAATAACTGTTATTGCTATTTCTTGTTCATAATCCATGAAAACAAAGATTCATGTATGGTCCAAGTATTTGATATAGTATTCTTTTCATGAATCAAGATATATACACAATAAATATAAATAATAAAATAAAAAATCGTTTAAAGAAAAAAAAAGCATTTACTTTATTAAATAAATAAATGAAACATCAATTCAAAGTATACACACAATCAAGCATATTTAAAACTAAAACAACTGTAAATTGAAATATTCCATATCTTTTGCCTAATATAAAATAACATTAGTGAAAGTAATGTTATTTTAGTTTCACTAATCTTTATGATATTTCATTTGTATTTAAGCTGACATTTGAGTTCAAGTTTATATTCCTAAAATTATTCATCTTAAACTTCTAATGTAATAGTTTAATATATATACTTTCAGAATGTTATACATCTGTTTATTGCTTAAGTTCCTAAGACGATTGTTAAATCAAAACGTTAGCTTTGAAAGTTTGATTTGAAGCTGGAAAACTGACCGATTACTGATAAAAACAATTTTTTTTATGTATATGTATGACCAGAATTAACAGAAAATACGTGAACTAAGAAATATATCATCTAAACTACAATACGATTTACAAAAATGAGACAGATCTTTCAAAGAAAAACTCATCCAGTTTATTCAATTACATATATAGATTTTACATCTGGAGTCATTAATATTACTTTACTTATGTTGAGAGAATTTATTTTTCATTCTACTTTTTGTTTAATGCTATTATTTGTAAAGTAATATATTACTCACTGTTTTCTTTAATATTTATTTGAATAATTTGCCATAAACTGGAATTAACTTGGTATTCCAATTTTGACCTGTGTGTAAATATTCAAACAAAAAGATCAATGTTTTATAAGTATGTAAATTACAAGTAATATAATTTTAAGAGACGATATTAGCCCAGTGGCAACGTAACTTGCTTTCAAATTGGTAGATAAGGGGTTCAAAGCCCACTCTAGCCATTCATTTTTATTAACGTATTGGTGAATAAATCTGAGCATGTCGTCCCACGAAGAAGGACGTTAAACAGTCGTTCCCGAGCCTGTACGATGTCATGAACACGTTAAAGATCCCTACTCTAAATGCAATTGAGTTATCCAAAACTTAGGAGTTCCAATGCAGCAGGATTTCCATTGAGTACTTATTGCAAAGAGCCAATGTCCGGCCTACATTGTACATGTGTTGCTTCTGGAACTGCCATTGCAACTTAACCTAACAAAATTGAAAAAATACTAGTATTAATAGTAATAATAACCAGAAACTAATTATCAATTAAAATAATTTGTATTTTAAAAATTAATTGTATCAAATCAAAAAGTCACTCATATCACTTAAAACAAAATGTAAAAAGAATGAAATCAACTGAAACAGTTCAATTATTATGTTTTCAATGTGTCTCTGATATTTACTGAAAAAAAAAATTGACTTTATATTTGTTTAACTGCCCAAACTGTAATTTACATTTTTAAAACACATCATATATACACTCTCTACGAGAATTAAATGTACTAACAATTGAAATGTGTTTCTGACAATTGTCAAGGTGGTGATACAAAACAATGTGTGCAGGTGCGAGCTGCGTACAGGGGAGGAGTTTACGATTCGCAGACTGATTTTCTCGGAGAATGAACTGAATGCGGTTACATGGTACTACGAGGACGAGCGTTGTCACCAGCCTCTCTATGGTGTGGCGCTGTCAGGGCCGTTTTATCTACGTGGGCGGTCCTGGCAAACACCTGGGGCTTTCAATTCCCACTATGACGTAACTTCATTTACCATCACACCCTATACTCAAAAGGTAAACATTATTATCAATATAATGCTTGTATCTTATCATTACATTGTATACATTGTTAGGTTTTTAGTATCACAAATCATATTAAATTAAACATTTAAATAATATATCCTGATAGTACTAGCACATATGATGGGTAAATTGTTCACCATCCAAAAATAGATTGGAATTATAATACAATCAATACAGTAGTAGAGTCTAAAAAACAAATAAAATAAATTTGTGAAAATGAAGGTCAGCAAATTTCATTTTAGGACAGAAACACCATACTTCATTACGATATTTATGGTCAATTTAATTCTTCAATCCTCTTAAACAGAGAAGAAAATCACACTGAAAGTGAAAAAAACTGGATAATTTTAAATTAATTGTAAAAAACAAAAATTCAGGAAACCAACTTTAAAACTGGTTGAATCATCATAAAGATTAAATATAAATTGTAAAGTTCATAATTATTTTGGAAAGTTATATAAAATATGCAATATTCTTTCCAGATGTAACATTCGTTTAGAGTACAAGTCATAGTGGTATATTAATACATAAGCTTCTATGTGGCATGCAGCTATGTGTGCAAGAGCGTAAAGAGCATATCAATGAGCACTCCATATTTCAGCTTTATGATTTGATAGTCAATTAAATCATTGACTATCGTGTGGTACATTTGTACTTTATGCAATTGCATTAATTACGTGCCTTGGAAACTTTTTGCACAACACACTCCAGCTTCCTCCAGGATGTCATTAATTAATGGGTGAAGATGGAAAGTGATAGGTATAAGTACTGCAGAGACATCAACACATGGAATATTGAGATTATTTTACATTTCTTATTATTTCATGAAGTTGTTTGTAATAATGACTAAAACATATTCTGTACTGTCATTATGGTGGTAAATGTTTAACAGATTAGACATGATTGAAAAAAAAATAAATTGTTTTGAAAAGAAAAGTTTGGATGAAAAACTGGTTAAAAGAACTCCTTGTGCTCTTAGTGTTGAAGTTGTCTTTATTAAAAAATACTAAAATAGAGCGCAAAAAAGTACGGAAATTCCTTGAAGACTCTTTAGAAGAAATACTATGCTCAAAATTCGATACAACAGATACTTTGACAAAGACCAAAATGGTAACCTGTTGCAACAGATACTTAAGTAAACTTGGTGCCTTGATCTCAAATCTAAAATCTGCTGTAGGATAACCGTGATAAGACCGATTGTGCCATGTAGTAGTGTGATAATAATGAGTTAATGAAAAGGTATACTATAACCAAATTAGCCCTAATAAGCTGTAAAGACAAGCATGTTTAAGAATCAAAGGAGTAATGGTCAGTTATAGTATATCCAACATGAAAAAATTATATTGATACTAATTTTTCTGTCAAGAATGAAACCATCTGAGGTTCATTCTGACTGCTTTGAAATTAAAACGCTTCCATAAGTAATAAATGTTTCACAAACTTAATTCAAACAGACATCAATAGTTTGGTCTATGTGTTGTCAGATACAATGTCCTTCAATGAAAATTTTGTAGGTCTCTAAAAAAAATTATAAATGTTAGCATACTGGTGTAATTACAGGTAAAAAATTTAATAACAAATTCTCATTAGATATTGTAGACCCAAACTGCAACAATTATAAAACTCTGGAAAAAAACACTGCAATCTTTCAAGATAAAATTCTTGTATTAAAGTATTGTGTCATAAAGATATTGCTCTAAAATAAATGACCATTAAAATGTAGTATATGTTTTTTAGCAGTGAGATGATACACATTTTTTTTATCTGTAATTTAATGTGACACTGTTTGAGTTTTCTTCAGAATCTAACTACAAAAGTAAGAATCCAAAGACAAAAGTAAGTTAACTCCCTTGTGGGTACCTGGATACATGAGAACAATGTGGAGTTAGGCTCAGTTGATACAGTTTGAAAAGGTTGAAGCCAAGCAAACATTACGCAGCTCGGAAACTTTTTGTACAACACACCCCAGCTTTCTCAGAGATGCCATTAATTAATGGAGGAAAATGGAAGGAGATAAGTCAGCTAAAACAACATGAACTAATTGCGTCCAAGAAGCTAATTTCAATTGAACTTTATTTTATAAAGAACATAATAGACCTTTAAAAACATTATTAATGACTACATGTGGAATTTTTATTCAGACATTATTTATATATCTACTTCCATTCGGATAAAAATCGTCTTACACGGCTCTCTTTTTATTTCAAATAACTAAATTGAAACACTGACCACTTTGTCTTGATATGTTATTTTTGATATAAACCTGAGAGACTCAGTTAATGTATATTGTACATTGCTCTTCCATTTATTTAAGTAATCCATCTAAATAAACTCCAAAGCATTCCGTACCTTCCAGAGTTCTTCTTTAGTATTTTATAATAATGAGGTCCTTGAAGCATATGTTATCCTCCTTAACAAATATATAAGGGCTGTTTTAGCAGGATTTATTTTGATTGAAACCTATAATAATTCTGATTCGCTGGGCGCTAAAGCATGTTATCAAAAACTCCTTCAATATCCAAGTAGACGAGGGTGAACCATTGAAGACTTAGGAGGTTTTTGTTTTGTGAACCGAATATATTTATTTGCCATTTTATTATAGACGTTGTCCCTTATGAATATGCTTATTTGCGAAAAATTTCTCTTGTTTCTAATATAGGATTTAATAGTTTCTTTTGAGTGTAGTGTTCCTATCAGGTTAATTTTTTGAGAAAATATGAATTACATCCATCTAGTAAAAGCCAAGATGAACCATCAAAGAAAACAGTATGGTCTGTGACGTTCTCATAAATAAATTTGATTTCATTGTTTTGAAAACCACACTCCCAGATAAACAAAAAAAAGATCAACAAACAATACTGGGGACTTCAAGAAATGTAAATCGGCCATCATTTTGAGATCAATTTTTTTCATCATAGCTGTACACTAATCTCTTTGCTCCTTCACACTTCAACATCTGTGGCTACAATGCATCGTGTTTTTTAAAAAATATCATCAAAGAAAAAGGAGAAAAATAGAAAAATTAATACTAAGGTTGACTGGGCTCCTTAATCTCGCAAGGTGATTCAATGCATTTAAAATCTCCTGACCTCGAGCCGTCATCAAAAGTGCAATAAGCTGACACTAAACTTTACAGTAAATCATCTTCATTGTCTTCTATTTCACGGTACTTCACAGGTTTTATAACGTCATCTTCATACATCATCAATATCATCATTGTAAGTGAAACGGAGCTTCTGAGTGTGTAGAACTTAAGTAAAGTTACGTTAAATTTTCTAAAAATAAATTGCATACACTCTGTGTACATATATGTATAATTACATGTCTGTCTTTTATATTTTTTTATATTACAATTATATTTTATAAATGATCTTGTCATCAGTAATTGTTAGTATAAGTATTAATATACTCGTACATTTATTGGCATTATGTACCCATAAACATATCCGTATACGTGAGTCAAGGAGTTGATCCTACTTCGCAAAAATATGCGTTTCCAGAGGGTCTTGGTTTCTATTAACCGCGAGAATTAATGTATCATTGAACTTTACTTATTGTAAAGCATGTATAAATGTATGTAAATATAGTTGACATACATTGACTATTATAGTTTTATGAAATCAACCTTTATTTATAAATAAACTTATTGGCTAAAGTATATTTTACATTTCTTATATTAACATTTAAATAACAATTATGCTGGACTTAATGTGATAAAAAAATTCGTAATTAATGTAAACAAATCCAACAAGTTCAGGCAGTTCTCTTAACTCCATGCTGTTTTTTTCATTTTTTAAAGTTTTATTTCCATTTTCCATAAATGATTTTTTTTATAGCTTACCATTTTTAAACTGATTTATAAACAAAGCTTAATTATTCTACAATTAATCGTTTAGTATAACAAAAATGCGGAGTAATCTACACCCAACTGTGTAATAAGTAAACATAATATCAAACTAGTAACAGACAGTTGAATTTTAGTTTTTTTTTAATTAAACTATCATTTTGAAGATATAAACAGACGGGTCACCTTTATTGTCAACTATATTATAATCAATTCAATGATTTTATTTGTGTTAGTGTAGCTAGAAAATTGACCCAGAGTTAACAATTTTCAGAACATTGATCTAGAACAATCAGATAAGTTGTTATTTTTAGAATTTACTGAGACTAATACTCATTGAACTCACTCGCAGCGCTAACGTACGTGGCATGTCTAGTTTCTCTTTTCCTCTTTTAATATCAGCTTTCAATGTGTAATTTTTTATTCAACTTCAACATTATGTTTAAATAATTGTATTTCATCTCTATTCGTTATAGGCACAGCGTACCAAAAATCTTCCCTCTTAAAAATGACTGACTGCCTTCTCTCAGATTGAACGTGATCAAAGGTTTTCACAACTTCCAGACAGACTTTGCATTGATCGTGTGATGTTAATTGCTGTTTCAATAAGTAGTACCTAAGAAGACAAACTCTTCATCAATTCATTAATTCTTCTTCATTCATTCATAATTGCAGATCCCAAAAAATGGGATTGTGGAAAAAGGCGCGCTGGAAATTTCTTTCGCTCCAACTATTTGGAGCCTCAAATCGTCAACCATGGTGTCGACTGCCTCAACACCCGATATTCCCGATCTTGAAATCAAATCTTTCTTATCACAATAATTGTAGTAAAGTAAGGGTATTTCTGAAATAATAAAATATACATAACTCCGATTTCATTCATACAGTTTTATCAAAACAACTAAGCTTCGTATGTTAATGACAGCAACACAGTCAGTGCTGTTATACAGAGCAAGGATCTGGTGGAAATCTGTCATCAAGAACCGCGTCTATCTGTACAAGATAGGAAAGTACCAGACATCCGGGTGTCTGTATTGCTCGTGTGGAGCAGACGTTCTTTTTTTACCAACAATTGAACAGCCAGAGAAGCGACTTGGTGAAGAGAATCAGTATATTCTCCCCAGAAACTATTATGGACAAGATGATCCAGAGTGCTGAAGTGTGGAAAATGGTAGACTGGCTGGTCAAAAATATTCTGTCAACCAAAAAGAGACACTTAGAAGAGCTAGAGCAACAAATTCTAAAGTAAGGCTGCCTTACCTAATTAAATGAATGGCCTAGCCTGAGGGAATGTGAGAAACGGTTCCAGGCTAGATTCCTTGAAGAAAAGGGGGTGTTTTACTTGGTAGCCTGGCTTATCTGGGAGCTCAGTACTATGTGCGTAAATGCATATATTAGTATTTTTACTTTTATTATTATTACCAATAAAATTAGAGTTAACTATACTTTAATAATTAGAGCACCTCGTCAGTGTAAGACTTAGGATTAAGTTATTAGATTGTAAAATACACTGTACGAGGATGCACTGTATAGAGGGAAAAGCACGGTGGGATGATTGTTCGTTCGCTATAAATTATAGTTTTTATAGTTCGTTTGACTATGACCTCATTATAGACGGATGCTCCGTCTGGTTTAGAGCTGCACCAACGAACAATTATTGTATCCAGATCGTTCAGAATAAGTTTGCCAGCCTTATAGCCAGGGCTCCTTGGTACGCCTGAAATGTGGATATTCATCATGATTTGAAAATGGAATCCATAGATAGTTACATCACCCGACTTACTATCAATGCAGACAATAAACTATATACTCATCCAAACCTCCTTGTACAAACTTTAAATTCTGCCACCAACCTTCCTCAATTTCACTAAACAATTACTTCACCCATGGACTATTTTCTCAATTCATGACTATGAACTATTTGCACTACGGAAAACTATAACCAACAGGACCATATGACCGCGAATATGACATCATTAATATACAAACGAACTTAATATCCGACATGAATTACTGACATTCCAAGTTAAAGTAGCACAGTAATTAAGCAGTAGAAGGCCTGTGGTCGTTCGATTCCTGGCGGTAGTACGGATAGTGATTGAACCAGTTATCAATATAAGAGCTTATTTTGGTATATCACACTACTGAAGCGAACAGTATCATTGGGATTACCACCGCGGTAATAAGACTTTTGTAAAGACAAAGAAAAAAAAACGTGTTATGAAACAAACTTTTACAGGAGAACATGACTTTTGTTCTCATAGGCCATCTAAAACATTATATGGCCAGTCGATCTGATACATTTAATAGTGGTTATCTGACCACATTCTACTTTGAAGAATTAAGCCAAAGTTTTCGTTTGGAGACTTCAAAATATTGCTATTTCGTTTGAAAAATGTGAGAAGCATTCAACAAAAAATATCACTGAGAAATCAGCTTAAAATTAATATTCGTTTTGCAATTTTAGAACAACAGAGTCTATTTCTTATACTGCAATATTACCCAAAGATAATACAATTCAAAAACACAAAAATATATACATTCAATATTAAGTTTTGTTCAAGGGTGCAACATATAGATTTATTAGAGTATTTTGTTAACAAATCCATCATACCATGGAAAGTATAGAAATTATAAGTTTGATTGGCGTAGATTTTTTAAATGTAAAATTTTATTCTTCTTACATCTCACATTAGGTCATTAAATCATTTAAATTATTTCATTAAACCTTTAAACATGAACAGACATGAACAGAACTTGTGACCTGTTGGGTCATCCAACACCTTTCTTTTTAATGCAATCATGTTCACATAAATGCAGATAAACTCTAAATTAATTAATTTTTAATAAAGAGGATAATGACAATATTTTTTAGACAGTTCTTTTTATTTACACTTTTTGTAGAAAAATTACACAATTTTTACACAATTGAATTTTCCAAAAAAAACTTTAATGGTTTCTTTCTGTTTGGCCCTACTGAGAGCAACATGTAATCGACCATGTTGAAATGCTGTTTTATTAAATGAGCTAAAACTTTCTTTAGAGTCTCTCCTTGAGTCTTATGAATAGTCATGGCAAATGCTAACTGAATTGGAAATTGAATCCTTAAAAAAAGAATGTTCTCCTCTTCAGATAAAACAATTTCTAATTTTCGTATTAACACTATTTTCCATTGACACCGTGATGCAATAATTTTATAAAAAATGACATTATCATAAAGCTCCTCAGTTATTAGTCTTGTTTCATTATACAGGTGCGGTGGATCAATGTTTCTCATACATATATATGACAGGAACTTTTTCTTTGAGTTCTAGCTTATGCAGGAGCAATCCAGACAACTCTAGTGAGTCAAAAATTTCTTGAGGGTAATGTGTAGGTTCTGTTCCTATACACAAACCGAGTTGTATGACAAATATTGTTTAACTCCTGGAAATTATTCAATGAACCTATGAATAATTTTACTGTGTGTCTCATTAAATGAAACTTGTATAGAATTTTCTGTGAACAATCTTTGTGGGTTGGCGAATAAAGAGTAATGTATTCAATACACTAATCAACATTATGTGCACGGATAAACCAATATTTATTAGAAATTTAGAGTATTCCTCATCTTCTTCTTGAACTCTCATATTGCGAGTTAAATGAAATTTAGTAAATTTGCGCAACAAGTAAGTCTGATACAAGCATTATAGATACCAGCATCAGTTCTTCTGTTGACAACTGGAAAAAGTTATCCTGAACTCCTTAATTTGGAGAGAATTAGTTTTATTAAGAACATTCCTGTACCTTCCGATGCATTGAGAGCCTTACTATATCATTTTTATTGTAATCGATTAATCGAAAGAAGAATGTATAGGCAATATGACAAAGTGTTTTTTGATTACGGACATACCTGTGTGGTGTTAATATTTTACTTATATTAATTTGATAATTTGTATATCAGATTTTGGAAGCTTACTGTACAAAAGTCCCCTTGGCGCAGACGGTAGCGCACAAGGTGTTTCCCACAGTTGAAGTTGTACCGTCTATTTAGAATAAATAGCTTTGTGAAGAAGCAATTCTCAACCAAAAAACAAGTTCTTACGCTATGTCAAGCCGAAGAAAGAACTTACAAGTCAGGGAAGAGAGTGATTACTTATGAAGAAGCAGTTTATTATCCAACTGAATTTCATGACTCCATAACTTATCCTGAACTGACTGCCCTTGAGTAAAAACTTGAAGTAGGAGTACCAATCATGCTGAGATTTAGTAGCAGTAACAAATTTCATGTTACGAAACTTGAGTGCCTAAAAATCAGCAACGGGACCCGACTCTGACTTCGTGCTCTGCACAGATACGCTATAGAGGCGGACATCATTCCTGAGTATGGTACTGGGGAGTCCATGTGTATAACAGGCATACCATTTATTCCGAGCCGCTATCGGTTTCCATTCAAACAATTGTTATATCCTGTCAACGTGTGTTTTGCAATGACGATAACTAAGTCCCAAGGGGAAACTCTATCTACCGCAGGAATTGAAGTGAGTCAGACCAAATTTTTCACTCATGGTCAACTTTGCCTATAGTTTGCTTGCCAAGAGTCAGAGGTGCCAACTCTTTGTTCTTTCATGAACCTGAAGGACAGACAGCCATGTGGTGTATACAGAGGAATTTGCTTAACACTATACTAATAATGATATGTTCTACTATTCTATAATTTCTAATGATATTTTGGAATACCATGCATAATCAAATTTTTGATTCCGTCAATAACGAGTACGTGTACTAGTTTATTATATGAAATTAAAATCAACTAACAATACCTACTTGCTACACTTATATATTTTCAAAATAAAAATGCCTGTGAAATTAGAAAAATACAGCATAAAAGTCCATAACTTTGCTTCTGCACTGAATTATCAATTCAGATTATATTCAGAGCCTATATTTTAAATTAGACATACACAAATCTAGAGTCAAAGTTTCAGTTTGCTATGTCTAATGGTGGCTGAGTTTATTTGTGATAAAATTTTGTGGACAAATCGACAGACATTTTTCTAAGGGTGGATTAGGGTTTTTCTAATGTATGAAACGTAAAGAAAACTTGAAATGAGTCAGTTCGAAGCAATGTACAGACAAAACCTTTCATTTATTTGTTTAGATTCATTTGATTTTACAGCATACTAAAATAGCAGAGAATTCACGAAGTCTTTGGTACTGACTTGTTTAGTGAGACCTCGCTAAATACTTCAGATCTAAATTAACTTGAAGATGTAAACATGTAGGTATCCACATCTAGAATTAACCCATTATTGTTACTTGTCTGTAACTCAAGTTGATGCTATTTACCAAATGAGTTCATAAAGAGAACCGCTCATGAGATTTATTATTATTTATAAAAAATAATTATGTTGAATTTTTTTTAAAAGAAAATCATCTTTCTAAATTTATTTCTTAGTTTATATATTGCTGATCGTGTTCTAAAAATGTCTTTTCTACCTTATTTAGTTTGTTTTTACTTCCTATAAATGGATATGCAAATATAGAAAAGCATAGAAAATAAGAACAAGCAGTATTTTCTTCGCGTTTCAAGTTGCTGTGGATATTCTGTTGAGTGAGTTTTCTAAGCGATTTGCTTTGTTTGCTCGCTGAATTGGAGATAGAAGTGACGCACAAGTTTGCTACTAACCTTCTGCTCGTTAGGGCATCTCATTCAACCACCGTCTTGCAGTAATCGAGTACAACTCGCTTGTAATGTACTTTCTTAGCCCTTTGGTCTGCAAAGCATTGGAAACTTGTTCCCTTACAGTTGGAAACAACAATATACTTAATGAGTAATTTTTTTTGAAAAACGTTTAATTTTAACACATCATTAAGATTTTTAAAAACTTAAAAAATGAATGATAACCTTAATTGAATATTAATAAGAATCATAACAAGCATTTTTGATTTATAACTTCATTAATTCTTTATCAACACTTTATTTACCATTCAATCGTTATTCTATAACAGTTTATGACAATTGTTAATTTGTTGAATTACTGTCTTGCGCATTTATAATTGTGAAGATTTGAAATGGAGGTTAACCACCGTCTTAATTGCCAGATCTATTTAAACACCACTTGAAAGGCAGATATAGAGGTTATTCGGCCTCCCAACATACGGTTTCTTCTGATTCCAGATTCCGACTGACTAAAGAATCTCTTGTAGCTGACGTCGAATAACACTCATACATCGGCTTCATGAAAAAAATCAGTCCTTAGGCCCACGTATCTTTAATTAAGTATCAAGTGTCTCTAGGTCGTCTGTATGAGGTAAAATCTATGTTTCAGGAAATTATTTCCTCAAAGTATAACTTCTTCGGATGAACTGCTGGCAGTATAATTTGGGATTTTGTGGTTCCAGTCAGACACTGGGGACTGGACAGATACCTGTTAGATTCCATAGGGTCACACTGGTACCGTTATGGTGAAGAGGCCATACCGATCCCTCCAATGAAATCTGAGGATACTTTAGCTGGACATTTTACACCAGACACACCTGCCCCAGAACATCTTTCCCAAAGTTTAATAGTAACAGCCAAGGGCCAGGGCACTGCCCTGGTTAGCTTTAGATTACAAAACATTTTCATTGTAGTAGTAGTTTAGTAATTCAACAACGATTATATTAACAACAAATAGTGATATATGAAACCTCTAAATATAAATTATGAATTTTACTTATGTATGAATCGACCACATTTCTCACAAAAACCGCTATTCATAAAAGTTTTTAGTTGAAAAATACTTTTTCTTTGAAACAGAATACGTGGTTCTATCATTTCTTATTGTATTCCACAATTTATTTATTAATTTAAAATCTATACATGATGGCAGATTAGTTAACTGTATTAAATACAGCATTTGTAATGCAACAAATTTCGTAAATTCAATTCATTGTTGCATAAAAAATTATTTAAATATTTCTCCTCATATTACAATCGGATGCAGTTAACAATTTGGTTTATGTAGTTTTGTATAATCAAACAATAATATTTGATGATATTTTATCATATAACTAGCAAACGTACGTCTTTGACGGAATCAAAAATTCTATTATTCTTGGTATTCCAAAATACCATAGAATAACATACAAATTATAGTATTATACTAATACTATAATTAGAAATTATAGAATAGTAGAAAATTTCATTATGAGTACAGTGTTAAACAAATGCCTCTGTATACACTACATCAGCTGTCTGTCCTTCAGGTTCATGGAAAAACAAACAGTTGGAACCTCTGACTCTTGAGCAAGTAAACTACAGTTGACCATGTGAGAAAAACTTCGTCTCGCTAACTTGAATTCCTGCGTTAGATAAAGTCTCCCTTTGTGACTTAGTTAACGTCATTGCGAAATAGACTCTCAAAGGACTTTGCAATCATTTCAACGGAAACAGACAGTGGCTCGGAATCAATGGTATGTGTGGTATACACACAGACTCCCCATTCCACACCTAGTCATGATGTCCGCCTCTATGGCATATATGTGCAGAGCAGGAACTCAGAGTCGTGTCCCGTTGCACAGTTTTGGGGCACTCACGTTTCGTAACATGAAATTTGTTACTGCTACTAAATTGCAGCACTATTGGTGCTCCTACTTTAAGTTTTTACTCATGAGCAGGTGGTCCAGAAGAAATAAATTCAGAGTCAAGAAATTCAGTTAGATAATGAACTGCTTCTTCATCACTAATCCAATCTCTTTACTGACTTGTCAGTTCTTTCTTCGGTATGATATAGCGTAAGAACTTGTTTGTTGATTTTTCCTGCCCGTTAATATTAAGGGTTGAGAATTTCTCGTTTACAAAACTATTTATTCTTAATAAATAGTACATCCTCAACTCTGGGAAACACCTTTTAAATGATGTCAAATACGCAATATATACATATGCTCCAATGAAATTAAAATCAACTAAGAATACCTACTTGCCACACCTGTGTATTTAGGTGTGGTAACAAACTTGTCTGTGAAGTTAGGAAAATACAGCTTAAAGCCCCATAACTTCGCTTCTGTACTGAATTACCAATCTATTTAGAGCATATATTTTAAGTTAGGCATACACAAATCTAGTGTCAAAGTTTCAGTTTGCTATGTCTAATGGTGGCTGAGTTTACTTATGATAAACGTTTTTGCTTTAAACGTCCATAACTTCACTTCTACGTTGAATTTCTAATCAATTCAGAGCCTATATTTCAAGTTAGACATACACAAATCTAGTGTAAATGTTTCAGCTTGATATGTGTTATGGTGGCTGAGTTTACTTGTGACAAAATTTTGCAGGCAAACAGACAAATCAACAAACCGACAAATCGACAAAAAATTTTTTAAGGGAGGATTCGGTTTCTCCAATGTATGGAACGTAAAGAAAACTTGAAATGAGTCAGTTCTAAACAATGTACAGACAAAATCATTATTTTATTTATATAGATTTCACAAATGACTCTGGACGGTGATCTATATATTCTTTATATTATATACCAACATTATATATTTTTTTCAGATGGCAGATGAACTTGCACTGCGAGTAAACTCTTCTTGCCCAGGTGTTTTCTACAAAAGATGGCGACCATTCACTGAATACAGCATTGTCACTAGCAACTGGAAAGCAGGTTAGTGTTTCAGTTTTCGACCTTTTTAGTAGAGTTAATGATAATATTTGGTATAACATTCTTCCGAATTCTTGAAATTTACTGCTTGCTATTTCATTCGTAATATTATTCAGTTCTGTTTTGTATAAATGAATAAAATAAATGTAATCGTTCATAATTATGAGTTTCATATATAACTATTAAAGAATTATACAACTTATTAAAACATTTTTTATTATTGATCATTCATTAAAAATGTTTGAACATATTCTAAATTAATATTATTTATTAAAAGCTGATGAAAGGAGGTTATTCAATTTCATTGATAATTTGAGTGTAATTGCCACTGGACATTCACGCTTCAGACGATTTTAATATGTACGTAAGAGTTATTGCCTGTGATTTTTCACCATGAAATTGTAACGAAACCACAAATTATTGTATAATACTTATAGATAGTAATATCTATTCTAGTATAAAAATATCCATTATGGTTGTGGGTTTTACATTTTAGTTTACTTTGGAAGTAAATTATTGTAATCATGAAAAAAAATCCATTACGTATTTGATAGATTAATATATTTTGAAGTCTCCTTAGTAGATTTTTAATTTTTTTTTTTTTTTTTTTTGATGATGTGTCCTTGAGTGTTGGGTGATGGGATGGGTGGGTAGGCATCTAAGAACCTTTTGAATACTGTACAGATCACACTGTGTGATGGATCAATTTGATTGCCTTAAAAAATTCCATATAGCATGTATGAGCTGCCTAACATTGAGTTATATAGTCACACATAGGCATTATATCGATTAATGGGAATTTATCTAATTGTTACTAAACAATTTTTGACACAACTTCTTCACTTACATTACTAACTTTAAAAATTTTAACGCTGTGAAATTTTCATAGTACTAATATTAACCTTACATGGAAGAAGTTTCAGAATTCTTTAATGAAATAAAATGTGAATTCTTCGTAGAACATGTTGTCAATTATTATATGGGATTGTATGAATGCGGTACTATATACCACATTAAGTGGACCATATAACACCTTGTCCATGCTTTAAATTACTATATAATACCAATTTAGCCAAGTAATAGTTGAACAATTCTAACATTAGTGTATGTGTCCAGTCTAAAGAGCCCTGTTGTTTTTATGAAAACTTGGAGAGGTTTTTTAACGTAATTTATGCTACGATATATTTTGACATATTTTATCATTTTCTACTAATTGTGGAAATCTTTAACATTTCATTAAATACTAGCAAACGTACCCGTCTTTGACGGAATCAAAAATTCTATTATTATTGGTATTCCAAAATATCAATTATAGTATTGTACTAATACTATAGTTAGAAATTATAGAATAGTATAAAATACCATTATTAGTACAGTGTTAAACAAATGCCTCTGTATACACTACATTAGCTGTCTGTCCTTCAGGTTCATGGAAGAACAAACAGTTGAAACCTCTGACTATTCAGCAGGTAAACTACAGTTGACCATGTGAGAAAAACTTGGTTTCGCTAACTTGAATTCCTGCGTTAGATAAAGTCTCCCTTTGCGACTTAGTTAACGTCATTGCGAAATAGACTCTCAAAGATCTTTGCAATCATTTCAACGGAAACAGACAGTGGCTCGGAATCAATGGTATGTGTGGTATACACACAGACTCCCCAATACCACATCCAGTCATTATGTCCGCCTCTATGGCATATCTGTGTAGAGCACGAACTCAGAGTCGTGTCCCATTGCACAGTTTTTGGGCCACTCATGTTTCGTAACATGAAATTTGTTACTGCTACTAAATTGCAGCATGATTGGTGCTCCTAAAGCATGATTTTGCTTTAAACGTCCATAACTTCACTTCTACGTTGAATTTCCAATCAATTTAGAGCCTATATTTTAAGTTAGACCTACAAAAATCTACTGTAAAAGTTTCAGCTTTATATGTCTTATGGTAGCTGAGTTTACTTGTGACAAAGTTTTGCGGACAAACAGACAAACCGACATACAGACAAACCGACAAACCGACAGAAATTTTTCTAAGGGTGGATTCGGTTTCTCCAATGTATGAAACGTAAAGAAAACTTGAAATGAGTCAGTTCTAAGCAATGTACAGACAAAATCATTATTTTATTTATATAGATTATCTGACCATGAATATTGCATTATGAAAATGTCATCAATTTTTTCGTATAAAAAAATATTACACAAAAAGAATACATTGTAATACATCTGTATTCATATTGTTTAAGATAATTCATTAGCAACATTACTGCATACTAATATAACGGGTTTTTTCAGTATAACTCTTTTTCAATAACACCTGATTTGAAAATGATTTCAAATTAATCCTTTAGTTTCACCATGCATAAAGCTTGTCAAAAAAAAACCCCTGGATTAGTAATAAAGACCTTTGAATTAATTTTAATAGTCACTCTTTATTATGAACACTCAATTAAACACTGACACATACAAACTCTCCATGTTTACTACACTATAAATTAAATAGTCATTATGGAAAAATAATTTTCTCAAAATTTTTTAAATGTTTTAACGTTTGTAGGTGCTGTAATATCAATTTTGAAGTTTTATTATTGTTTTTTATATGTGTGTAAGTGTACGTATGTATGAGTGGGTGTGTATATTACAAACTTTGTGGGCACGCTATAGATTGCACTGTTAAGTTAATAACATTCAAACTAAACATTAATTGTGCTTATAGTGTAGATAATACCTATAATTTTTGTGATTTATGTCGTCATAAAAATACATTTTCTTCCAAGAATATGATTTTAGTCATATTTAACTTCAAATATAATTTTTAGGAAGTTCTAGTACCACAACTGATAATGAACTTACGGTTCCAATAACCCAAAAAAGGTCAAATGTTTCCTACAACAGTGGTGTGTTATTCATGAAAATATTAATAATGCTGACTTATCAATTGAATCTGGAAGATTACAATCATGATATTACCCATTCTGTTTGAAAAACATTTCTGACAAAGAAGACAAAAATAGTTTAATATATGAAAGTAAATTTTGAACACGGCTATATATTTTTCACATTGGGGGTAATAAATATTGTTTTCCTTAAATTTCTTGTACTATATTTACACAATGAGCACCTGTCATCTTGCATAAATGTGCAATGCCCAAGGTTTTTTATTTCCTGCGCAAATAATACATGGTCTTGATATTTCTACTACCAGAAAGCCCCAACTACTAAGTCAGCTGACCTCTCAATGCGGAAACTTTGCTAGAATCTAGTACAGGATTTAATAAATCTCTTAAATATCCAATCTAAAAATATTTCTTCATACCTTTGATATATATGCTATAAAAGGAAGCTATACAAACTTCAAACTGTATTAATAATAAATACGAGTAATCACTAAAATTATATGATAGTGTATATGAAAATAAAAACAACATGAAATTTGTGTTGAAGACATTTAGTAAAGTGGTGAGCCCTATAACGTGCCGACCTGTTTGTAAGATAATGGTTTGAATTGAAGGTTATCCAGGTACAATCAAAGTAGAAGAGTTTCTACTTGAGGTCATAAACATGTAAATCAGAATCGAGAAAATCCATGCAAAGCATGTGTCTCAGATCAGCTTTGTCTAATGTTTATTTAATAACACTGGCAAAAAGCACTCATAATGTTTCCGACTAACATTACCAGCTAACAGCTTTGTTATTGTTCTACAATTCTTAGAACGCCATTGCACTTACTCTGTTCTTAATGCTCAATTTCATACCTCTATATTTCTATATCTCTAGAAGTTGTTATGTTTTTTTATTATATTTGCATATATATTTTATAATATTCATAAATCAATATGGAATGAACTTTATCATAAAAATCTTGTTTACATGAAGCAAAATAAATATAATTCTAACTATTGCGGACCAGTTACAGTAACACCTACTTCTCATTCAACCTTGGCTTCACTGCTAGCGCATAATAATTAATGAGAAGAAAAGCTCTCAAATATCTTTTACTCATCGTCAAAACTATTGCCTCCTAGTATTCCTAAACAATGGGACCATACCTCCAGCAACCACCCTGTGCTACCTGGAAAAAAATTACTTCTAAATACATGAAAATATAGTCGAGCTATTCAATAACACAAAAAAAACTATTGCAGAATTACTAAAAATCTGAACCACAAATTCTTTAGTTAGCATTATACAAGTATCTTCTTAAATTGAACTTAATTAAGAAAGTAACATACAATTGTTTAACCAATATTTATTAACAAGAAGCTGTAAACTCTTAGAATATTAATAACTGATAATGACACTAATGTGGTGAAATTGCCTCATATCACCAAAAAATAGAATATTATATTCTTCACAAAGTCTGTGTGTGAATGTAATGAAAGATGCATAAACTGATAAAAATATTAGTCTTATTTTTTGTATAAGCATTAAGCATCTATGAATACAAATAAACAAAAATGAATAAAATAAACACCATTATTTCAACTACTTTCCTGTGTAAGTAAGTACACCTTTATGAAGACAGAAAGAAAATTTTAAGAAATTATGTTTTGAGTCTGATTTTCATCTATCTCTGTCTATAGTATAATCATAGTTTTATTGATTCATAATACTTTTATTCCTTCATTTATAGTATCAAAAACTTTATTTCAGAGTTTGTTAACCTTTATTGACTTCTGTGGGCGTTGTTGAAGTACTGAGATGCATCAAATATAATTAAATATGAATTCAATTTTAATCAAATCAGTTTTATAAAGGTAAATTAAATACCAAATAACCTGGGAAGAGGAACATCAAAAGTGGATTTTAAACGATTATATAAAAAAATTCTAATATATTACTTGTAAAAATGCAGTTTACAAAAACTATTCTGTAAAATTGTTTAAGCAACAATAATTAACAAAAAATAAAAATAAAAGAAGTAGTCATTACTAGTCAGTTATAATTTTAATTTATAACTTGGCATATTTCTTGGCATAAATAAGTTATGTCAAGAAATATGTCACAACAAAGAGGTTTATGAACACTAATATAATACGATTTCAACAATCCCTTAATATTGTTATTTCATTATTATTTATACTAAATGAAATCATGAATTAATATTTATTTTGAACTTATACAATAACACTGAGATTATGACAGATATATGATATGATCTGACATGTTATTTTCTCAGAGGTGCGTTCTGTTTACAATACAATACCACTTAGGCATCTGATTAAAATGATTTATCATTTTATATGAATATTAATTACAGCATTTAAAAACAAAAATAACAATTATTTTTATTATAGTATCACAATAAAAGATTGATGAGCTGATTTTATTCTTAAGAATTCAGGATGATTCTTAAATCTGAATCCATTAATATTCTGAAATTACTAATCTTACAATCTTCCAAGTACATCTTTCAGTACACGTTGCTAGTATAAAATATTTTAGACCAACTACTTCAAACAAATATCTTATTGATAATGAGAAGAAAATTGTTATAACAACTTCAGACAAACTAAAAATTTAATATGGCATTACTATATATGGCATTAATATAACATTTCAAAATACGAATATTATAAAGCGTTATTAAATTCATTTCGAGAACTAATCATAAATCAGTTTGAAAAATATCTGCTGAGCCGTTTTTAGTACATTATGTAAATTATCACTCTTAGTCATAAGGTTGTAATATTTTATTTCCCTACACGAAAATAATTGCATGAATTAGATTCCTCAAATTTTTTTTGTGCTCCTACAAAACTCTGAATATTAATTTCTTTCGTATATTGTTCAAATAGTATGGATCAATTAGGAAGTAGTGTAATTTATTTTACTTAATTTTTGCAATCTAGAATTCCATTTTTCTAAATTTTCCATTTTTTTTTATATCTGCTAGCCAAATTTTGTGATGATGAAAAAATAATAATAATTTTTAAATATTGTGCTTCAGAAGTTTTGAAGACTCCTAAACTCATTTCCTGTACTTTGTTCCCTCATATCTACATATTCATGGGTGCCGTTGTATACAATATGTTAATGAATGAAATCTTAGAGAAATCTTAAAGAAATATTACAGATGCCATACCATAGTTACCACACCATAATTCCTGGTGTGGTAAAGATCTTATTGTGTTTGCCAATATTGAATTATTGAAGAGGTATTTATCGTAAATCATGGCAAAATGGGTACTAATTTATTCCACCATTAGAGGTCTAATTAGAAGCTCAAACTTTCTCTATTACTATTGCCTTGATGGTAAGTTTAAGATAAAATTGTATGTGATTTTAACTCTACCAGTTTTCAATCTATTATTGTTTCAGGAAATTATATAAATGTGGGCATATTTAGTTTTACTTGTAGTAACTTAAATGTAATAAATTATTCCAACACTCTATATCATGTAAAATATTCCAGAGAAAATAAAATAACAGCCCCAAAATAAAATCTCAAAATGACTATTGCTGGAATAGTTAGAAGGAGGGACGGATGTAGAACCGCTAAAAGCACTCTAAAATGGAATATTGATCATGCCGAGTAGAAAACAAACATTTTCTCAAAGTATCATTTTATTGGAACAAGTATGTTTTTCTTTATTTTTCAACTCTGATAAACTTAGTGTCACTTGAACACAGTAAGCCTGGTTTTGCAATAGAGTGTTTTTCTTCTGTATGTAAGATTATCAGTTTAAATGTGAGTAATGCTCTTAGGTTTTTTCCTTAAAACTGTTGGCTGGAGGCTGTCTTGGATGAAGTACTTCTTAAAGATTTTTACTCAAATGTTATGACTCTGTGTTGATATAAACCCTGTAGTTGGGCTTGTAGTAGACTGAAATGAGTGACAATGACTTACTGTTTGTGCCTGTAAGTGTGAGCATCAAAAAACATAAAGGAACAACATATTTATACAATGTTACTTATTGCTGTATGAACAATATTACCGAAATATTTTCATCTTTGAAGTCTTTAAATACATTTCAATTTTTGATATATTGTTTTTTAGATAGACGTTAAAACAGCTCCCTCCATCTAACCAATGTTTCGCTATCAACTTTTTATTCCATTTAATTAATATAGTAAAAGTAATTTTATTAAAATATAATATTACTTAGTTATATTTGATTCGCCATAGGACTTCCCAAACTTTTAGCAGGAATCACTATCTCCGAAGTTAACAAATACTGAAACAACGTTTATAATATTATAATCAACGATTAAAAATATTATGAGCCGAAACATATTATTAACCGTAGCAGAGACACAGAAATGAAAATCTTACTCAAAATATAAGTTTCATTTGAAAAATTATCTTTTTATAAACTTCTCGAAGGAAACTTTTTCGTGAACTCCTTGGCGTAACTAATCTTTAAACATATAGTTCGTGGTGTGTTGAAGAACATTCTTTTTGAGTGATATTATAGCATTGATGATAATTTATTCGATCTAATGACAAAATGACTTTATGTCTACTATTTTTATCCCGTATCTCCCCGTCAAAATAGACAGATTGAGAATGATATTTAAGGTTATTTTAAAGAATTTGTAAAATGTTAATTTCTTTTTTACCTCCTTGAATTTGAATATGATTGAATGGTACTAGAAGCTGATGTGTGTTTTGTCCATGAAAACAGATTGGTATGAGGAAAGCCTGTTGACTGAGGTAAAAGACAGCTGTTGCAATTAGCCTATGCAAACAGGTCTCTGTTGGGTGACAGCGAAGACCTTGTAGTTAATTCTGTTAGCTTCAACCTATGTCTTCACGACTTGATCAAACTTGATTTGAACTTCAACCAAATCTATCGACTCTTCCCATATCTTACACATATTTATTATTAGCCACCCGTTTGTGATCACATGGCCTTTGTTTAGATGGCTGGTGATGACGAGTAGAGACAGTCGAAGGTCGAAACACTTTCGTTTGAAAACTTGCATGATTTGTAATTTCTTGCTTTAAATGAACTTTCCTGACTAATGTTCTGTTCTTCTCAGCGTATTACATGACAGCTGTTCTATGTAATACTAAAACACACCCCCTCAACACTAGCAAACTTGAAGAAATATTGTCAATTTAACAGTTATTTTAATGGAATCACAACGGTTTTAACAATCATGTACCAATTCTTTTTTAAGCAATGAACAAAATGTTATTTGCTGAATGTTGCTTGCTAGTTGATGGCCTAACTCACGCCAACAATATAGAAGTTACATTTTTGGAAAGCTTGAACATTTTAAATGATAATATACTCAATAATTTGTACTGTTATAATAAATTATACTGTTATTTCAGTTTTTTCAATGCCACCTGCAACATGTAGGCTTTTTTTGGACTGGATAAAAATATAAATCATGTGTAAATTAAATAATTAAAAAGTGAATTAAATTAAGAACTAAAATAATTTCTATATTACTGGCATTTTTGGAAATTGATACTGAAGAGTTACAATTTGATTTAGTAATACCCTGTAAGAACGAACAATGTGTTATTTAAGAATACCCTTAACACTCAATTTAAAACAAATTTGATTTTTTTTTTAATCGGGAGATTAATATCCTTTCAGTTTTTTATGAAAAGTTTTTCGTACTAAATAAGTGATACTTTCTTCTAGCGCAGGAAGTTGACAATTCTCAATTTCGCAATCGCCAGCACTTTTCTTATCCTTGAATTAATATAAAAATTGTCTTAAACTGTCTTTTCCACTGACAGCTACTTAACTACATTTCAACTTTAAATTCAAGAATCGTTTGTATATTTATTTTGAAGTAATACGTAGAAAGTAAACTTGTTTTGTTAATTAAATTAAATCAATTCTATTATATTGAAACAATATAATTTAATTAAAATATGCTATGTATGCCTAAATAACCTTAAATATCATAAATCAAAAACAAATCGACAACTCGAGTTATGCCATAATTTTTATACTATAAAGGCCTACCAACAATCGTAAAATATACAGGAGGAGAATAACACAGGAGTAAAGCAGCTCAAAAACCGTTTGAATACGTATATTTATATCCATAGGAATTTAACATTTAGAGTTAAAGCTTCGAAACATAAAAGCAAAATTACTATTTGACATCTACTTAAATTAAAAAGAAAAGTGATTAAACTAAGCAAACATGTAAACATTTCATTGGGCTTCTCACTACTACTAATGAAAAGAAAGAAACCCTCTTGCACTTACCTGCTAGTGAAAACACGTCTGTGGAGAACCTACAAACTGAGCTATAAACAGGCTGAAATCCAGCTCTCCTGATTTTCAATAACCACTAATTTTCCTGTACTACAATTTAAAACAATGCTTACAAGTGAAGGCAATGCAGAAGCTTTCAATTATAAGTTTCGGTTCTCAAAACATCCAAAATCCTGTGGCCTATAACTCTTGATTATAATATTCTTACTGTTCTAATGATATACGTCCTCTTAGTCTTACTGTCACATTGCTGTACATCCTCTTAATCTTGCTACCCTATCCTACCCTTAATCTTACCCTTACTTAATCTTACCTAATCTTACATCCTCTAATACCCTATTGCTATACGTCCTCTTAGTCTTACTGTCACATTGCTGTACATCCTCTTAATCTTGCTACCCTATCCTACCCTTAATCTTACCCTTACTAAATCTTACCTAATCTTACATCCTCTAATACCCTATTGCTATACGTCCTCTTAGTCTTACTGTCACATTGCTGTACATCCTCTTAATCTTGCTACCCTATCCTACCCTTAATCTTACCCTTACTTAATCTTACCTAATCTTACATCCTCTAATACCCTATTGCTATACGTCCTCTTAGTCTTACTGTCACATTGCTGTACATCCTCTTAATCTTGCTACCCTATCCTACCCTTAATCTTACCCTTACTTAATCTTACATCCTCTAATACCCTATTGCTATACGTCCTCTTAGTCTTACTGTCACATTGCTGTACATCCTCTTAATCTTGCTACCCTATCCTACCCTTAATCTTACCCTTACTTAATCTTACCTAATCTTACATCCTCTAATACCCTATTGCTATACGTCCTCTTAGTCTTACTGTCACATTGCTGTACATCCTCTTAATCTTGCTACCCTATCCTACCCTTAATCTTACCCTTACTAAATCTTACCTAATCTTACATCCTCTAATACCCGATTGCTATACGTCCTCTTAGTCATACTGAGACTGAGGTAAAAGACAGTCCTTTGAAATCTGTCTTTTCTTTTACGTCCTCGTAGTCTTCCTGCTTACACAAAATTTACTTAGATAAAAAATTTAGCACCTGATTAATCATCGAACTTTAGTTCTAAATTCAAGGATGATATATACAGAACCACAACAAAAAATCTGTATATATTCTTTGATGGTCAGTACATATTATGCAATGCATTACCGGGATGAAAATATATAGCACTAGCAGGCGTGCTCGTTTTTGAGGGATATCTTACAAAAATTCAGAGATGATATGTGGTTTTTCATAATTATAATAGAAAAATTAGAAAGAAAGAGAAAATATATTTATTACCACTCTGTTAAGTAAGTGCCTCTGTATTCACCATTTTTCTATCTGTCCTTCAGGTACATGGAAAAATTGAGAGTTGGAACCTCTGACTTACGTTTTAACACTTTTTTTGATTTAACAATATTACTAAAATAACATTTTTTATAGTACATTTTATAGAAAATCGTTTTTACAAAATATTCTGCTGCTAAATTTATTATTAAATATTATGGTAAACAAAATTCTAGTTATATCACTAATATGTCATTAATTCAGTTCTTAAACATTATTCTTTAATGTGAAGATAATTTTATTTAGTACATGAATTTAAAATCAGTCTTAACAAGAACTGGGTTAAAGTGGACAACAGATTGAGGTAAATTTTCATTGTTGCCCCGTAATATTTGTAACAGTGCGTCTAAACCAGGTATGAAAATCCATTTCCCCCGCAGGTCTGTAGTTAGACTGTCGTTTTTTCACCAGTGACGTGACCCAGACTAACATGTAAGCCAGTTAACTCAACTGAACTTTTTAAATCAGAAATCATTTCACAGGACTTGTCTTTCACAGGGTTCTTTGCACTATTGTGCAACAGATGTAAGACTGCATTATAAAAAACTCTACAAGTTGTTCATTTTTACAAAGTTACAATGAAATGGTCTTTCAAAGAACAGATAAAATTCATAAAACCTCATTACAAAATTTGATTAACAACTAAAAGAAAAGTATGTTCTTCTCTTTGTACAAAATATCGAAAGCTATTCAGCTTGCATCGAAAATTTCTTCTTTTAATAAAGTTATAATAACTTTAGAAATCAGACAAATTGATTTCTTCTTTATGGTGACTGACTGGTTCAATGTATATGTTTTTAATGTTTCCATGTTTAAGAAAATATATAATCATAAAACTCTTTACCCTTAAACTGTAAAATTATTGAAATGGAAAATATTTATTTTAGTTTGCTGCTGTGTTTTTTTTTTAATTCAAATTAAATATAACTGTATATGATTTAAACTTTTTGATCAATTACATATAAAGCTTGAAAATAAATGCTTCTATAATTATTGGGCATCATATCACTAAGTTTAATTGATTTGTTAATAACGTTTTTGTGATTCTTTATGGAAGGTTGAAAACTATTTTGAAATAGTTAAGCCTAATGGTAGAAGTTGTACATAAGATTAAAGCAGCTCATGAAGTATCATACACACTCGTAAAAAATAGGAAACTATGTAGCGATACAGCGGTTGTGAAGGAATATTTATTGTGAAGTCAATTAATATGCATCCCAAATATTAATTGACTAATTTGACAATAAGAGTAAATACTACCACAGAAATTGCCACTCTCTATTTATGCTTGTACTGAATTCATTGCAAAGCACAATCAGTTTTGACAGTTTCATATGTAATACCTAAAATTTCAGCTATTCTAGTTAGACTTATTATTTTAGCACCATCTTACATCAACAACACAGTAGTCTGCTCTCGTTAGATACTGTATGCCAGGGGTGCTCAATATGTCGATCGCGATCTACCAGTTGATCGCGAGGACAATA
This sequence comes from Hermatobates lingyangjiaoensis, assembly GCA_026182355.1. Lineage (NCBI taxonomy): Eukaryota > Metazoa > Arthropoda > Insecta > Hemiptera > Hermatobatidae > Hermatobates > Hermatobates lingyangjiaoensis. The sequence continues at coordinate 2,475,328 of JAPFBL010000050.1, read as the reverse complement.
GTGGTAGATCGCATACAGCTTTGAAAATAAAAAGTTGCCTGTTCGTTGTGCACATGCTAGTTAGTAAGCACACAGGGTGACAGTCAGCCTGTCATCTACTCCATCACTTGACTGATGTACAGGGTAGAGATGGGCATAGCAGATACTCTTGCGTATCCAATACGTATTCTATACTTCGAATACACTTTGAAAATAAAAAGTTGCCTGTTCGTCGTGCACATGCTTTTTAGTAAGCACGACAGAGTGACAGTCAGCCTGTCATACACTCCATCACTTGACTGATGTACAGGGTAGAGATGGGCATAGCAAATACTCTCGCGTATCCAATACGTATTCTCTACTTCGAATACGACTACTTTCCAATACAATGCTTTGTAAAAATATTTTACTTGACAAGACTTCCTTAGACTTACTTAAAACAGAGAAAAAGGAACAGTAGAAAGAAAGACACTCGTTAGAGTAAATAGATTTATTTATTTAATAGTGGTAGAATTTCTGCAATATTGGCTTATGCAGTAATGCAAGGTAAGAATTTTCAATGCATTTTAAAATAACATACGCTTTTATGGGTCGGTCGATCATTTTGACTTGGTCATTTTATAAGTAGCTCGCATACTGAAAAAGTGTGAGTACTCCTGCTGTATGCAATACATCCCAATTAATAATGATTTCTTTAAAGTTCCTCTCAATTTAGAATCAAACTAGTGACGATTATCAAAACTGTTTTTGTACTTTCAAAAAAGAATGTCATTAATCCAAAAGAAAATTAATGTATTCGTTAATATGGATGCTTTCTTTGAACGGATTCAAAAATAACTTTATTTCTCTGTTAAAGAATATATACAATTTATTAATGTCATTTCATTTAACTTTCCTAAAAACCAACCATTTGAATGCATTTGTCTCAAGGATGAAGTAGAAGGATGAAGCAGTCAAGAAAGTTGCCGTATATTTAGCAAATTATATTTTATCTAAGGGAAAGTAAATCACAAAATTTAAAAGTGCATGAAAGAAATGGAGAGTTGTTATTACAACAGGTCCACATAATTTAGTGTGATCGTTAAGTAGGGGTTAATTTTTTGAACGATTTTTCTGTTGCTACAATGAATTTTTTGTTTGTATTCAAAATTTTGTTTTAAAGTCGCTATTTCCGATTATTGTTATCATTAACTATCAATTAACTCTAAGAAACACTTCTCAGAGGAAAGTCAGTCGAGTCTTCTGCTGTTAGAATGGTTTGAAATGGTTACAGGAGTATCTGATCAATATTTAAATACTGAAACGACAATAACTACAATTAGCGAATATTAGTTTTAAACCATGTTTCGGAGATTATTTACTTCTAATTAAATATTCAAAGTGAACGAAGTGCATTAAATTAGAGATATATTTCTATAAATAAGTATGTACACAATCAAATTGGTCAAATTTGTTTTTAGTCTACTATGTTTTCACATCTGTGCCATCGTAATAAAGTAAAAAGATATACATTATCCATCTATCTATCTAAGTATGTTGAATATATATTTATTTTTTGATGGCAATTATATTTACAGAATATTTATTAAATTTTACCTAAATGTACATAGATACATGTAAAATTCTTATATTTTATGTCTTCTGATTTATTGAAATAAATAGTCAAGGATGCAAATATGACATAAACTGTTTTTTTTTTACAAGGTAGAAATAGAATATTTGTGTAAATGATCTTTAAAAAATGTCCGCTACATTATATTTTTTATCGGTTACAAGGTTTGAAGTAGGTTGCAAAAGTTTGAACGAACTTTAACAAAGGTCTCTTTCAAAAAAAGATATACTTAAGTTTTCGCTTCGATGCATTCTAGCATTTTAAGAAAAATAAATTGGCTACCCCCACCTCCACCAGCCTACCAATGAACTTCCAAATCGAGTTGAAAACTTGTCCAATCACAGGCGAGGAAAGTGTTTCAAATTTCACTTCTCAAGTTTGAATTTCCTTAATACTTATTACTTCCCCTATTGGCTTAGTTATCTAAGAAAATTTCTTTCTAAAATTGAAAGTTTTTTATACACCGATGAGGAAAAACATATAGCGATGAGAAGAGCTTTAGATCTTACTCTTTTTTGTTGAACTGACTCAACTTTTAACTCATTTTTTTTCTTTTTCGCATTATTTTAAATATATAAATTAACTGGTTTCGGAGTTAATTGAGAAAGTTTTAAAAATTATAAAACCATTTATGAATTCAATATATACAAAACTGTACTGACTGTATTACTATAACTACATTTTTAAATTATTTGCTAGCTTGACCAGGTTATCGTCCGAGTTACTCCACTAATTCTATTTTGGTACATTTTAGGAAGCCAGGTGTTTGATCTTATCAATTAGTGAGTTAGTGTCTACCTCTTTTACTCATTTACTAGAAAACTTGACAATCATTAAACCTAAAATTTATTTGTTTTCAATTTTTGTGACCTTTGTTTATTGCAGCCATATGTTATAGAATGTTTTTGAAACTTAAAGTTTTTTAAAGACTTTTGATAATTTATTTAATTGTTTTGAGTATATGTGATTGTTATACACTTTTTGTCAATATTTTTATTAAAAACTATGTGTTTTTGCAATTTTTTCTAATGCCCATTCTGGTATGTGGTATGTAATGAGTTTAAGCTACTTGAGTATAAGTTCATGTGAACAAGTTCACAGTTTATGTGAAATCTTTATATATACATATATATATATATATCAGTTCACAAACGAAGAAAAGCAACACACAGAGAAAGAGACACACTTACAAACTCAAATTTTCGGATGATCCGTCTTCAGGAGAAAAGAGAGAATGGGCGACCAAGCACGCCTGAAACACAACGGCAGGAAAATATATATATATATATAATTAAATATTATATATAATATATATATTATATATATATATATATATATATATATATATAATTAAATTTAATAGATCTAATATTATAAACATTAGTAACGGTCTCTTCAAACTTGATACTTTCGTCACGAGGGCAATAGCCTCTTCAAAGAGGGTTGACAGCTAGCGGATAGTTTTTTACTTTTTCTTACTGTACTCCTTTGTTTCCCCAAACATCCCTTTCTGGACATTAGTCCTTTCCTGTGCTTTCACCCTTTTAAAATACCACTCTTCCCTCCCACTCTTCTCAACTCCTCACCAGATGTTTTCTGCATCTAGTGTTCAGTTGGGTTTTTGACTCTGACGAAGACCGCTTGTTACGGTTGAAAGATCTTAGTCTTGTTTTCCCATTTCTTATTGTGGTTTGATCATTGATTGTTGTTTCACGTGTTTATGTGAAATCTTTATATATATATATATATATGTGTGTGTGTGTGTGTGTGTGTGTGTGTGTGTGTGTAGGCAAAATATTTCATAATCTAAAAGAATTATAATCTGAAATATTCATATTTATGCTACAACCTTGCAACCATTATTCCACCATACAGTGTACTTTTTTTTTAAATCTCAATATAATTGTTATTTTGCTTACTCGTTCAATTAATTAATATTATTAATATTAATAATTAATATTAATATTAATTATTAATATTATTAATTAATATTATCATTCAATTAATATTGTGAAATCAGCATAGAAGTTATCATTCATGATCAGAGGTTTGGAAAAATAATCTGGAATACAAGTAATCTAAATTTTTAAGTTTCCTCTAATTACTCTGATATAAATACTGTTAAAGAGTATACTATTATTTTTCCCATTAATGTCACAAATTAAATTAAAGGCCATTGTATAATATATCGTAATCTTGATTCTAACCTCCCTATGTCACTAGGACATTAATTTGGAGCTGCGGTTATATTTCATTTGTGACATTAATGACCGTTTCAATGTACATATCCATTCTTATTGGCCATAGCCGCTAACGTATATTACTTGGTTCCTATAACAGTATAATCAGTTTTCTGATACTTAGTTCTACAAAACATGTGACTCTAAGGAAAGATCTATATTCATAGATTAAAGAAGATAAAGGTTTACTTGCTCACTATTAGTCTTCAAATAATTGTAACGATACTGTTTGTTAAAGGAGTCATAAGTCTCACAGAAGACCTGTGGAAATTTATTAAATCCAAACAAATCATAATATTATCATTATTTTGCAAATACATGGACTGGAAGTAAAAATGTTGATATTATATAGTACTATGTGTAGTACATGCTTAATAGAAAAGACGAGTGATTTCATTTTTTTAGATATTTACTCAGTAATATTCTGATACGATAATATATTTTTTTAAAAAAAAATCTTCTACATCTGTAGTAAAGGGAATTATTAAAACTGTTTAATGAATCAGAACTTACCAACGCTCAATTACAGCAATTGCACTAATTGTTGTAATTATACTTTGCTGTTATTATATTTTTATCTAGTATTCGAATCATTGAAATATATTATTTATTTAGTTTCTGCAAGACAAGTTAGTAAATCAGAATGCAAATTATGCAAAGAAAAAGGAGTGGAAAAAGGAAAAAAAATACTTTTATCATTTTGTCCTTTTGTTATTCAATAAGCATTGAATATTCAATAAGCAGTGTATATATCAATATTGTTTAATGGCTTAATCGAAAATAACTTACGTATAACTTATCTTCCTTGCCATTTAAAGCCGTAATGAAATAGATGATGAGCTAATTCTACTTATGGTATAAATAATCAAAGATATCAAATAATGTTTCCATGGGTGGAGGTTAACTGATCTAAAACGTGATATAAACAGATTATATTCGAAGTAAGTGGAGAAAATATCTGCAAACATTCATTTAAAAGAAGTTGACGAAAAAAGGTTACCATTGACTCCAGCTGTTTTGTTACCCTTTTACAATAATGGATAAAAACAAAAAAAGAATAAAACTTGGATGATATTATAAAAATAGCAATAATTAATAATAACCATACATATGAAAAATAGAAATAGATATCTAAATAATACAAAAATAATCGTATTAATAATTATTGTTATATTCAGTGTTATATTCAGTATTAATATTCAGTAATTAATATTCAGTGTTAATGAGTAATGAAAAATGAAAAACTAACTATAGATATTGAGGTCCGAAAGAGAGCGAGTCCCAAGGAGACAAGAATGTGCAATACTTGCACTAATCTATATTTCATGTAGAGCATAAATGGAAGTAATAAGGTCTAGCCACTGTGTAACTCCATATTTATTTTTAAGCAGACTGCTTACTGTAGCGTTATTTATTTAAATTTTTGATCCAATATAGGAGGACCCCTTTCCTTATTCTGCAACATAAGTATAATTATTCCTCTATTAATGCTGAAGGTTTACTTTATTTTTTTGAAGAATAATGTAGCTCCGAGCTAAAATTCTTATTCTATAAACGCACTGATAATATATTAACGCTGGATCTCTAAAAATGAAATTAAAAAATGAAAGGTAGTTCAATTTATAATATTTTGTCCAACATATAATATTTACCTGGTTCTAAGACGCTTTTTCTTCTTTTTGTATAAAAACAAATCCTTGCCTTTAATCGAATGGGAGCACGTTCTACTGCTTCCCCCTTCAAACCCTTTATAATAATTCATTACTTACAAACTTCAGAAATTTTCTAACCCTTTTTTTACTTTACTATAAGTAAAGTATAGTGATCGTGAAAAAATTCGATCTCGAGATTTTGACGGAATTACATGTTTTGAGGTCCCAGAAGTCGTTTTATGAAGTTTTTAGGATGATGTCTGTGTGTGTGTGGGTGGGTGGGTGTGTGGGTGGGTGGGTGCGTGTGTTAGCATTGCTTGTTACCACGCTACGGTCCAGAATCTTTGATGGATCAAGTTGATATTTTACACAAAAATGGGCCCCATTTAGACGAAGATCCCTATTGTTTGGGAAGAATTATGCATGATGGGAAAGTCACTTTTTTTGCCAAAAACGGTTTTTTTTAAAACATTTATTTCTCCTAAACTACTAACCCTAGAGTTTTGAGATTTTGAAATTATCTTTGAGGTTAAAAATGGAACAAACGAAAAATATATTCAAAATTTTATATCAACAGGAAATATTTTTTTTTCAATAAAATGTACAAATTTTGACTTATAAATCATTCTCAAACCTTGTGAGAGCGATACAAGCCATACTGTTTGACGGACAAGAATGAAACTATGCCTATAAATAGAACATTATATGGACAATGAGTTGAGATATTTTTTTCTAAAATTACATTCGCTAAAGGGGCGTTAGAGTACGATTTGTGTTTTCAGAAAATGTTTTTTCGACGCTAAACGGCTCGTTAAAAAATTATGAAAATTTGACCAAAAATGGAACAAAAAATTAGCAATTCATAAAAAAAAAATCATGAAGTTTCAATTACGGGAAAGAGCAATAACGATATAAAAACTCTTTGTTTATCCTAGACTAAGAGATCACCTGCTATACTTGTCGAATTTTTTGTATTTTTTTACATTGTTTACATTGACTTAGAAATTTTTTGAGCGAATCCACTGAGATAAAATTGATGTTTCTAATGGAAAAATGGAAATATATTATTGACTTATAAGAGATGTAAGAGGAATAATATTGTGCAGGTAAATGATAACACTCATTAAAAAAAAAATCGTATATATGTTATTTGACAAAGGGGAAGGAAAATGATCTTATTAAATACTAAGAAGCCATAAAATTTCCAGTATAATAATTCTGTTAAAAACCAAAAATGTAAAAGATATTTCAAAATATAAATCTTTCGTTTAGAGATTAATAACTGTAATTATCGTACATCTTTAATTAACAAATCACCTTAAAACAACATTTTCTTCGCTGTTTAAGATGTTTTTCAGAGAAAAAAAGGGTATTTTACTGTTTTAAATTTGAAAATTTTACATTAATATTCAATGTAGAAGGATGTTAAGTAAACGATGTAAGAAATCTACTGGCTATTTGAACAATAGCCATGTTCTCTTGTAGGATAATATTTCGTTTCAAGAAATGTTCACATTGGTTTTTCAAAAATGATATTACTGCTGTAGTTATACTAATGAATTTATTTGCAAATAATAAATTATTTGTTATGTACAAAAATAAGCTTATAAATTGATATGTCCTTCAATCACTATCTGTACTACTTCACGAATGCAATGCTAATAATTATATCCCATTTAGATATTTATGTTATGCTTAAATGATACGTTATGTTTTATATACTCAAGAAATTTGACATTGAGTTACTTATAGTAAAGTAGAGTGTAGGCCACTCCAGATTTTTCATAATTTAATTCAGTAGAGTAACGTAACTAACATAGGATATAAATACTATTGTAGTCTTGAAATGTGGCAGATTTCTTGATTGTACCTGGTGATAGCACTTCACAGTTGCCTTTATGTATTGACTGTATTTAGATCATGAGGCAAACGTTGAGCTCCACTTTTCATAAGTCTCTTATTATTAATCTCACTTCTTTGTTCTTATGTGATCTTGAATCTCTGATACAACACCATGATTCTAACTAATCTTGATGTTCTCTTTTCCTTTTACCTACTCTCCAAAATGGACAAACAGGTAGAAAGAAAAAATTTCTCTCTACCTACTCTTATGAGAAAAACCTCATAAGTTTGCTTCACTTCCATTGAATGATCCATTGTCTCCAGTTATAGTTGCCTCATAAAAAGACTGCCTACCTTCGTTGATCAATTTCATCCCAAAATCTCTTGTCTGTAGCAAAACTTTCAAATGAAGAGCCATCTTTCCCTCCCTGCATCTCCTCAAATATATGTTTCCACCACTCACATTCGACCATCCCCTACCCGCAAGTGATATCTGTGTCAGCTCCACTAGTACACATTCATATTAATCACAATCAAGTATTGAATTCTCTTTGACATTTTCTCAATCGCAGAACTCCTTATCTCACTCCCTCTACACATTTCCTTATTGATCTAGATGAATTTTTTATAAAATATAATATTTTTCGGTTCAATTGTACAGATTACTTCCAAACGGAACGCACAGGAATGAGTATTATTATAATTTGCTATTTTTTTTATGGCCAAATTCAGCAATTTTTAATCGTCTAATACTCATACCACTGATATAAAAAAAATGCATTCCCTAAACCAAGTAAGTAAATTTGCAGAACGTAAGTTATCTCCATAGATGAATCAATAGTTGAATTGTATATGCTGAACATTTTACCCGCCTATACTCAGTAAAATATCTACTAACAAGTTACAGTGATTCTGACTATTTCATTTCCATATTTGTTTTCCAATATCAACAGGAATGACATTGTCGTGGATTCCTTTCCTTTCTTTTTGTCTACTCCTTCCATCTCTTCTAATATTAGTTAACCCTCTTTATATCTCATTATAAACTACTGACCCTGACAGACAGTTTTTCTCATGACAGTTTCTTGAATCCATTAAATGTTAAAAAAATGACTCCCTAGTAACTTTAATTCTACTTTAACTACCCTTAAGTAATATTGCCTACCCACATTTACTTTGAATATCGTGTAACATTACATTACCTTTTAAAATGTACCGATTTAATGCTTTTTTACGATAGTTTTTCTTCCACTAATCTGACCCTGCATATGAATTGTAACAGATCATCTGATTGTTATCAAAACAACCTTTATATTAAGAACGCCTCTTTCTTTTATAAAATATTTATATAATATATAGGATTCCTATAATTCTAAACCAAATCAATCAGTAAGTGGATGCAACCTGTTTGCTTAAAGAAGCCTCAATTTGAAACCTCAATTCACACTTTTGTTCAAGTGGTCGCCACTATGAGAAATAGCGGACTGTATATATTGGATATCACTCCATTAGACATCTCTATCAATCAACATGTATAAATAATAAAAATTAATAAAATTGATAAATTAAAATAAATCAAACTTTACATGTTACATTTTACAATCCTAGCTTTAGCCAGCTGATTTACAACTTCTTTTCGGAAAAATAATCCTCATAAATAAATCACATTCAGGAAATTGAACAAAAAGTAGTGTTTCTAGTCTATTGATGTATTTGATATGGAAGTATGTTTGCTTGCAGGAGAATGTCGCACCTCACATCTCATGGAGACACACTCAGTTCTGAAGGTGATCAGCAGACCTGGAGGTCTGCCCCACTCACCCAGGCCATCCACCCTTCTTTTCGTGGCGGAGCTGGCCACGACCTCCTCGCAGGGCCAGACTCCCTTTAGTCCTCCTTTGGCCAGCCTTCAGCAGGTAGAAAGAACTCAAAAACACATCCCATTTATATATATAAAACATGTATGCATGTGGTAGTGTTGACAGTTCACAACAGTAATTTAAAATGCAGGGCATTGAATGCTTACTCTATTTATATATACGAAAAGATTCCTTTTCACTCTCTCTCTCTCTCTCTCTCTCTCTCTCTCTCTCTCTCTCTCTCTCCTCCCTCTCTCTCTCTCTCTCTCACTCACTCCTTCCCGTTGGATAGATATACTATTAAAAAAAAAGCTTTGAAATAATAAATAAAGGGTGATCAAATTAAAAAAATGTTCAAGTTATTTTAAAGAAATTATACAAGCGGGATTTGTTTGAATATTTGTTTTATTTTAAGGTTACATTAGATATTAAAAAATTTTACGTTAAAAACAATGATACTGAATATTAATTACGGTTGCATTTTTTTTTAATTTCCTATGTTCTTAATTTATTTCCATAATTCCTTAAACAACAAAAGTCGTAGAGAAAATAATTCATCTAATAAACTTGACGACACCAAAATAGTAAGTATAAGAATACACCAGAAATCAGGATTGCTAATCACTATTATGTCACTCAATATTGGATTCATAACATATTTCAGTATGTGTTACTTACCTTTTGTATTAGCTGATATTGTCTGGGGCTTTAGAGATTTATAGCAGTCTCTGCATTTGCATTTATACTTTACTTATTGTCAGGCTATGTGCGGACTACTGCAGATTTCTGTTTTTCAAGTTATCTGTGTAAGTCATCACTGTCTATTTTATTATAGAATAACAAAGCTTGCAGAAAATTGTATTAACTCATTATTGACTTAATTATAATTGCTTGAATGTTTTGTTTGAGTTGAGTTGATGTATAATCATATCTAATGAATTGAAAGTCTGTGATATTTGTTCTTCTATCAAATATTTTTCCTAAATTTTTAGTCGTTAAACTTATTGTAAGTGGTACTTAGTTTAAAAGTATAAGAGCAATTGGTGTTCTTATCTGTCGCATTAGTCTAACAGTTAAACAGACAGACAAATGTTTTTGTGTAATGGAAATGTATGCTTTTGTATAAAAAAAACATCATATTTTACACAAAGCACAGGGAAGTATGATTGAGTTGTGTATATAGGTCTCAATTCTACAACATCTGAACTTGTTTAGAGGGTGAAGAAACAGACCTCAAAATCGCATAACGCTTACATCATTAGCCTATTCAGATGTAATGGATTAGTATTTTGGAAAACACAATAATATCCATTCAATATTTGTTTTAAAACCAACAAATTTAGTATTAAGTTTTCGCCTTATTCTTTATAAAGCACATTTTTTTTGTTAGTTTAAATGTGTGGAAGTTTTATTTATAAATGAAGAGTGAAATTTATTTATTCTCATTTATCTTCATAAAATTGAATGAGGAATTCATCCAGTTTTGTTTATTTAGTCGTTCGAATTTCGTATCATTTTTTACTTTACTATAAGTAAAGTATAGTGATCGTAAAAAAATTCGATCTCGAGATTTTGACGGAATTACATGTTTTGAGGTCCCAGAAGTCGTTTTATGACGATTTTACGATGATGTCTGTGTGTGTGTGGGTGGGTGGGTGAGTGTGTTAGCATTGCTTGTTACCACGCTACGGTCCAGAATCTTTGATGGATCAAGTTGATATTTTACACAAAAATGGGTCTCATAAAGACAAAGATCCCTATTGTTTGGGAAGAATTATGCATGATGGGAAAGTCACTTTTTTTGCCAAAAACCGTTTTTTTTAAAACATTTATTTCTCCTAAACTAATAACCCTAGAGTTTTGAAATTTTCACATTATCTTTGAGGTTTTAAATGCAACAAACGAAAAATATACTCAGAATTTTAAAAACACAGGAAATATTTTTTTTTCAATAAAATGTAAAAATTTTGACTTTTAATTCAATCTCAAACATTGTGAGAGCGATACAAGCCATACTGTTTGACGGACAAGAATGAAACTCTGCCTATAAATAGAACATTATGAGGAGAATGAGTTGAGATATTTGTTTCTAAAATTACATTCGCTAAAGGGGCGTTACAGTACGATTTGTGTTTTCAGAAAATGTTTTTTTGACGCTAAACGGCTCGTTAAAAAAAATGAAAATTTGACCAAAAATGGAACAAAAAATTAGCAATTCATGAAAAAAAAATCATGAAGTTTCAATTACGGGAAAGAGCAATAACGATATAAAAACTCTTTGTTTATCCTAGACTAAGAGATCACCTGCTATACTTGTTGAATTTTTTGTATTTTTTTACATTGTTTACATTGACTTAGACATTTTTTGAGCAAATCCACTGAGATAAAATTGATGTTTCTAATGGAAAAATAAAAATATATTATTGACTTATAAGAGATGTAAGAGGAATAATATTGTGCAGGTAGATGATAACACTCAATAAAAAAAAATTCGTATATATGTTATTTGACAAAGGGGAAGGAAAATGATCTTATTAAATACTAAGAAGCCATAAAATTTCCAGTATAATAATTCTGTTAAAAACCAAAAATGTAAAAGATATTTCAAAATATAAATCTTTCGTTTAGAGATTAATAACTGTAATTATCGTACATCTTTAATTAACAAATCACCTTAAAACAACATTTTCTTCGCTGTTTAAGATGTTTTTTCAGAGAAAAAAAGAGTATTTTACTGTTTCAAATTTGAAAATTTTACTTTAATATTCAATGTAGAAGGATGTCAAGTAAACGATGTAAGAAATACACTGGCTGTTTGAACAAACGCCATGTTCTCTTGTAGGAGATTATTTCGTATCAAGAAATGTTCACTTTGGTTTTTCAAAAATGTTATTACTGCTGTAGTTGTCTAATGAAATTATTTGCAAATAATAAATTATTTGTGATGTACAAAAATAAGCTTATAAATTGATATGTCCTTCAATCACTATCTGTACTACCTCACGAATGAAAGACTAATAATTATATCCGATTTAGATATTTATGTTATGCTTAAATGAGACGTTATGTTTTATATACTCAAGAAATTTGACATTAAGTTACTTATAGTAAAGTAGAGTGTAGGCCACTCCAGATTTTTTTGTTTATTACTTTGTATTTTCAATTTCATTTCAAATCGTCTTTGCCTGTAGTAAGTTCATTATTCCAACACAAGCGGTTTAATAACCGATGTCTAGTTTCTTACAACACAGGGACATCAGTTTTTTCTTGAGACCTAGCATATATGTCTCTTGCCACTCTTATTACAGCATACATGTACTTAATAAATGTAAACTAAATTATTTGCTAATACAATTTTAGCCTATTTTGCTGTATTTTAACTGATAGTAAAATAAAATCCAGATCCATGATTTTGTTTTAAACTATATGATGCTAAAGTAATTTGACTTAATTGTTTTAGGTAATACTTTATCATTAACTATTCTAAACTATTATATCGTATGTTATATGTCTTGAATTTAAATCATTCAATGTACATTGGAGTGATAAATTAAAACTGCAGGTTAGGTTATTCCACTAAATCAATTGGAACATGTTTATAGGTCTCTACGGCTTAAGACAAATGACTCTCAATGACACTGGTCGACCACATTTCATAAAAGTGCATAACCTAGAAAATAGGCACTAACTGTGTGAACCATCAAATCTAGCAACACTCATCTGAGTAAATAAAATAGAACAGTTGTTTAGAAATCTTCTCTAGTTTAATTATTTTAATGAAATTTTTATTTAATTATTAAAATAAATAAATAAAACTAGTTTTTATTTAGTTTAATAAAAGAACTTATTTTAGCTCAATTTACTAAAAGCTAGATAACTTGGTGAAAACAAAATAAACAAATAAAGAAATCGGTGCGAAGCTGTTGTGACTTTCTTCTACCTTTTTATATAGTAATTCCACCTCTCACCTGGCGTAGGTAAAAGGAACAAAAACTGTAGTCAAAAATATCACGTGCTACAATGATAAAATTGAGTTGTGCCAACAATATATGTAACAAGTAACAAATCATGCTTACGAGAACTATGATAACATAAGCTTCTGTTGCACTTAAAATCAGATAATATAATTTAATATTCTAATGTTTGTTGAAGCTAGTCTATTATCATTTGATACTTAAGAGGAATATGTTGATAAATAAGAGAAACATAGTTCATGAGGAATAGATTTATAATAGTTTCTGTTGGAATATCAAATAATTTATGATTGTCGGATGTTATTGAATTTAAAATATAAGTCGTAATTGAATTTTTTTTTAAATTATCTTTGACTAGAATTATTATAATTCTACAAGTAAGGTAAAATTAATAAAAAATATACTGCTTCTGTGTGATATGTGTTGTTAGATAAAGCCGGAGTGTTTAGGCTTAAGAGAAAAAGCCGCTAGTCCTAACATGGAGGCACTTAATCCTGGGATTTTAAGTTTTAAAGTTAGCCTTTCTGTCGACAAGTTTTCACTGTCGCAAGCCTTTGCTCATAATTAAACAAGTTTCAAGGGATAATGGGCATTAGAGGCTTGACGCCTTGGCCTTGCATATATTGAACCCTTAACTCATCTCCCGACTCAAATCTCATCAATATCTCATTTTCATTTCCCCTCCCTCATTCTTTATTTGTTTTCATCATGACAAAGATTTTGATCGACTTTTTTTAATTAAATCAAAACTGTAATTTAATTAAGAGGGTTGGGATAAATGATTACAGTTGGCCTACTTACAGCACTAAATTGAAACCCGAAGATAGGCCCCATCTAACACGAGAAGACAAATTGCGGAAATCTTTGTAGGACATTGAAACCTAACAAGTAACACTGATTTCCTTTCAAACCATAAATAATATTGTGAAACCATTATAAAACACTATACTTTACAATACCATGTAACATTTTTTTAACACATTTGAAATTCAAATTACTATAATATAATTACTGAATAAACTAAATAGATTTACAAGAAAATATATAAAATAAAATGTAATTTATTCATTTATAACTCAATTTCGATGATATAGTGACAACTATTATACGAAATTTACGCGCCACTCGCAGAGGGACCTAGTATGTGAGAGATATACAGTCGTGTAAAATACTGTAGTATCTGAAAGAATAATGAGAATAATTACGAATAATAAGACGCAAAGTGACATCGTCTTATCATATTGATCTGTAATGAAATGCAACGATATCCAGAGTCCACAAACGGAAGGCCAATTATTACTTATTTTCATATCCGTGTCTTAGAGATAAAAGTGTCTCATACGAATACTGAGCACTCTGACCCATTCTTTTGCTCTTTAGTTTTCATAAAGAATGAATTTTTCGTCTGTACCGATAACTTTTGCTAAGTCTCTGCGCCAAGTTATTAAATAAAATCCATTCCTTTAAAGGTACACATCGTGGATTACTTTTAATATCTTATTAAAAAAGAAAAAAACACCTCACATTTGAAAAAGAGCAAATTTGATTGAAGAAAAAAACAATCCATGATACTTTGAAAAATGAATAAAAAGTGGCTAATTTATGAAATGCACACAATACGAAACTCGTCCGATATTGCTAATAATTGAGTACATGGATAAGTCGATTAGAATTTGTACTAATGACAGCTGTCAAAACATAATTACATTGGATGATGATATTGTTGAACAAAATATACTTAACATCTAGAAACACCTTAAATGAAATGGAAAGTCCTCTGAGAACTCAGATATTAATACTTAATGTCTGGGAGGCTTGGAAAGATATTTTAATCGTGTTCTTCATTCTCAAATGTTTCTGGCTGAAAGTAAAAATGTTAAATGCATATTGGTAAAAAAATATGTTCATCTTCAGTTGACATAGAAAAAGTTCTTGAACGTCAGAAAACTAATCCTCAGGAAATTGGTATCATAGTATACTTGGTAAATCAATGGGGTCCAACATTCTGTAGATAAGGCTTTTAAGAATGTTCAAGATTAATTTTGATGAAGCGGATTTGATATAAATAAAATCTGAATGTGTAAATTGAGTTGAGTTTTGAACAATAGCATTAATACAAATGGTTTACTTAATAATAAACTTAATAAAAATTACAGAATATTCTAAGGAGAGTTAGAAAATTTGAATAATTTTTGTTACATACAGACCTTTCTTCAGAAAGAAACTAATAAATTAAAAGAAAGTACCAATACTTTTATCTATATTCCATATTCTTATGAAACAAAATCGTAGAAAAGTAACACACATAGTAAAGAAACACACTTACTAACTCAAATTCTCAGAAAATCCGTCTTGAGGAGAATAGAAAGTGGAAGATCAACAACGCAAGAGATGGAATAGCAGGTATCCAACCCACCGTGAGTTACCTGCAGGTATGCAACGGTGGGTTACCTACTGTTCGTCTCTAATTTTATATGTGTATATATATATATATATATATATATTAGTATAGGTTGGCAGCAAATCTTCTTGGAGGCATACGAGGTGTGTAAATAAAGTAGTGAGACTGGCAACGTCGCTTTCGATCTGGCAACGCTGGAGACGCGTGGCCTTGAGTAGCGTCAGGTGCACGTGTGATGCGCCTCCAGTATGAATCTGAACTCGCCACAGTCATTTGTTTGTCCGTAGCGTTGGTTTTCGTGAAATGGTTTTTTCTTGAGCGTTTTAAAAATGAGTGACCTCAAAGTTGAGCAGCGGTGTGCAATCAAATTTTGCTTCAGACTTGGACATAATGCAACCGAAACTTTTGAAAAACTTCAGGAGGCCTATGGAGAACGTGTTTTATCAAGGGCACAGGTTTTTCGGTGGTTTAAGGAATTTTCAGAAGGAAGAGAGTCGATTGAAGATGAACCACGAAGCGGAAGGCCTTCAAGTGCAAACACCGATGAAAATGTCAACAGAGTACGGAACCTTGTGCGTTCAGATCGACGCTTGACAGTCAGAATGATCGGGGAACAGTTGAATTTGAATCACACCTCCGTTCATCACATTTTGACCAATGAATTGGAGATGAGAAAAATTTGTGCGAAAATGGTTCCGAAAAACCTTGCATCACGACAACGCGCCCTGTCACACTGCCATCTCAATAAACGAGTTTTTGGCCAGTAAAAACATTCCTGTTGCTCCTCAGCCTCCTTATTCACCAGACTTGAGTCCTTGTGACTTTTTCCTCTTCCCGAGATTGAAAAATCACCTCAAGGGAACTCATTTCGGGACACTACAAAACATACAAACTGCTGTAACCGACCAGCTGAAGGCCATTCCAGAATCCGAGTTCCAGCAATGCTACAATGATTGGAAGGACCGTCTCCAGCGCTGTGTGGCTTCCGAAGGGAACTATTTTGAAGGTGACAATATCACATTGTAATTATATTTGAATAGAAAATTTAAAAAAAATCAGTCTCACTACTTCATTTACACACCTCGTACTTTGTTGAAATGTACCGCAGCTTCGGTATTAACGACTTTTAAACTAAGCTGTTCCAGTCTCCTGACAGTCTTACGAATATAAGGTGGTAATTCCCAAATGAGTTGTCCAAAGGACATTGAGACACTTTTTATTGAATGGTCTTGTAAGTTATATTAGTTTTCAGTTGTATTTGAATTGTTGACATCTATTAAAGTGTTTCAAAAAAGTGTCTCAATGTCCTTTGGACAACTCATTTGGGAATTACCAGCTTATATTCGTAAGACTGTCAGGAGACTGGAACAGCTTAGTTTAAAAGTCGTTAATACCGAAGCTGCGGTACATTTCAACAAATCGAGGCCACCAGCGCAAAGCTAGTGAGTGCAGAAGCTATTGCAAATTTTAACCACATATGTTTAAGAGAAGACCTGCTGCCAACGTATTCTAATATATATATATATATATATATATCAAACAATGATTAAACCACAATAAGAATGGGAAAACAAGACTAAGATCTTTCAACCGTAACAAGCGGTCTTCGTCAGAGTCAAAAACCCAACGTGTTTATGTGAAATCTTTTTTTATATATATATATATATATAATAATAATATAATATAATAATAATAATAATAATAATAATAAATTATAATAATAATAATAATAATATATATAATATATATATATATATATTATATATATATATATTATATATATATATAATAAAGCTTTCACATAAACACGTGAAATAACAATCAATGATCAAACCACAATAAAAAATAAGTTGGGTTTTTGACTCTGACGAAGACCGCTTGTTACGGTTGAAAGATCTTAGTCTTGTTTTCCCATTTCTTAGTGTGGTTTGATCATATATATATATATATATATATAACAAAAACTAATTTTGTTTTAACTGTTTTTATTGATTTTTCTATATATATATATTTGTGTATTTTGGAAGCAGGTTCTCTTTCAATTCAGGATTGGCAATAAATTGTTTGAAGAATTGTTTTTCTTAGTACCTGAAGGTTAAAAACTGAAAAGATTAGCCAGAAAACGAACAAAAATGAGTATTGGTAAACTATTTAATGATATATAAACATATAAAATAGATTCAGAAAAAAAAATTAAAAGAAATCACAAAAACTGACTACTAAATATCGATTGCCTCGTCATCAGGAAGATAGATGCGAGTCACTCTAAAGACTCACAGCACTCGTTAGCTGTCTTTGGGGGGACTCATAACTACCTTCCTGATGACGAGGCAATCGAAATTTGGTAGTGAATTTTTGTGATTCGTTTATGTGTGTTCTTGTCGTGGATCTAGTATATTTAGCTCGTGTAATCGTTTCATTTAATTGTTATACATATATATATATATAAATATTTCACATAAAGACGTGAAATAACAATCCATGATCAAACCACAATATAAACTGGGAAATGGTCCTTATTAATTTAACTTTATTGTCAAACTTTCTGGAAGTGGGGATAACAAACATTTCGCTGGATGGTAAGTTAATCTCTGGGCATTTTTCCTTTATACAGATGGCTTCCAGGATTTGTAAATGTGGAGGAATTCTACTGAAGTTTAAAATAGACGTTACGTCTACAACTATCTTACGCGTGAGTGAAGTTTGGTGTTTTTTCTCGTGCGTCTTCGGTGCTTTAGTAGCGAGGTGCATGGTGAGACGCCTTGAAAGTTTCCTCGTGGTCATTCCAATGTATCGGGAAGGTAGGGTTGCAGAGTCCACTTCTTTACAAATAAATTGATATATGGCATGGCTCCTCTGGACTTCAGTTGTCTTCTTTTTGCAATTATTTCATATTAGCAAGCTGCTCGATTTTTTATTGGTTTAAAAAATGTTAAGACGTAGCGTGTCCCTTTCGTTCGTCGTCATCACATGACCCGCTATGGTTTTTTTTTCCCTGGTTGGGGCAGAACCACCCAGGTGCTGGTCAATAATGGCTACTCTAATAAAGACGTGGAGAAATAAATCGCTGAACACATGGACAAGTGGTATTCCCGAGGTGAGGCAATCGAACAGATCAAGGGTGAAATGATACCGCTATACTATCGTTCCTACATGTCCATGCAATATAAACAGGATGAACAAGCTTTGCAAATAAATCTGTATAACATAGATATAATAGATATAAATATATATATATATATAAATAAATATAAATATTATAACGAGGAATAGATATAAAACATAATATAATATATATATTATATATCTATTTAAATAAAATAATGATTTTGTCTGTACGTTGCTTAGAACTGATTCATTTCAATTTTTCTTTACGTTTCATACATTGGTGAAACCGAATCCACCCTTAGAAAAATTTCTGACGGTTTGTCGGTTTGTCGGTTAGTCCGCAAAATTTTGTCACAAGTAAACTCATCCACCATAAGCCATATCAAGCTGAAAATATTACAGTAGATTTTTGTATGTCTAACTTAAATATAGGCTCTAAATTGATTGGAAATTCAGTACACAAGCAAAGTTATGGGGCTTTAAGCTGTATTTCCCTAACTTCATAGGCAAGTTTGTTTTGAAAATACACAGGTGTAGCAAGTAGTTATTGTTAGTTGATTTTAATTTCATTGAAGCATATGAATATATTGATATATATTGAATATATTGCGTATTTGACATAATTGAAAAGTTCTTTCCCAGAGTTGAGAATGTACTATCTATTAAGAATTAATAGTTTTGTAAACGAGCAATTCTCAGCCCTTAATATGAACAGGCAGGAAAAATCAACAAACAAGTTCTTATGCTATATCAAGCAGAGGAAAGATCTTACAAGTTATTAAAGAGAATAATTTGTGATGAAGAAGCAGTTCATTATCTAACTGAATTTCTTGACTCTGAATTTATTTCTCCTGGACTGCCTGCTCATGAGTAAAAACTTAAAGTAGGAGCACCAATAGTGCTGCAATTTAGTAGCAGTAACAAATTTCATATTATGAAACGTGAGTGCCCCAAAACTGTGTAACGGGACACGACTCAGAGTTCGTTCTCTGCACAGATATGCCATAGAGGCGGACATCATGACTGTGTGTGTAATGGGGAGTCTGTGGGTATACCACCCATACCATTGATTCCGATCCACTATCTGTTTCCATTGAAATGATTGCAAAGTCCTTTCAGAGTCTATTTCGCATTGACGTTAAGTAAGTCGCAAAGGGAAGCTTTAGCTAACGCAGGAATTCAAGTTAGCGAGACGAAGTTGTTCTCACATGGTCAACTGTAGTTTACTTGCTCAAGAGTGAGAGGTTCCAACTGTTTGTTCTTCCATGAACCTGAAGGACAGACAGCTAATGTAGTGTATACAGAGGCATTTGCTTAACACTGTACTAATAATGGTATTTTCTACTATTCTATAATTTCTAATGGTATTTTGGAATACCAAGTATTATAGAATTTTTGATTCCATCAAAGACTGGTACGTTTGCTAGTTTATATATATACACACTTAAAATAAACTGTGACACATAGAAAGAAATATAACGAAAACTCACTTTTCATTATTTTGACCTTTATGGTACTTAAAACATTGAAAAGTTAGTTTTTGTTATTTTTTTTCTACGTGTCACAGTTTATTTTAAGTGTAATTTGCCATGCCGGACCGAATTATGTTTATCAGGTGTATATATACATATATATATTTCAAATTGCCAAGAAATTTAGGCATATTAATGCAATAGATTACTATTATTATTATTATTATTATTATTATTTTTATTTTTATTAATGCACTACTTTTATTTAATAATAGTAGAAACTCATATAATCCTCATATATTTACTATAATATATAACGCACTTCTTGCTAACTGGAGGCATTATGTTTACAGTTATTTCCGACTTAGGAATCAAAGGAAGTAAGATGTTGGTCACCGAGTATTGGTATCTGCTGAAGGTAGGGTAACCGTTGATGGCGTAATCTAAATTCCTTCATGAAGTGACAAGCGTTTGAACTTATGATGGGTGGCAAAGACAGCCAGAAATTGTGTGATTTTATTCTCTATATATATTGCTTGAAAATCCCATATCGTGTTATGTATTGATTTATTTCAGAGCTCAGTACACAGTGACTGGCTTTCCAACTGCTCATATCAGTGGGGAAGTGTTTTTTATCTTGGCTTCTTTTCCTATACATTCCAAACCTTTTCCCATTTCCCCAAGCTTACTACTTTTAAAAAGTATTTTAAATGATAGATATAGGTCTATATTTATGATAGACAATTGGTAAATTGCTGTACTAAGGTATAGTATAGACTTTATGAGGTATACTATAGTATAGTACAGACTTTTATAATCAGTCAGCTAAGTTCTAACTATACCCACAAGTAATTGAAATTATATATTCTACATATAAAGATAGACTTATTTTAATTAAAATGTTTTAATTTTTAAATAAAACTAAAATTACTATTTCGGTTGATTGTGATTTTAGAGACAGAGTTACCCAGAGAATTTATTGAGCAGACTTTTCATAATTTATAATCCCACACAAACGCTGAATCAAAATTATTTCTATTTTACTGCCATCAATACATATAGAAATAGTTTTCTTTAGCGTTGTTTTGATTAAGAAGATAATGTTGTAGTGCACTGGGATGAGGCCTTCTGGAGTGCCAGCAGTAGTGAAATTAATTCACTATAAGTTTGCTAACTTCTTTTTTGTAGTCTCTTGCACTTTGAGAACTACAGACATAACGATGGCTCCAGTACACAGCAATCATAACAAGTTACTCTTGTATAGAATATTTTAATCCTTAAATCAATGCAGTACTGCTATTGTTTCAGTTAGTACTTTAAAATAAGCTGTGGTTAATTGTACAATGTATTGTTGAAACATTTACGAATAGTAATGTTAAAAGTCATAAGAAAACGGTTTTTTTTTTTATAAAAATAAGTTGTTGAAATGAAAGTAATTGTTTAACAATTGTAGAAATTGAACAAAAGGTACAAGTTTTTTTTAATAGCGAGGTTGCTGGTAATTTAAACGCCATATTGATAATAATCACTATAGTCTCTTGTTTTCTAATATTAACATTTTTATATCAAGCAGAGTTATTTCCTTCATTTCATTGGTCGTATCCATAGATTTTTCTTATTCATCAAGGGTTTTTAAAATGAGTATGTATGAGTGAGTGAGAATAAATAGTAATTATTGCTGAAACACGCTTGAATATTTAACGTAGTTATGCATTTGAAAAGGATTTGACCATTTTAATAGCTATTTTCCCTTACAAATCTATTTACATGACATGCAAAACAGTTGCCAGAAGGTTTGATGAAATTGAATAAATTTTGGTGAGAAAAGTAAATTCGTTGCACCCTTAAGTGCATAGTTATCAGCACTAGCATAGTTATCATCATTGGCTTAAACAAACTTTCCAAGAAGATTTGTAGTGAACTGGGAGATTAATCTAGTTCGTGATTGTCAAATCAATCTAGCGACTCAGTAAACAGAATGCACAAATAATTAGTAATGATACTATCAAACGAAGAAAAAAATCTGTTAATGTGAAATTCACACTTTGACATACTAGACCAGAAATGTATGGTAGAAAATGTAATGAAAAATCATATACATGGAACATTATATCACAAAACATGTATAGTAAAATAGCTAACAAAACATACCCAGAAGCCTGTGAAAGAAATATTATATATTGACGAACTAAATAAAGCTAATTTCCATAATGTAAATTCGTCCAACAATCACGTAAACTCATATTATTATAACTCTTTTTGCAATATAACACCCTTTTTATTTCAATAAAACGATTTTTATATTAGTCTAACGGAAGAACTCTGAAAATTCATACACATGCTTAATGTATTTAAAGTAGAAATCAATTTTATTTGTATTATCTTGAGAATAATTAAAAAGAAATTAACATCTATGTAATGATATTTACTTGCTACGTTAAAGTGTACTAAATTTCAATTTCCAATTTTCCAACGTTTTTTTTGCAGCCTGCAAACAGTAAAATTTTTGCTCAATAAATTCACTAAAATGCCACTGGTTGTGTTTACAAGTTTTACTAACTTGTTTTAGAAAGTAAAAACCTGTTTTATGGCACTGCATTAAGCAAATGACCATGAAAAATGTGAATCATTTTCTAAATTTGGATAAAAAATGTTTAACCCAAATGCTTGAAAGGATATACAAATGTTTTGATTCACTTGCTTCAGCAATTTGATTTGAGTCCTAAAGACTTTCATGTACTGGGGTCACAATTTGAACTCAACATTAAAAGGAGTCACATATCCACTCAACTTTAAAATATCTTAAAGCAAAAATATGCAGAAGAAGATATTCCATAATTTAATAAACTCTTAATAGGGTAATTTTTAATAGACTCTTTATCCCATTTTTTAAATACTTGTATTATATTACAGAGCGGCCATTGGGTTGGAATCGTTTTGGTGCTGATAATTTTATTGAACAATAGATTCAGAGGCTTAGTTATTCCCTCTAAAAATAGTTTGATCACCTCATTGGTAATTAAGTCCGGTCCTGGTGTTTTTTTTCTAGTTTTAGTGTTTTTATTATTCGTTATCTTTTAAATTCTTCACAATCAGGCAACTTCTCTGACTTGAAACATCTCTTTACTTATTCATTTTTCATCTCAAAGTCCTGGTCGTTATATAGGTATTTATAAAATTCAATGGCACCAAATAACTAAATTTTTTATATTGGTTATAGTGTTGTTGTTTTTATCTTTTAGCCCTTTCTCCCGACAGTGAACTTGTCTATTGTTTTGTTTATCTTGCTGACTGCACTAATCGGGTAAGTAGAGTAGATCTTGTTTTATTCTCGTAAGTCAGTTGTGATGTTAATTCGAACCTGTTTACAGACTTAATTCTAGTTGAGCTTATCTAAATCGATTTGTATTTTTTATTTTAATTTAGTTCCTTTTTTAATTGTATTGTTTTGTTATTAGAAATTCTCCATTTTAGAAAGTTTTTTCGTAAATTTTGCTGAGTTTCTTAAAATGGTTTCTTCTAATTCATTATGCATTGTTTGTACATCAATATCACTTTTATTTCTTTTAAGGATCTTGTCAAAGTTGTTTTTCATTTCCATACTTGATATTTGAAATGTAATTAATCTATGATTCGAGTGGCAGTCAAATATATCTGTGATAACACAGTTTTTTACTAACTTTATGTTCTTGGTTAACACAAAATCAATTTGAGTTGTGTGTATACCGCTTGTTGCCAGCCAGGTACATCTTATCCTGGATTGTTTTTTGAAGAAGCTATTTACTATTTTAAATTAATTCATTTAACAGAAGTTGATGAGCCTCTCCTCTCTCTCGTTTCTTGATCCATACAGCTCTAACACTTCTTTTTCTTCCTTTATTACCCCATCTATCTGGCTATTGAAGTCTCTCATGACAATGAATCGATTGTAAAAATTTATCATGATCTTCAATAGTTTTCTCCAATGTCTCATAAAAACCTTCTACTTCTTCATCACTAGATTCACTAGTATGTGAATATTATTATTATTATTATTTGAGGGTGGATAGCACTGCGTCTTAAAAAAAAAGCTATTGTACTTCCTTTCTTCTGTACTAAAGTACTCCAGCAGTTAGCTTCAACGCCTCCAAGAAGCTCAGCACTTTTGCTTGTTCCAACGGTAAAAATGTTGTTATCGTTTGTTGAGTGTCAGAAGCACCTACCTCTGTGCAACAAAGTTGACTTACGGTCAGTCAGAGGATGCAACCGTGTTTCTTCCTCTTCTTTGGAGAATATGCACAAACCATCATTGATAATGCCCATTCAGGCTCCCTACGGTTCGGCAAAAAGGGACTTCCTTTCTCCTTCATCGGGAGAGTCTTTTTTGGGTCCTTAGGTGCACTTGTGGGAGGTTGGTTCCCACTAGTTAGCGAGCCTCATTCCTTGAGTAAGTGCATGACATAGGAAGAATGAAAAGAGTGCTTGCATTCAAGGCAGTGACCCACGGGAGTCGAGTAAAATGAAAGCCCCCCCTTTTTTTCTCTGCTGGTAAGGTAAAAAGTTAAATATTAGGCAAATTCTTTTTTCTGGATACCCGTTTTGAGTACGCTCACCTG
The DNA here is from genome assembly GCA_026182355.1 of Hermatobates lingyangjiaoensis. NCBI lineage: Eukaryota > Metazoa > Arthropoda > Insecta > Hemiptera > Hermatobatidae > Hermatobates > Hermatobates lingyangjiaoensis. The sequence continues at coordinate 2,450,594 of JAPFBL010000050.1, read as the reverse complement.
GTACTGATGCGTGATGTAAGTCTTGATGTACGACGTAGTATCGTGCGGGCACACCTCCGCGTGGTCACCTTGGGTACTTTGGAGTAATCTAAAGTGGCTAAAGGGCAGTACGTTAAACTAGTTGGCCTAATTTGATTTTTGGTGGTTATATGACCGAAAAGCTTAGGAACACATATAAATTCAAAACAGGTCTCCGGATGGTCCCTTTCTCCTTATTATCATACAGGGGAAAATCCCTGTATCTCTATCGGTGGTATTTTGTCCGCTCCGGCAGAGAACCTCATACCGGAGTAAGGCTATTTACTCAAGGAGGTCGCCTGGTACTCTTGAGGCTCTGTTCATAATACTGTAACCCTTGTATCATCCATCCTTCGGCAAGGATCGCATAACACCTTAGTTTGGGGCGAGGTGCATATACTTGAACTATTTTTATTGCCCTGTTATTAAAGAGTTTTATTTAAATTAGGGCTATTCTATCATTAATACCTCTTAGCTCCAAGACCTTCCTAACAATCCAAGACTTGACCATAAATTCTACTCCTCGAATTCCGTTTATTATTCAATTGAGTTGAAGCAGAATTCCACTCTTTCTTTTAACTATAGTTTCCCATCCTTTTCTTATTTCTGCCATTCCTAGCATGTCTAAGTTAGTTTTTGAGAATGCGTATTCAATTTCAGTTATTTGCTCTTCCGATCTTAGTGATCTTACATTTAATGATTCTATCTGAAGCAGTGATTTCATTTTTCTTGTAGTCTTTTAATATTTTTGTTTATCTAATGTTGAGGGGTTTTCGTCTGATACACCTGAGGTTACCAGTCATACTGGGTGATGATAATTCTTGATGTTTATATATTTCTAATTCTTCTGTTATATTAAGTCCCTTTCGTTTTTGTTCTGTCTTTATTAAGGACATTAAATTTCCTAAACCGTCAGATTCATGTCCATATTTTGTTAGGTGATGTGCGTAATTAGGTTTCATTCCATTACTTAGATAATCTTTAATACGTTTTTTAAACCTTAGTTTTAGAACCCGTTTGTCCTTACTCTCTCACTCACTCTCTCTCTCTCCCCTTCCCCCTCCCCCATCCTCCCTCCCTCCCTGCTATATATATATATATATATATATATATATATATACTGCACACAATGTGACTCATTCTACGTGGGCCTGACTTCCACGTCACTTAGCCTCCGTATGAATGGTCACAGGTCATCTGTTGGTCAACGCAAGCAGCTGCCTGTTGCCACCCACGCCAATCTCCATAACCTTCCCTTCAACGATTGCTTCAGGGTTAAAATATTAAGAAAACTCTCAAATGAAGACACCCAGACCACTCTAAGGGCTTCTGAGGAAGCCTTCATTTGGTTATTGGGTGCAAGAAATTCCCCTGGTCTAAATTTAATCAGATGATTTTTTTATTTTATTTTTATTTTTATTTATTTATTCATTTATTTATTTTTTTTCTCGTTTAATTTTAGTTAGTTTTATGTTTTTTTTCCTTTCCTTTCTCTTTTTTACTTTTCTCCTCCCTTTTACTTAAATATCACTTTTATAATTTTTTTAACTCACAGCCTACACTGGTTCACGTTGGTAAGGTGGCTGCACTGCGTGTCATTGTATCGCGCCAGTTTACATCGGCCAGTGGACGCATTTACGTCTCCGTTCCTTCATTCTTTCTCCTTTTATTTTATTTTCTTTCTTTCTACTCTCCTGAAGACGGCAAGACGCCGAAATAATCGAGATTCGTGAGTGTTCGTCCTTTTTCTTGTGTTCTCTAGCTGTAACTTTAATTATATATATATATATATATATATATATATACTTTTTCGTTGAAAATACGATCCGAAATGGACAAATACAGTTCAAAGTACATAAAGAAACATAGAGAAATTAAAAACACACACTTACAGTCTCTAATTTTTAGTTGAACGGTCTTCAGGAGAGGGTCTCCAACCGTCTCTGTACCAGTGCGCTTGGTTTCCCTCTCTTATCTCTCCTGAAGACGGTTCAATCGAAAATTAGAGACTGTAAGTGTGTGTTTTTAATTTCTCTATGTTTTTTATGTACATTGAACTGTATATATATATATATATATATATATATATATATATATATATATATATATATATATATATATATATATATATATGTATTGTAAAAGACGAGCCATTGTAAATGGCTCGTCTTTTACAATATCTAATCTGGCATTCAACATATATATATATATATATATAAATGATGAAACCACAATATGAAATGGGAAAACAAGACTAAGATCTTTCAATCGTAACAAGCGGTTTTCGTCAGTCAAAAACCCAACTGGTTTATATATATATATAAGTTTATATATACTTATAGATGCATATTTATTATTATTAGTCCTATCATTTCTATTAAGTTTGCATTAGACATGTTATTATTTGCTATTGTTTTTTTTATGTTTAATACTTTATTAAAGTTACTTGGATTCATCGGAATTTTTATTAAAATGTCAATCATATAACGGAAAGCTGCTAATTTCTGTTGCCTAGATGAATTTAAGTTTTATATATAGTTATATCAGGCGTGGTTAGTTTCCTGTATATTTTAAAATTAGCATGAATGGAAGAGTAGTATTGTAGCACCCATGTCTCTTATCAATACCACTGACAGGTAACATGGAAGAATGTAGTCAGATGATGAAATAGTTCAGTGTCATTCAGGAACATAAATAAAACGCTGAAATAAATTAAATAATCTATATTGCCAAATACATTAATTTTTCTATCGTAGTAATGATTATAAAACTATTCCACAGATTTAATTTTTAGGTATATTAGTATAATATTTGATTTATGTAATTGACATAATGATTCATTGATTTAAATTTAAATTGTAAGGATTAATGAAGCAAATATACTGTTTTGTTTATACTATATAAACTTTTCTACAACGTGAATATTGCAGTTTTCGTTTATAAAAGTTGGTATAAAAGTGTTTATGTTCTTAATATCCTATAAAAGACAAAGAAAAAAGTGTTTCTTTTGGTGCAGTTACCACTCTTTCCAGACAAAAGTAATCTAACCAGATTAAAAAAGGTTAAACAACTTTAATAAAAGTTAATTCAATTGTTTTCTTGAACTGTAGTACTTTATTTTAAAGTTTGATACTGAGCCGTTTATATCTGTAGCAGTCGTCTTGAACAAAACGTTGAAAGCCACACCACCTGTTGAAATGTATTTCATTTCCATGAAATGGGTAAACAGATATATTTCATCTTCTTTTCACATATTCTGTCGCACATATTGATACAACCCGGTTCAAAACTTTACATAATAGTTTTATTGAGCTTAAAGATTCTGCAAAAAGCATAAAAATAATTCTACAAATTTTAAAAATAAAAATTTACTATGAAAATCTAAAAATATGTAATTTTTAAAACTATAATAAAACACGAAAATTAGTAAACCTTGATATTTGTCATCATCTGATATATAGTTGTCAAAGAATAGGTCATTACAAATCTACATGATACATCCATTAAGGAATCTTAATGTCAGATGTACTGTTCCTTGAGTACTTAAGAATCGATTGCTTCTGGGTAATCTTGAAACATTAGGAAGGTATTCTTCGTTCTTTATGATGAACCAGTTACTAATTTTAAGACATTTTACCGGTTACTTAATAAACAAAAAATTATGTATTAGATATTGAATACGGCAAATGTTTCATATGCTTCAATATATGAAGAGTAATATTAAACCATAAATTATATCTACTAGTATCAATCTGTAGTAACATATAAATTACTAGTACATAAGCATCTTTATTAAGTACACCTATCTATAAAAAAATTAACATCACGTTTATGAAAACATAAATTCGAATTAACTGAATAAGAACTAATATAAGGAAGTGTTAATTTGAGATCTGTTCATTAGATTACAACAATGAAACGCCTTGAATAGTCAATCTATGCATTAACTTAGTTACTATAACAATTAATATTATGGTATCTAAAGGATATCCTCAGTGATATTCGCAGTGGACTATTGTTCTTGTATTATTGAAACGAGATATGCTTGTAGAAATATCCTTTGATATTATATCTCATTAAACTGATATAATATGGGTGAAGGTGAAAGGATTAGATATAAATCTAACTAATCAGTCTTCATTCTATTCTTTGTGAAAAAATTAAGTTGGTGTCAAACTCCTGGACGAATACGCAAAAAATCGTTGGCGTCTATTTAAGGGAGTTGGATGAAGGACTTAACTTGGAAATGTGGCAAATATTTTGTCCAAAGCTACAAAAGCAATAATCATCTGTAAAAGATTGTTCGACAGAACATGTGGTCTTAACCCTAAATCTACAACTTTTTGCTTCACAAAGTTATTATTACCGTTCTGATCAAAGAAATGGTATCATATTTATCAGTTCCTTAATAAAAATGGTTCAACCGAATAATACTTAATAATGCGCAATGACAAGTGTTTGGAGATAAAATGAGCTATGACCTAATCTACCTCCAAAAAAAGCTATTGAAAGTCATCTCATTTGATATTTTTATCCAAAAAGAGGCATCTTGCAGTCTTAATAGAGTGGTACAAGATGGAATAGCTCATATGAGACATGAATAGATTAGACTATATGCTTCCAGATACAATGCCCGTTACAGAATATTACACAGGTCGAGTCGAAGTAACCTTCGGAATGGGAGAATGATTACCTAGATTTGAAGATTCCTGATTACAAAAAAAAAGTCTTGTATTATACATTCATGGTTCATGACCTAATAATCACAGGCGTAATAATAAATTAACTCTGATTTGGGATATGAGGCGGTGGGCCGGTTTGAAAATGTTGGAGCTAAACAAACTTTCTGCGGTCTAGAGGATCCAGAACCCTGTTTCCTCAAGGATATAATTGATGAATGAATGAAGTTGGATGCAGATAAAAGTTAGCTAGAACAACCAAGTTCAATTTTATTTAAAAATTACATCCTAACTAAACTTAAATAAAGAAAATTATTAAAATTCTAAGGAAAGGTTGAGAAACATATAGAACATCTAATGGAATATCGTTCTATTAACTACCATTTGTGCAAGCTGCAATTGCTATACAAAGAATGCAGGGAATGTCTATAAGAGGGGGAAACTTTTAAACACATGTGAATACCTTACCTACAGTCGAGATGAAAGTATGCCACTCCAAATATTCTTTTGAGTTCTTCATTTATTTAAAGTAGTTAAATATATTAGTTAGATTATGTTCATTTTTGTATTCCAACATTATCTTTAAGTTTCTTGAATTTCCTTGGATATGTTTTTCATCTCTGGGCACAATTTAGCCCATTTTCAATCATTAAAGACACGTGTAAAACAGCACCAGTGCAATGTATGTAGACAAAGTCCTTTCCTGCACTTTCACCCTTTTAAAATACCTCCCTTCCCTCCAACTCTTTTCAACCCTATACCAGATGTTTTCTGCATATAGTGTTTCAGGTGGGTTTTTGACTCTGACGAAGACCGGTTGTTACGGTTGGAAGATCTTAGTATTGTTTTGCCATTTCATATTGTGGTTTGATCATGGATATATATATATATATATATATATATATATATATATAAGACAGGAGTAATAATAAATTAACTTTGATTTGGGATATGGGACGGTGGGCCGGAATATCCTATATATATTATATATATATATATATATATGGGCTGGACATATATATATATATATATATATATATACACCCATACTCTGACGAAGATTGCTTGTTACGGTTGAAAGATCTTAGTCTTGTTTCCTCATTTCTTATTGTGGTTTGATCATTGATTGTTATTTCACGTATTTATGTTAAATCTTTTTATATATTGCTATACAATTATGAAATTAAACCACATTTTCCATATATATATATATATATATATATATATATAAAATCGGGTACAACATATTTTACACGAATATTTGGACATGAAAAAACTCTCCGAAAGATGGGTGCCGCGATTGCTCACAATTGACCATAAGCGCAATCGTGTGACCACTTCAAAAGAGTGTTTAACGATGTTCAGCCGTAATCTGGACGAATTTTTGTGCCGTTTTGTTACGGTGGACGAAACATGGATCCATCACAACACGCCAGAGACCATGGAACAATCGAAACAGTGGGTTGCTGTGGGCGAACGTGGACCAAAGAAAGCCAAACAGAGTCTGTCAGTCAACAAGGTCATGGCCACATTTTTTTGGGATGCATGTGGTGTCATTCACATCGATCACCTCGAGAAAGGTAAAACAATCACCGGTGAATATTATTCAAAGCTTTTGAACAGGTTTGACGTTGATTTGAAGCAAAAATGGCCGCATTTGGCAAAGAAGAAAGTGTTGTTCCATCAAGATAATGCACGTGTGCACACTTGTCTGGTTACGATGGCTAAAATCCACGAATTGGGATACGAACTGCTACCCCATGCAGCATATTCTCCTGATTTAGCACCCTGCAACCATTTTCTGTTCCCAAATCTAAAAAAATGGCTGGGAGGTAAGAGATTTGAGTCGAATTAACAAGTCATTACCGAAACAAACGCGTATTCTGAGAGCTTTGAGAAAACGTATTATTTGGAGGGAATAAATTAGAAAATAAAATAAATTAATTCTAAAATAAAAAATTAGAAAAACGCTGGACTAAAAGTGTATCGAGCTAAAAGGTGACTATGTAGAAAAATAAAATGTTTTTTTACCGAAAAAATTTTGTTTTATTCAAAAAGTCACGGACTTGTCAAACCGCCCTCATACATAAAGAAACAATGAGACTGTAAATGTGTTTTTAATTTCATTATAACAATGTTTCTTTATGTACATTGAACTATATATTAGTTTGAAAGTCCTGAATGCCGAAGCTGCGGTATATTTCAACGAAGTATGCCTCCAAGAAGATTACCTACCAACCTTCTTCTTGGAGGCATACTTCGTTGAAATATACCGCAGCTTCGGCATTCAGGACTTTAATTGTGTATATACACAATTAAAAGAAACGGTCCAGCGGACTTTTTTAAATAAAATAAATTCAAAACGAAGGAAACACACATTCTGTGTGTTTCTTTCGTATTGAATTTATTTTATATATATATGTATGTATATATAATTTAAATAATTATAAACCTGAAAACTTAATAACTTTAATTAAATATTGAAGCCTATAAAACATTTAATTAGAAGAATGTATAAAGTTTTTAGAGTTTTTTATTCTAATAGTGTCTGTAAAATTCATTAAATATTTAAACAAATTTATGTTCATTGTTTTGTTACATTATTGTTTCTGAGAAGTAATTTAAAGTTGAGAATTTACAATAATGAAAAGTTTAAAATTTATCTCTATGCATTAATGAGTCGTAATGATTGAAAATCAGTTATTTCCAAAGATGATTGATCATTTATATAAATTGAAACAAAGTTTTATGCAATTAATTCCTTCTGATTTTATTTAACTGATTTTCTAGAATTACCGCACAAGTTGAATAAAAGTTATTTAAGCTTTAAATTTATTTTAAATCAGTTTTAGTTATCTGTATTATATGAATTTAAAGTAAATATCTCATAGTCTTATTAATTTAACTAGCTAGTTTAGTAGATATGCACCTGTTATTAATTTTTAATATACTGTTTTGTGGATGGGACAGAGTGATTAACATATTTAATAAAAAATGTCGTTAGTGCTTACAGTTCAATAAAATTGTGTTTGTTGTTTATAAAAAAATCTTTGTTATTAGATTTCTTGGGCCCAACTAAGAGGATTCCCGTAACTTTGGTACTTCCTTGAGGAACGTTAAATTTACTTGAAAAAAATAGAGTTTAGGTTTAATACCTTTTGAATTTTGAAAATTTGTTTATACAAATGACTTATCAATATATTGTTACAATCAGGTAGTATTCACTGGTTCACACTGGTCAATTATCTCTGGTATAAGCTTAGCTTTGTACTGAATTCTTGTTTAGAAATCAAAATCACATTAGGATAACAATTTATTATTTCTTATTGTTCTTGTTAAAGAAAAATTGAAAAAAATTTTATGGTAAAAATAAAAAAAAAACAAATGTTAATGTGAATTGAATCGTAAGCTATTTGGTTTATTTTATTTACAAATATCTATTTGTCTCCAAATTTCTATAGTTTCTAGCTCAACCTATATACAAATCAATTATTTCTTCACGTATTCAAATCAATCTTTGTGATACAATCACACCAATGGAAGTCTCGAAGATGTTAAAAGATATAAAAAACAAGTGAGTTTAAGACATTTTGTGTCGAAACGAAAAAACACTGAATGCAAATCGATAATAACAAAAAAGCTTTTGTAACTTGACCTACACTTTTTTATGTTTAAAATTGATAAGCTAACCTCCCAGTTACCTAAATAATTTGTTCATTTTGATGATTTAATGAAAAATACTTTCTTCTGTAAAAAAAAATAACTTCCATAAATGTTTCATAATATTATATGATATAAGTTTTGTTATGAAAATATGTGTGTAAGTAATAATAGAACCATTTTATAATGACTTCACCATTATTATTAATTCAGCCTTAAAAATCTCTTCATTTAGTCGGTAATGTGGTATCAATAAAATATGTCCACATATACTCACTGTATGTATACATATAATTGATTCATTACGATGGTGACCAATAGGAGAGTAGAGTTTGTATGAGTGTGGTTCTTAGAAATATGAGTTGTCCGGGGAAAGCATATATGATTATCATATAAAAATATATGATATGATCATGTACCTACAAACTCTACTCTCCTATTGGTCACCATCGTAACAAACATATATCCTTTTCCTGGACAACTCATAGAAAACATATACCTAATTGAATATATGGCTCATATACATTGACGTTGTCTAGTTAGTAATAATTCTAGTATGCTGATGGCTTGTCCATAGATTCTCTATTAATGATTTTCGTTCGTAGCAATATTCAATCTACGCATTTCTGTAACTAAACAATTTTTATATAAGTGTAAGTAAGAAAGCCGGAATTTAACCTGCGGCACAGTGGTCTATGCATTAGATGATAATGGAATGGCTAACTTAAGAAATTAATATATTACAAATAGTTTCATATAGAAATGAATTCATCACTGTTATCTTTTATTTCTGGTTCGAAAGGTACACATTTTTGTATTTTTGGTTCCACGTGTCTTGCAAGAATAAATGTAGAAAGATAGCAGCCGAAAACAAAAAAGAACCTGGGTTCATCTCCGCCTTAGACGCCAGCAGTTATCTCACCTCACTAACCTGTTTAGGCGATTGGAAGATCAATAAGACTGAATAGTAATCACCTACTTTACATAGTATATAATATCTATCTATGTGTGTATGATGTATAAAAAATGTAGGAAAACTAAGTTGCGATAATGAAAAGATGTGAGAGACTATGAGGAGCTTTTTTTTATTTTATTATTTATTTTAGCATGTTCCACCTTGTATTACATGCTTTAATTACACTTTCTGTACAATACTTCAGATTTTTAAATAATGCAATTATATTTTTTTAAATTAAACAATTTTGTTGAATTAAATCAGTCTATTGTACATAAATAATATAATATAGAGTTGACTGAGAGAACGTATATATGAAGTGACGCGATATTTGTATGGTACAAAACTGCACAAAAATTGTACATATTTCTTAATATTCTTGTAATTTCTTTTGTAATTAATTAGGAGGGTTTAATAGCTCACTCCTGCCCACGAAGTAAAATCTCCCGAATAAGACCCAGTCTTTGTGGATCGGTCAGACAATAGTCATACACACAGGAGTGTCTCCACGTGTCATGGACGTGATGGACTAATAGTTGTATTTAACTTGTACAGGTATTCTTAAAATGACCCGTGACCAGTCGTATATTGAAATAGTTTATAATCTATTTCGAAATCTTTCAAGGCTTTTGGTACATTCTGCCCACTTCTTTTCCATTGTGTAACTGTTTGACTGACCAACACTTGCTTTATGTAAGACGTGGGGTGTCAATACATCGAGAAGTAAAAACCAAGTCTTGAAGATCAAATAAACGATTATAATAGTGATTATGATAATTAATTTCAAAAAAATTACTTTTATACTTTACTTAACTTTTCAATTTCTCATAAAAACCAGTTAATAAAAAAAAATTACTCAACTTATTAAAATTAAACTTATTATAAAAAATATAAATTACAAATTATAATTGTGCAACAGTGAAGATAACGCATCATTGAGATCGGTTACAGATTTTGGGATTCACTTCAATCAAAGATGAATTAAAATGAGAAATTAAGCACAGTCAATAAGACGTATCAGATTAAATTATGGCACATTATTTAACCAAGATATATTGGTTTCATTGAAAACTTTATAAAAATGGTAAACTATAAGTTTAGTTAATAATTGACTAAACTATATAATACTTTTAATATAGTTTAATTAGAGTTTGATGGTCTAGATTAAATGAAATGGAAACTGAAGAATTTCTTACCCTAATAAAACTTTGAACAAAGTAATTTGCAGTTTATTAGTAAGAGCAAACCAAACATATATATATAAACTTTAACACATAGGAAAGAACACAGAAAGACAGTACAGAATTCACTTCGATAATTTCGACATCTGTCGTCATCGGGAAGAAGTGCAAAGTTGAGAAGCAAAATGCTACTATATATATATTATTATATGTATATATTAATATATATGACTGTTACAGTCATATATAGTATATATTTGTGACTGTAAATATATATATATATATATATATATATATATATATATATATAAATCAAAATATTAAAACGGTCCAAACCGGACAGATATATAAATGAAAAAAGACAACAAATAGAAGAAGCGAGAAAACTTACTGGATCGATATTTCGAACTGAAGTTCGTCGTCAGGGAGAAGAAGGGAAGAAGAAGAGGTACATGCGTCCACTTGTACCGCAGTCGCTCTCTGCCGGTACAAGTGGACGCACGTACCTCTTCTTCTTCCCTTCTTCTCCCTGACGACGAACTTCAGTTCGAAATATCGATCCAGTAAGTTTTCTCGCTTCTTCTATTTGTTGTCTTTTTTCATTTATATATATATATATATATATATATATATATATATATATATATACTTTTTTTCGTTGGAAATACGATCCAAAACGGACAAATATAGTTCAATATAAACAAAGAAACATAGAGAAATCAGAAGAACTCACTTACAGTCTCTAATTTTCGGTTTGAACCGTCTTCAGGAGAGATAAGAGAGGGAAACCAAGCGCACTGGATCAGAGACGGTTGGAGACCAACAGTGTTGCCGCATGCGCGCCCGTTCACAGAAAATAAGGTAGACAGGAATCAATTTATAATTAATTTATAATTTATAATTACATTAAATTAATGGAATATGAAAACAATAAATATATAAAAAAGAAAAAATTGAAAAAATAAGGGAAATTGATACAGAGAAATCGATACATAAACAAAAGTACTGACTAAGCTATGGTAAAATAAAACTAAGAATACAAATAATAATAACAAATGAAATAAATTATTAAAAAATGTGAAAAGGCAAGGAACTTTTAGACATTATCGCTTTAGATTGAGGCCAGGTGCACTGCGCGCACTTAATAGCCAAATATGGGCTTCTTCGGAGGCTCGTAGTGTGATGTCTTTGCAGTCAGGGGGTATTTGTCGCAGAATCTGTAACCTGTAGCACTCATTAAAAGGGAGACCATGGCTATTGGCATGTATGGCAATGGGAAGATGGGAGCGGCTATTGACTGAAGCTCTGTGATTGTTCATACGGAGACTAAGCTTGGTGGATGCTTGGCCTACGTAGAACGAATCACACTTGGTACACTCCAAACGGTACACACAGTTTTTGGAGGTACACGAGCAGTCAGTTGCAACAGGATAGAGGGTGTTATGGGGGGGAGCTGTGAAGTGTGGTTGGGGATTTATAATGGGACACGTGAGGCAACCTCGACGTCCGCACAGTTGCGCTCCAGAGGGCAAACTGTTTGCCCTCGTGGAGGTTAGCTTCCTGTGCGAAAGAAAATTGCCAAGGTTGGGAGGACGTCTGTAGGATAGGCGTGGCGGATTAGGAAAGGTTTTGGAGGTGGCTGGGGAAGAGGATATGATCGGGAAAAGTTCTTTAATGATGGTACCCAGTCTGTGGATACCTGGGAAGTAGGTTGTAATAAGGTAGGGAGACCCAGAGGGAGAGGAAGAGGAGGTTGATGAAGGATTGTGTGGGGTTGTGGCAGGAACCAGTCTTCTTGTTAGGAAGGGGAGAGGGTAACCTCGCTCTACAAATTTACTTTTTAGGCTATTGATATGTAGGTGTTTATCTTGTAGTCTGTTACAAATCCGGTGAATTCGTATGGAGAGGGATCTCAGAATGGATTTCTTAATGTGGGGAGGGTGGCAGCTATTGAAGTGTAGATATAAATGGGGATTAGAGGGTTTAGAATGGACGGAAGTAATGAGAGAACTATTGTTGAGGGTGATATCGACATCAAGAAAGGTAGTGGATCTGTTGGAAATGTTATGGGTAAAGGAGATGGAAGAGCAAAAAGATTTGAAGTTGTCGATGAAGACTTCTAACTCGGAAATGCCATGGGTCCAGATAAAGAAGATGTCATCGATGAAGCGGGTATACAGTGAGGGAAGAAGGTGGCAGGTTTGGAAAAAACTATTTTTTAGGTGGGCCATGAACAGATTGGCGAAGGAGGGAGCTATTCTAGTTCCCATGGCCGTTCCTTTGATTTGCAGGTAAAAGTCTTCATCAAACTTGAAAGCATTGTGTTTGAGGACGAAGGAGGCTAAGGTGATAATGAAGTCAGTGGATGGCGAATGAGGGAGTGGTCTGGAAGAGAGGAAGTAGCGCAAAGCGGTTAAGCCCTCACTGTGATCTATGACAGTGTACAACGAGGTTACATCCATAGTTACAAGGAGGATTGGATAAGGAGGAGATTCAGGCAGGGATACACTTTTGATTTTATCTAGGAAGTGAAATGAATCTTTACAGAAAGAAGGTTGACTGCTCACTAGTGGTTGCAGAATAAAATCTACGAACGCTGAAATTCGCTCAGTGAGACAGCCGTAGCTGGAAACTATGGGTCTCCCGGGAGGTGGATTATTGGGCATTTGAAAGGGTTTGTGGATTTTGGGCAGGATGTAAAAAGTGGGACAGCGGGGTGTAATAGTTGTGAGAAGTTGAATGTCTTCATCTGTAAGTCCCTCATGGTTGGCGTGGGTGTGTAGGAGTTGAACCAACTCTAGATGGAAGTTGGATGTAGGATCTGAAGGAAGAGCCTGGTAAAACAAGGGATCCTGCAGCTGCGCCCGGGCAAGTCGCTGATAAACATCGCGGTCCATTAGCACAACTGTAGAACCCTTGTCCGCAGGCATAATGAGGAGGTTTCGGTTTCTTATGAGGTTTTTTAGTGACTTTCGTTCAGTGTGGGAAAGGTTATCAGGGGGATTGAGGGATTTTAAGAATGAAGGATTAGAAACTCTGTTGAGGAGTTGTGAAATAAATAGTTCCAGTGGATGGGAGGCTAAAAGAGGTGAAGGCTCATGATTGGAGGGAGGTTTAAATTTTTTAAGAGAGCTATGCACAGTGGAGTGGACAGATGATTGAGGGTCAGTCCGGGATTTCCAGTAATATTGCCAACGGAGGGACCTACAGAACATCTGTACGTCCTCTAGAAGTTTTAAAGGTTGGACTTTCGGAGTGGGACAGAACGAAAGTCCTTTTGAAAGGAGGTTTTTTTCATCAGAGGTGAGGGAATGGGTTGACAAATTACAAATAGTTTTGTCTTGAGTGGGAGTAGGATCAGAGTTTTTTCTAGGAAATTCAGGGTTAAGGGTGGGTTGTGGAGGGGCTGTAAGTGTGTTCTTCTGATTTCTCTATGTTTCTTTGTTTATATTGAACTATATATATATATATATATATATATAAGTAATTCAAGATAAATGAACTCTTTCTATTATAAATTTCATTTGTTATTTAATTTGAAATGATGTGAACAGTAATGTATTTGCATGTTGATACTTTCAATTATGAACAATATCAATTCATTTTTGACAACAATCTATGATCATTAAAAATGTATTTCTAACTCATTACTTATATGAATTCCTGCTTATACTATTAAAAAAACTATTCAATTAATGTTTTGCCTGTATTAATATCATAGAAATACAAAATATTACTATTCTAGAAGGAACAAAAAAAAGGAAAGGAAGTGAACACTTTGAACTACATTATGATAATGTGGTTTTACTATTATAAAATATCTTTCAAAAATATCAGACACTGTGTAATTCATACCAAGTACTATAAATATGGATATTTTTATTAAGTTGCCTGAAACAGTGCGAATTTCAGTTTGTCTACAAAATCATTTATTCACACCCACGCTGTCATCACACTTGTGTGTACAGATCACACAAGTACCAGTATACAACACAAACACTCAGTCATCAGACACCTTGGAAAAAATACCAAAATTGATTCCTATGTGCAAATTCGTTGAGTTTTGAATTTTACTTTTTTCATTATTACTATATACTACTTATAATATGTTTGTAGCACAAAATATAATTTTTTTTTATTTTTTGTTAATAAATTTATTAAGTGCTCAAGTAATTTTCATAATTTATATCTAAAATTTTAGATGCATTTTGTATTACAAGTAAAGATATACAAATGTATCATTTAAAATTTTTTTTCAAATTACTTGAAAAAAAATAAAAAGTCTTTTTCCTTTTACAGTTTCAGTTCAATGAAATAAAAATGAATCTGAAAATATCTTTTACTCTCTAGAGCCATTTCAAATTGAGAGGATAAAAGCACATCTCCAATCTATTTGGCCCAAACGTGACTTGCAACCCCACTGCTTATTTTGCCTAAACATCCTGATAACCACCCTCCCACAAGAAATAAATTAGAGTCAACATTAAAATGACTTCCATTCACTTTTCCGTTCCATACCATTAATGTAGAGTAATTTATGCATGAAAGGCTTGGTATTTTTTAAGGAATATTAATTAACAGAACTGTTTATCTCACAGGCGGTCATTGATTGTGTTCTAGTTATTATAATGATAGAATTTTTTTTTTTTTATTCACTAATTTATTTATTATATTCACTAATTCTTGAATTACATTACGTTACTACCTACATGCAAGATGTCCGGAATAATACATATTTGTTCAAGCAGCAGAACGTAAATATTTTAATCTTTTATTTACTACGAATATTAGATAAATGCCTATTTTTAATATTTATGCAAATGTAGCTATCGTAATTCTTATTCTCATTTAAGTTTAAAATAAATGAAAAAATAGTTCCCTTCACTCGTTAAACTTCTTTACGTCTCGCTCCCTTTTTCACTCTCTCCCCTCCCTCTCTCTCTCCCTCTTTTTTTCAGTTTGAGATGTCGTAGTAACGATATTTTTTTTGAAAAAAAATGTATAATAACTTTTTAAAAATTCTTAATTTTCTTTAGCTTCCTCCATCTTCCTCAGACTGATTGTTTTCCCTGCAAAACGATGTAAAACTCTGATAATAGAAAGTGTGGTTGTATTTCAGATGAGCCTTCTTGATGCAAAGACTCAGTTGTCTCCGCTCATCTAGGTTATGAGAAATGAATTATTCTTCTGATATTACACTGTCAAATCATGCACTGAGTACTTCCTCTTTTTTTTTGTCAAAAGGTTTCTTGGAACACTCTTTGGACAATCTTTCTATTATCCTAGTCTTGTTCATTAGGGGATGTGTATGGTGAGCAAACGGGCTATGATGTAACCTTTAGCAACTACTGGTGGAGAAGAAATGGTAGTGAGTTTCACTTACATCTGTTCGTGAGTTTTTATGGAGTATTCCTTGTTAGTATTTCTTTCTGAATAGGGGCTCTGATCAATAATTTTAGGACATGTTATTAGTAATTCTTCGGTTGTTGATGTATATATTGAAATTTGTTTCCTTAGCTTCGACTTTTATAAATAATGTGCTGATGCAACCTAGAATTTACCTTTAAATATCTTTGCAGCTTCAATATAAGAAAAAACATTAGAAATGTTGTGTCTCTGGGTTTTTTTTTGTGAGCAATTTTCTTGTCTTTCGCTGTCGCACATTTCAAGTTCTGTGTGACAGCGTGTTGATAGATGTCAAAACTATAGGTACCTGAAGTATTTTATTGACGCTAGAACAAATTTTTTTCTCATACCTTCAGAGCATTAAAAATGAGAACAATAGTATGTGTCTCCAATAGTAGTGATGATGTCTCCCACACTACTATTGATGATGTTCCTCCTTTTTTCTGTAGAGTTTCATAGATTCCTACATATGACAACCCAACTTGACATATTAAGACAACCACGATACATATGGTATAATAATTTCCTATACGTCTAGACGTAAAGTTATAGACCACCATAATTCTTCCTTGATATACTATCTCCTGGAAATCGACTAGCTTTAAATGCCTTTGCAATTGCCGATTTGATTTCAGAGCTACTAGAACACTGATAGTAGTCCTTTTTTTTTCAAGTATTGTTTGAATGCTTAAATTACTTTTAAATATGAAACATATTAGGAACTACTGTTCATTAGGCCACAGGTTTTAATTTACAAAAGTTCAGTTCTGAATTTAGATTCATTCTGATTTTAAAACGATATAACCATGTTGGTTACAAAGTTCTAACAGATTGTTTGAGAACAGAAGTTTTGATTAGTAAAGAGTTACTTTCTTAAGTGTCTATCACTTTTAACTGTTGAGATGTTCAAATTAACAACTTTAAAATTAAGCCACATATAAGCGCTGAAGGTGGTTCTGAAAATATACTTATTGGTGAAAGTTACAACAAAATATGGAGTAAAATACAATTTATGGCATTGTGTGATAGAATTACATATTATTGGTAATCAATCAAGTGACTGCTTAGAAAATATTATTGAAGATGAAGTTACTCTTCATTAAATGCATCTACGGTTAGGTTAGTGTGAAATTGAAGAAGTGAAAAATCATTCTATAATTGTCTGTCAAAGTATGCCTTCAAGTAGTATTACCCAAAAAAAGACAGTTCCACAAGCTCTAGGTGGATTATCAGAAATTAATTTCAAAAGTAATTCCAGATAGATAGTCATCACCAAACATTGAGGACCAACTGAAAATGTTTAAAGGTTGTATGATGTTTTGTACTACAGAATAGAAGAATGTATTTTTTTTTACTGTCCCATGAACGATGTCGGTAAAAACACACTCGATTGAAGGAGTGAGGATGTCTGCAAGAATTATTGAAAACATTATTTGAATTCCCCTGCTGTGTGCCTTCTGTTGATTTATTAACACTTTATTTGGTAAATTAATTATGAAAGGTTTTTTTTATTTGTTTATATAAACGACTGAATTAGTCAGCCAAAAATGAACAGGAAATGATGATTCTGCTCAAAGAAGTGCTAAGGTTTCTACAAAGTTTGGACTTAAAATAAGGTGAAAGGAATGCCAGTTTGGTCCCTATAGCGTGGCTTATTTAACCATGACGTAGGAAATGAGTACATAAGACCTTCTGATTATAAAAGAAAAGCTGTAATCAAGTCCAGACAACCAACAAATACACAGTTTTCTTGGTTAGACTGGGTATTTTAAAAAGTTTATTAAGTACTACCCTGATATTGCTCAGTCTTCAACGACTTATTGAAATTTGAAATTTCATTTTAGATTTGGTATACGAGAAAACTTTAATTTAGGTCCTCTAAACTACATTTTCTGAACCAGCAAGGTTTAAATATTTATAAGTATGAAGCAAAACCGGAGCATCACACTGATACTAGCACAATTGGTTTTGCGGCTACAATTATACAATAAGTTGCAAATAAGAAAATGCATTCTGCATGTTTTATGAGAAAAACTATTGACGCACAGGAACATTCTCATAGTTACAGGCTTGAGGTATTAGCTATAATAGAGCCATTGAATAAATTTATGTGAATTTGTTGGGAATCGAATTGATTGTAAGGGCTTCGAGCTTGGAAAGAGTAAAAATCCTTTAGTAATGCAAGTACCAGGATGAGTTGTTCTTATGCATGAACATGATTTTAATTCAGAACGTTGACTTTTAATAAAGATGTCAAATTAGGAAATTAGGACTTTAATCCTACATGCTGTAGAAAATTAGCAGTTTTATACTCTCCTTTAAATAATATTTTTAATAAATCTCTAATATATAGTATTTTTGGAGTGTTTTTGAAGGTATCTTATGAAGTATCTATCCATAAATCAGGTGATACAAATTATTTAAAAACATGCAAACCAATTATCCAATTATCTGTTATTTCAAAACTTTTTAAAAAAAACATTACATGTCAATTTAAATCCCAATTCCTAGCTAAAATTTCACCACAACAACATCGCTTCAAGTAATCCGTCCGTCACTACGAATTTGGTTACTCTAGAACAATCATTAAGAAATTCTTTAGACTCTGGTTCCTACAAGTGGATGTGATATACGTACACAGATTTAGCAAAAGCCTTTGATACAGTCTGCCACACTTTATTAGTAAATTAAATTAAGCAATTTTGTTTAACTGGTGCACTGTTAAAATGGATGGATAAATACTTAAAACATAGGAAGTTAATTGTAAAGATCAATTCACAAGGATATTCTTACCTTACAAAATAGTCCACAATTATTTCAACATTTGGTGAAATGTGAACCACTATTAGCATTGCATCTAGATAAATGTAAAATAATTAGTTTCTCTTGATCCCATTATTAAATATACTATGCCTAGAATAATAAAACTTGCAATTTGAACAGGCTTTTTGAGATAAGACATTTAGGTATCATTTTTATTTCCTTGATGAAATTCAACACTTATATACATAGATATAATTTTCAGGAAGCTGTACAAAATATTACGATTTGTTTCCAGAAATGCAAATTTCATTTTTTCAATAGCACTCTGAATTAACTATTACCTATTTATTAACGATTAAATGCATGGTAATATTGATTGCAAGGAATTGGTTTCACAGATATGTTTTAACCTCCTCTTCATAAACTTATGGAAGAATAACTTGTTCTTCATAACTTATACATCATTTCGTAAATAATCAAAACTATGTGCTCGAAAATCATATTCTATGAAAGATATATGGAGTAAGTTAGTTGTCATACTAGACAAAATGTAAGAAATAATAAGATTGGCTCATGAGTTCAGCCACTTTGATACTTCGAAGATAAAAAAGTTAATCAAAAAAGATAATCACGAATATGTAATAATTTTTTACATTATGTAATATAAGAATGTTTTGTTTTTCTGAGCCATGCAGGAAGACAGTAAAATATACAGGAGGTCTGCATGAATTATTGAGAAGATTATTTGGATTCGGTAATTCCCCTGTTGTCTTCCTTTTGTTGATTTATTTAGACTATATTTTGTAAATTAATTACGAAATTTTTTTTAATCGTTTATATGTACTACTGAATTATTCTACTTGACAAAAAAACCTAGAGTTCAATAAATCCTGTGCCAGTTGCCTTTTATATAATAAAAAGAGATCACAGGTGGAATGGTTTTTGAAATACTTGCATTGATCATGTAAACCCACTAGATGTTAAGTCCACAAAAAATATCTATCTATATACTTATAAAACTCTGATGTTCTTGTTTGAATACCTGCACACAGGTGAAAATTGGAATACCTGTTAATTCCAATTTTTATGACGAATAAATTATCTCAACATACGCCAAGTATAATTAATGACTCCAGGAGTAAAATCGATTTATGTTATAGAATAAACCTGACGATTTTTTCTACGAATGATATCAGTCCCATTTTGGGAAACCTTATTGTTATTTATAGGTTTGACTGTTTTAAAAAAAAACCACTACATTAGAGTTTAAAAATGAATAATTTCAGGAATATAAATTTGAACACAAATGTCAGCCTAAATACAATTGTTCTAAGACACAGTCCTTCATTCATGTTATTCCATGTTGGCTAAAATAAATGGAATATTTCAATTTACAGTTTTTGTTTGTTTTAAATATGCTTGATTGTTTATATACCTTCAATTGATGTTTAATTTATATATGTAATAAGTAAATGATATTTTTTTACTTTTAAATTACTTTTTGTAATAAAGTAAATTTGTAATAAAGTATGTAATAAACTAAATTACATTTTTACTTTTAAATTACATTCTGATTTATTAAATATACTTATTTTACATATATCTTGATAAATTAATTAGAAGAAATTTTGACTTAATAACAAGACACAGCCATAAAAGTTATTCCTGTCAATCACGTTGAGTGAATGTATTTCAACTGATGCTATGATTTCTTAACACTGAGTGATACAAGGGGTCACGGGTCCTCTAGTATAGGTATATTTTTGTGACTGTTGTATAAAATAAGCATAAAGTTTGCTGGCTTGATTCAACAACGACTTGGCTGACAGACGAAGTTATTAAGATGTTTCCTATTTATGAAGTTACCTTTGAGAACCCTTGAATGATTTTAAGCTAAAAATATGGTACCAACTTTATTATATTCCCAGAATATGTTATAAAAAAGAAAATAGAACCTATACTGATCATCGAAATGATTTCACAAGAAAAGAACACATAGAGAGCTTGATCCAAATAGTTCATAGTTGTGTGAAGAAATTGACAACACAAAAACTGAGAATTTGTATAAGTAAATTTTTCAAATACAAAAAGTCTTGAATGGGACTTCTCAATGATCAATTTAAGCTGTTGATTGGTGTAAACATGAGAAACCCAGAAGATGTAGAGCTACTCAATTAAAAGTAGGAAGAAACAATAGTTTTTTTAAGATAAAGAGCTTGTTATTTTAAAGAAGCGCAAAAAAGAAAGGATGAGGTCACATTTCACACGACGTTTGTTGTGTTTATTTAAGGCAAATAAATTGTAGATTGGTTGTATAGGATAACTTCAAATAAGGAAGGCAATTGTGGGAGTGAAGAAATGTGGTTAAGTTGAAAAATGGTTGTTAGTTGTTTATTTCAATGTGTACTGGCAATACATTAAATGGAATCAGATTTCTCAAGTAAATTGGTGGCAATAAAACAGTTTTGTTTCGTTTTCTGAAGTGAGTTTTATAATTATTTGGCTATTCAACTAATTATTGAAATTAACAACTAACATTTTAATTTCTAAAATTAGAATGTATTCCAAAATTAATTTAGTAATTTTTCGTATATATTTACGTATTACATATAACAATATAACAACAAAGGGAATGAATGAATCAGAATTCGTTCAAAGGAATATTAGGAACCCTTACCAAATTGAAAAAAAAAATAAAAATAACAAAAAGTAAGTAATTATTTTTTAAAAAAAAAACCAGTACTGAACATGGATATAATAAAATATATTTTTCTTCATAGCAATCAATTTTATATATTAAATTTTGAACTTATTGACTTCTTATAAACTAAACATCAACGTAGGGTGGATAAGAGAGAAACACACTTTCTATTGCCATTGTTTTGACGGTTGTTCGTCATCAGAAGAATATAAATATAAAGAGGTAGAATGAGAGTGAGTGTGAGAGAGATATCTTCCAGACGATTTAGCAGAGACGAGTAGTATTAATCCAAGAACAAACTGCAGATACTGCTAGACATTTGGAGGCTTAGTGTGCAGAGAAGATTTTAAAATGACTCAATTGCATCCAATAAAGGATAATAAAAACCAATATAGCTGAGGAGTTTAAAGGAAGAGTTATGTCTGAAATAAAAAGAAAGCAGGAAGTTTCAAAATCCTTTATAAAACAGGTCAAGTAAGAGTTTGGCATAAAACCAAAATCAAATATCGGATTGGTTGGATGCTCAAGGAAGATAGGAAATACTGCCCCATCTCAATGTCTGGGAGCAACAAGTCATCCTTTACATTGTTTTCACTTCTTTTATGTCTAATACAGTAACTCTTATTTATTATCCACGATTGCTGTTCTTTTATTAAAAATATTAATAATATTCTATCTTATACCTTTAATTTGGGATTAAATCCATATCAAAAGGATAAAAATCCATACCATATAAAAGGTTTTCTACCATCGGCAACTATTTATAAAACAAAGCAGTCTAACTACTTTAACCTTTAGCTTTTGAAAAGGTTTAAAAGCTGCAACCCAAATCTTTTCATCATCCAAGGTGACAAGAAAATTATTGAAAATTAATAAAAAAACTAATATTAAAAAAAATAAGTAAACAACATTTTTTAATAAACTAGAGCAGATCTAACTCCCAGAAGCTAAATAAGTGATTCTTCTGTGAAGCTCAAAAGTGCAAAGAAGCTAAAGAAGAAGCACTTATTTGTCTCCTGGCAGATGGATCTGCTTCTGGGCTAAACATCAATCTTTAATTATTCTTTATATTCATTTCTTAATAGTTCAAAACAATTTTGGTTACTTATTTTCTTTTCATTTATAGTTCATTTTTCTTACTCATTAAAATGTTCTATTTTTTGTTATTATTTATGCTATTTCTCCTTGTCTCTCCTTCTTTCGTAAGTCGGCTACATTTACTGAGTGTCTCATCAAGAGGACTTAACTTCATTCCTCGCTCTTCTTCGCAGTAACTCACGAGGCAGTCAAAATATAGTAGTAAGTCCTGTGAACGGTTTCAGGTGTTCTCTTTCTGTGAAAGTATATAATTATATAATTAAAAAGTATATATATATACTTTTTAATGCATATATACATATTATTTTAGAATTAGTTGATATCATATTTTCTTTAATTTCATATATTTGTTTTTAGACATATAATTTTCGAAGCAAAATAATAAGTTGAATATCAAAACAATAAATCTGTTTATCCCATTTATAAATTCTCAAAGAAAGCAGACATGGATCAGACAAGGTTTTGATTTTTTAAGATAAGCTGGTGTTACTTTTACCTTGATATAATGAATGATAATGCACTGCATTTATTCATAGCGTGGTCTAGTATCTTCTGACTCTCAAACTACTCAATACGTGCATATATAAACATGGAACATTTTTAAAGAAAATTCAAGGTAATGAAGACTATAGTTTGTACATAACATATATTTTGAAATGCATCATGCATACCAGTTACGAATTGCTTTTCTAACTACATAGAAAATTATTAAATAAAAGATGCAAAATAATTAAAATATAGTTATACATCGTTATGAAAATATTCAATAATACACTGGATTTCAATGTTAAGAACCCATTAATATCAGGACAAAACCTACATTTCACCTTCAATTTACTGAAAGTAGAAAGAACATCACAGAGTATGTTAACAGAGTAATGTTAACCCTTAATTATATTTCATTCAGTAACAAAAGTTCTTAAAATTCTGATAAGATTGTGATTTGAAACTACGAGTATTTTTCAATATATTTTTTTTAGAACAGTTGCGTCCAACGACTCTTTTTTCAAAATTTCTTTAATAATATTTAATATATTGCAGAACCACTTCTTCTTCTAAGAACAACCATTAAGAAGGTCAACATATTGAAAGTGGGTTATAGTACCTAGTTTTCTTTAATGATTCTTTCTTTTTTAAATATACATTATTTATATATATATATATATATATATATTTGCAGTCTGGCTGGATCATTAATTTTCTTTAAAATGATGGTGTTTTGAACAAGGTCCTGGCGGGTGAGTTTTCTTCCATGTTCCTCGGAGGTGTATCTAGCGATGGCTCCTGCTTGCAAGTGCATTGTCAGTCGTCGTGAGAGTGTGGTCGATGTCATACCGATATATTTTGAATTGTCTAGGAGCTCACAATCTCCGATTATATATATACACACTTTAACACAGAGAAAAGAACACAGAAAGAAATTATAGAACTCACTTCGATATTTCGACATCCGTCGTCATCGGGAAGAAGTGCAAAGTACTCGCGTTGAGAAGCAAACTGCTACTCATATATATATACATATATATATATATATATATATATATATATATATATATATATATATATATATATATATATTTCAATATAGACAAAGAAACATAGAGAAATCAAAAGAACACACTTACAGTCTCTAATTTTCGGTTTGAACCGTCTTCTCTCCTGAAGACGAAAATTAGAGACTGTAAGTGTGTTCTTTTGATTTCTCTATGTTTCTTTGCCTATATTGAACTATATTTGTCCGTTTTGGATCGTATTTCCAACGAAAAGGGATATATATATATATATATATATATATATATATATATCTTCACTTAATTAAACGAAACACGATCCAAACTGGACACAATATTAGTTCAAAATTCAAGAAGAATAACAGACAGAGTAAGGAAACACACTTACAGACTCAAATTTTTGGGTAATCCATCTCCCTCTCTCTTCTGAGATCCGTCTCCCGAAAATTTGAGTCCGTAAGTGTGTTTCCTTACTCTGTGTGTTACTCTTCTTGAATTATTTCAATAGCAATCCAGTAGGATATATATATAACTGGAAAAAAACGACGTATAAAGAACGAGAACACTTACTGAATCAATTTTCAACTAAAGTTTGTCATCAGGAAGAAAGTAAAAGGGAAGAAGAAGAGGTAGTGAGTTTAAGATTCTGGGTGGAAGGCGACATCTTTACACAGATACCCTTATATATATATATATATATATATATGAGTTTGTCACCTATTTCTACCTTCATTAATTAACAAACACTTTCCAGTTTTCTTATGACCTTTTTCATGGTTTGCAAACAAACAAAAACACAAACTCACGACATTTATATACAGAGATTAGAACTTTTGATGATAACAAGAACTGGAAGCGTGAGCTCATCACAAGATATAAATACCAATAATTGAAGATAATGTAATGAATATAAATATAACAGTGACAATAATATTAATAAAAATAACTTTAGCCAACATGTATGCCAATTTTTCAACTGTAATTATGTAAATGTAGCTTATAGGGTACTAAAATTACTAGGAAATGTCATATTTAGATTTTTTTCAGGAATTTTTGTATCCATTTTAAAAACTTGAATTTCCTCAAACATTATTGAATAAATGTAATAAATTGTTATACCAGATTTTTTTTTATTTATTTAAAATAAATTAATTTCTAAAAGAATTTTATTCAGTTGATAGAATATTGAACAAAAGACAAGCATATAGATAATAATAACTAAATTTGGCCTGATTTCATGGACAAAAATAAATTATTTTTACTTTGGTTAAGAATTATTTAGTATGGAGTCTATCTTTCCAACAGAGTATTCGGTGGAACATAGGATTAACTTTCAGTATTTTCATGTTATCCAGCTTATTATTATTTCATGATTCATTAAGTGATAATAAATTATTGATTGTTTATTTCATTTTAGAGGCATTTTTAGCAATAAAGTGAGAATTATTAGTATAGGTTAATGAGTTATCATTTCACTTACTAATTCCTCATCAAAATTATAGACTAGAATTGTATTAAACTTTTGAGAATTGTATACTTTAATATATTCATATTTAATAATAATATATTTATATATTAATTATATACTTTAATTTTCTTTAAAGACAATTATTTTGTCTTATAACAGTTTTTTTTATTAGATTTTTTTATTACATGACCCTTTTTTATAAAACATAAAAAAAATTTTCACATTACTTTCAACCATCTATAATTGCTGATTTACAAATTATTTAGACTCTTAAAAAGAACTAATTTGTTGGAAAAGCTTCCAAGCAAGAAACATCATCTTTATGATTTCTTATTTTAAGAAAGATGCACACAAGAACATACGTCTCTACTAAACGCCAATGATTCTTTCTAACAGTTAAAAATTATTTCCTTCGTTTTCAAAATTCCTATTCTTACAAACAAGTCTAAAAAAAGCTGCATTAGAGAAGATAGAATGATCCGAAACTACTATTGGAGTAACCTTGTCATCACTCCTTCTGACTGCCTTTCTACTATTAACTATTAACTACTTTTCTGTGTTAGGAATAATTACAATAGTAGTACTCTTAATTCAACACTTTTTGTATGAAGTTTATTTTTATGTTACAGCACATAATAGATTTCATACTTTTTTGGGTTGTGGGGCATTCTGGGCATGACCACAAGGGACAAAAACTCTTCATTTATCCCATATTGTAACGTGTAAAAAAATTTTTAACAATTTTATATTGTCAATTTCAAAACTAAAGTAAATTCATTTTCTTGACTTTTCGTATAGATTTTTAGACAAATATCCAATGTTATGACTGTATCACCAAACAGTCAATTACAAAACCTCAATGTACGTTTTCACTTTATTGGTGTTTACGTCATTTATCCACATATGTTCACACATTCTGATAACCCGTATATAGTTTGTTAGTCAATCTTCTCACGTTAGAATGATATTGGCATCTCCCAAATTTATGAGTTTTAAAACTGAAAAGCTGAAAAGGTTGTAAAACTGAATAAATAGGATTACAGGGGAGAAAATAAATTAGAAAAATACAAGGGTAACAGTTAATAGCAAGTTGAGAGGTAGTAAAAAAGGTAAGTTAGGGAAAGAGTCAGAGGTAGCAAGAAAGGATGCAGAGAGAAAGTAGGAGAAGCATCCGGACAGTAGCCCGTCGCGACTTGCCGGGCAGACCCTTGTCCGCCACAAGCAAGCCACAACTAGCCACGTCCGAATAAAACATATGCCCGTTAGTCTCTAGAGAGACTGTTGATTACTTGATGAAAGAGATCATCAAGGATTACAGGGGAAAGATTAAATTGGAAAATACAAGAGTGACAGTTAATAGCGAGTTGAGATATAGCAAAGGTTAGGGAAAGAGTAAGTTAGGGTAAGTTAGGGAAAGAGTCAGAGGTAGCAAGAAAAAGTGGACGAATAATTTTTACATGCTTTACTACTACTCTATATAATAATTTTTTCTACTACTCTATGCTTTATATGCCCCTTTGAGAAGAGTTAGGACGACATAGAGAAAACATACATTCCATCAGGATTCTGGCGAAAAACATTATGTAAGCGGTACAGATAGAACAAGAAACAGAAAATCAGACTAAACTGTAAGAATAGTAAGAAGTGTTTTATTCTATCTTGCTGAGCAACCCAACTTTGTAACAACTTTCAACTCTGCTATCAGAAGACATGTTGAAGTTACATTAAAGAAACGTGAAGTACAGAGCCGGCACCATAAACACTCATTCAATGATTAAAATCATTTGATTTTAGATACACAATTGTTGTAGATATATAACACTAAATGGTATTTTAAAAACATATAAGATATAAATTGCTAAATAAATATATAATTTAGAAAAAAAACTGAAGTAACAATTTTTTAAAAGTGATTTCTCTGGTCTTCTACACCTTCTTTTTGAACTAACTAACTAAAAGAAATTGATCCAAATTTTATTTAGGAAGAATAATTTTTGCAAGTAAACACAAAAAATGTTGTAATCAGTCAATACATTAAATATAAAATATGCAAGAAATCTAGTTGAGCAAGGATTCAACCATCTTTTTTTCTTACATAACTATTTTTTCTAAAATAAATCACTTATGTTCAAGAATTCGGAATGGGGAAACATATGTAATAAAAAAAGTTAACGCTACGTATATAATATAGAAAACTTATTGACATGTCAAATATAGATAGACCAATTAAATTTAAAAATAATATCCTTAAATTAATCATTAAATATAATTCTTATTATAAAGACTAATAATATAGATTTTTTTTCTTCTGGACTAGATATTTCATGTCACTTCTGTGTTTATGAAAAGTTATGGAAAAGTATTTCATATTTATTCAAAAGGGAAACCAACAACTAAATCTACCATTTTACTGACGGTTGTTTTTTTTCATCTATATTGATTGTAGATCGGCCAATATAACTACATTATATGACATATAAATAACATCGAATCAACTCGGCACTTTTAAAATATGGGTCACGAATTGGCTAAAACCCCAACAAAACACGGATTACTAGAAGAAACTTTCTCTTTTGGCGAAACTTTTCAGAGTTTTTAAAAGTAAAAGTTAGGGAAATCCTTCCACAATACAGATTAAGAAGCTTTGGTAGAAGTAATGTTTGAAACATAACAAAAAATAACTTAATGGAAAATAGCACCGTCAGAAACATTGAAATTATATTTTTCATTTAAAAGAAATGTAATGACAAACCTAAACATGGGTAATCAAATGTGTACAGATATTTTCATTCAGGACTTTTCAATGTAAAAATGTTCAAAAGAACACTCTACATATGACTATATCTTCGTACAAGTAAAGTTATAAAGATCTATCAGCAAGAAGTAATGTATCTAAAATAAATCATTCAAGACAAAATCCAGGATAGTGGAAAAGAATAACTTTACGTAAAAACAAATATTTTGTTTAATGCACTTGTCAGTAAAGAAGTTTGAAATGCAAGTTAACCCCTTCATAACTATAAGTAAAGTATAGTGATCGCAAAAATTTTTTTTTAATTCTCGAGATTTGGACGGATTTACATATTTTGAGATACTAAAACTGGTTTTTGATGTTTTTTTGATGATGTCTTAGTGTGAGTGTGTGTGTGTGTGTGTGTGTGTGAGTGTGTGTGTGTGTGTTTTAAACCATTTATTCAGTATGCTCCATATAAATACTACATGCCACAATATAACTAATTAGATTACTATTACTACATTACTTTTTTACTTGCTGAGAAATATATTTTTAGTTATAATTGTACAACTTCATTTTAATACTAAATATTTTTAACCTTATAAATGAAACGATAACACAATATTTTAATTATAGGAGTCTATATTTATTATTATATCCATATTAATTATCCATTATCTATATTAATTATACTAATTATCTATGTTAATTTTAATAGTCTATAAATGTTTTACATAAATCCTTATGCTACAATAAAAGTTTCTCAAAATCTTTTTTACCTATGATTTTTTTTTAAAATAACCAAACATTTCACAGTTCTTCACAATTTCACACTTTTCTGGAGGACAGATGTGTCCCGTTGTTATTGTAAACTTTATGAATCCGTTTCATTCTTGATCTAGGATTGAACAACTAAATAAAACCTTATTCCACTTCTGAGATGTTGAATTATCACAAACACACCAGTCGTTATCAATGATGTGAAATCTATTTAGATAGACATTGGTTCGTCCATTGGAGGATGTGTGTGTGTGTTGTGTGTGTGTGTTTGGGTTCAGATCCAAAAGTTTTTGTACACGCAACTCTCCACAATCTTTGATGGGTCCAATTCATACTCCACCTGAAAGATGCACTGTTTGTTTGAACAGTATAGTTTGAACAGTATAGTTTGAACAACTACAGCTATGTAGTTGTTAAACCTACATGTGACCACTATTGCAGAGAGAACAACTATATTCTAATCATTGTCAAAAAGTTCGGAAATAAAATTACAAAAATTTGAATGATGAATTTATTTCGTTCGCTAGATAATAATATCATAAATTAATTTTAGGTTCTAATTTAATTGTAATATAAATTAAATTATAACTGAGAATTACATAAATTGTTGAAATTGCAACGTAATTATAATTGTAATATTCTTTGCTTTCTTGACCCAATATTTATATGATGTAATTTTTGTTTGAAAAATCATTAGACCTCAGCCCTCAAAAAAAAAATTACACTATATATATATATATATATATAACAAGATTCCACATAAACATGTGAAATAACAATTACTGATCAAACCACAATATGAAATGGGAAAAAAACTAAGCACAATCAACTACAACAAGCGGTATTCGCCAGAGTCAAATATGCAACCCAAGATCTTAGTCTTTTTTTTCCATTTCATATCGTGGTTTGATCATTGATATATATAATTCATTTGATTTTTTTTTTTCAATTAATGTATAATATTCAAAAGATAACAACAATTTATTGTTTATTATACACTAAATTTTCTATAAACACCTTAGAGGTTCTGTATGAAATGTATTTTAAAATAATGTGATTTGGTTGTATATAATATTTATGATTACTCTGTAAGAGAATAGCATAAGTAAAAGACGGTAGACTAAGGTATTCTTTTTCACTAACTCTCCATCTTAGTAAATAACGAATTAAAATTCACGTTAATTTAGAGGATAATGAATTTAATGGTATTTTATCAAATATGGCATGTAGAAATTCCGATTTCATTGTTCAGTCAGCTATGCCTTCAGTCCCTACAGGAATTTTAATTGTTTTATACATTTTCAGATTCACATTATTAACGAAATTGTAGGTGAATTAATTGCATGACTACAACAAGAACTAGTGATTATATTTTAACTTATCTGTACGAAAACCAAAACTCTTTTACTATTTTACAAAACTAAAAATCTTAACTGTATCTTAACTGTATATATATATATATATATTTGTAAATTTAGGGAGCAATCCTTCTTTTATGCATGTTTTGTTGAACGACCTTTGTACTGTGGCATGAATCAATTTCATAGTCGATCTTTCAAGTTTTCTCACCTTTGATTTAAACCTTTCTGGTATTAAATACACTAGTCCTCCAAATGATTTATTCGTTATAACTGACATGTTTCGGTCTCCTTGACCATCTTCAGAGTTAATCATATTTATAAAAACTTATTCCTACTAATTACAACTATATTACACTATACATTTCTTAAATTAACACAAAAATTTTCAAAAACATCAAGAAATAATTCTATCACCAAAATAAACATTTGCTTGAAGCAGTTTTAGCCACCTGTCATAATCAGGTGTACCACTTAACTTCATGAAATGCCTCTAGGTTCCATCTGTTGGGCCTTCAATCTTGATTCGTGTTCTTGCGTCGTTTTAGAATATAGTTTTAACGTCCTGTTGAATCCTGTGGTTTGGTTGTTCATATTTGGTTTCAGTTCTATTATCTTAAGGGCTTCAGCAATTTGTAGTCTATTCTGATCATTTTCATGGTATAAAACTTCTGTGTTTTTCACCAGCATTTCTCGAGTCAATTTGATTTTATGTTCATTTAAGGTATGTTCTTTTGGGGCTCCTGCTGACAGATGCATTGTGAGTCTTCTTGAAATTGTTGTTGTTGTTGAACCAATGTATTTTGATTTTAGGATCTCGCAGTTTCCTATTAAACAATTATATTGATAAACTACATTGGTTCTCTGAAGTTGTGGTTTTAAGTGCAGGTTGTTTTTTATTATCATATTGGATGTGTGGGGACAACACTGGAACTGAGGTAACCTTGAGGAACAGCTGATCGAGGTTGAAGAAATGTTGCAATTAATTTGTTATCCTAGGTTTCATTGTGTGTTTTGACAAGTGCCATTAAAACAAAAACTGATATAAAAATGTACTTTGTTATTCAATTAACCACGCTCATCTACCAAATTGGTGACCCCGACGTGATCAATTTCCTATCCTATTCATAGTTGAAGCATACACAGCTGTAGGAACTTCTCTACAACAAGTTTCCGGTAATGTTCTTCAACCTCGATCAGCTGTTCCTCAAGGTTACCTCAGTTCCAGTGTTGTCCCCACAGACTCACTGGAAAAAACAAAAAAAACTGATATAAAAATGTACTTTGTTATTCAATTAACCACGCTCATCTACCAAAGATGTACAAATACTCTTGTAATATATGTTGATTTTGAGCTGGTCTTCTGCCTTGATGCATTCTGTATTGTCCTTGATTATGTTCTTCAATATTCTTTCATCTATTTTGTAAGCATTTGAATATTGGTTTTTGTAATAGATGTTATGAGTTATACCATTTTTGGTTGCTTTTGAATTTTCTTGTTGCTCATTATTCACTCGATTGATGTAGAACTGTAGAATATCATCAAATTTCCTGTTGCTATAGCCATTGTTAATCAGTACTTGTTTTGTATTTCGTATGGTTTGGTGAAACGTCTCCCAATTAGATGACGTTTTATAGGCTCTATGAATGAGCGTTTTCATAGTGCCTTCTTTATACCTGTCAGGGCACTCACTATCTGCATTTAAATGTATTCCACTATAAGTGGGTTTGATATACACTGAAGTTTGTAATTCATTGTTGCATTCTTTTATAGTGACATCTAGAAAATTTATAATTTTGTTGTTATTGATTTCTTTTGTAAATTTTAGAACTGAGTTAGGTTCAAACAACCTTTTAAGTTCTTCAATTTCATGAACATCATCTACTATCACAAAGCAATCATCTACATATCTGCAATAAAGGTGAGGCTTCTTCTCTGAATTATTCAGCATAAATTTTCTAGATGTCACTATAAAAGAATGCAACAATGAATTACAAACTTCAGTGTATATCAAACCCACTTATAGTGGAATACATTTAAATGCAGATAGTGAGTGCCCTGACAGGTATAAAGAAGGCACTATGAAAACGCTCATTCATAGAGCCTATAAAACGTCATCTAATTGGGAGACGTTTCACCAAACCATACGAAATACAAAACAAGTACTGATTAACAATGGCTATAGCAACAGGAAATTTGATGATATTCTACAGTTCTACATCAATCGAGTGAATAATGAGCAACAAGAAAATTCAAAAGCAACCAAAAATGGTATAACTCATAACATCTATTACAAAAACCAATATTCAAATGCTTACAAAATAGATGAAAGAATATTGAAGAACATAATCAAGGACAATACAGAATGCATCAAGGCAGAAGACCAGCTCAAAATCAACATATATTACAAGAGTATTTGTACATCCAATATGATATTAAAAAACAACCTGCACTTAAAACCACAACTTCAGAGAACCAATGTAGTTTATCAATATAATTGTTTAATAGGAAACTGCGAGATCCTAAAATCAAAATACATTGGTTCAACAACAACAACAATTTCAAGAAGACTCACAATGCATCTGTCAGCAGGAGCCCCAAAAGAACATACCTTAAATGAACATAAAATCAAATTGACTCGAGAAATGCTGGTGAAAAACACAGAAGTTTTATACCATGAAAATGATCAGAATAGACTACAAATTGCTGAAGCCCTTAAGATAATAGAACTGAAACCAAATATGAACAACCAAACCACAGGATTCAACAGGACGTTAAAACTATATTCTAAAACGACGCAAGAACACGAATCAAGATTGAAGGCCCAACAGATGGAACCTAGAGGCATTTCATGAAGTTAAGTGGTACACCTGATTATGACAGGTGGCTAAAACTGCTTCAAGCAAATGTTTATTTTGGTGATAGAATTATTTCTTGATGTTTTTGAAAATTTTTGTGTTAATTTAAGAAATGTATAGTGTAATATAGTTGTAATTAGTAGGAATAAGTTTTTATAAATATGATTAACTCTGAAGATGGTCAAGGAGACCGAAACATGTCAGTTATAACGAATAAATCATTTGGAGAACTAGTGTATTTAATACCAGAAAGGTTTAAATCAAACGTGAGAAAACTTGAAAGATCGACTATGAAATTGATTCATGCCACAGTACAAAGGTCGTTCAACAAAACATGCATATATATATATATATATATATATATATATATATATACAGTTGGGTTTTTGACTCTGACGAAGACCGCTTGTTACTGTTGAAAGATCTTAGTCTTGTTTTCCCATTTCTTATTGTGGTTTGATCATTGATTGTTGTTTCACGTGTTTATGTGCAATCTTTTTTATATATATATATATGAGTGTATTTCGGCAGCAAGTCCTCTTTCAAGCAGATACTCGTATTATTGAATTTGATGGCAGATTCTGCATTCACGACTTTCTTACTTATAGCTTCTATTTTCCTTACAATTTTCTTTTCAGAAGGTGATAATTGCCAAAGCAAACTAGCAAACGACATTCAGAAGGCTGGAAATAACCACTTCACTGGGGATAACTATATTTAATTAAACACTACACTAGATTAAACTAAGATAACAAGCTTTCGGCCCCATGGGTCATCATCAGGTTCTTAAACTACTTATATTAACTAAATATACATATTACTGACTACTTTGAGGTTTAAATTCCAACTGAAAACTACTTTCTATCGAAGTGAAAGTTGGTGGTGAGGGTGGAGTAGGGGTGAGTGCAGGTCAACAAAAAACTTATGGCCCTTCAACTCAACCGAACTCGGTCATCGCCCTCTTTTCTAACTAATTTAAAAAAATTATCTATATTCTTAAAACTAGGAATTACTTTGAAATCATTACTTTGTACATTTAAACTAGGTAAGAAGTCTTTAATATACAGAGCTTCTAAGATTTTAAGTCTATTGTAATCACTATTAACATGTAGGATGGTAGTACCCTCAACCAGGTTCAGCCTAGACAGGGGAATACCATGTACCTCTTCTACATGGTTCCTTGGTGCTCCTGTCGTGAGATGGAGAGTCAGATGTCTTGAAAGTTTCGTCCTAGTCATCCCGATGTACCTAGAGGGCAGGGCTGCACAGTTCCCTGTGGTGCAAGTGTATTTGTACACTAGATGACTACGATTGAGTTCTGAGACGTCAACTCTCGGACGGATTGAAACTAGTATCTTAAAAGCTCTGTACATTAAAGACTTCTTACCTAGTTTAAATGTACAAAGTAATGATTTCAATGTAATTCCTAGTTTTAAGAATATAGATAATTTTTTTTAAATTAGTTAGAAAAGAGGGCGATGACCGAGTTCGGTTGAGTTGAAGGGCCATAAGTTTTTTGTTGACCTGCACTCACCCCTACTCCACCCTCACCACCAACTTTCACTTCGACAGAAAGCAGTTTTCAGTTGGCATTTAAACGCCAAAGTAGTCAGTAATATGTATATTTAGTTAATATAAGTAGTTTAAGAACCTGATGATGACCCATGGGGCCGAAAGCTTGTTATCTTAGTTTAATCTAGTGTAGTGTTTAATTAAATATAGTTATCCCCAGTGAAGTGGTTATTTCCAGCCTTCTGAATGTTGTTTGCTAGTTTGCTTTGGCAATTACACCTTCTCAAAAGAAAATTGTAAGGAAAATAGAAGCTATAAGTAAGAAAGTCGTGAAAGCAGAATCTGCCATCAAATTCAATAATATATGCTTGAAAGAGGACTTGCTGCCGAAATACACTCATATATATATATATATATATATATATATATATATATATATCAATGATCAAACCACAATAAGAAATGGGAAAACAAGACTAAGATCTTCCATCCGTAACAAGCGGTCTTCGTCAGAGTCAAAAACCCAACTCTGACGAAGACCGCTTGTTACGCTTGGAAGATCTTAGTCTTGTTTTTCCATTTCTTATTGTGGTTTGATCATTGATTGTTATTTCACGTGTTTATATATACATATATATATGTATATATAAATTGTTATAAATATATAAATTGTTACTCCTTCAATTCGGTTTGAAGAATATTTTGTATATTTTAAATACTTTGGTCTAATAGAGGTTGATATTCCGTTTTTAACATAACTTCCTTGAATTTGTGTAATATAAATGATTTATAGATTATCTATTCTTTTTTACTTTACTATAAGTAAAGTATAGTGATCGTGAAAAAATTCGATCTCGAGATTTTGACGGAATTACATGTTTTGAGGTCCCAGAAGTCGTTTTATGACGTTTTTACGATGATGTCTGTGTTTGTCTGGGTGGGTGGGTGGGTGGGTGCGTGTGTTAGCATTGCTTGTTACCACGCTACGGTCCAGAATCTTTGATGGATCAAGTTGATATTTTACACAAAAATGGGCCCCATAAGGAAGAAGATCCCTATTGTTTGGGAAGAATTATGCATCATGGGAAAGTCACTTTATTTGCCAAAAACCGTTTTTTTAAAACCATTTACTTCTCCTAAACTAGTAATCCTACAGTTTTGAAATTTTGACATTATCTTTGAGATTACAAACGCAACAAACGAAAAATATAGTCAGAATTTTAAAACAACGGGAAATATTTTTTTTTCACTAAAATGTAAAAATTTTGACTTATAATTCAGACTCAAACCTTGTGAGAGCAATACAAACCATACTGTTAGACGGATCACAATGAAACTATGCCTAAAAATAGAACGTTATGTGGAGAATGAGTTGAGATATTTTTTTTCAAAATTACATTCGCTAAAAGAGAGTTACAGTACGATTTATGTTTTCAGAAAATGATTTTTTGACGCGAAACAGCTCATTAAAAAATAATGAAAATTTGGCCAAAAATGGAATAAAAAATTAGCAGTTCATAAAAAAAAATTCATGAAGGTTCAATTACGGAAAAGAGCAATAACGCTATAAAAACTGTTTGTTTATCCTAGACTAAGAGATCACCTGCTATACTTGTCGAATTTTTTATATTTTTTTACATTGTTTACATTGACTTAGAAATTTTTTGAGCAAATCCACTGAGATAAAATTGATATTTATAAAGGAATAATTTAAATTGTTTATTGACTTATATGTGATGTAAGAGGAATAATATTGTGCAGGAAAATAATAACACTCACTCAGAAAAAATTCGTATATATGTTATTTGACAAAGGGGAAGGAAAATGATCTTATTAAATACTAAGAAGCTTATGATTATTATTATTTTAAAGAGTAAAATTCACAGTATAATAATTCTATAAAAGACCAAAAATGTAAATGATAATTCATAATTGGAATCTTTCGTTTAGAGATTAATAACTGTAATTATCGTACATCTTTAATTAACAAAGCACCTTAAAATAACATTTTCTTCGCTGTTTAAGATGTTTTTCAGAGAAAAAAAGGGTATTTTCCTGTTTTAAATTTTAAAATTTTACTTTAATATTTAATGTAGAAGGATGTCAAGTAAACGATGTAAGAAATCCACTGGCTGTTTGAACGAAAGCCATTCTCTTATAGGAGAATAAATCGTTTCAAGAAATGTTCACTTTGGTTTTTCAAAAATGTTATTACTGCTGTAGTTATACTAATGAAATTATTTGCATCAGCTGTGTGATGTACCAAAATAAGCTTATATATTGATATGTCCTTCAATCACTATCTGTACTACCTCAGGAATGAAAGGCTAATAATTATATCCCATTTAGATGTTTACGTTATGCTTAAATGAGACGTTTAGTTTTATATACTCAAGAAATTTGACATTAAGTTACTTATAGTAAAGTAGAGTGTAGGCCACTCCAGATTTTTTCTGGTGTTTTTTTCATCTTTTGAATTTATTTAACTACGTTTAATTAGTTTAAAGATAATTAGTAAAAAAAGATGTTTAGTTTACATAATTATCTTTACCATCTTACCTTATTTTGGCTTTTATAGACTTTCTCAAATGATAAATAAAAACAAATTTATAATGCAATTAGTCAGGTGACCTTACTTCAAATAATCAATAACCAATCAGGTAACAATGTCTTTCTTTCTATTTAATGATTTTTAATTCATAGTATTAATGACTAAACTCCTCTGTTATTACTCACTGTTTGGATTGAAACAGCTGATATGATGACTTGTCAATTAAACCGGTACATCAACTGTAGCCAGGTATAATGGGAAATGATTGTAATGCAATTATTTTTGTAGATAATGAGGGAAAGAAAAGAATTAAACATTAAACAGAAAACTATTTGTTTTTTTATTTGTAGTTCAGATATAAATCTGATATTTTCATATTAAAAACAATTGTATATTATAAATATCTTTATATTGCAGAATTATGTAATAGTTTCCCTCTACTAGTGATTATGATGACAAAAATTGGAAATAATCGAAGCATATATTGAGTCAAGGACGACATTAGATAATTTAAAGTATTAGTATTATCTTCCGTTTGAGTTGAGGATATGAAAACAATAAGTGATAAAGCAGAAGTGAACTCAAAATCGACACCATAAGGCATAACATGAATCTGATAAGTGGTGAAGGAAAGATGATAGTTTGCAAAGAGTGACATGGAAAGTAATAAGGGAAGTAATTACAGCGTGTAATAGAGTCAGTGCTTTGTGGTTCATAAGCGTCTACCCTTTGTGTAGCAGGAGCAGGTCTAGGTGACAGAGAGGCGATTTATCTCCAGATAAAGTGAAAAGATAATGAAAGGTCGGGCAACAATGGCAAGCTAAGACAAAGCGTTCCTAGACCACTCACAATGTGACCATCCTCAATTAAACAGCCTGTAATATTCGCCTTCGTTGAATTGAAACAAAATTATTTCACACCCATATTAAACCCAAAAACACTAGAACTAAAATTGACTTAAAACGTAATATCAGAAACCAAAATGAATCAAATTTTAAATCTCATTAGTGCAACACACTAAAAAGGCAACAAGTTATTTAAACACAGACATAAACTCAAGTTATGAACTTTTATTATGCAAAACCGTATCACCCTTCTAAATTTTCATATTCATCTCTCATTCCTTTTTGAGAGATATCACAAAAACGAAATGATTTATCAAACAATTAGTTTATTTATACCTGTGTGCATTTCTATTTCTTTGAAATATACTTGAAAGATGTTATTACAATTATTAATACAGAGTTGGAGTCATAAATGAAACACCATGTTTTGAAATGAATAGAGTAGAAGACACAGTTAAATGTTTTCAAATGAATGGGTATATATATATATATATATATATACATATAAACAGCCTGTTTGTATCGCGCCAGTTTACATCGGCCAGTGGACGCATTTACGTCTCCGTTCTTTCATTCTTTCTCCTTTTATTTTCTTTCTTTCTACTCTCCTGAAGACGGCAAGACGCCGAAATTATCGAGATTCGTGAGTGTTTGTCCTTTCTCTTGTGTTCTCTAGCTGTAACTTTAATTATATACATATAAATATTGATAATAGCGTCGACTGTGAAATAGAAACAAAATTAAAGTTTATCAGGACTCAGTCAGTTCTTCAGGTTCAAATTAAACTTTCATTGCCAATGTTTCGGTCTTCATATAAAACCTTTTTCATAGGCTTATGTGCTATGTTAGCACATAGTATAAATGAAAGCCAAAATTCTGATTTTAATGAAATAAAAATAATAGACAAAGAAATGGATGAACAGAAAAGGAATATTCTTGAATTGTTATATATTAGAAAGAATCAGTCATACGTTAATTATAGAAGTGGCACTTCAAATTTCAATGGTATTTATTCGGGAGTGTCAAGTTAAACATTGCTGATTGATACAAAATTGTTTTAGTAACTTTTTGGTTGACTGGTAAAATTTAGATGCCTTGCTTGATTTTCAGTTCAGTGTCACGTGTTCATTCAAACTAAACAGTTGTTAAAATCCACAGACTAATTTTCTTGTAGTAAATCTTTAATGTAATACTTAGTTTATCTGCTTCAAAATTATATACTTTTGTAAGTTTTCTCACTAACTTATTGTTAAAATTTCTATTGTAATTTCTTGATTGTAAGTAATTGCGCTTTTTTTGTATGTTTGATCTTTGAATGATTGAATTATTTCATATATTTCCTCAGTTTTGTAGGCCTATAAAAAAGGTTTTAAATAACGTGGATATAAGAGTTTAATTTGAACCTACAGAACTGACCAAGTCCTAATAAACATTAATTTTGTTATATATATATATATATATATATATATAGATTTCACATAAACACGTGTAAGAACAATCAATGATCAAACCACAATAATAAATGGGAAAACAAGACTAAGATCTTTCAACCGTAACAAGTGGTCTTCGTCGAAGACGAATTGTGGTTTGTGGTTTGATCATTGATATATATCAATATATATATATATATATATATATATATATATATATATATATATATATATATATATATATATATAGTTCAATATAGACAAAGAAACAGAGAAATCAAAAGAACACACTTACAGTCTCTAATTTTCGGTTTGAACCGTCTTCAGGAGAGATAAGAGAGGGAAACCAACCGTCTCTGAACCAGTGCGCTTGGTTTCCCTCTCTTATCTCTCCTGAAGACGATTCAAACCAAGTCGAGTGGCTAGAAGACGAAAGACGAAAGGGTAAAAAAAATTTGAAATCATTTAATCATAAAATGTACCACAAAGCCCATTCCGACAATGTAATTTCAACAAAAACTTATTTATCAATGAATAAAAGGTTGTATTTATGGTTACAACTAACATCCTTCAAATGGTGTGATTTCGATTGTGTCAAAAGCTTTTGGAATCAGTCATAAGTCAAACATGTTAGTTTTTAATGCAAAGATTGCCTTCCCTTTGCTTTAAAAAACTGTGTTATTTTGAGTTTTAGCCTCTGTTAGTTTCATGATAGTCCCAAATTTTTAGTGATTTAGAAATAGCCATTTAAAAGAAAAAAAGTATATCTAAATACTTTTTAGAAGAACGAGTGACTTTTCAAGATATATTATTTCCTAACAACAATTTAGCACATCTATACTTTATGGGAAATATAAATTTGATCTATCAAATGGTGTAGTCTGTATCGTGCCCACAAACGTTAGGTTACAGACACATTCATCAACACTGGCATTATCAAAAACGTAAAAAGAACTCAAGATATGGAAATCCATCAAAATCTCGAAATAAATTTATTCATGCTTACTAAAATTAACTACAGGAAAGTAACGAATCTGACAGTTACAGTAGGTTTTGGTTTAATATTTCGATGAAGATTCTTTATTCTTTAACTACCACTTTAGTGTTAAAAATAAATTTCCATGCTATTTGTAGATATTTTTTCATTTGGATCAGTGACGGTATGGCTTGTATTTAGCTTACGAGCTCACAGAATCAATTATAAGTAAAATCCTCTTCATTCCTTGCAAAAAATACTTTTCTAGTTGTTATAAGACGCAGAAATTTTGTTATTGCTTTTGTCAATTCCGTGATAACCCCAAATTTCAGTACTCTAGAGTTAATAGATTAGAAGACAAATTTTTGCTAACAACACATTTTGCCCAAAAACATGACCACAAACTTCGGATACGCACCCATGAACCCGTAAAAAACATCGTAATAACAACTGTAAAACAGTATATTTATTTGCCTCGTTCTGAGAAAAAAATTCTACACCAGTAAATAAATTCAACAAATACAGGAGGTAGTCCAGTAAATCATTATGAGCTTTCCTTTTTTGAAGCTATATTTCCTTTAGCTATAATCAATATTTCTGCAATGATTTTTCTTAAAATATCAATTTTAAGGAAATCTTTCCAAACAAATTTTCATTTTTCCATAGTTAGCCGTTAAACGTAAAATATTCCAAAGTCATAAAACGAACCACATCGTCCCTTTACTAAGGTGTAATTTCAACAAAAAATTATTCACCTAATCCTTTTATATGGTGCTATTTACTGGTGTAATTTCATCATTTTATGTGAAGTAGTGTATGTTGCATTGTGTTTAAAAGATTTCCTAAGCAGTTTAAGTCAAGTGACTTACATTTCATTGAAAAAAGTATCTTTAGGCTTACGAAGAATTATGTAATGTTACTCCCTTATTGCAACTGTTAGGTTCATAATATTCTAAATATTTGAAGATTATAGGGTAAGTAGTTCAGGAGGAAGAAAATGTTATTAAAATCACTTTTTTGCTCAAAAAAATAAGTTTCTCACCATGATTTGTATGTTGTATATTGACTTGAGCATTGATGGCAGTTATTTAGTTCTAACTATTATCCACTTTAGAATATGAAACAGAATTTAAAACTGTACCATTTTATTTATAAATTAATCACACCCCACATATTTTAGACATCTGTTCTCACCTAATCAATTTGTTCAAAGATGACTATGTACATCTTTGAAAGGTACATCCCAGTATACATCTGAATATTGACACTATCCCACTCTTGTCTGGTATGAATAACTCACAGTTTTCGATGTTTCATTACATTTATCATTTATCTATCAAATTACCAGTTAATAAAATAAGAGAGGTCAAAAATAAAGCGTGTTTTAAAATTTTTCAACACAAAGATACGCATTGTTCAAGGTGGAGGGATGTGAAGTATGCAGAGCCGCCGCTCGAGGCTCTCTGATAACGCCACCTCGAATGGCAGCTCAGATCACGAGGAGGCAGTGGCTCCCATCCCTCCTCTCTGGCGAATGGCTATCCCTCGCCTGTGAGCCACGTCCTCCTGGCCTCTACGTAAGGAGAAGAGTTAAATTTTCTGGTGAGTAAAAACACTTCTTTTTCAGACGTTAAATAAAATACCACATGTGAGTCACCATAGGTCGAAACAGAGTAAATATTTACTAACACCTTGAAGATCTGTGGAGTTCACAGTTTAGAAAAGTGAAGTGATTTTGAAGAGCAAGTTTATGCTTAAATAGAATGACTATCATCAAGTACTTTTGATCTCATCATCAAGAATGACTATGAATCCAGTACTTTTTTTTTTTGATAATTCTGTTTCAGAGAATTCACTGCAATTTTAAGATGTTATGTTGATTACTTGGTTGCTCACTATGCAAATATGTTACTCTTATTTAGGATCATTTTTAATAATATCTTACCGGTAAAAAAAAAGGTATAGTATTACTGATTTGCCATATTCTCATGTACCAGCAGTTTCTGATTTGGTATTTAATTTCTGAACTAAATGTGATAAAAAAAATATGTTTTGCAGGAGTGCAGTGGCGGGCTGAATATAAGTTTTTCTCAGACCCTAGATGTTCCACTTCCAGTCTGACAGCATGTGCTGAAGGCTACTTCAGGACTGTTAAAATGCGCAAAGGGCGTATTGCTGGCGCCCAGGACCTTGACTTCTTCGTTCAGAAAGCCTCTCTTGCCCTTCATGATGAGGTTCTTGTCTCAACCTTGGATGGAGATTCCTCATGCAGACCTCCAGGAGGTTGGAAGGTAGATAGAATTGTGTTTAATACACCATAGTGATATTGTGTAAATATATAGTTTAATGTAAATAATCAATGCTTAACGTGTTTACCAAAGACTCTTTTAAATCTCTGAAATTCTTAGCAAATTTTTGAAAGTGCCAAAGTATTTGTCTTCTTTAATTACTATTATTAGTGAATGGGGGTCTTAATGCACAACAGCGGTACTCAACCTTTTGAGAAAACAGGTTTGCTACCAACTTCAATGACATTTAAATTCGAAACTTTCGAACTCCTGACCTCACTCTCCTTTCTTAAGCTCCGTTTACTTGATACATACAACCAACTGAAACTGTACTATTTCTTTTAAGTTACAATTTCTAGTGAAAAAAAAGATATATTAAACATTTTGATACATTAAATTAGATATATTAAGCTTGTGAACTCATCCAGCTTCTTAAAAAATCTTTTATTTACGTGTATTGATGAATTGACATGTTCTAAATGTATATATGTGAAAAGCACATACAAACATCAGTTTACAGATTTCCATGCACAGTCTGTAGGAAGCACAAGCATTCTTTCACTAAGCAGTTAAAAGAGTACTCAACATCAAAGTTAACCAATTTTAATTAATTATTTACTATTATGGTTGTATTTTTATTTTTGTGAACTTGGCATTTACGTTTTGTATATAGCATTTTTTGGGTTTTGTTACTAGGTGAAGATATATAATTATATGTATATGTAAAATTATATCATAAAATAAATATAATATAAATTACACGCAAGATCCTTCACAATGTTTTAATGTCCGTGCGCCGACTTTTAAAAAGCTGGATGAGTTCACAAAATAGCTTAATATATCAAATTATTAATGTATCAAAATATTTAATAAATCTTTTTTTTAAACTGGAAATTATAACTTAAAATCCTTGAGCCACGTAAAATTCCTTTTAGCCAACTGATTTGTTAGCTTTTGTAAGGAAAAGTTCATTGTTGTAAAGTAAGTCACCATTGCTGATAGTATTCTTTAATTAATCTCAAAATTAATAAATAAGTTTTGGGATAAAGTTTTCTTAATAAATCTTTTCTAAACTCCTAAGCACTAACAACATACATTCATAAATACATGATTGTTTGCATTTTTTTACATATTTCTATTATTTTATTGTTCTTAGATATCATGTCAAATCATCATAACTTTTTTCTATTAAATTCAAATTTTTCCAATAAACCTTAAAACAAGAATTCTCTTTGACTGAATTCTGAAAAACATCTCTGAGTCAATGTAATAATACGCGAAAATTGCAGCTGGTAATCGATGTGGCCAAGTAAAGTTTTCAGTTCCTACAGCTTTATCACCTTTGCAATTAATCAAAATTATTTTACATAAATAATTTCTATTTATTGACCAAATTCCATTGCTCTTAAATGAGCTGTTTGAGTCAAACTTTTTTTTTTGTTGAAACGAAAATTGAACAATAACAGCCATACCATCCATGTAATTTTGACTATAAAGCATTCAGCTTATCCTGTGAAAATCCCTATGATTGTCGAATGGTGTAATTTCTATCGCACCCACAAACTTTCACTATCAGTGGTAGGTAAACATTTCTACAATGTTTGACAAAACTGTCCTTTTCTGTTATTCACAATTGTTTAAAATTTTTCAGCTAACACAATTATTTGTTTCATTATAATCGCAAAGTTTTAATACTTTAGAGTTGGCAGTTCAGGAAAAAAATGTTTTTAAAAACATTTTGTCCAGAGAAGTACTTTCTGATCGTGCAATATCCTCATAACAGTAGTGTACATCTACACTCTACACTATAAAACCTAGTAATAGTAAGCAACATTCTAGGCTGTCCCCTACAAGGGAACACACGTAGGCCGATTATTTGGGCCCTTTGTCGTACCACACAATGAAGATTGATTATTCTACATTGCGAACCCTAAATTTTGCCTAACTCAAGTGTATTTAGAGTAGGGTTCTTTAACGGATACCTGACATTGTAGAGGC
This sequence comes from Hermatobates lingyangjiaoensis, assembly GCA_026182355.1. Taxonomy (NCBI): domain Eukaryota; kingdom Metazoa; phylum Arthropoda; class Insecta; order Hemiptera; family Hermatobatidae; genus Hermatobates; species Hermatobates lingyangjiaoensis. The sequence goes on along the minus strand of JAPFBL010000050.1, from coordinate 2,405,823 downwards.
TCGTAAACGACTGCTTAACGTCCTCTACCAGGGACGATTTGCTGAGATTTATTCACCCTCTACATGAATAAATCGTATGCCAGAATGGGTATCTAACCCCGGGACCCACCAGTTCATAGGTGAACTAACTATGAGCTAACCAGGCACCCACTATAATACCTATTTTTATGTAAAATATTAATTTTATCCATCAAACGATGTGTACTGCTACATGCCCACAGAATTTTGGTTACCTCCCACACTTACACAGACAATACGAAAAAACGTCAAAATTGGCTTTGGGGACCTCAAAACATGTAAAACTGTCAAAAAACTCGTGATTATTTTTTTTCATGATCCCTCTACTCATAATGAATTAATGAATTTTCAAGAAATTAAGAAAAACAAAAATGTATTTAATATTGTAATATTTGTGATTCGTGTTACTTTTTATGTTGATATGCTAACAATTAGTGAAGTGACCAGACAATGTCAAGTTCATAAATACTAATATAGAATTCTAGCTTAAACGATAGTTATTTGCCAGGAATGGAGCTGATGGCCAACCCTTCCAGTATTTGATATTTGTTCCCCTCATCACCAACCTTCTGTGACTAGGGGTCATTTTAATAACAACTACACTTCATTTGTAAAATTAATATAAATATTTATTTAAAATCATAAAAAAAGTCCAAGTTCTAACACATGTTTTCAAAAAAATCAAGTTCCCTGCATGAAACAATTCTATGGATCATAAACTCGTACACTTACTCATAAAAAAGTCTCTCTATATTAGACTGCTTGTTATAAAATTTATAACTATAGACTCATCAAAAAAAACCTTGGTTATATAGTTTACTGTAACTAAAACAGGTGATAAATGAACTTTCTATCAGAAAGGATGTTGGAAAAAAGTTCTCTTCCCTTCTATCAGGTGTTTCAACTAAGTCAATTAATGGCTGATGTTCTTAGAATTCTTAAACAGGTTTTCTAAGAATTAGACAAATCCTTAGTAATTAAAAATTAATATTTTCTTCTGTTTGATCATTACTTGATGCTAGTTGAACCGTCCAGATAAAATGATTTTTTTTTTGTTCTCAGAAAGAGAAGTAACCCTACACTAAGGGCCAATTTATAAAATAACTCCTTTGGTGACTACTCCCAACGTAATAAGAGATCTCTTTATCTTAACTGACCGGTTTCTCTTACAATCAATATTTCTCAATTCAAACCATTTTTCTACAGTTTTATTTGTATATACAATTTTAACTCAATAAAAATTCGTATATTGATTCTAAGTAAATAAAATTAGAAATGATATAGTGTAATCATACTTTTTCAGTGTATTACTGTGTAATGTAATACGCAGTTCAGTGTCAGTACTGTGTATTCACAATTTACTTCCAGTAAAATATACTATTAGTGAAACTGCATTTCAAAATGTATATCTCAAATTTACAGTTATAACTTGGAGTCATGTTTTCAATATTTTACTTCGTTCAGAGAAAAATTCACAATTAGTTCAATTAATAATCAAAACATTGTTGTGTAAAAAATTTCAAAATTTTATAATTTATTTATTAATTATATTGAAGACGTAATATTATTATTATTATTAATACAAAGCATGCAAAGAATAGTAAAAAAGGATAGAAATTATTGTATCTTTACTCAATCGCTACTCTTATTATTAATATATGTATGAAGCAAGCGGTACAAGTAGACGAACCTTCCAAACACACAAGTATTCAATTATAGAAATGAACCTACTGAATAAATCATTAAAAGCGCATACAAAATTCTATTGGAATATAAATTGAAAAATTTACAAGAACACAAGCATATGTAATATTTTGGATAATTCAAGGTTAAGATTATTTTACAATATTATAGTTGTTTAATAAATGTTGCTCCAATGGTTCAATAAATACAGGAATTAATTTAAATATATGTTTAGAAATAAATTTTTTATACTGAAAGAGTATTTATTTCTATCATAAAAATAAACTAAACCTAATATAATTCTATTTCAAATCATATAAAATGAAGGAAATTAGTAAATAATTGAACAGTCTTGTCCTAACCAGCATCAGAGGCCAACAAACTTCGGATATCAGTAACAAACATAGCTCGTAAATAATTTACTTTCTGTATCACATAATTCCCATACTAACCAAGTAAGGAATGTTCTTCAGCCATAATTCTCGCTTTGAAAATTCTATAGCTTAGTCATTTCCTTTCCCTCTATATACACATATGTATGCATTATTATAATACATATTATTACATATTATGATGAATATTAGATAGTTTATGTACAGATGTTATCTTTCTGATATTATAAAGACTAGATCTCATTCAATTTTCAATTTGTATAAATGAATTTTAAATAACCTCCGAGCAGTAAATGCTTTTCTGCAGTCTTTCACAATAAAGAGTCTGAGTACATCGTCAGTATATACTCATTTTCAATATCCTCTAGGTAGTGAGTTTCTGCTATCAAATTCACCTTAAAGATTTATAGCTCTTGTGTACGTGTACAGTTTAATTCTTGTACTTGCACTATGGTTCCATTGGAAGAATGAAGAAACTTATACATCGGAGTTTCTCCACTATGTTACTGATATATTTAGTATATGTGATATCACTATAGTCTAAGGATTTGTCATTTGTTCGTTTTATCACCCACCTTTCTAGTTCAACTTCAAGGAACATCCTGGTTTCTCTTTTAAGTAGGCTCTCAATTCGAAAATTTTGTCTGCCACAACACTATTAGGGCTTCATTATTCGATCAAACGTACTGATGGATGAAAAGCATTGGATGAATTACGTTAACATTTGTTAACGGCTCTATTAATAGTAATAAACATTCCTCCACGAAGACTTCTTCTGTTTCTTCAAATATTTCATGAACCATCAATAGATGAACTAATTATTCAACTAATTTTAATAATCTAAGGTTGTACTAGGTAATACAACAAAAGGCAACTGATAATAGTAACTAAAAGTTAAAAGTTTTTTAAGTGCCAATACGTTTATTATTTAGTTTATAAGTTTATTGCACTACTACTCAATGTACCAAAGGTTAAAGAGCCAAGTGGTGGCGAGATAATTGTTTCAGTAATGGTTCAGAATTAGCACTGCTGTGTTGCGAGGAACAAATCTGTTCGGATATTTTCAGTCAATTTCTGTGTGTTTGCTTCGATCAATAGACGGTCATCAAAATGACTTTGCAAGTCGCACTATGTAACGAATATTAATTAATATACATTGACAGCCTTATGTCTTTTGTTGCGTTAAATAACCCTGTTGTTTCTGGGTGACATTGACGCATTCAAGATGTAAATTATCATACTTTATGCCAAGATTAGAGTCCTATCCCAATCATTTGGTGTCTCTAGAACTTTAAATTTCCTTTTAAGTTTGCTTGACATGATTATCACATAAAAAAAACTTTATTAATTTTCAATTTTAGAAGAGAAAATGTTACACTAAGAAGGACAACCATTAAGTCTATCTCCAGTTGTTCACAGATTTTTCTCTAGCCATATTTTCTCACTGATAGACAAAATAAAACTTATTTTAATCCATATTAAAATAAATCAAATATAATACGCGAATTTAGAATAAATTCGTTTATATAATGGTTGTAGAATACTTGGCATTGTCTTTGTTTCCTCATAATATGTTCACTTCTCTATTGTTGAAAGTGTCATTTTTATTCAGAACTGTAATACAAGACTATTCTTGAAGGAGCGCAGTTTCTTTTCCATTACTGTTATTACTCTTATTATTACTATTATTCACTGTTATATCACGAACCTAATGATTTCTTCAATTTTCCTTTTGCTGATGATGACAAACTACAGTTTAAAATATTAAATGTGTATGATGTTTAGAGAGAGAGAGAGAGAGAGAGAGAGAGAGAGAGAGAGAGAGAGAGAGAGAGAGAGAGAGAGAGCTGTGTTAAATTGTCAAGTAATGTGACAGAACACATTGACTACCTTGACTTTCTAAACATCATGTTGAGGTAATCAATTGTTTCTCAATTATTTGTTGTGTGTGTGGTGACAAGGGAGAAAGATGCAAGTGGGTCAGATAAAGGTGCCTGGATTAGGAGGCTGACAGAGTGACTGTCACTAAGTCTGGTAGAGTTTCGAATCTGATAACCAATCAGATGGAGCTCCCTTCTCATAGGCTCTGCCATTCCCTACTAAGTCTGACTTTATCAATTTCTGCTTTCTTATCTCAAACACAGTCTTTTCTTAATTAAACCATTATCAATTCTAGAAACTTTGACAAAAACATTCATTCCTCTGCCGGCCTCAATTAATTAAGGTAATTTATTTCAAATAATTTCCTAATCTGTAAAGTAACATTTTTTAAAACATATGAAAATAATTATATTTTCTCTAATATAGTAACTAATATAGTAGCAGTTTGATTCTCAACGCGAGCACTTCGCACTTCTTCCCGATGTCGAAATATCGAAGTGAGTTCTGTAGTGACATTCTGTGTTCTTTCCTATGTGTTAAAATTTATATATATATCATCAAACCACAATATGGAATGGGAAAAAAAGACCATGATCTTTCAACCGTAACCGCAATAAATTTAATAGATCAAATATTATAAACATTAGTAACGGGTTGTTCTGGCTTGACTCAGTGTTAACGAGGGCAATAGCCTCTTCTAAGAGGGTTGACAGCTAGCGGATAGTTTTTTGCTCTTTCATATTGTACTCCTTTGTTTTCCCAAACATCCCTCTCTGGATATTTGTCCTTTCCTGCACTTTCACCCTTTTAAAATACCACTCAACCCTCTCACTCTTCTCAACCTCGCACCAGATGTTTCTGCATCTACTGTTTCAGTTGCGTTTTTGACTCTGACGAAGACCACTTGTTACGGTTGAAAGATCTTAGTCTTTTTTCCCCATTTCATATTGTGGTTTGATCATTGATTGTTATTTCACGTGTTAATGTGATATATTGTTATATATAATATATATATATATATATATATATATATATATATATATATATATATATATATGGAATTAAAGTATGCAGCAGCTTCTGCATTGACGACCATTTTGCTGATAGCCTCGATTTTTCTCACTATCGTTCGATGATGTTGAGGTAACTTCCATATATGATAGGCCAGAGACATGTGATCGTAACAAGTAAAACTATTCAGAAAACTAATAACAAACAACTTTAATGAAATACTAAAACACTAGGTAGAAACAAGCTTTCGACCATACATTGGTCATCTTCAGGTTACACTATGATTAAATCTATTGAAAGTTAATATAATGATCTTTAAAAAACTAAACATAACAAGTTTAATAGATATAAGACAATAAACAATACAGTGAGTGAGAGGAAAACAAAGAGTAGGTTCCAGCAGGGTTGCAACAACATACAGGTTTTACCCTCAATTGCTGACAACCCTACTGGGCTCTAACTCTCTAACAAATTTAAAGCTACTATCGAAAGTAGTGCTACTTTGGATTACATTAAGATCATAATTTTGATAATTAAGGTTGGGATTGGTATCTTTGATATAAAGGGCTTCCAGGATAGTTAATCTATTTTTGTCGTTATTATATTGAAGTGCCACTTCTTGTGCATTTTTAAGAATAAAAGAACATGCACAAGAAGTTAAACAGAAAACCAAATCCCCCAACATTAATCAATTCAGTGTCCCATTTTGCCTAACATTTAGTCACCAATACTTTCCCAGACCAAAATATACAAGTATTACATAAAAACAATAAATTCCGTGAAATAACTATTTTGGAAGGGTATGAAATTAACAAATTAGTGCGCGATAATTCTCTGATAGTTCTCAATGAACAAACTCCCAAGTGTACAACTTTTCTTAATTTATTTACATTAAAAAAAAAGTTCTATTTTCTCCGTATTCCTATATTTGTTTATATTTCGTTATAGTTCTCTGTGTTATATTTTCAATATGTTTCCTACACTTAGTCCTAGAGCAAATGTAAAGGATCAGCCTAACCTTTAGGGGAAAAAAAATAACAATGAAATGTACCTGCCTTCTAATATGAAATTCATTAACTTTTTACCCTACAAAAATAACTTTTTAATCTGAAGTTTGTGTAACGTGATTCAGTTTACATAACCATAGATCACTATGTAAACGCCGAACGTAAGTCACTAATTAAACTGATATAATTTTATTATTAAACTCATTACAAACTAGTGAATAAGATATTTATCTCTTACAATTAAGTTTATTTTAGGGATAATATTGAATTATAATGAATGCTGCCCGTTGTTAGTGAAATTACGATCATTTAGTATCAAACTCTTTTATTGTGTTTTGAAGCATAAAAAAAAATTGTTAAAAAGTTGTTGTTGGATTTGAGTGTGTTATATTGATCAGAGGAATTGCATGAGGGGACGGTTGTTTGTCCTTGTTCAGTGTTTGAATCTTGTGAGAAAGCGGCTGACTCTCTCCACACGCCCTCAGAGCGGCGGCCTGAAATGGATGAAACGCTTTTATTCCCCATTCCCTCTTCGCTAAACACCCGGAGGACAAACCATTTCATTCACAAGTGGCACAAACCGACTCGAATAAATTATCCAGTGTCCCTTTATGGCGCAATTCATACAAAGCATTTAAGATATTACAGACGACTCAAGTAACTCATGGAAATCTAAATAGATAACACAAATACAGTTTGTTACTTTTTCTACTCAATTATTATCACCTTTATTTTTAAATAGTATGGTCTCAATCAATCAATAAGAGAATTTAATTTTAATTTTCCAATTAATTTTAGAAGATCTACTTTCAAATTTACTATAAATAAAGAAATTATCAAATTAATTTGCAATAATTTTAATAACTTGATTAATTTTAATGTAGTTATTTCATTTTATCAATCATAACTAAATCTAATACTTGATACAGTACAATCAGACGATTGAATGAAGTTTGTCATTATTTGATTTACCTCTTAAAGTAATATTTTATTATCAATATTCAAAATATATAAAATTTAACTAACACGCTACTTTCTTATTATTAGTATTAAAATAATTAATTGCAAATCAATAACAGAAAATCAGGATAGAATGTACCCATCTGGATCTAACAAACGGTACATTATCTTTCCCGCAATTCAATATTACCGATAAATACCAGAGAATGAATATTGGATATTTACCAGAGAATGAAGTTTTTCTTAACGTGATTAAGATCCGCACAATGGTTCAACCTGTAGAGTGACTCATTTACGATAACATTCAACTTGATACAAGGTGGCAGACATCGTCACAAATGAAAATTGGCAGACATCACAATAATGTTATTAGTGTTGGTATTACAAAAAATGAATATAATCAACATTGAAATGTTTCTTAGAAAATCTGGAGTTGCAAACTCTCAACTTCACTTACATCTCCTAGTCATGTTTTAGATTTTTTAATAAATGACTCTTTCACTTATTTTTTTTCTTCTTAATAAAGGAATAAGAAATTTTAACTAGATTTATACAACTCATATTTATTCAACCAACTTTTACCAATTTGTAGAGTATTACATTTTGGACACAAAATTTCTAACATATTACACCCTTGCGTATTAAGACGTTGATTGTTTAAAGTATCCAGAAGATTATCAACTACTAATGACCAGAATAGAGGCGATTGCACACTTCCTGAGCCCAAGATCTAGTAGTGACAGGTTCAATTGCGATAGATGATGATACCTATATTTACGTTAATTATTCTTGCGAGAGATTGTTGCAATTTATTCTACTGTTTTTCGACTAGAAAAAACATCAATTTATTAATTCTGATCAACCGAATACAAAAGTGTGTTATCAAAAGCTCCTTCAATATGCAAAGAGCACAACAAAATAAATCCTTTAAACGTTAACCAAGGTTGACTTACCCTTCAGATAGGCATGTTGTCCCTTACGAAGATCCTTTTTAACCAAACCCTTCTCATGGTTCTACAGACAGAACCTAATATTTAAAAATTTTAGTACAGGATTACTCCTCCAATATATAAGAATATAAATATTGTTAACAGAAAGATACTTAATAGAACATTTATTGTGTATTGAATCAATGGATAAGTAGCTTAAAATTAGTCATCGTTTTGTCATAATGAACAAAAAAGTACTTTGTCCATGCTTTAACATTACACACAGTTACAGTTTTAAAACAACACAGTTTTTCAGAATGCTCTTGATAGCACACATTGTCATTATCTTCTAAGCAATGACGCCTCTCTTCGTCTACTTGAAAACTATTCTCACTCACACTCCTTTAGGAATTACAACTGTTGAAAAAGATTTTACCCAGCTTTGTTATTTTAAATAAAAAAAAAATATTTTGTTATTTAAGTCTTTTTACTTTTCTATATGAAAAGTATAATTATCATGGACCATATTATCTAAATTAACGCCTTCTCATAAGATTTCGGAATCAGTCGTAGCTAAACCTTTTACCTTTTATTGCAAATATACATTTTTTGTGGTTTTAATAATCTGAGGTTTTTACTGTTATAGCTTATGCCAGTTCCATAATAACAATAATGAAAAATGTATAACCCTCTGGAAATAGCAGATTATGAAGAGAAAAATGTCACCTTAAATCAACTTTCCCATGTTGCAATATTGCTCAAAACCAACAGGACGTATTTACACCATGGGGTTATATTTTTTAATATTATTTTGATGCATTAAATGGCTTTTCCTTCCCACAAACTTTTGTATAAACACCCACCCAGAGATATCACAACAAAAAACGTCAAAAGGACTTTCGTAACCTCAAAGCATGTAAATCAGTAAAAATCTTTCAGTACATTTTTTTTGTGATTGATATAATTTACAAATAGTAAAGTAGTAATCGTAGTATCTTCAATCATGTTGTTCAGAATTTAGTAAAATATATACAAAAATTGAAATTGTAAATGGGATACATTAACACTATACAGAAAAAAATAATTTTGAAGACGAATATTTTTCACTGTTAGGATTATATTTTATTCCATCCAACTTTAAAGGACTTTATATATAATCGTACAATGTCAAAGAATTTGCAGTTATGTTACATCAATGAGCCAATAAATTCAACACCAATTTACTTAACTCTTTCAGTTGATCAGCCGGATATAAGGCAATTTATTTATTATTACAAATACCAATGGATACAGTTTCATAATTGATTCTCAACAATTTCCCTATTAAAACAGAATTACCAGATTTGCATAAATTTAATTACTTGTGATCTTCATTAAAAAGTGAAGTGTTGGAATGAATAGCAGCTCTAATAAGCATTCGCGAAAATTATATTGTTGTATCATGGAATCATTTAGCTAAAAGATTAAAAATTAATAATCATGTAGCAGCATAAAAGTATTTTGAAATTTATAAACCCAAGAGCATTAAGAAAACTAAGAGATTCAGCAATTAAACATATTCTTGTATTAAGTGTTCTAAAGTGCCAACGTTGGGGCAGTTAGCATTTGCAAGTTAACATCACAACATGAAGTTGGAATTACAAAGCTTCATATTAGTGAGATGAAAATATAGCCATTTTTGTTGGCAGAAGTTGTGGGAAGAGGCGGCCAATAGCCAGCTTACGAAGATTCTTGGCATCAGTCAAAAAAAGAACGCATAAAAACCTCAAGGTAGATTGGAAAGTGACCCAGTTTCTAACACTTTGCCGCTTTGCCACTATCTTCACCACCTAAAGATTGTTAACTCTCCAAGATACTTGGCAGGTCACCTCAAACAGTGGAACACATAGTATTCGACTGCGTTGAGTCGAGCACTGCGAGGCGGAGAGAGTGGTGACTGCTGGAGGTCGTGGCCCCCACCGTTAGCAGCTTTGCTGGACAAGAGCCTGGTTGATGGCTTTAAGGAAGTAGTGAACAGAATTTCACTAAAAATTTAATTGAGCAATAACACTAGCCTGTACTGTGCTATATGAGTTGTCTCGATTGCCCTGCTATCATTATGCCTAATTGTAATCATTGCGTAGTCATTATTTTGTTTCGTGTTATTACTTGATATTATCCTGATATTATTATTGTCAAGTAGTATTATTACTTCAGATTATCATGATTTTTATTGTTGTATACTAATTATCATAGCATTATGAGGATTATAATGTACTATCTAAGGTTTTAATGCATGTCTGTCTTCCGGTGGAACATGTTGTAATAGAAAAAAGTGGCTAATTGTTTTTCTATTTACGCATACCTGTTATCCGACTGTCTTTAGTGATAATGACTGATTTAGTCACAAGTTGTTTGAAAATAACAAAAGCATGATCATGATGGCTTTTCCATTTAAAGTTAAAAATATTTCATATTAACTCCCTCAGAGGTGCATTGATTTCGCCTATATAGGATTATTTATTACTCATTGAGTACCCTTCACTTATTTTCTATTTATAGAGCCTGCATATTCTTTAGCATTGTCTTCATTATTTTCAACCAGAAACATACCTTTCTCATTAAATCTAAAATCTATAGACTTTCTTTCAGTATGGCAACACTGATATTTGATTTTATTGAACTTTATATTATATTTCCCAAATATTTCATGGTAAATTTTAAAAATACCTCCAGGGAGATTGATTGACCAAACCGTAATCTGAAAAACTTGTCATTTGTAAACAGAGTACTAAAAGTACAAAGTTAACTGGATTGTTCAGTGATCCTATTTGCCAAAACCCTTTTTTTGAAGTGAAAAAAAGTTTACCTGCTAATTTATGGGTTATTTCCTCAAGAGTCGGTTTTTTAAAGTGATTCCCTAACCACAATTTTTTTCAGTTCTCGGGGATTTAAATATAACCTTAACGACGAGACTACCTTCTGAACAAACACTAAATTATTAACACATTCACAAGGTTCATCTACTTTTACAATAACATTTTTGTTAATCAATTGTTCTAGACTTTGTTTCAGTAAAGCTTTTAATTTAATTGGGATACGTCTAGCTAATTTAATTTTAGCTGTATAATTTTTTTCTTAGTTTAATGTCATATCTTCAGAAAAACGACGAAACCCTTCAAAGATACTTTTATGATTTTGAACAAAATTAATTAAAAAAAATATTATTGTTTATAACAAGAAAATATATTAAGAATATTATTTCCAATTATCGATATGTATTTCGACCCAAAATAGAAGTTAACAAATCACTATCAAGAAAAAGAAATGCCTCTGAGATTTATTTATTTTTTTTTTAGAACCAAAGTTGTAGTAACTTTAACAATAGGTCTTATCTCAAAGCCAGCATATGATCTAAATCTGATATGAACGTTAATGAGAGACTCAAGCAAACGAAGGCCCCCCATACTATGCAATAAAGTAGATTATTGAATTTTCCACCTTCATGGTTAGTTGAGCACCAGTAATAAAAACATGTGTACACCACTCATTGTTAGATTGACTAATATGCAGAGGGCGGAGATAATTAGGCAGGGTAACAGTAAATACTAACTCTTCATTAATGTAATCTTTATTATTTACCTTTGCTTCCTTATTAGTCTATGTATCATTAGTATTCATTAAGTAGTAAACAAGAGAGTTCTGCCCTGTATCCCTGTTAATATTGTGTTTTGATTTACAAAATCTAGCAAAATGATTGTCTCTATTACTATTAATACAAGTTTTGCCAAACATTGGGCAAAAAAAATATGCCCAGAAATATAACGCATGCCACACTTGTTACAATTATTAATATTATTAGCTAAGTTATCGACGTTGTTATGATTCATTAGTGCCACAGCTTACTCCTCCGGTCACTCTGCTTCAGGTCCTCAATCATTCCTATCTGCCTGTTTTATGAACTTGTAAAATGAGCCGACTCCTCTTAACAACCATTCTTCACGTTCTTTTTAATGGACGCCTAATATTAGGAGTTCTCTTTTCCTCGTGCTTCCTAAATTTACAAGATTTGATTAAATATTTCAAATCAGCATAAACAACTTCATCAACTTCATAAAAAACCATCAAACGAATTTAAATATAGCCATATTTTAATTATTTCTTGAAATAAAGTGCTGTTCTAACATATTCAACACTAAATCAACTGTTATTTGTTTATTTATTTTTGCCTTTCTCAATGGTATAATAGAATTGTACAATTTGATACCTCAGAAAAGAACAAGTTTTTGAGGCTCCCTACCAGAACTTACCTTGATTTATTCACAGTTTCAGTTACTAAGAAATAAATATTGACCTCATCTTCGAAGCTTCCAAATTTTTTGTTTGGACATTTCCAAGTTAGTTGAATTCAATCGTCATAAAGCGTTAAATTCACACATCTACTTAACTATTTCCTTCTTACAGAACTCACAATTTCAGTTTCGATTTAGACATTGAGAATCAACAATGTCAAGATGAAGTTGTAATATTTTCGACTATGCCTCCCTAAGATATGTAAGGCAGGCCACTGTTCATATTGCAAATCCATGCATTAAAAGAATGTTTGTGTGCATATATCTTATGTTCATTTTTTATTTTACTACCAGTAAGGCATAGTGACATGAAAAAATTGGTCTCACTATTTCTACCAAATTACGTAATTTGAGGTTTTTAACATCTATTTTGATAATTTGTTGATAATATCTGTATTCTGGTGGGTGAGTGTACATTTAAAAGTTTGCGATCGTTCTATAGGCCAACCTCTAAGCAGATCAAGTTTCGATAATTGGTCAATATTTTAATATGTAAAGGTTTTATTCTTCACCTAGAAAGGTGCTCTCAGCCAAATACTACTAATCCCAGAGTATTAAAATATTATACTACAATGAAACTAAATACAGCAAAAAAGTTTAGTTTATGCCCTTACTCTGTAATCCCATTCAATGCATTCACTTATATCAGATAATCATAATCTACAATTAGTGTTTAAGTTTATTAATTGGTGATATTTCAACTATCTATATCTATATTACAAATTATATAAACTTAATTAAATAATTCTGGAGCATCAGTATATTTATGCAAACGGACTGAATAGTTTTCTTGCAAAGTGCACTTTCGCTAATGTGTCTGTACTTGAACAAACGATTTTTTTCCAGGATGAACTGATTAAATATTTCTGAGTTTTATCTACCACTATTATATTAGTACTACCACTAACTATACAATTAGTGAACCACAAAAGAAACATTTGTCACTAGTTCAAAAACAAAGTGAAGATACACGTGTCTACAGCACCTTGACCATTAAAACAACGAAGACAACCTGAAAACAGTAGTTGAAGCTAAACAAAATAGAATAGAGTAGAAGGTGTAGGAGTAGTAAAATAAATACGCAAACAAGTTAAGTAATGAAAAATATTAATAACTAGACTACCCGTGACCCTTTGTGTCACTCAGAAATTATAACAACAGTTATTGGAATTAATTCACTGAACATGATTGACAGGGATAACTTCAATTGTTGTTTCTTGTTATTAAGACACGGAAACAGATTCTTAAGTGGCCCAATCTTTTGATATAGGATTCTTAACAAGATTCAAGATATATATATATATTAAGTATATTTAAACAAAAGAAATCATTTAAAAGTAAAAAAATAATTTATTTATCATATAAATATATAAAACATCGATTCAAGTTATATACATAATGAAATATATATAAAACAAACAAAACTTGTAAATTGAAATATTCAGTTTATTTACCTAAGATAAAATAACATTAATGAAAGGAATGTGTCTTTATAATATTACCTTAGGACATTCGTATTTTATCTGACAGTTGTGTTCAGGTTTGTAAAATTATTCATTTTTAACCTCTAATGTAGTAATTTATTATATATTTGATACATTTATTTATAAAATTTTACAGTACTATCATCAATAAGCACGCAAGCCTCTGGGCTACTCTAGCCCAGTGCCTTTATTTTATTACTAATGTTTATATTTCCCAAATTTTATTTTTTTTTTTTTTTGACATTTATACATAACACATTTTCGCTACTATCGTTCGGCGAGCACGCAAGCGACTGGCTACCCTGGATCCATGTCTTTACTTCATTACCATTGTTTATATTATTCAAATTTTAAATTAAAAAAAAAATTCTTTTGTTACATTTATTTCTGATATGTTTGTGCCACTGTTATCGACGAGTATGCAAGCCAGTGGGCTACCCTGGCTCCATGCCTTTAGTTTATTGCCAGTGTTTACACTACGCAAATATTAAATTAAACAAATATTTTTTTTGTTACATTTATATATAATATTTTTGCACTACCGTCACCGGTAAGCACGCAAGACACTTGCTATCCTGGCTCCAATTTTGGGAATATAGTGATAATTTTCTTTTATTTAACATTATTCAGGTAATAAATAATATGTATTTAATTTTACGAATTTATCTCGACGGAAAATGGATGAACAAACAAACAAACAAACACGAAATTTACATATAGAGATTAATAATATAGTTCAATTGTGCATTAAGTGAATACAACATTTTTAATACAATGTAAAGCAGATTTATGACTCTAAATATAATACCTTTTGCTTATATTTTAATAAATTATATTATATAAAGAAATTATTTTTTATGTTTTAGAATAATGAGATTTTACTTTGGATAGCCTTTATAAAAATAAATACACTTACAGTGAAAAAGAGTTGTAACATATATGCAGACTCTCCTAAATCCTGCACGGAACAGAGTCAATAGAGTGTAATGCCGATAATTTAACAATACCCAGCAGGAGCTCCGGAAAATAAACCATTATAAAGGTTTTAGCAAAATTCACGCGTTCTCTCTACCTTATAAAGCAGTCAAAGGCTTCAGCAGTTCCAATCCAATATGTTATCATATATCTTATTCTTCTCTTGAATAAAAGAATTCTGTTTTATTTAATGAATATATGAACACAAAAATACATAAAAGAAATGGGATGGTTCAACGTTATACTTGAACTTTTATGGGAAATATATATGAATTATATTTCATATGAAATAGATGAGTTGAATTCATTAAACTGTAAGTACATTACTCATTCCTATTTAATAAAAAAAAAATAGCAATTTGATTTGAATTTTTTGAAACCAAATCACAGTAAATTGTAATATCCATGTCTTAAAACAAATATTAAATAATACCTGTAAAAATTAACTTTATGTTCATCGTCAAAAATTTGAAAATATACTTACTAATTATAAAGTTGAGTGTAGTCCACTACAGATTGTTTATTCTATTTAATCGGTTACCACAGATTACCTCAGAAAAATAAATAGCCCTAATATTTAAAATTATTTTCCGATATACTACTAAAGGACTATTAAAACCGTCTTAAAAGGAGATAAATACCTATCTAGAAGGCACTGATAAACAATTTATCATGTTTGTTTTTGATGAAAGATTATTAGATACAATGCAGTTTTAGAAGATAAATACCTACAGTTACGTGAAGAAGTATTTCGTGAAGAAATTAAAGTGAAATATTTATTTCTAAATCTAAAGAAAAATATGTCAATAAATCACTTCGTAAAAACACTGCTTTAAAAAAATGCTGTGGAACTGGCCGCTGTTTAAATGAATACATTTATCAACATTCAAAATTACCATAAAAAAACAAATATGGGTAATCCAGCTGTGTTGTTAGCTCATTCCATAAATTAATTTCATGCTTTTGATTTAACAACGTAACAACATCTCTGGAACATATAACGTAGAAATTAACATCCTCAAGATGTTATGTATAAAAATGGATATACTTTAATTATAAATGTTAATTAAAATATAAAAAGTATTCATTATCTGTTCTAAGTTAAGCATATTTTTGTTTTATTATTATCGGTTAGTCAAATGTATATTCTTTAGTTACACTTGCACCGCAGCACATGCAAGTATCATTGTAACACCTTTGTACACTTCGGATACTTCTGTTTTTTTTAATTTCTTACTAAAACAGACACATTGGGAATTAGAATCATACAAACAGTACAGACTACGTGATGAAGTAGTAGAAACTTTTGAACGAAACCTGTGTCAATTCGAGGCAGTCGACTTTTAACAGGTTAACGGTTTGTTTTTTTTGGAAAATCATACTTAACACCAATAGAAGTGCGACATACTTTTCTAAGAACAGTTATGAAATTTGTTGAATAACTTAAAATCTAAATTGAGTTTTAACAACGACGAACAGAAAACCAATAGGGTCGATGCAACCGCCGTGCAGATGGGTCCTATGATACTCAGGTTTTCAGTTTGATCATAATATGTCAAATTGTTCTGTACCAATGATTTTGTATATACATATTTTGTATTTATCAAATTTTATATCAAATTTTATATCAAATTTTGTATATACATATATATAATTGTTATATTGGTTATATTGTGCAGGTATTAGAAATAAATCAAACAGTTTCCCGGTTCGCCCTAGCCAAGGAACGGGCCTGATAACACTGATAAACCAAAAACCAAACAAAGCAAACATATTTTTACTAACTATAAAGTTTAGTGTAAGCTGCTCCACTTTGTTTTTTATTTAATATGATTGAGTTACTGAACGCTTTATTTCATTAGAAATGTACCTTCAATATATTATTATGATGAAACAAGTTTTTACTGCTCTCTTCCTGAGTAGTGGCTGGTCCAGTTTTAAGATGCGACCACTTCAGCAACTGATGTAAGATTATTTTTATAAATTTTTTAACATATCACACTCCATGAGTTACTTTTCATACTTAATGTCCTGCCAATAATTCATTTATAACTTTTTTACAATGTTTAAAGGTATACCCAATTAACGGCGAGTATTTGTTTTGTGTTTCAGATAGGAGTAGTTTTCGACCTCACTGCTTCAAAAGGGTGTCCAAGGTTAGGCATCACTGTCCCTAGTCAGGAGTACGAACTTGCAAGAATAGAGGTAACGAAAATTATTTCACTTTTGTAACACTCTTAAAAATTACTCTGATAACAAAATTCACGTGCATTTTCTGTACAGATAGTAAAATTTAATATTTCTGTGAATATGTTATAAGTAAAAAATGAGTATCATCAAGAAAAACATTTAATCATAGATCTAAATCTCTCACTTAAATCACTTCTTATAAAAATCGAAAGAATAAAAGGTTTCTTATCTAAATGTAATCGACTCATTTAACATCACTCGGATGACAGCATTGCAACTGATAAGATTAATGCAGTGTCAAACTTACCTTCCAACTAAAACATTTCTTTTCCCAACTGTCTGAATGATCGAATATAGTGAAGTATGTACTTGTCGGTTTCTTTAACTTTCTAATCATCTCTCCTTTCCTAATTTCATTCCCAGCTACTTCTCTGGGAATATATAAAATATTAATCTATAACTTGATTATAGTAAGAGTGAAGATTACCATATTTGTGGTAAAGTATAGTAATCACAAAAAAGTTCCTCTCGACATTTTGATGGATATGCTCCGAGGACCCTCAAAGTCCTTTTTCACATTCTTTTGATGATTCGCGTGTACCTGTGTGTGAATGTACCTGTGTGTGAGTGTGCTCCAAAAGTTTGTGGCCATGCTTCAGCTCACGCAATTTAAAGGATCACTTTCATATTTTCCTTTTTGTAAAACATGAAAGTGGTTTTTTATGCAAAAACAGGCCTTATAGTGTACAATTTTCTAACATAAGAATGTGCTGTTTTGAAACATAATAAATAAATATTGACTTCTGATTGATTCTCAAAACTTGAGCACACTATATTGGTTACTCTGTTTCATGGATAGGAATGAAATTATTCTAAACTAACACCTTTTATAGGAATGAACTGATTACCATTCTGTTGAAATTAGAAAGACGAAAAGATCCCTTTGACATATTTTATGATTTTAAAAAAGATTTTTTAGCTCTAAACAGTCAGTCAATCATGAAATCATGAAATTTCGTTAGAAAAATTAATTTATGTTTTTCAAAAAAAAAATAAAAAAATTTGGTACACTGCAAAAAACAATATAACAAAAAACTGAACGCTCATCCTGGTTTAACGAACAACCTTCTGTGTTTGTTTACTTTTAACTAGAAATGTTTACAAAAAACCAGTTGTGCATACTGTTCAGTAAAATAAATTTTAATATCCTCTAATGATATGTAGGACGATTATTTTTTAAATTTATAAAACCAAATGTAAATCAACCATATTTTTCTGTTTCCTGCGGAAGTAGCTTAAAAAAATGTTGTAAACAATGAAATCGTTTCAAAAACTGTAAAAAAATTATAATATCAGGAACATAGTTTACTGTGTTTTGATATTTTTAAGAACCCAATTGAAGCATTGGAAATGTACTATCATTCTTTGTGATAGAGTGGCTGGTAATGATAGCCACCTTTCAGGTTGTTAGGTAAAATTACGTGTTAGGTAATTAATGCATGACTAAGAATATTTGCTGAGGTTAAACATTGGAAGATTAATATAGACTAAAAATCACAACTGTTAGGTTCTGTCTATAGTAATATGAGTTTTGGTAAATAAAAATCCTAATACCAGGCAACATTAATGTTAACAAATTAGAAAACTCTTTAATGCATAAAGGAATCATTCAAGACTGCTTGTTGGGTATCAAGGGGCTTTACATGTTACACATTATATATTACATACTACATTATATATTACATATTGTAATAAATATTATAGTGAACAAAGTATAAACACTGTTTTCTTTCTCTCCATTTATACATACAAAATAAAGCCTGCTACATTTATCTTCACTAAGAGAAGAGAAGAACTTTTTATTAAATAGTGATCTAGAAATATTGTTAGCCTTATATTGATTAATAAAATTTCAAAATAAAGATTTTATGTTTTTAATTAGTTTTTCTAAAATTACTTACAACATTTATTATTTTAAAAAAATTAGAACTTGTTATATACTGTTGTAAATAGGTAATAATATATATATATATTTGTAAAAGTTGGAAGCAGTCTTTCATATATTTTTAAATAAAACCCCATATTTGGCTTGTATCTGTTTCCTACATAATGTCTCCAATTTCCAGAATGTTTTCCTCGTCTCTTCATTAAAGCAATAAAGCTTATCACAAATATTACTAGTCGACATGTTTTGAATGTACCACATTCATCATCAGGACAATAATGAGAACAATTGTGACATAGTCAATCCTTCTATAATATATAAACTGACTAACTCACTATTATTCTCAATACTGTCCTGATGATGAATGTGGTACTATTTGAAACATGTCTACTAGTAATATTGGTGATAAGCTTTACAGTTTTAATGAAGAGACGAGGAAGGAATTCCGGAAACTAGAGAAATTATACAAGAAACAGATAGAAGCCAAATATGGGGCGTTATTTAACTATATATGTATATATTTCTAAATTAGAGAACATTTCTTCTTTAATACAAACTTCATTAAAAACACCCCATATCTCGCAGGAACTTTCTCCTTCATGTTTTGTCATATGACGACATTTCCTCCTAACATTCAAATCATCTACCCTGTGTAACACTTCACCTGAATTGCTTTTCACGACTAGTTTCGTCGGTACATCAGGCATTTTCAAGTTAAATCTAACACTTAATCCCTTTAATTCACTTTCTTTTCTTCTTGTCGAACGTTAAGGTTAATGCTACTTGTTCATATTACTATAGCTTGTGTGTCTTCTTTGAGGGTTCAAAATAGTCGTCGCACTTTTTCTATACTAGTCATTTGAATATTTATAATTGGTTGTTTGTCCAATTATTATTAAGGCTTCTATTACTTAAATCCGTAGACGGTTTTTCTCTTTCCAAAAACTTGGTAAGCAGGAGCAACGAAAAACCTAAGGAAATATATTTTCCTGATAAACCTACATTTTCTATCTCAAGTTGATCTTAAAAATGACAGAGGTTCATAAACCTTTTTAATTCGTATTAGGGAAAATATTAAGTCTCGCCACAAAAAAATGTATTATAATAAACTTTTTTTGTGGGGAGACTTAATACTTTCACCAATATGAGTAAATACCACACCATAGCAAATTGCACAGTTAATGAATCAATTCCTTCATGTTAATCAATTTCAGATCTTACTTCACTAGATAATCTCTTCATTGATAGAGGGGACCGGATGCAAAAATGTGTAACGGGATCGTCCCTACTACAACGTCCTTGGTTGTATTCTCTGATCCAATCATTCAAAGACTAATTCCATAATCTATGTTTTGGATAAAAACACACATACACACACACGCACAAGCGCACGCATGTGCACACACTGAAATAGACAAATGTGGTATATCAATACACTTGGAATCTTGGAGACTGTGAGTAACATATATTGGTGTAACAACCACCTTTCCGAGAAGACTAACAATGAACCTGAAGGCGTCCTTAAGGACGGAGCCCCGAAATAACATACAGAGGTTATGTAGTCACAAACTGGTTATGCAGATGATAAAGTTAAATCACTCTGTTAGTTAGATATTAAATAAATAATACAGGCTACTTAATGAAACTTAATAAACCTTTACATAGCAAAGATATAAAAAATAAAATGAATAAACTCTAAACCATCACCATCAGATTGTAACAGAAGAAGAAACTGTAGTTTTTATTGAATAAACGTGGAACATGTAAATCAGAAAAATGTCAAATATCCTATACGGGGATGAGGGGGGGGAGGTTTTAAAGGAGCGATGAACTAAGAAATATACTTTAAGCAAAAAAAAGTGTTCCGACAGTGGAAGAAATGTTCTTGAGGCAACAACCGAGCTCAAAGAAGAAATTAATTCTTTCGCTATAATGGATCCTATTGAAAAAAGTTTCTCAATTAATTCTCAACTTTAAAACTGAGTTTAAATTCATTATAAATGATGGCATTAAATAATATGAAATATCTTATAATGAATTTAATAATGACCTATACAATATTTTATATTCTCTTTTATGGCACATATTTGTTAAAAAATCTATTTATTAGCTAGTAATTGACGGGTATATTAACATTTGATCGGATTAATCGTCTTTTCAGCTGTCCTTGCACTAAACATTGTTTGGTTTCTTCCAGGAAATGTTTTATACCTAACCAGTCCAGCAACTGGAAATATTTGGTACTTAAAAACTCCATATGCTACATATTATAACCTGCTCAATCTGTCCTGAACATCTTTATAATAGAGGTAGAACGGGACAATATATAATAATATATATTGTATATATATATAATAATAATATAATATATTGGAGACAGATGTCTCCTTAAAACACAACATTAGATTTTTAATACTGTGATATAAGGTCGATAGAAGAGATCTTGTTTCTTTTTTTATTGTTTAAGTCGACCCCCTTGCGAGTGATAACGTCCAGACGTTTACCGGCTTTTTTTTTGAACAGTGATTCTACATAAGGAGTCATAAATTTTGCCTAACTCAAGTGCATATCGAGTGGAAATTTTTAACGAGTACCTGACACTGTAAAGGCTTGTGACCGACGGCTTATTGGCCGTACGTCTAAGTAGGACGTACTCAGATTAATTCACTTCCCGCGTAAATAAATCAAGGGCCAGGTGGGGATCGAACTCCGGACTACCAGCCCAGAGGCGAGTCCGTTAACCACTGAGCTAACCTGGCGCCTAAGAGATCGTGTTAAAAGAAAATCTTCGATTTCTACTTCGAGGATATAATATAGAAATGACGATCTGTGACAAAATGTGCGATATCATGGATACCATGTAAAGAATAGTACTCCTTTTACCACAATTAGAAGTCTGCACTCTCTTCTCAAACGTATTTCCACTAAAAATACATTTTCTGCCTCAAGGTACTCTTAAAAATGGCAGTGGTTTATAAACCATTTCCATTCCTTCCCCATGTCAATCATTTTCAGATCTTACTTCACTAGATAATCTCTTCATTGATAGAGGGGACCGGATGCAAAAATGTGTAACGGGATCGTCCCTACTACAACGTCCTTGGTTGTATTCTCTGATCCAATAATACAAAGACTAATTCTATAATCTATGTTCTGGATAAACCCACACACACACACACACACACACACACACACACACACACTCATATATATATACACAGACACACACTCATATACACATTCATAATTAAAAAACGTCCAAAAAGACACTGGGGACCGGTTCCCAAATGTGTCAAAATATGAAAATCGATTTTTTTTCATTATCACTACAGTTTTTATGTAGTAAATTAAAAATCTAAATCAGTAGTACACGATTCCAGAATAACAATTGAAAAATGACAATAATAAAATAAATTATTATTTCAGAAAAATGTATACCCATTCAATTTAATTGATATTTCTGATCTAATCATTTAGGGCAAACGAACATTCCAGTTGGGCACACATTCATGATAAAGATTTAAATTATAATATTTCCAATTTACATGTATTGGACGTTTGTTTCAAAGAACCATGATTATGATAAGTAAAGGACCTAAAGTTTCTGTAGTCTGTACTTTAGCAAATGAAAAGTTATCTAATTTTTTTTCTATTTTTTTAATTTCTAATTTCAATGGCACATTTTAGTTGTTATTAATTTTAGACAACATTCTAGATATTTAAGCATAAAGGTTTTGCTACTGAAGGATATTCAGATGACCAATCTGAATAATAATTCGTATTATTAGAAGAGGATTGCTTGATGGCACTGCTTTTGAGCTTCATAGAAAATGTTCCTCAAACTGAAAAGAGATGGGTAAAAGAGAAATGTCAGGGTATAAATCCAGCTAAGATGGAATTAATTCTTTGTTCCTGTTGTTTTGTTGTTGATTTTTCTTGCTCGTTTCTCAAGAAGGAAGAAAGTAATCAAAAAAATAGTTTATTGAAAATACTATAGTTGAACTCTTAGAAGTATTCAAACACCTTGGGATGTCTTTACATGAATGAATAACCTGAAAAGAGGAATGCGACTTATTCAATGGCTAGTCTTTAGTTTAATAAGTATTGGCATATCAGATTTTTCAGGATTAAAGATTTCATATCTGTTAAAACTATGGACTGGATATAGCTACAATATAACAAATGAATTCATTAAATTGAATATGTATAAGTATGTACATACTTCTCCGGAGTGTTGGTTAATATATCCAAATGATAGACACATTCAAATAAAACTAAAGCGGAGTTGATTGTCATTGAGTTTGATGTGGGTTTACTCAAAGTTATCATTTATTACTTTACGTGAAAGTTGTCAGCCTCACCAGAAACCCTAATTTCAACATATTTTGTCTTTAGTTCAGACATCATAAAGCGAATATGTTTTGATCAGTTTTAAGATTCTATAACCATTTGTCATACGCTATTAATGTAATAGCTCTAATACATTATCAGAACTAGTCACCCGTATATTCACAATGAGTGTTTCTTTCATAGTTAATAAGCCTTCATTATTTAAAAGTGCTTTTTTTAACTTCTTGGTTCTATTTACTAACATTTGACGGATTAGCATAAATATTATGTTTTTTCTGTGATATTTTTTCTTAGCACCTTCTGCTACATGCATTATGAGCTTTCTTGAAAGAATAGTTGTCACGCCAATGTATTTTCATGTCACAAACATCCCCACGTTTCAGTTATATTAGTAAAAAACATATTGTTTTCTTTACGTAAGTATCTTTGATTTGATAGGTAAGTATCATAGTTCTTCAGTTTCTATACTGAGTTAGTTTCGTAATGTATTCATGCAGTATTTTTGTATTTGTGCTCTGAATATTATTTCTCATTATTGACTTAAGAACCATTTCAAATGTCTTTTACTCTGATAATTGATTGATTTAGCAAATATTACCTAACAATTTGAATTCTGTAAATTAACACTCATTTGAATTTCTTTTTATTTCCAATATATTTATTACTTCTTTCTGCAAGTGAATATCACAGACTGATTGCGTTCAGTTACAACTGAATTGAAGAAAATACCATGACTTCACGAAGGACATGGAAATAATTTTAAATGTTATTTTCTCAAATATAAACGCTTAGATTAATATAATAAGTGAAATACAAAAGTAATAATTCTGGTAATAATCCATCTAGGGTATATTAAACATATCATATTATTCCACACCAGAATTAAGACGACGATCATGTTCTAAAACTGATAATGAATGATGTCCCGACGATGACTGATGTGTAAACCACACGTTACAACTAAAAGTTATGGAAACAAATTTTGTAATACCAGTATCCCGTTTGTCGAACTTCCTAATTGAATCAGAATTTTCTAGAAAGAAATTTCAAATAAAAACAAACATTTATCTTATAAATTTATTTTATCTTAATAAAAGGTTTTATGAATTTATAACCAGACACTAAAAATTAGGAAAGAATAATCTGATCACATGACTCGCCCTTAAATAACATAGGTGAAAAATAATAAATCACTTAATCTTTCCTCTTCCAGAAGTTCACATAGGTAAATGCCTAACATTGTGGACGTTGGAAACAATTAGCATTAATCGACTTACTATTATCTTTTCACCAATGGAATAAAGTGTCAATGGCTCAAAGATTACAATGTTATAAAGTGGAATATATATATATAACGCTTTAAAATTGAAGATAGGTAGCAGACAAAGTAAAGAAGCACACTTACAAACTCAAAATTTCGGGCAATCCGTCTTCAGGAGAAAAGAGAAAGGGAGACCAAGTACGTTGTAGACGCAACGGCTAGTAACTGACACGGCAACCGCCTGTGCTGCCCCTCGTACCCGGTCTTGAAGTAATAGAATTAAGAGACAATATAAACAGAAATTCAGATAAGCATACAAGTTGGGAAAATATAAATGATTCAGAGAGAATTGAAGAAAATATATAAAGAAATAAAAATAAATAAATAAAATGCAACAAAATATATCTGCAATAATCAATAAAAGGTAAGGTTAGATAAAAAGATGTAAAAGGGAAACTAGTTAAGAATGAGTATCTTAAAAAATAAAATATAATATAATATATAATGTATAGAACAAACTGGAAGTAAGGAATAAAAATGAAATTAATAAATACCAGAAAAACATATAAAAGATAATATATATATATATATATATATTGTATGTTTTGTTATTGAGGGCTAGGTCATATAAAAGAAAATAAACTCCTCCCTAGGCCAACGTTTCGATGTATTGGTACATCATCTTCAGGGCTAAAATAAGAACTATAATACATTTACCAAAACAATCTAGAACTCACATAGACAACTAACACAAATTATTGAGACCAACAGATACATACAAAAGGTTATTTTATAATCAGAGTTGTTAAGTACACATCTATTTCAAAGTATCAAATAAAAGGAAATTAGTTTTACCTTGGAAAGTGTGCTAATGGTTATTTAAGTTACATGAAAATTAATTGGTTATAGGTACGGAAAACACTACTTTGTTGTAGTATATATATATATATACATTTCCCCAAACATCTCTCCCTGGATTATTGTCTCATCCTGCACTTTACACCCTTTTAAAATACCACTCTTTCCTCCCACTCCTCTCAACCCCTCACCATGATGATCTGCATTTAGTGTTCAATTGTTGTTTGATTACGATTGAAATATCTTAGTTTTTTTTTCCCATTTCATATTGTGGTTTGATCATTTATACATATAACTTGCTCTCTAGCACACAAAGTGACTGACAGAAAACTATTAAACAATAAACAAATCACAAACACTAGTTTTACATTCTTACAGTCTTATGAGGGTTTTAGACCTCAGTTTACAAGACAGAAAAGAATATGTCCATAAAAATTAGTAATGAATGAATTTTTATTTCACTCCATCTTTTCATTTTTCTCTAATGACATATTTAAGTCCTGTTTTTTCTCTAAACACAGTTTGAAATTGATGGCCAAACCATACTCAGTCTGCTAGTACATTGATTTTAATCAAAAAAGTAAGATGGCTCAGCTCATTAATTGTTCATGTCATATTCCAAAGGAAGCAGTAAATAAATATTATCTAACGCCAAAGAAGAAACTAATTATGCATAAAAAAGAAACGATAATACAATACATTTGTAATATAATAAATTAATCTTAAAAGAAACTTACTAATTTACACTTTATATGGTTTCTATCTAAATTTCTCTCTACGAATGTATTTGATTAAGAGCTCAAAATCAATTCGTAAATTTCCTTCAATCATGTGCAGAGATAAGAGATTCTGAATTGTTGTGTTCAATCGAAAAAAACAAGAGTAGTAAATCATTAACAACAACTAAAATATTGGATGATATAAAAATTTCCCAATATTATACCAATGTCATCTTCCAAAAAAATATGGATAACTGTAGATTGTAACACGGTCCTATGCTATATTGGATTGAAAAATATCCATTTGTTAGAAATATCTGTTTGTGAATATAACCATCATTTAAAAAAGAGTCACTATCTTTTGTTTGCTGTATTTCCTCTGAGTAAATATTTCCAGAGTAAATGTATTTCCTCTCTGAAGAATAATTTGATCAAATTTTCTTTCTTTAATAAAAAATTCTTAAGCACTTATAAAGTGTAAACAAAAAACTTCCAAGTTCCTTACTGGCAGCATTAATTTACTTAGAAAATGACTACAACAAATTAATAATAAAAAAATAGCTAAGAGCATAATTTAACAAATAATCCACAGAATGAAACTACAGAGAAAATGGAAACAAACAATAAATATGTACACTTGTTTCACATATGTGTCAATTTGTAAATATATATACAAATATTTGTTAGAACACTCGTAGTGTTCTAACTCAATTATTTTTTTAATAAAAAAATAAATTCATTTATTAATAACCTTTTGATTTTGCCTTTAAAAAAAAGTTTCGTTAACAATATATTATGTCTTACATTTACATATTTTAGGTCTTCTAATGTTTAACTCAGAAGTTTTACAAAGATAATTAGGGCACAATAATTAAAGTTTTTGTTTAAGTTTGTCTATCTCTAATAATACCTGCTCAGTTTAATTGAGGTTGGAATATTTATAACCCATTAAAATGAAGTGTGGTATGAGAAGATACTCATTTTTAGAGAATTTTCATATCCCCGAAAAGTTATTAATAATTATTACTTTGAAGTTCATTGCTAATATTAAATTCTGTAAGTGCAACAATTATAATAATGTTAAAATATTTATAATAATAAGCAAGTGTTTATTTATATTAACCATTTGCTAGTTGGAATTATTTGAGCAATGTGCCCTTTCTATGAATTAATTAAGTTATGTGCTACTATGCTCTTAAGATATAGTTATGTGCTACCAATAAATATATTTGTAGTAACCTACACTCAACTTTACTATAAATAAATATAATTTCAAACTATTTGACAGTCAATTGAGTATTTGTTTAATTTGAACATGACTATCTTGATGAAATTATATCGTACACTCGATATATTATACTGTATAAAATTAAATAGTATATTAATAATAGTATATTCTATTATTAAATTATATAAATTCAATAATTTCGTTTCTCTTATTGTTGTTATAACTTTTTTTTTCAGTTATAGCAAATTTCGAATGGTTGATCTTGAACAGTCGTTCCTAACTAGGAATCCATGATTAAATGTTTATACTCTAACCTTTTCTTGTTTATTGCAGATCTTTTAATAGAGTTTCTAAATCTGTTTTACGATTCTGTGTAAGAGATAATTTATTATTTTCTGGAAAAGGCGTACATTACTTCAAAACCATTATTATGATGGGGCTAAATGTATAGAACTGTGGGTTGTGAACCTTTCACTGATACAATTTAATGTAAGCATTGGTCAAGCCTGACTATTGGTTCCATTTATCTTGTTTCTAAATTGCGTAACAAATGTCTATTTATTCTTTCATTGGTTACATTTAATGGGAGTAGTCGATGCAAGTAAAAATAATTTCCACAGAAGTTTTTTTCTAGATAATTTTAAAAATCATTTGATTTTATGGCTGTGATGTACGTGGCCAAGATACGCCAAAAATGATAGTCATTAATAAACTTGATTGACTTAAATTTTTGATTAGCGCTTATTTTTTATTTAAATTAACCTTTATTTGTTCTAATTGTTTTCAATTTAATCTCTCTATATGTTCTATCTGATTAATTAGTATAGTAGATTAAATAACTTTGTACTTGAAAAACAGGTTTTGAAAATATTCATGAATAGGACAGATAGTAGAATACTAGAATATTTTCTAGATAGTAGGACAGCAAGATACTGTATTTTTCTTTTTTATATGCAATGCTAAAATCAAGCTACGACAAATAAAGTATAAAGTCACCAGGTATTTTGTCAGTTTGGCTTTTGTGTTTTTTAATATTTTTACGATTTATGATCACTATAGATTGCGAAAGAACAACGAATCAAATAGTACTTTTATTGCGTCATGGTTTTACATTTTCATTAATGATGACTCCTGTCTCTAAACATGGTTTGTTTTTCTTTTCTAGCATATAGTTAATTAAAGAACCAAATATCTTTAACTGAAAGTCTGATTTATATTCATCACAATTTCTCAACAAAAACAATTTTAAATGCATATTTCCAACTTAATCAAACTAATGACAGCTTTTTACGTTTTCAATTGATTTCAAACCAATCATAGTTGATGCTGTGAGGAAAAATGTAGATATTCAATGTTTAAACTTCCATCAAATATTTATTGATGCTAGTTAAAATCAAATACATTCTTGGTTAAATTTTTGTAACTACTACACAGGATCATGTTTTCCACAAACTTTTTGTGAAATAAACACACACACACACACTCTCTCTCTCTGTTATATAATTTTATTTCATTACTTTAATTTAAACCCTTTTCTCATTTTTGTTTACTATCCTCTTACTCTAACTGTAGAGTCATTTAAATTTGGGACTTGAAGAGGGTACTTAACTTACACTTCTAATGGAAAGTTTTGAAAACAAATATTATTAAATTCATCAAAGTATTTTTAAATTCAAAAAGGCATAACTTTTACTTTCCTCATATAACTTGAGACCTAGCGTTCTATGCATATTAATGTTCGTAATCTCTGATTTAGCATTTAAAATCAATTTAAATGATTTCCTCAAAAAATGCAAACGAAGTATTTTTATCAGTGTTCAGTCCTAGAATAAAAAAAAAATTTTTTTTTTTATAACTCGGACATAAGCAACCAGTTCTTTATCAATTTACTATGTAATTTAAATTCTCAAATTCATTATAAATAGCTATTTCTATGAAAGACCAACCAGAACAGTATTAAAATAAATATTGTATTAGTACAGTGCATAACACTGGACCAAGTGTATATATTATAAAAAATGTTATCTTCCACATTATTATACAATTAAAACAGAATTATGTACATCCAGTAAAAAAAAAACAAAAACAAAAAAAACAATTGATACAAGTGTCTTGAAGAAGCATAGAGCAATGTTTTCACTTTTATATATTTATGTCATTTTTTTCATATATAATCTTTAAAGTTTATAAAGATTTTTAGTTTTTATATAACGCTACATAATAATACATAATAGAATTGAGTTATTATATTACATTAATGCATCTGAAATTATTTTACAAAATCTAGACAAGACAAAGAGCCAAGGCTTAAGGGAATTGACTCCATATATATAACACCAAGATAAGAAATCCATTAAGCCACTAGGGATCAAGAGCATATATGTTTACACTTAAGAAGGCATAATGTAATCAGAATATTAATGTAGGAATGTCTTCTTCGAAAATACCCTTCCATTTTTTTAATATATTTATTAACTATGAATATTAAAATGTTGATGGGGTATTTCAATATTCCATTTATTTCTTATCCAATAAAACCACTATTAGTAGAAACTAGTTTTGTCTTATAGGATACATTCTTGCCACCCATGGAGTAAAATCAGCTTCATTTTTACTCTCAATACTGGTTTTACTTAAAATTGGAGGAAATTCATACAACGGGTATTATAAATCTATTTAAATTATTCTGAAGCTTAATTTTTTGTCTTTACAGTATAACATTATTTCAAATATTGACCTACTTATCATTTCATTTGTTTTGTTTCCTACATCCCATGATTACTAAATGGAAATTTTATCCCTGATTCTAACTCTGTAAAATAATACAATATTGATGATAGCATCATTTTGATGAAAACACCACAATATTCCAACTGTATTTCTAGGATGTCAAACATATGACATCCCATTCATAAATTCATTGATACTCAATGTTTCTTGGAAGAATTGTCACTGAGGTGAAAAGCAAGTCCTATTTAAATCGACACTCGATATGAAAAGAAAGTCCTATTTAAATCGACACTCGATATAGATTTGCATGTCAATGTTGAAAGTGGTGAGATGGCGAAATTGCTTCCTTATCAATATAGCTTCCTGTCTACCACCCTGACAGCCGAGTCGTTAATGACACCTCCCTTGCTTTTAAATTGCCTCCTTCATGGCGCTCCACCAATGCCGATTCTTATCTCTTAAACAAAACGGCTTCTTCTAATCATTCATTCTATTTCAATTTCAGATAATTATAACAGATCTTACTTGTCTATTGTAGTTGTATTTATCCCAATTGCTACTTTATCAGTTGAAATTAAATCATGATGAATAATTACACTATTTATTAAATATCCTAGTTATTTATTATTAAACAAATCCTGTATTAGAAGAAACTAGAATTGTATTATAGGAAAGTATGTTATTTTCCTGGAGTTAGAATCAGCTTTAATTTTTAGCTCTCAATACATGTTTTACATAACTTGAAATTGAAGTAAACATTGTAAATTGTTCACAACATGCAATGTTTGAAATTTCTTAAATTATTTTCCAGATGAATTTTCATATAGATATTAAAATACATAAATACTTGTAGAATTGGTTACCCAGAGGCGTAGTTCACCACTTATTTCCTTGAGAATGAAAAAATTAGCAATTTATAAGAAAAAACTGATGAAATTTCAATCACGGCAAAAAATAATAAACCTACAAAAACTGAACATTGATCCCGAACTAATGGTTTAATTGTTACATTGTCGATTTGTTTGCTTTTATTTACATTGTTTACATGTTTAATCTCAGATAATTAACGTTGGTAACTTATTATGTTTACTCCATGATTTTTAGGTTTATAATGAGTGCTTCAAGAAAATCAAATAGTTCTCGCTTCAAGTCGTTCGAGTTGTAATCGTCTACACCATATGCTGGATATTGTGCAATCTTACTGTTATACCAAATGCACCTGACATGAGAACAATGGTAAATGGAGACATGGATGGATTTGAAGTGACAGGAAATGCTGCTTCTATCCCATTAATTTATTTAAATAAGCTTTTTGTTTGGTGTATCTATAGAACTTTAAGAACATTTCTTCTGTAGTTACGATAGCTGAGTTATATAACTGATACTGTAAAGTATTAAAATTAGTTGAAACCCGGCTTTTCCTCATATTTAAATGCAACTTTCAAATGCTATTGGTTTGGTCGTAATTTAAAACTTTTTTCTTAAGCCAAAAAAAAGCCGAAAACAACATATTCATCAATCAGCAAATATGCACATAAAAATAAATTATTGCAATGTGTGGATCGATGTAAATAAAATAATAATTTAGTTAACAGTTTAAGCACAAGTAGAAGGGAGAATTTATTGAATATGAAAGTTATAAACTTATGACATTAATTAAGGACTAACACTTTCTACACCTTCCATTAAACTGCTCTTAAAATAATCTTAATTGTAAATTGAAATATAAATGACATTTGACAACGCTACCAAACAAACATAAAAAAATTGTTTTTAAACATCATATATTTTTGACAAATATATATTGCAGCAGGTTACATGTATAAAACATATTACAAAAGCAGATTGCTTAATATATCTGAATAAATATTATTTAATTTCATATATCACTACCATAGTTAAAAGACGGTTGGTTATATGACATTTCTATTAATACGAGTATATGACATTTCCAATGTTCTTTTTCATAGATCGTCTTGTTTTTTATCTACAATAACCGTGTTCTGAAAAATCGAGTGTATGTCTTTCAGTTAAGGCTTGAAAGACAAGAAATAGCTGTTGCATTACTTTAATTTGATCTTATCTGATAAGAATTCTGATATAATCTCTCTTTCAAAAAATAGCTTGTCTCTCCATATTACCTTTTATTACAAACTTTATATTTTACAGCATAAACTATAAAAGATTTAAAATACATTTGGTATTTTCCTTATAAGCTGAAAATCACTGATATACTCGTACTTCCCTTTTATTATAGAATATTAGTGTAACTTCTTATACACTAATATAAAAACATACAAAAACGAAACACTAATTTCATAGTGTCAACATTTTTGTATATACTCGTACCGTCATCAGGGGGAATAAATAAGGAACACCTTTATATTGATGATGCACAGAAATGTAAATATAAAAATCTGTGGTGACTTACATTTACTTCATTATAAGTGAATATAGTAAGGAAACCAACGACAACCAATTGAGTATTCGTTTTATATTAATGTGGCTGCAGCGTAGACGTCATATCAAACATTGTCATTAATTAGACATTGTCAAATTTAAAATCATTAATTTTGAAGAATCTGAGATATTATTATTATTATTATTATTATTATTATTATTTTTATTAAACTGTGAAACTAAGCCTCATTGTAATCGTGTACAATAATGACATATCTTTCCCACTGCGATTCATTCTTTTGTTTTTACAATCTACTTTAGATTTTATGTGTTTTAATTAATTTGATGATTATCTCTAGAAAAGCTTCTCTCATTTATATTCGTTGAAATAAGGTTTTCAAAAAATTTGTATCCTCTGTAAGACAAATTCCTCCAATTCAGATAGATGTGATAAAAGTTTTCCGATCTTCTAGTGTGATGTAAAGTATAGGTTTTGTAAGTGGTAGTTGAGAAGACAAATTCCGAGGAGATATACAGGGTATTTCTTTAAATTCTCCCTTTAAAGATATAGTCTTTTCTACAATTGTAAAGTCAGTTGGAATGATCTTTGAAGACTAAAATAGACACTCTTTTTCTAGTCACATTTTATGTGCTTTCCTTTTTATCCATTATTCAACTGAATCCTTGCAAAGAATTAGGTGTGTTGTGCAAAATAGGCTACAAATGGTTTGTTTTGCTCCAATATTTTGTTACCTGTATACTACCTCATTCACCTATACTCCCTTGTGTGCGCGTACAAACGCACCTGAGAATGAACTTATTTTACTTGTTTTACTATTATTTATACTATTAATTTTTTATCTATCATCACTTTCTTTGAAAACAAGAAACTTGCTATCGAAGAAATAATTTATTGTCAGATTGACACACTTTTAGAATATTCTATGGAGGGCAATATGAGACTATTATATGTCAAATTGTTAATGTTCTGAATATTGATTATTGAAAATTTTATCTACCACAAAGGAATTTGCATTTTATACGAACCTTAATAATCTACAAATACTTTTTGTTTATCATAAAAAAAGCAAATGGAAAACACTTTAATAAATTAGCTGAAATAGCGCATTTAACCCAAATATTGTTAAAATTTATTTTGAGTTTTCATGACAAATCCTCTGAGGATACTGAAACATAGAGTTGTTCACATTATCTTTACCAGAAATGTCTGTCTTGAGTTGATTTATGGCTCCCTTCAACTCCATCAGAGTTAAAAGTTGGCTGCAAATGTCATGCTGCTCCATTAACCCTGACAAAAGAGCAAAAAAGAGTCTTTCTTAGGACTTAAATCAGTTGGCCAAATTGTGTCTCTGACATCGATGTAAGACAAGCTGAAGTTCTTTACGATTTCTCTTTCGTTGCTTACTGACTTCCCCTTTGTTGATTGAATAAGGATAATTTTGTCTGTAAGATTGCTTTGAAATTTCTTCAAAATCTTCATTTCTGTTTTGTGAGACTGTTAAAAGTTTCAGTCATCTTCTTTTAATTCATATCTGGCTGATAATTAGTATCTTTTGCTTTCACTTTGTGTGGCCAGTACGTTGGAGTACTCCGAAAACGTTCACAATAGATATCACCTCCAACATATCCATTTCTTAATTAGTTAAATAGTGATTATGGTGGGGTAGCTAGTGTGCAACACTTGGTGACCGATTGCTCATTGGTGTTCACGGGAATTGGTTTCACCAAATTACTTTTACATCTCTGATGAAACCAATATCGTATGGCAGGCCTTGGTTGTGTGCTATTCTAAGAAAAATGAACTAGGTATCCATAGCAGCCTTAATAAACGATACGTATAAGTGTGTTCAAGAGATTAGATGAAACAATACAGTTAAAAATAACATCTCCAGTTGTTTCTAACCTGTTGTTCTGTGATCCATGTTTAGCTTTGAAATCTCCAATTAAAAGTAGATGTTTCTGAGAAGGTAACAGGGATTTTAATTGATTGTTTGACACTATCTGATCAGAGATATATTTTATTAATAAAGTAACTTCTCTGGTCATTAAATAGTATATAGTTATAATCTATTAATGCTGGAATTTTTTTTATTATAATCCAAAATTTCATCAATCTATATAATAATTCATGAAAAAAATGGACTAAAATCACTAACTGGACAATATACCAGTCATGCAATTGTCCAAAAAACATAGAACACATCTACACTATACAGCTCAATTCTTAATGAAATATGAATTTATCCATTAAACGGTGTAGTTTATATGTAGTTCCCACTAAGTTATTCATACACAAACACCATTCTAACACACACACACACACACACACACACACACATACATACACAGAACATCGAGAAAGTTAAAAAACTACTTAGTTGATCCCAAAACATGTAAATCCATCAAAACCTCCAGATCAAATTAGTTCATAAAAGGTATATTCATCTTATAGTGAAATGATAAACAAGTTATATTCTTTGAATATCACGATGAAGTGATTTTTAAAAACCATGTACATGAATATCACCATCTTTGTTCACACTTTGTTTTTATTAACTAGTCATTGTCTAAAACATTAAGTCCCCATGATTTTAAATAAGACGCCTTCTTTTAGGTCTCAACAAACATTTTTCATAATGATTTCAATATATTCTTAAATCATGTCCATTTATGCTTATTGCATCTCAAATTTAATCTAAAAACTTATATTTTCTGTTTTTTAAAGATATTTGTTGCCTCATCCAATTATTTTTTCCTTACTTGTACATTAGGTAACTCATATTTTTAATATTATGTAGATTCAGTATATGTGAAGTTATTTTGTAAATATCTACACTTATTAGTTTTGTGGGGACTGATTCGAGTCGTTTCGGCGCCTGAACTTGTCATTGGTGTCGTCTCTTGGTCTTGGTTTATCTGTAGTTTTAAATCAGCTTTAGGCGTCAGGGTTGGATTGACGTTCTGGTGTTACACTAACTTGTGGTTAGGTTTGCCCTCTACCCGTATTTGAGAAGAAGTACCTTCCCCATGTAGTATGCTAACTAACAGTCGCAACAGTGGCATGCAAACATCTATCAGCAGGCATGAATGAGTTCTAATTGACTGAGGTAAGATATATGTACCCATATTCATAGTGAGCTCTGTCTTCTAAAATAGTAAAGTTAGTCCTAAAATCGGACAACTGAATTCACATAAAATAATGGCAGTCCCAAAAGTGATGATGATGAGCAGCCCATTGATTAAGTTAAGAAACAGCTTGTTTCCCCATAGAAAACTTAGCAACTTATTTCACATTTATTGCATAGATGGGATTACTTTGTTCAATCTATGGTACTTTCACTTTGAATTTCTAAAGATGATTTTACTCTTCTTAATTATGAAACAGTGGACAAACTTCATAGACTTGTATTTTTAAGACTTTTTTCATAGTTTCTGGTAATCCTTTGACATATAGACAATTACAACGTAGTTATCCTTAAGCTGCACATCACCATTTGTTTTATTAGATGGTACTTATTTAAATTAAAATTTTTAAACTTGAAACATGCAATTATACCTTTTATAGGAATTAACTATTTCTTCTTTATAACAATTTTACTTGATTTCCACCAAAAAAGACAGACTTCACTTTTTTTTCACTAAACCTTAAAAAAATGCATATTATTATAAATTATAATGAACTCATTTGGTTCATAGCATGAAAGATCATTGTTATAGTAAATTAATTATAAATTTGTTCTAATTGTTTATACATTATAATTAGAACTCTACATATAGAACTCAATAAATCAACACTAGATTAATTAAGTTTGATATTGTCAAATATTTGATAAACTTGAATGGATTTCACCCATCCGTAACACTTCTAGACAATTTGTTTGCTCTTTTATATTGATCAGGCAGTAACTGCTGTACAGGCAGTCAGTGATCAATGGAAAATGATAGTCAGTGATAGTCAGTGATCTGATTATCAGGAAAAAAAGTTAGTTATTTGAATGTAGATATATTGTTTAATTTAAACTCAATAAGAATTAAAAGAATATATACAAATATGACACATAACGATCAAAAATAAAAAAATTGACCCAAATGAAGAGCATTCGTTATGCGTTTCAAGTTTTAATATGTCCATCGTCCCAGTGAATGTCGACAGAAGTGATGTTAGAATAATTAGAGTAATTTAAAGTAAGTTAATATTGTAATTAAATTTGTAAAAAAAAATGAGGGGCCTACACTCAACTTTACTATAAAATATAATTATAATAAACTCATTCACAATCAATTGAGTTTTCTTTTATTTTAATGTGATTATCCTGTAGACAATAGATTTTAGTTTTTAATTTTTTTTGCAACTATATCCTTTCCATCAGTTATAGTAATCTTGAAATCATTGATCCAGAATAATTTGACATCAGACTCCTATGTAAAGCGGACGTGACTGTCTCATTGTGCTTCGTTATGTTCTCTATGTAGTTTGAATAATCAATTTTAGGTTTGAAGTTTTTTTAGCGAACTTTATAATTATCATTGAAGATGGATGTTCTCTTTCCATTTGTTGTAATTATGATTTGCAAAAACTGTTTAATCTCTTAAAAGCCTTGCATTCACATTAGCATCCTAAATTTTCCGCCTCTTCGACAGAGTATGGTTTCTTCGTCTGATATTATTGCAGATTACTTAAATGTTAGTTAAGAGGATAAAGTCTGGTTAGATAATATCTATAAATAGATTTAAATCTAAGCTCTTACGAATAGAACTTAATACTTTTCATATATAGCGTAACATTACACTTTAAAAACACTATGCTTATGAAATTCGTATTAGAACATTATGAAATAAGAAATTAAGGTTTATTGCTACCTCAGAAAGTGGTTTAAAATTAGTAATCTGTAAAACATCATACAACATATGGTTTGATTTTACAGTTTTTAAGAATTTGTTCTTCAAAATTGTATAAATTCATTAAAAGTTTAATTGGAAACTGAACTTTGAAGATAATGAACAAATTTTAGGTTTCATTCAGTTAATGCGTCTGTAAATTTCATAACCTAACAATTTCAACACTGTAACGCTAAATGTTGAAGGAAAAAAATGTGTTCCAAGATTACATTTTTACAGAAAATTTACTTTTTCGTGGTTCAATACTGCTGAAAAACAATAATGCATATCTACATTATAATAACAACTTCAAGATAAAATATAAATTTGATTCCATAAAAAATGTGGCCTGTATTTTGATTACAAATGTATGGATCTAAATATTTGTTTGACAACCAATACAGTTTGTTTCTATTGTAATATGACAATAGTGTAGACGTAATATCAAACGCTACGGTAATTATTAAGAAACACATAGATGATTAGTTTAATGATTTTGTTCATTGTAATGTGAGCATATTTATTCAATTAGTGATAAAAAAACTTGAAATCATTGATTTAGAAACATATATGTTAATATTGCTTTTTGTCTTCTGTGGCACAGATGCTCATCAAACACCTCAATCTGTGTTTGTGTTAGATCTCTGTCAATCTGTTTAGATTGACATATCTAAACTCATCAAATCTTCTTCATATAGAGTCTGGATTCTGCGTGTGATGTTTACAGCTTCCTTATATAAGTGCTGTTTATAGGTATAATTTCATTCTGATTCGATCAGAGGTATGTCAAGTATACTCACAAGCTTTCAGATTGACTCATAAGTTAAAATTTTTACACTGAATGTGAAAAAAGAGTCTTTGTTAAATGCTTAAGGTGAACCTCACGGAGGCTGGCTTCCATGATCTAGATCAACAAAAGCTATAAAGCATAAGCCTACATATATGTAGTCTCTATAAGACTAATGGTTACGTGTCGAAAGATATCATCAAGAATTTCAGAGAGTTGAGATATAGGAAAGAATAGGTAAATAAGGGAAGGAGTCAGAGATTACAAGAAAAGTAGAAGGAAGGTCAAATACCCAGACTCAGTTGGCTGGAGTGAATGGTCGGTTAAGGTTCTATAGTTCTTTGTTACTGTCCTTCATATATCCCGGTCCTTCGGTGGTCGTTTACCCTGGGTCCACAGTAAATATTCAGACTGTACCTGAATCTGTTCAAAAGTATATAGGTCCAACAGTTAGAGTCAGGTTGATAGTATTTACACAGTCTGTGCCAAACCCCATTTGTCCTTTGCCGCTGCCGTCAAGGAAGCCTGCTACCTGCTAGCTGACAACCCTTGTCAAAAGGGATTTAACCTCTGAGCCTGCTCCTGTTATCAAGACACCTCCTCCTTCAACCTTCAGCCATCACAACTAACAACACCAGCTCTGCATTATTAGCCCCCCGCGACCGAAGACCAACCATCTCAGTATTTTTTTCTTTTCTGGCAACATGACATTATCAGTTTAGGACTTTATTAAAACTATGATGAATCAATTACTGGAGTTCAAATCCAGGGACTGGACATTCTCTTTATTTAGGCTAGGGAAATGTTTTTTCTCGCTTCCAACTCTGCATTCTTCCCCTCCACCGAGTCTTCTTCCTCATCAAGACCTCCCACTACAAACAAAAAACAAAAAAAATCCTCATCTCTCAAAAACTACCACCCTGGACCCAATAAAACATCCCGAATGACCCGATCAGCTAGCAGGTCTTCTCCAACCTCAAAAAGCCCTCCATCCCTCTTATCTCGCAACTATTTTGCCCCCTGGATAGCATCCTTGAGAGAAGTGACTCTGCAACTGACGAACAACCAGTAGGAGAACGGACAGACACCGGCAATACAAAGAAGGACTCCTCCAAAGACTTGCCTCCCCCTATAATGATACGGTCAATGTCCGGCTTTCAGAAGCTACGAGTATTTGAACGTGCTAAACTTCTGAGTGAAGCTAAGGTTACCTCTGAAAGACAATCCATCAGAGTCCAAACCAAAGATCCGACTCACTACAGACAGCTGACGAGACAACTGAGATAGCTGAATGTTGATTTTCACTCGTTTAGACCCCCGTGGGAGTCCAGACCGGGGAAATTCATCATCAAATAACCCCCCACTGACTCAGACACAGCAGACCTATAAAGAGATTTGCCGACTAAAGGCTTTAGAGCTCGTGTGAGACAGGTGATATCGAGGAGACCTCGTTTTACAGGTGACCCTACACCCAGGCCCTTAACCGTTTTCGAGGTGTTGGTGGAACCTGACCCTCAATACAAACATGTGTACATTGTTTGGGGGCACATCCCGCCAATTATTCCGAAGCCTCTATTTATAGCCTTCAAATGTCATTTTGACATTTTCAAAATGTTAATTAAATATAGTCAGAAGAATTTAAATGGTATTTCACAATAAGCAAGGTAAAGTTCAGCACATATAGTGCAATAACTTACTGAAAATAATAAGTAATTATTATTAATATTATAGGTAATAGTAAGTAATTATTATTATCTAAATATACCCGATAATTCAAAATCACATGTCAATATATTATGTAAGCATCACTATTGC
Organism: Hermatobates lingyangjiaoensis; assembly: GCA_026182355.1. NCBI lineage: Eukaryota > Metazoa > Arthropoda > Insecta > Hemiptera > Hermatobatidae > Hermatobates > Hermatobates lingyangjiaoensis. Next base: position 2,365,970 of record JAPFBL010000050.1, on the reverse strand, counting down.
GATGTTATTTTGCTACTACAAGGTCTTATGATACTTGAAAAATCCACCAAGGCAATTCACCTTCTCTTACGCACCATCACTAAGGTCCTTCATGGTTTATTACTTTACTATAAGTAAAGTATAGTGATCGTGAAAAAATTTGATCTCGAGATTTTGACGGAATTACATGTTTTGAGGTCCCAGAAGTCGTTTTATGACGTTTTTACGATGATGTCTGTGTGTGTGGTGTGGGTGGGTGGGTGGGTGGGTGGGTGCGTGTGTTAGCATTGCTTGTTACCACGCTACGGTCCAGAATCCTTGATGGATCAAGTTGTTATTTTACACAAAAATGGGCCTCATAAAGACAAAGATCCCTATTGTTTGAGAAGAATTATGTATGATGGAAAAGTCACTTTTTTTGCCAAAAACCGTTTTTTTTAAAACATTTATTTCTCCTTAACTGATAACTCTACAGTTTTGAAATTTTGACATTACCTTTGAGGTTTCAAATGCAACAAACGAAAAATATATTCAGAATTTTAAAACAACAGGAAATATTTTTTTTTCAATAAAATGTAAAAATTTTGACTTATAATTCAATCTCAAACCTTGTGAGAGCGATACAAGCCATACTGTTTGACGGACAAGAATGAAACTATGCCTACAAATAGAACATTATATGGAGAATGAGTTGAGATATTTTTTTCTAAAATTACATTCGCTAAAGGGGCGTTACAGTACTATTTGTGTTTTCAGAAAATGTTTTTTTGACGCTAAACGGCTCGTTAAAAAATAATGAAAATTTGACCAAAAATGGTACAAAAAATTAGCAATTCATAAAAAAAAAATCATGAAGTTTCAATTACGGGAAAGAGCAATAACGATATAAAAACTCTTTGTTTATCCTAGACTAAGAGATCACCTGCTATACTTGTCGAATTTTTTGTATTTTTTGTATTTACATTGTTTACATTGACTTAGAAATTTTTTGAGCGAATCCACTGAGATAAAATTGATGTTTCTAATGGAAAAATGAAAATATATTATTGACTTATAAGAGATGTAAGAGGAATAATATTGTGCAGGTAAATAATAACACTCATTAAAAAAAAATTCATATATATGTTATTTGACAAAGGGGAAGGAAAATGATCTTATTAAATACTAAGAAGCCATAAAATTTCCAGTATAATAATTCTGTTAAAAACCAAAAATGTAAAAGATAATTCAAAATATAAATCTTTCGTTTAGAGATTAATAACTGTAATTATCGTACATCTTTAATTAACAAATCACCTTAAAACAACATTTTCTTCGCTGTTTAAGAAGTTTTTCAGAGAAAAAAAGGGTATTTTACTGTTTCAAATTTGAAAATTTTACATTAATATTCAATGTAGAAGGATGTCAAGTAAACGATGTAAGAAATCTACTGGCTATTTGAACAATAGCCATGTTCTCTTGTAGGATACTATTTCGTTTAAAGAAATGTTCACTTTGGTTTTTCTAAAATGTTATTACTGCTGTAGTTATACTAATGAAATTATTTGCTAATAATAAATTATTTGTGATGTACAAAAATAAGCTTATAAATTGATATGTCCTTCAATCACTATCTGTACTACCTCACGAATGCAATGCTAATAATTATATCCGATTTAGATATTTATGTTATGCTTAAATGATACGTATGTTTTATATACTCAAGAAATTTGACATTGAGTTACTTATAGTAAAGTAGAGTGTAGGCCACTCCAGATTTTTTTTTTGTTGATATGGACTCAACATCAAAGATTCAGTCGTGTTTCAACTTAACTGTCTTAGGAAATGATAACTGTTGAATAACTGTATCACAAGCCCACCATCATTAAGTGTCAAAACTGTCCTATTAATAGTGTTGTAACAACTCTTTCTGTTACTTCTCTTTATCACTGTCCTTGATAAGGAACTTAGTTCATATCAAAATCAAGAATTTAAAATATTTATTGTTATGACTTAATTATGATTCTTATTTTGAACTAGTGCTATTAGTCAATGATCTCTTCCTTATAAGCATACTTATTGCTTCTTTGTTTTAGTAAATTTACCTAAACCATCGAAATTGAATCTATTGGAGGGAAATTCTTTTTTTTGTAAAGAGAATAGTATATTTTCTAAGTCTTGTATATTTATTGATAAACAAAGATAGTTTTTATGAGTTTGATCTTCGAGAAATAGAACTTGCAGCTGTAACGCTAAAATCTCAGCAAGCAGTGATGTTTGGAATTTATCTTTGGACTTTATTTATCTTTCTGAAATAAATTTCTCTTCATCTAAATCGTCATCTTGTCGATCAGATGACAGATGATCAGATGACAGATGATCAGATGACAGATGATCAGATGGCTTTCATGTTCAGTGCTAAAGAGATTTAACAATGCAGGTAAAGGCCATTTCCTTCCATGACTAAAAAGCTCTTAAAATCTAACAGACATTTTTTATTTAAACGGTCAATTATAAGTGACACTTTCAAAATGTATGCAACAGCAAAGTCCTGCGCGACATGCAATGTAAATATTATTCACAAGCAAAACAGACCACAAACTAACGTCCGTAAAATCAAAAGATGTTTGTGTTTCCAGAAGCAGAACTAGTAGTAATAATGTGCATTCATTATTTTGTTCTTTTTTTTTTTCTTCGTTTCCTTTCTAAAGAGCACAACACTATAGTTTCACTTCCTTCATTATGGTACTTCCTTAAAAAATTCTCTATGAATCTAAAATAAAAAAAAAATCAATTTATTTTCAATGTTTTTTTGCTCAAGTATATTTCAATAGTTTAATTTCTGTATTAATTATTATTTTACTACAAAGATCGTATAGTAATTCCAAAGAAAAGAAACATCAAACTTTGTTCAGATTTATACCTTCTGAAGTCACCCAATTCCGTCTACGTATAAGCTTTTAACGATAATGAGCGTGAAAATGTGTGAGAGAGAAAATGAAAGTGAGAGGAGATATATACTTAAAGAGGATACAGGCTACATCATTTGAAGAATCATATTGAAATTAAACAAAAATATATCCCTTCAGAGGTAAATTATCGATTTTTTTTCTTAATATTGACGTACAGGAAAGAGGCATCAAGTTAGTCTCCACTGTCACGTACTTTTCACTAATGCCTTTTTCTTGGTATAATAAAAACTTGATCTAGCAAATGGAGTGACTGTAGTTCGTCTACAAGGTTTTTATACCATAGGTGTTGGCATTGAATATTGCTGTATTAAATGAGTACTTTTTTTTATTTCTGTAATATTTAGTATATAAATAGTCAAACAGGTCAGTGATTAACATGGTGTGCGTCAGAGAGGGAAAAAAGCAGTAGTAAGACAGGGTAAATTCTTAACACTCTACTATAATGCTGAATGATTTTAAATTATAAAATGGTGACTCATACTTACTGTATTATTCTAATGTAGTGCAATCAGTTATTATGTGGTATTTACTCATTGTAGGGTAAAAATCTAATGGAATGGTCTCCACATATAAAAATTTTAATGATATAAACAACGCGTTTCGAACACGTTGTTTGCCTGAGGTACTTTAACACGTTAATGCCTGAGGAAGAACACTATGTGTTCGAAACGCGTTGTTTATATCATTAAAATTGTTATATGTGGAGACCATTTCATTAGATTTTTACTGTATTATAAGTTACACATAGTTTAAAATTTATAATTTAATAAAGTTGAAAATAAACTATTGTTTTACTTTAATATGTGGCAACCACCAATCACTGGTTGAACTGTACTCTTGCATGTGGTTCCAGGATCTAAACAGTAGAATATTAAAAACAGGTGACAACAAGTAATCACCGGTTGAACTTGACTATTCCTTATATCTTTCAAGATCTAAAGAATTATTTTTTTAATTTTTCTCAGTTTTTCATAAAACCTTTCTCACTTGTGAAAGAACCTTTGAACAATTAGAATAGTAACCAATTTTAAGTGTTTTTTTTTGTTTTTATCTCCATTTCATTAAATTGGGAATCGCCGTATTTGTTCATTTTGTCAATATTCAACAACTTTAATTCCCAAAACTTTATTTACTAACTATTTCAGATATGAACTTGAAAAAAGTTGTACACTCCATATTTAATGCATGAATGAGAAGAAATCATTCATTGTAATATTCAACATAACTTAAAATTTCTCCTGTGATTTAACTCAAATTATCTCAACTGTATATTCAAAAAAATCATTTGGCTAGTCAAAACGATTGATTTGTTTAATAAATTTGTGCTTAAGCGTCCTATCGTACATCACATAGATTGAAACCAATAAGTTGTTAATTATAAGTTCAAATCATTTAAACATTATGCACTGTGTGGTTAGGATAACTTTTTATTTCAATTTTGAAGTTATGCAAGTTTCCAATTCTATTTGAGATGTCGGTTCAATTTTGTTATTTGTTTACCTAACTCTTTCTGGTATAAGCATATTATATGTATAGTATCGCTATTCTATTAAAAAGATGGAGTTGTGGCCCACATGTTAGGAGCCACTGGCTTATGGTAAATGCAGGTCTAAACCCAAATATGATTAATAGAGTCGAAATAAGCTTCCAATATTACATTACACCTTCTCACAATTTGTCTGCAGTACAAGTGTATTCTCTGTTCCATTTAAGGTAAAAATATATAAATTAGGACTGCTCTTCTAAAACACTATTTATATCTCAGTTTTTATTTAATCGTGTGTCGCCTTATCCCTTATTTCGAAGACATTAATATCAGTTTCATAAGTACATTTCTATGTTCTATTAAAGGAAATTTTAATTTAAAGAAAAATTATTTCCTTTATATTGAATGGGACTTTTGAATTAAAAGTGGCAGTTAGTTTCTTAAACTGCCAGTTTATTTTTCTTAAAATAAACACATGTATATTTCACAAAACCAAATTCATCTTAAACAAGTAAATAATTTTAAAATTAAATTCTTATGAGACATTACATTCAAAACCTCAAAAACTTGACATTAAAAACTTTTGTAAACAGTTCTTATGACACAGCCTGATAGAGAAGCAATGTGAATAGAAATTGGTTATCACTATAAGCTTGTATTGCTTTCAGATTGGTATCAACTGACATAATAAGGGACAAAAATTATAAATGAACTATTTAAAACAAAAATTATTTAAGTTTAGTTCAGTATAATTTAAAATCAGTTACAATATTGACTTGTAAACATATTATACATTTGCAGAATGCCCAATTCTAGTCCTGGTCGGTCTACCTACATATTCAGTCAACCGATTAAGGGTTTTATTAAAATTATTTTATTTCTTAAAATATTCACAAGTTTGGTTGGTTAGTCGGTTATATGGTAATTAAACCAAAGAAAGTCAGATCTGCGATTGAAGGGAACAATATGCCCTTACCAGGGTTTAACAACCTATCGGTTTCTCAGATAGATAGGAATGAAAAATTTGAATACGCTAAAATGTATTTTTTACAGAAACAATTCCGATGACTTGGGTACGAAGAGAAGAAAGAATAATGATAATAAAGATTATGAATAGATAGTGGTCGTTAAAATCAGAAAGACAGTTAATTAATGAAAAAAAGATTGTTTAATAAAAGTCAGAAACACTCTTGAGACGGTAAGATCAAAAGATATGGAACTTAACTTTGCCATCTTTTGCCAGTTTATTGAGGAGTGCACCCAGGTAACTTCTTGCACCCTTGTAAAACTTCTGTCTCAACTAACATAGTACATTGGAATGTCAGTATTCAATGGACTGAATATGGTTAGGATAGGTTGCAGTGGCAGCCCCATAAAGAAACACACGTAGGCCGACCATTGGGCCTTTGTTATACCACACAATCAAGATTGATTCTACAGTGGGAGTCCAACATTTTGCCTAACTCAAGTGTGTTTAGAGAATGGATCTTTAACGAGTACCTGACATTGTGCAGGCTCAGGACTGACAGTTTAACATCCTTCTCCGAGGGACAACGTGCTCAGATTTATTTACTTTCCGCGTCAATAAATCGAAAGCCAGTTGGGTATCGAACCCCAGTCCTATTAGTTCAGAGGCAAGTACGTTAACCACTAAGCTAACCTGACCCCATGGACCGACTATATCATAATTCTCCGCAAGAGTCTGTGTTTGTACGCCGATATCATTCATGAGTTATTTAGTGCAATTAAATCACATTTTTTGTCATTTCACTAAATCTTCTCCTTGCATAATTTATATGGATACTTTAAATGTTGTACCTTATATTCCACTCTCATGCTTTTTCAGGTGGACAGCCACGGCAACACACTGCTGCAGTTGGGTCTCTCAGAGCCAAGCGCTCCCGGTCAACCCAAGCGCCGCCCTTCGGCCTTCCAACCACCCCTCGTCCAGTGCGATGCCCCTGACCTCCCACCACTTACACATTTCCTCCACAACGCCGCTCCTTTCATCCTTGTCTCACCCTTTCTCCTTATCCTTTCTTCTATTATTCTTTGTAGGTAGTACTATTTTTAAACTGTAGAGACCCTAACTGACCCAAAAATTACCATCATTTTCCTCTTCTCAACGACCGATCTATCTCAAGGACTCCCCTTTGCTATTTCTATAGCATTATCTTTTACTATACCCTAATTATCCAATATTTTTTCCTGAAATCATATGTTATAGATATTTTTAATAAAACTACCCAATTTTACTAAAACTGTACCCTTCCATGGCTAAGTTTCTTAACCTTCAATATCCAGGTGTTCCAATTTCACCATATCATTTATTCATTTACAATCCTCCTCCTACGACCAAGGTTGTCAAATGACTATATTTTGTAGCAACATTTCTTAATTTGGCTATTGTACGATAAAACAAGTAACTATGAGTAGATAAATCATATGATCCGGTCTAATGTTGGTCTAATTTAAATAAATAACTCTCAACTTTATTGTCATACAATCCTATATCAGTTATCAGAAGTACTCTTGTTTTAATTTCAAACTCTATATGTCCCATACTTCAGTAAAAACATATAGGAGAAAACAACGGAGGGTGAAAATATAATGAAAAAAAAAAACGGCTTACATGGAATGAAATAATAAATTTGATGAGGTGGTAAATAATATGCATATTTTGCGAGAGTATTCATCTAATTTAAGGTGATTGGGGTATTGAAGTACAAGTGATGCAATCTATATACTTTGGCCCAGCTTATGCATCTACCAAGAGTGTGGACACTCGGTTCACAAAAGAATCGAATACATAAATGAAACAAACAGGAGGCACTTATGTTATCTTTGGATCTGAAATATTACTAGTGTAAGAACACTAGTGAAATTTAGGTATGGCACTTGGTAATTGAAATTCAAGTGAACAACTGGATGAAAATGTTTTTGTTTATTCTATACGGTTCAAACTACTTAATAAATTTTTAATGCTAATAAACAACGATAATATAGACACAAATAACTGTTTTAATTAATACTATTTGATTTAATTTGTAACAAATTGGTTCATTACAAATTTTCAGGCGAAAATTCTTGTTGCAGATAGACAAACTTTTTAGAGTTTCATTAAAAAAAACTCCAGTAAAATTAGATGTTGCCTTGTCAACAAATCATCTGATCTTACTTTAAAATGTCGTCTAACAAACTATTGACCTGAAAAAATTAAAACAAAACTTTAATTTTTAGTCAGGTCAATATTCTCAGTTTCTTTAATTATCAAAATAAAGAATAGACGACAATTGAAGCCTGGGATGAATATATAAATTAAGTTCACGGAAATAACACACATAAAACAGATCACAATAACTGACTAGCATATTTTCACTGTCTCATCATGACTCACAAATATGTGAGTCACTCTGCAGACAAGCCATGACTGTGGAGTGACTGACTCCTCTCATGTCTTCGGAGTGGCTTACATCTGTCTGCCTCATGACGACGCAGTCAAAATATAGTAGTGATTTTCTGTGCTCTGTTTTATTTGTATTCTTTCTGTAAATTTATTTTATTCAGTTATTAGAATTGTTTCATTTAATTGTCTATATATATATATATATAGAGAGAGAGAGAGAGAGAGAGAGAGAAAGAAACACTTAGTAGGATCTATATTTCGAGACAAAGTTCGTCTTCAAGAAGAGAGTAGAAAGAAAGAAGAAGAGGTACGTTCGTTTAAGATTGTCGGTGAAATGTCATTCACTTTGGTTGAATCCTACATTTTTTTTTTAAACTTTAGTGATAGTTTCACCTCTTTAGATTGAAACAAAGCTGTATAGAAATAAAAATTGTTATATGAATTGTATAAAATTTTCTCAATTTGGCGGCCTGACAACCTTTATTTAAAGTGTGATTTCTTCTTTCAATAGTGCAGTCTGAACATAATAATCCATGATCAAACCACAATATCAAATGTGAAAAAAAGACTAAGATCTTTCAACCGTAACAAGCAGTCTTCGTCAGTATCAAAAATATAACTGGAATCCTGGAATCCAGTTGGGTTTTTGACTTAGACGAAGACTGCTTGTTACGATTGAAAGGTCTTAGTTTTTTTTTTCATTTCATATTTTGGTTTAATCATTGATTGTTATTTCACGTGCTTATTGTAAAATCTTGATATATAATAATTCTTATATCTTTGAACATTATAACAATCTTGTTTCTTTTATGTATAATGTAGCATACCAGAAAAATGTACACAAAATGTTTGCTATACAACTGTAAATCAAATAAAATTAGGTATGTTGTGAACTGTAAAAATCAAATCCATTTATCTTTCAAACTTGAACCATCTAATGAAAAAAAAAACTGTTTACATTTTAACTGTTTTAAAGTGAATTAGTCGTCAGTTGATATAACAATTTAGCTTCATTCATAGATAACTATTTGTGATTTAATTATACATTATTATAACAATACATTTAATGATTGTCACTTAATGAAGTAATCTGATCGCATCTTCTATTCTTTTGGTTTTATTATCAAGTCATACTTAAAGGTGAGTATTGGAAATATTGGTGAGCAGTTTGTTATTTTATAAAATAATTATAATTATATAAATAGCTATTGTCGCTTAGTTGTTGTGACCATTTTTGGCCCACGTCCATGTTCAAGTGAAAATATTTTACAAGTGCCTTGGGATAAAATCTTATAGCATTTATTTTGTCTTCAAATTCTACTACATCTTATGGAGAGCTAATTCGGATTACATATACCAATAAATTGTTTTATATTTAATATGTCAGTTGATTATAGTAATCTCAAGGATATATTGAATATTAAATACGACCCTATTAAAGCTGAAAATTAACTGAGAACACATAAAATAAAAATACACTTCCAAAGACGACATATCAGAATTCCTTTGTCTACAAGAGAAAACCAGAAGTCGAAGGGAAAGAGAGACTGTTTGATACCATGCAAATGGTTCAACAGAGGCGAGTAGAAATAACTATTTCCAAGTAAAGTGATTAAAACCACTGACATAGGCCTCTGCTGGATTGACCTGAAGACACAATTCCTTCTTGGTCTGTCAATCCCCACCTGATGGTAAATAATCCTTTCAATTATCGATCATATCGTCTCTTCTGACTCTGTTAACTTCCTGTTTATATTACATAATCCATAATATTTGCAGTAATCCTTCTATTATTGAAGCATCTATCAAACTTTCAAAGCCAATATTCCAGTTTTACTTGTCTCCAATGCAATAGAAAAATGTAAGAAATCATATAACAATCAAGAATTACACAGATATCTAAAGGTGGAAAGATAGAACATAAAGTTAATATAAATATTCTTGACTAAAAGTGAAGGAACTTACAGAAGTATGAAATTGTATAATTAAAAAAAGTATAATAAATATTACATTAGATTATTAATATGTATATTTTTAGAAATAGAAGAACTTTAATGAAACTTAAGATTAAAATATATCTTTGTAAAAATGTTTAATACATTGTAAATATATACCCTTAGGCATCTATATAATTGTTTAAATTACATAATTTTTTATGTTTTCCTGGGATTATTCGTCTATGAAGAAGATTGAAAAAGAAACAAAGTGTTGACTTTGATAATTTGATTTGATTTTGGAAATTTGAACAATTTTTGAAAGATATTTTATAACCACTCGTTTTTCAGAACAAATGCCACCAAATTTATATATATGTATATATATTACAGTTACCTCTAGAAAACAAAAAAGAAACTGACACAAACGGCTCTCGGTTATTTTGGCTGTTTTGCCGTCTTCAGGAAAGGAGAAAAAGAAAAAGAAGAAGAAACCCAGGAGTTGAGACATGAATGCATCCACCGACCGATACAATATATATATATACCAAAATATTGGTTTCTGTCAAAGTTACAGCTTCAGAAGACTTAAACATGTATATATATATATATATATATATATATGTATATATATGTCCAGGCAAAAGGGTAAAAGTACCAACACAAGAACGAGATAGATGGTACCAAGCTTTTGGAGACGGACTAGGTCACAAACTATCAAGAATCTCATGAAACATACGGTGTACAGTGGATTGAAATATTTATCATTTAGCTTACCAACCTATTTGGTAATGACAACCGTAATGGTTATAAGAGAATTACCAGTGTTGGGTTTTCTGATTGGAATGTCAGCAGCCAGAATATAGTTACAAGTTTATTTGTATATATAAGCACAGAATCAAAGTCAAAACTAAATTGTAGAACAATTAAATTTTGTTAAATTTTTTTTCATATCCTCTAGCAAGTAATTTTAAAGGCAAATGTCTTTAAAACGTGTAAAATAAGGAAATTAAATTACGACGCCAGTAGTAAAGTTACTTTAAGTCCTGTTGAACACTATTGCATTATTTTCTTTGCATCGTGCTGACAGATATTATATAGCTGGTTTTTCTTCAAAGTATCAAGCTATCACTAATAATTGTTTAGTTATATGTTTAATATGTAGTCATGGGTCTGTTATACTTGGTCACTAGACAGTTTTAACAGGAATGGAAGAAAACCTTTTGTCCAAGAGTTTGGGACTCCTTTTATTGCACAGATGCTGTTTTTCTGTAGCATATATTGTTCACTCTATTGATGCTACGAGTCAGATGGTTTCATGAACTACCTCTAAATACAAGATGCTGTAAGTATCAATGTCTAAATATAGAATTCCTCTTGTACTTAACGCCACCATGTGAATATTGGTAGTATTTGCAATAGAACGAAATGTTTCTTTGCAGTCAATATATGATTTCAACAGAATCCTTTCATGATATGCTTTGGTTAAGTTTGATTTATATTTCGTAAGAAGCTTCAACATTAATGTTTAAATGAATATTTGATTACGTTAATTAAATAGTTGTGGACCATATATAGCCTTGTGCTGGTACAGTTTAAATATTTCATTTTTCTTTTAATATGTTAAAGTCTTTAATAACTTTTAAGTATTAAATGATTAAAAGAAATTAATTTAATAGAGCTTTTGTTGGCATCACTTGAAATTTAATCAGCTTTCATTTATAATTCCCAATTAGTGGTTGTTTCATGGATGATTCTCTTTGATGTTTGCATTCTGTTCGAAAAGCATTATCGTAAGTGTTAGGATTTTCTCGATTAGACAAAGTTCCTTCACTTAACATTATATATTCATCGATGATAAACGGTTTCTTTATTTCTGTGCTATCTTTGAATGCAACAAACAATTGTGCAAAATTATTTTACCTCAAAACCTTTTCTTTATGTTTCAAAATTCATTCATATGTTCCCATTATTCTATCAAGGATTAATAAACACGTTTCTTCTTCTTTCATTGACTGCTTTCTCTAAACATTAACTTAATGACTTTTGGAATCATTTTAAATATTTCAGTTACTATTTTTTATGTTTAATGGCACTTTATAGTATTTTTTATTCTTACCACCTGACGTGATAAACGGCTCTTCATGAAACCGATGTACGTTGAGAAAATGTTTTTGTTAACTTTTTTTTATCTAAAATCAATTCCATTTACCTCCATAATAGCCAACATAATATTAACGGCATTTTGGTCAAATTTAACTACTTTGTACTACAGTGTGAACGTATATAACAAAGTACTGATACTTAACTTTTCAACTAGCAAATATCTCATAGAATCTATCGACATCCACGAGAATTTTGCTATCATTTTTAATATATAACAGGACGAACCTATAAGCTTATCTTACATGAAAGAAGAAAAGTGTTCTTCGTTTGAGTCCATACCATACCAGGCTATTTCTGTAACTGTTTGGACTTCCCTCTTACTATTTCCAGTCGTACTGGACCGCATGGTGCTGAAAGCCTGCGCATAACACTTTTGACTGTGAAGTGAATTTAATTCGCTCATTTCAATTTCCCTACCATTGTCACTTAAAAATTCTATAAAACATTTCTTATAGTACAGTTTTTTCACTGAAATTTAAATTTATTAATTTTTGTAATTGTGCCTTTAAATAACTAGGTACTTTTATTGGCCTCTGAGATCTGATTAAATCAAGTTCCATTGTTTGTAGTTTTTACCCCTCTCAGGAAGTGCCAATAGGTGAACTTTGTCCTGAAAATGGGATTCGCATATATCTTCATGAGTAGAAACAGTTTCATTTGTTTTCATTTAATGTTTTAACATGTATTTCAATGTTAATGGTTACGATTATTGAACTTAATGAATGATTGATGGTTGATTATTCAGATAATCAGGTTGTTTTTGTAGTTGTAAAATTAGTTTTATAATCTAAAAAAAAATTCACTATTCATAAAAACTGAATAAACAATAAATCTTTAGGAATGACATTTTATATTTTTACTGTCATAACTCAACAATTATAGTATTAGCACGCATTTGTTTGATTCCTTGTCAGTCTCTCGTCTTGTGTCAGCTTATTGCTTGTTCTTAGCTCTGTCAGACATTCATTGTATTGTTTTTGAAAATAAATTTTCGTGGTAAAACATTGCAAAAAATTGCAGTTTAAATATCGCAAAAAGTAAATCTTACTTTGCACTTTTTTGTCTTTTGTAATCAGTTAATGTTTTATCACAGGTGCGGAAGAGTTTCTTTTTTGATCGTTTACATAAATTAGATCTTACTAACACTATTGAGCCTAAAAGTATATTCTAGTTAAAAAGTGACAAAAATTCGATCTCTCTGCAAGTCTAGCTATTATTTCCATCAAGCCACAATTTTAAAATAAAAACGAATAATGCAATAGTTAATATTGTTATTGATTCAATAACCTTAATATTATTAAAAAAGCGAATTATATTATAGTAATATAATAATAATAATAAGTAATTCCATGAAATATTACTTAGATATGTTTAGTTTTAATATTTTGTTCTTACATTTCCAAAATAGCCAATCATGTTTATAATAAGGAATTAGCGAAGAAGTAACAGCTTGGACACACCTAATATTGAGTTTCATGTAATTTCTCAACTTTAGTACATTTGAACTTGAATTAATTTGGGTACTTTTTAAATCAATTTTATGTCTCTCAGTCTTCAGTTTTGTTTTAGTTAAACACAATTTCGGTTTTATTTTTATTCTAGAGTTATATCTGTTACTTGGAATAGTCCATCATTTATTTTAATTGTTTTTTTATTTTATAGTTTTCTACCTATTGTAACGATCAAATAAATATTAATTTCCTAAAGAGATTGTAACACTGATATCTACTGTAAATCTTCTTATTACTATTCAATGTCACAATAATTTAACAAATATGTCTATAACCACTTTTCTCAGTCACCTTTAAAACAGAGGATTAGAAATTTCCTGTAATTAAACGACAGAGTACACCGAATGACCCATGTCATTTAGGATGGTTTCATGTTAGAGAAGGGTTAGCATAGTTACCAAGAAGTATAATATAAATACAGAAATAAATTAAAATTCATTCATATTTCTAAGTTTAGATCAAACTTTTAGAGATTTCATTTTGTTTTAATTTAAATTGTTATCATAGGCCTACGAAGTAGAGTAAAAACAACAATAAATAAATAAGTAATTAAATTTAACTTTTCATAATGGAGTATGGAATTCAAGTACAGAACTCATAGGAATCAGAAATTAGGGGGGGAAAATATTATGAAACCCTTACATTAAGGAGATCATAATTCATAAAACTGCTAGCAGTGCAACATGTTGTAATTTAGTAATCATAATATGGATATATAATCTATCTCTGAACCCATGACCAACAACTAAAACAAATGGTTAAAACACTAACCATATCAGATATATGAGAAAACTATTATTGCACACAATATAATTCTCTATTACTTCCATAATCCTGCTTTAAAAAATATGCCAGTAATTTTGTCATGTTGTAATAAATATTATTCAAATTCATTGTATTACTTTAGTAATTTAAAACAATTTGTTTTTCCTTAACTATCAATAATATTATTACATAATAATAATATTCCTTCAGGATTAAAAAATCATTTCTTATTTTCGTCCGCCAGTTTTTTCTTAGACCTTACACTGTTATATTTCTACTGTTTCATACTCTCACCTTTTTCTTTCTTTTTTTTTATGATAGTAAGATGGCATTCCTCTTCCTGATGTGTCAAAGGAAAAATTTTTAAATAAAATAAAAACATCGGCTTTGAAAGTATGATTCCAACCTATATGTCCCACTGAACGTTCATTAAAATTTATGTTTTCCCAAATCAATATATAAAACTTTCCAATTAAAACTGAATGTGAATTGAATAAACAAAATGTATTATTTAAAAATTATTTTCACATTTTATCCAATTTTATGCAACTATGTATCTCTCACTGTTACTTTTTGAACATAAAAATAATAAAATATTTCATACAAGTTGTTCAGTATATATTTATTTAACAGAACAAGTCATTTGAATATATTCTCAGATTTTTTTTTTGTATTTAACATCAGTGTGTATTCATACATCACATTTTATTAATGGAACACTAGTCAAAAAACAATAATCATGTTTAGATTTTAGAATTTACCTGAAGTTAAGTTATTAAAAACAGTTGAGAAATAATAAGAGGGCAATCATGCCAATTTCCTATGAATACCTTGCAATTGAGCATTATTAGCAAAACTGATGATATATCTATGTTAATTCTAAGGTCATAAATTGCTTGAGAAATACATGTTGCTGTATAAGTATTTAAATGGTAATCAGTTAATTTTACTTAAAACTAATTGTCATTTGTATGTTTGAGATGTATGTTTCAAATTACTTACATAGGTCCTGAAGCCTATATCTAGCATGTTTATGAAAATAGTGATTAAATCAGCCACTAAAACTTATTTCTATACTTGTGGGTCAAAATATATGTTTGCTGTCAATTTATTTGTGAATGTACCTCCCTTTTGTTAACTGTTGTGATTCTGTCCCTCGAACTTCTTTAGACACGTATTCTTTAAATCCACACCTTGGAATTGCTCTAAGGCTTAGAGTCTAAGCAAACACTGTTACTCCATTTGCGTAAAAAATTCCAGTCATATGAACCCCATTTTAATACTACCATTTTCCCTTTGTAAATAATATCAGTGAATATGTATATGTTCAATTCTATTTGATGTTATTTTTTTTAAATAAATAACTTATGTTACATTAGTATTTAACTGTCAATACCCTGACGATTTCGATGTCTCATATCATCTACCAAAATTTTTGAAAGATTCTTATTACTACAGAAAGCAATATAGCTATAAAGCAGAAAACTCTACCTTCAACAATAGACAGCAGTTAAATTTAACTGCTGCATTTGACAAATTTGATTACATAGACTTAGAATTATTTAATGAGAACCGAGTGAAAAATATACTTGTTTTTGTATATGTTTGATACAACAAATTTGGAAATATTTTAAAGAGTTACTATGAAATGTAGAAACAATAAAATTCTTAGAACGCCACCAAGCATATATCTTATAGGGGTTAACGATGGTTACCCAGCGAGAGTTTTACAAAAAACTACATGTTTTGCTCTTTAACATACCTATTGCCAGGTAAATAGTTCCTGGTTTATTTAAGAAGTCAATTCATTTTGTGGACTATTAGAACATGCGAAAAGTACATTCTTTTACTCTTGCATATGTGGCGACTATTTTATACTACATATACGGTCTTTTGGAGAATCATATACTTTCGTATTAGTTACTGACTTAATACCAATGTTTCATTAGTTTGCAATGTTGTAAGAGAGAGTTGTCAATCAATATGAAAACCATTAGGTTCTATTTGTAGTGATATGCGATGGTTTTATGTTTAGGTTAGTTTCTTATTGGACCTACGAATGAAAACAGCCGAATAAGACTGTAATATACTACAAGAATAGAAAAACTCATAACTTGCTGTTAAGAAACAGTCCAAAGAAAAATACCCAGGAGCTTCAAAGTAGTCACTTGGTGTACAAGTATACTTGTACTACAGGTGAAAGTAAGAACCTGCCCTCAAAGTACATCGGGTTTACTACAACAAAGCTCTCCAGGAGATTAACGCTTCATTTGGCTGCTGGCGCTCCAAAGACATATGCCCAGGAAACACAATGTACAGTTAACCAGAGAAATGCTTGTGCAAGGTACTAGTATTATCCAACGAGAGGAAAATGTTGATAAACTTCGTATTTTAGAGGCTTTATACATCAAAGAAAGAAACTCCTCAATTAACCTTCAGGTGAAAGAAATGTCCGTTATTCCAACAAACAAGAACATAGAGCCGAAAATGAAATGAAATAAGAACGAAAACTGAAACTTGTACTCTAATTGACCAATAAGGCAAGTTCATTGGACCAATCAAAAAACACATCCACTAAGAAAGTTTAAAAAAATAAACTTCCAGTAGAAGATTTTACCCGACGATAACCAACGTAATTATGGTCGAAAGTTCGTATGAATTGATGTCCCTTGGACAATTGATGTGGAAGCTCCAACCACAAGATAGAAGAATCACATGCAAGATCGAGGCCAGCAGCTCAAAAATCGTGAGAGCAGAAGCTATTGCTACTTTTAACAATATATTTATGTATATAGTTCACAAAGGAAAGAGAAAAACAGATAAAAAATACTCACAACGATATTCCGACATTTGTCGTCATCGGGCAGAAGTAGTCCCTTTGAGTAGCTAAAGCTAACGCTTCAGCAATATATATATATATATATATATATATATATATATATATATATATAGGTCAAACTACAATATGAAAAGTGGAAAATGATTAAGATCTTTCATATTGTGGTTTGGTCATTGATTGTTATTTCACGTGTTTATGTGAAAGCTTGTTACATATATACGTTCAACTTGTACTTGTTGAATAAGTTTATGGAAATGAACATGTGTATGTCCAGGTTGAATCTTCTTTTTCATTTCATAGTAAAAGTATATAATATTACAAATAAAACAGTCTAAGAACCCAGAGAACATAAGGAAGCAACATATTTAAGTAAAGCTTCTAAAAATATTATCCTCATTTCAGTAAAGAAAACGAAATCAATTACATAATTGTTATGGAGTCAAATCAAATTAACGACAAACAATATTTTTTTGCATGAAGGTTGGTCAAACAAACTCAAATTTGGCCATCCGTCTTGAGGGGAAAACAGAAATGGAGACAAAGCATGTTGTAGACGCTACAGCAAGTAACCGTTATTTGTTCAGGTTCACATTTTAGTACCATTCATTATTCATATAAACATCTATAAAAAGTACAGTTTAAAAATACAAATTAATAACAATTTAGGAATATTAGTAAAAGCATCAATCTTATTTTATTTATATTTCAATAAGTCTATAATTTAATGTTTAATTGATTTTAAATTATATTTATGAATTTTATTATTATAATAAAGGTTAAACATTTTTGAATTTCAATATTTTAATCGGTTAATTATTTGTAATTTAATTTCTTATTTTAGATCTATCAAGTAGTATGAAAATATTAACAGGTGTTTTAGAAGTTAATTAAAAGTCGTAATTCGTAGAAATTTATATTTATATGACTAACGAATGAAAAGAGAAAACCTTTGTAGGTTTAAATACTGTGGTAGCACAGGTGTTTTAGACTGAGTGAAACACTCTGTGGAGGCTGTATCTCAAGACGATATTGTTAGAGTGGGGATCACGTGTTTCTAAAACTAAATGAACACAACCCTCTTACCAGGGACTATCATTAGAGAAATAACTTGTCTACTTTATCCTTCTTCTGGATAGAGTATGTCGGCATGTTCATCAAATTATTTTATAATAAATTACTTAAGTAAGCCCTTGTATAAAATATATACATGCTAATAAAATTCGTTCTTCTTATATTTTTATAGAAGTAACCAGTTGACAAACCGAATTTATCGTATTTTGGTGTCTCATCTAATATCATCGATCAGAGTAGGTCGGGGTTTTAACAAAATATGCAAATCTGAGACTAGTAAGAACCCTTCCACGTCCAACCACCCTTCTCAGTCCAACATGTTTCAGTAAACCTCATACACATCATAAAGGGTACAAGCTTACCTCATCTTGAAACCTCCTAAAATCAACATATTTTGCAGATCATCACGAACCTTCCTACATATTGGTGTCTCAGTCAACTCTGAAAGGAGTTGGCCTCATTCAGTTTTCTTTAACACAGAACTAACTTTTTTTTCCTTTTAATTTTAAATAACGTCTAACATACCACCTATTCTTTAGTCTACATTTAAATTAAATGTATTCACATATTATTAAAACTCTCTGAACATTCTGAAGATGAGAGATTAATTACCATAGTTCATGCTACTTCTTCAATGTTTTGATATTTCTATCCATTTTCAGGTCCTTTGCTTTAAGATTTGAGTTTTAAGTTATTCAGAAAGTTTTAGTAAGATCTACTCCGTAGGGAACTGAGTGGTAATTACATACAAATATGTACACAAATTGCAAGTTGTCTTATTTAACTAAAATTTAATTTATGATTCTATATTTTATTTAATTGTTTATAAAGAATAAATATTTTAAACTAATAATATCTAGCCAAATATTATGAGTCACAGACTTTGTAAAGATATTACTCAAACTTGATAATGATATCGAACGAGGAATAGAATGGAATAAAGAAATTTATAACGAACCTTTTAGTTTTTTAAGTCCAAATAAGACTTTTAATGACAACGTATAGGTTTATATTATTATATTATATTTTAAAATTTGAATATAACGAATAATTTTAATTAATATCTCAAACCATTTCCAATTTGTTTGAGATAGATAAATATGGCATACACCCATTTCGTGAAACGAAAATTATATAGAATAAAAATAAGGATATTTTAAAAGACTCATACATACGACCAAGAGTGCTGGAACCAATTCAAATTCTACGCTCAATTTATTCACTTTAGTAAAACAGTGATAAAAAGACTAGTCTATGTTTCCAGTAAAAAAAAATAAAATAAAACTGAAGTGACCTATACTCGAAATCATTATAAATAAAAATGATAACAAACTCGTTCAACCAATTGAGTTTGGTTTTCATTTTGTTGTGGATATAGTATAAACGATTAATTAAACACGAAGGTGAATTAGAAGGATCTATGCTATTATAATCAAACATATATGTCATCATGTTAGTTTTAAACTGGGGCACTGATCGGACAACGGACTCATGCGCGCAGCTGTTATATCCTTCCTATTATACTTCCTTCTCTCATTTCTAAAATTAACTTTAGATTCAAAGTTTTAATTGAAGTTTATAATTGAACCTTATAATTGTTTGCCTAGAAGTATCTCATCTTTTATTCCTTTAGATATTATTTGCTTACATATTTAATATTTTAACTGCAATTGTTTCGTATTCACATCGAAGTTCTTCAAATTTCCAGAGCCTTTTCGATATATAGTACATATTATTTGTATAACGCTAATTGCAGCTTTTATAAGAGGAATGTAAAAATAATGTCTGTTTTTTGTTCTATATTTAAAATAAATGTTTTATGTCTAAATATATTGATAAGTCCTTGATATCAAGTTGTTTTAATTTCCATAGAAATGCATGTTCAGTTGAGTAAGTTTTTTAGATTAAAATAGTTCCCGCTATTCTAAACACCTTCATCTGCTTTCCTTTTCTATCTTATTATAAATAAATATTTGCATCTAATATTTATATCTCTTATCATTTTGACCTTGAATGTGTAGTTTTAACTTATTACTAAAAACATATAAGAATTCCATGACTTCTTTTACATAATAGATTTTACAAAAACTAGACAATCACGCATAATACTTTTCTAACGTAGTGCAATAACTTATTCTATGGTATTTACTCATTGTAGGGTAAAAAGCTAATGAAATTGTCTCCACATATAAAAATTTAATGGTATAAACAACGCGTTTCAATCACGTAGTGTTCTTCCTCAGGCATTAAGTAAAAAATACGACACCAGAGAGTTATCTATAGTATACAGTAAATATAGTACAAAATAAAAATAAAATAAAATAAGGAAGAGAATACGAACCTAAGGGTGAGTGTCAGTGGTACAGCTGACTGGGAATAGGATGGACGTGGGTGAGGGTATGGGGTACATCTGTTTCATATTTTTTTATTTTATTTTTATTTTTTTTCCCCCTAAAGGTTAGGCTGATTCTTTACATTTGCTCTAGGACTAAGTGTAGGAAACGTATTGAAAATATAACACAGAGAACTATACCGAAATATAAACATTTATAGGAATACGGAAAAAATAGAACTTTTTTTCTTAAATAAATAAATTAAGAAAGGTTCTACACTTGGGAATTTGTTCATTGAGGCAAGTAGAAGAATTATCGCGCACTAATTTGTTAATCTCATACCCTTCTAAAATAGTTATTTCACGGAATTTATTGCTTTTATGTAATATTTGTATATTTTAGTCTGGGAAAAATTGGTGGTTATTGGTGACTAAATGTTTGGCAAAATGGGACATGAATTGATTATTGTTGGGGGATTTGGTTTTCTGTTTAGAAATTAGCGCACGACAATTTATATACACCACTGAGAGAAAGGGGTTCTTAAGCTCTTTTTTAAGACAACAGGGACTTAAAGTCACCTGAGTTTCTGTAACTGACTTTTAGCTGTATTTTTGTAATATTTTAGCTATTCTTAAGGATGGATTGCCAATGTCTGGGATCACCACCCAGGCTTGTGTGATTTTTGTAGAGGAGTTGATTAGGGGGAATGCATGGCTAACTATTTTATTTCTCTCTTTCCTTCTCATTAGTTTGTTAATTAAATCTGTGGAATATCCGTTGTTTTTGACCATGATTTTTATTGTTTGGATTTCTTTGCATTTGTTTTCACTAGATAAGGGCACAGTAAAAAGTCGGTGAATCATCAAGTGAAAAGTGCTTAATTTATGAGGCATTGGGTGAAAAGAGTTTGCATGTATTATAGAATCTGTGTATGTATGTTTACGGTAAATATCAAAGGTGACCTTATTTTTTACCCGGTTTATAGTCAGATCTAAATAATTAGAGACTCATTCGACTCGCACTCCATGTTAATCGTTATGTGAGGATTTAGTCGGTTTGATAAATTCAACAAAGAATCAAGTTGTCTACGTGTTCTTTTAAAGGTAGCCAAGACATCATCAACATATCTTCTCCAAAATAAAATTGATTTAGATAGGGGTTCGACAGAGGAAAACAATATTTTCTCTAAAGAACTTAATAAGAGATCGGCAAAAAGGGGGAAGATATTAGATCCAATCAGAAGGCCTATATTAGACGGACTGTTTATAAAATGTATTATTAAAACAAAAGTAGTTATTTTCTACGCATAATTTACAAAGCCTTAAGATTTTATATTGGATTGTCTGGTCATCAACTGTTTGAGAAACTATTTCTTTTATTATATTTATAAGATCGGGGATTGGGACACTGGGGAAAAGTTTTTTTACATCGAAGCTAACTAGAACAGCGTTCTTCGGAATATCTACTTCTTTTAGATCTTTCATTAGCTCAATTGAATTTTTTATAGAAAATGGATTTTTGAACTTGGTTAATTGCTGAAACAGAGAATTTACGTGTTTTGATATTTTGTAAAGAGGGGAATCTGTAAAAGAAACAGTGGGTCTTATGGGTATGTCTGGCATAAGCCATACCCATACCATGTATACCCATACCATGTACCATACCATATATTTTTATAAGTGCGTATAAGACGGGGGCTTTGGGGTTTGATGAAAGAAACAGAAACGGTTAGGTATTAGTTTGGGACACTTTTTGAGAGTAATTTTCAGGACATTCTGTAATTTCTGAGTTGGGTCTATAGGTAAAATCTGATAGTTTTCAGAATTTAAAAAACTGTTAGTTTTTTCAAGATAAAATTAAAAGAGTGAATGACAGTATTATGACAATAATACTTTTTCTTTTCAAACATTTATAAACAATTTGTTTGTATTGAATTTTTGTTTCTTCTAGAATTATTTTTGTCATTTTAAAACGGTCGGATACACACAATGTTTTCCACAAGAAGTGCAACACTCTTTCTCAATCCTAGAAATGTGTTTATTATGCCTTTATAAAAACTGGAGCCACAGATGATACAAAGCAAACCCTGCTTTCAATGCCAAATAGATACTCATTTTTATTTACGACTCACCTATAATTAGAAATTATTTCCAAGTACTCTTCTGTCGCAGTACAAAATTGTATAAGCGTATGCAATAGATTCATACAAATTAATTTATGTAATATGATAATAAATGTTTAACAATAAGAGCACCATAATGAAACTGGTCGAAAAGATTGAATACTTTTTGTATTCCATCACAATTAATTTAATTAATAATTAATAATGAGTTCATTAAAATCAGTAGTATAGTTGATTAAGAACTCTTAATTGCAATGTTGAAGAGAGTGTACTGGGTACCACAGAATAAGAGAGTGCTTGACAATAATTAATTTGCAAAGTTTGATTGTGAGTCCTGGCGTGTATGACTTACTTCCTATCTGGAGAGCACTACTTTACTAGCGTCCAATTCTGTTCTCTTCCACTATATTATCATAAATAAGATTTTGGTGAATAAATCAGCCTAGTTATTCCTTTAACAATAGGCTATAAATTTACTGAGATACTAACTTCTCACGAAGGTATATATGAATCACTTATGAATCGCTGAGATCTGACTTATAATTAACAGTTTAATCATCATTGTACTACGTTATTTTCATTTTCCAATCATCAGAATCCAGGATAAAAAATTTAATTAGAAAAAATGAAATAAGGTGTAAATTTGTAGTCATTATTACCCAAGAATCGAAGTTTTTATCATATTCATGGCTTTTGACTTTTTTATGTTAGGATGGAAAATGTTTTTCATGCCTTTCTTCAAAGCGAAGATTCTAAAAATTTGAGGACGAGATCCAAGATATCATTGTAAAATGAACACAATTATTTGGCTGACTCATAACTTGTTGTCAATAGCAAATAAGTTACTCTTTTCTATTACATACTAGCATGCTATTGTTAAGTGTGTGCTTTGAAATGAAGTAACATTCTATTTAGATTGTCCTTTACATAATGCAACTTTCGTGTCTTTTAGATTCTATCAAGATTTCTTTAATTAGCGAAAAGTACAATATGCTGTGTTCTAAATAATACTGAAGAATATTAACCGAATAGTAGATTTGAATCGTTTAAATTTGATTACATATTTTAAGGTATTGATAGGTAGCGATACTTTTTTTTAATTCATCTTCAGTCTTATTAAAGTTAAGTTTCCAGCAAATATCCAAATAATCAGAACTTACACAATACCGTCTTTTTATAGCAAGGAGTTGATGATTTGTTTTTGAGAAACATTTTAGTAGCTAGCGTTGGAGTCTTGAAATTTCCAAGTTTAAGTCTACATTATATTAGTTTTTGTCATTTCAGACAACAATGAAAACCTACATACGTCAACGTCCAAACCAAATCAAGATATCAGAAAAAAAAACTAAAGTCTTTCAACTGTCAAATCTCAACTGAAACCAAACATCTTTGGTTTCAAAACACATCATTGTTTTCAATATAGATTTGACTCTGACGAAGAACGCTTAAAAGGTTAAAACCGCTTTACGGTTACGGTTAAAAGATCTTAGTCTTTTTGTCTGGTTTTTTTACTGTGATTTGGAGGTTCATTTTTGTTTTATGTGTTTGTTGTGAATTATTGTTGCCTACATACGTATTGATAAGTTATTAAATTACCTTTGATAACGTGAATACTTATTTTATTTAATTGCTTTAAATATTGTTTTCGAAAATAAAACGACAACGTCACTATAAATTACTGTTAGTTATTTAACTTACTGATTTTTGATGATAGATTTAATATAAATTATTTTATTCATACATATTTTAATTATATATTATAAATAAAAATAACGTACTGAAATAATTAAAATATTATAGAATAAAAAATAGCATACTTTTACTAAATATTGACTTACATAGACAGACAGTTACTGGAACCAGATGATTTGGCCATTTACTTTTTCATGGCATCGTTTTATCAGAAATACTTATGCAAATGAAATAGGTGCCCAAGAAAAAGGTGATTCAGAATGACCCGTTCCATCTAAACTATGGATCCTCAACCTTTCACGATAGTCATCATCTCACTTTTCAAATAAACAGCCATGTGATTCGGACACCCCAGGCTCCTGGCGTTTAAAACATTAGCTCAAACGATGTATCTTTTGATTTTTCTGGTTTATTAAGTAATTATAAACTTTTAAATTTATTAATTTTTAACTATTAACTATTAAAAAATTAAGTACATGCATATTGTTGGTGCCACAGAGGTTAGTAAATAAGATATCATTATTAACTGTCATACCTCGTCTATCGCTGGTGAAGTCGCTCGACCGTTTTCGCAATGGCTGCTTCATCAATGAGTCACATTGATGATGCAGCCATTTCGAAACCGGGTCGGGCGACTTCACCAGTGCTAGACGAGGTATGACGGTTAATAATATTATCTTATTAAAAAGATAAAAACAAAAATCAAGACTGTTTTATTCAAGTAAACTAATAAATCAACAAATGTATGAATACAACTTCTGGACGGCTAGTTTTATTCAAATCATTAAACAACTTTAAGTTGATATAGTGATATGACTTATTGTTGCTTTAATGTCATTGAGTAATTTATATGTGTATTTGAAGGTGACAAAATGTTGACGACTATCCATTGAAAGTATCACTTGTGGACTATTCCCTTCAAGCAATATAGAAGCCTGAATTTACATTAATGAATTGTGTCCAGAATTAGAAGAAGCTCAAAATATTTATGGCAGACCTAAACGCGCTTACTTAAGTCTGGGTTTCAAAAATTGTGGAAGGAGCTAACTAATGATTCATCGTTACTCTCTATATCCTTTCCGCCAGCAAACGTACTCTTACGGACATATCTAAGTCGCCCATACATTGTACATTTGGTAGATTTAGTTAATTGATTTGTCTGCCTTAAACTCATCAACAATGTCCTTTGCAAAATTATTTTCTCCACTGAAGCAGGAAGATCATTATAGATAAACTTTATTTCGAAACAGAAAACAATGGTTATAAATCATTTGTAGTGAACTCCTGGTGATAAAAATTATTGTTTTGAGACGATACAGGTACAAAACAAAAGTAATCTACACTCAATTATACAATGAGAAACAATAACACCAAACTCTTTGGAATGCGATGAGTTTTTGTTTTATTATAATGTTGCTATCATGATGAAAATATATCATACTCTGTGGTAAAAATAACCCCAAACCTATTGATAATGTGCTTGATTTTCTTTGTTGTATTTTACCTACAGTTAATTTCTAACAAATTCAAAATAGTTGATCCAGAACAATCAGACATTTCATTCTTGGAATGAAATGAGTACATGACTCCACGAACTCATGGACATTTCTACCATATCCACTCATTCACCTATACTTTGTCGTTTTTGAAATACAACTTTGAATATAAATTACTCTATTGAAGCGAAATAAACATTCTTCACTTGTATTAGTTACAGATATGCTTGCCAAAACTTGAAGAACGTTAAAAACGGACTTTGAGGAGCCCAAAACAAGTCAATCCATCAAAATCTCGAGATTAAATTTTTTCATGATTATTATCATTAAATAATATAATGATTTAGTAATAATATCATGAATGACTCTATAAGTCATTATAAAAACCTCAATGCAAGTTGATGTGTCAAGGATGGACAATATGGTCTCAAAGAGGACTGACCATCTACAACAGATGGTTGAATTGACAAGGCAAATTACGTTATGGAGAGCCAAAAAAACAAATGTTTAAAATGTTTTTAGTGAAGAAGATGGCTTTTAATGATGCATAACATATATCAAAACTAAAGATTTTTTCCTAGCGATATTGTATTGTGTCACCTGTAAAGTCTACCTTATATGACCAATGTTAAAAACTTGCAGCCAATAACATATTTCGACGATTTGGAAGCAATTTGAAGTTGTAATCAGCATAAAAAGCTATATAATAAAGATAGTTTACCATCAAAATCATCAAAAAAATTTGTACAAGTTCATATTTTGGTTTATAAGAGCTCGTTTATGCTATTGAAAAGTAAGTTACATGTACAAAGCTTACCAAAGTAAAGTATAACCAAAGAAGTATCAAATACCTTGAAGTATTGATGTAGGAATAGTTGAACATTGAAACAGACATAGGCTATATTAGATTCAAACTAAGGTAAAGTGGTTACACAGAGGTAAATGAACTGACGTTCATTGAGGTCACATGGGATTTGTTTTTAAAATCTACGTAAATAATAAATAGAGTGATACACAATTTCACTGTCAGTTATACACATTCTCTTTGAGTAACTAAAAAAAAATTAAAAATGTGAAAAACATTACACCAACTAAAGAGTCATATAAAGTTAACCGATATCTAGCACCTATTTAGACAGACTTTTGAGGTCCAAAATAGCCAAATTGAAAGAAAGCTATTTCAAGATTTATCTTCTTATGGAATACAGATCAGTGAAATGTTAAATCACTATCACAAAAAGGCAGTTCAATTATAATATTTTTTTGCATTTAAATATCGATAAATAATAAAGGATTAGTATCTGGATCATAATGAGATGCAGTTTTTAACTGTTTATAATAATTTGAACGTCTACGTAAATAGGCTTTAGAAAGAAGACCGCTAAGTCATCAACTGGGGATTTGTGCAGCTATCCAAATGAGAAGATATGACACAAATTCATAGATCGCCTAAAATATTATCTTTAGATGAACTGCTGTTGCAGTTCTATTATTAAAGAGAATATCCAAGGCGTTTCAAAATAATATTTGCAAAATATCTTATACTCAATTCTCATATAAAATGACTATTTTTACAGAAATTTATTAGTAGATATAACTGACAACTACGAGATTATTAACAGGAAGATGATCTCAGAGATACATATATCTAATTAATTGATATGTTATGTCGACATATGGGGCTCTACATGTTTGGCTTGAGAACCTTTAAGGACAATTGAAGTTTCATCCCTATTATAGCAATAGAACTAACTCCTGCAAATAGATTAAATAACTCGTGCAAAATGGCGACGCGATACATATAAAAAAATTATCAACCTGTTTCTTCATCCATGCTGTAGTTGAAAGCCAAGTCACTTGGGAATAAATAAAAACTAGTCATCCTCCTTGATGAACCCTAATGTGAACTAATATAGCTAAGTCTACTTTCCGTAATTCTTACTCTCACCTTAACCTGTAATACAGAGAGTTGGTTGGATGCTAGTAAAAATAGTCTAGCAAGTACCAACGTTGTAGAATAAACGCGTAAGTGGTATTCATTTAGAAACAAGATTCACAATTGTGGGAAAGTTTTATGGAAGTATCAAAACTTCCAAAAAATGGAATTTTATAAAAACCACTTCTATAAAATATAATTTGTAAAATAGAATTTTATACATGTATGTTACTGAGATATTTCGGTATTTCTTAAATTAAATTAATTTTAAATAAATTAAAATAGAATTTTATACATGTATGTTACTGAGATATTTCGGTATTTCTTAAATTTCCTGTTAAAAGTAAAATATTTCATAAGTACTTCGGTTTCAGTTATGATTTAGCAGCCTTTAAAGACCAACATAATGTCAAAATTACTCAAAGAAGGAAATTTTGTTTCTAATCAGTTCAACATAAAAGAAAAATAACAATACTAAATTCTTATTTTCATTTCATTTTTATAACGTATTGCAATTTCTTACATATTGTTAATACTAGAAAAATTCTGTTGTAATTGTTTATCTTAATTTGTTTTATAACGAACTTATGATGCTAGCAGTAGTGTGCTTTGATAATAAAAAGCAAAAATCATTTAGCATTATGAGATTTTTATTGGTTTAATTTCCAGTTAAAGGCACATCGAACAGAGAAATGTACCTGTTTGAACTGGAGCAAGTGGAGCACTGAGGGAGTGGTGGAGAGCTTTTGCTGGATAACCACGAGCGCACTTTGTTCCTGATCTTAGGGCAGCACATGGCCGCCAGCAGCAGAGTTATGGATCGCTTGTTTCCGGCCTTCGGGAGCTGATGAGACAGTAGGGTTTGAAGCCTCGACTGCGGGGGATGGCCTTCCTCAGATGTGCCTCTGTCGACAGCGTAATTTCTTTGATGACTCAACACCTGCCCCACCAACATAACCAACATGACTAACACGAGGCAGAGTTGCATAGAGCACACTGTTCTGCATCCTCAAATTCTCCCCGTTCTGTCTTTCTGTCAACTGAAACATACTGGTTTTCTCTCAAATCAAAACAAACACCTGCCGCTCCGTGGAAAGAATTTTATAACTAGCTGAATAATTTACATAATTTCACTAAACTCAATTTATACTAGATAATAATTAATATAATTGGCTCATGACACAACTTTTAAAATAAAATCGTATATCTTCTTTAATATTTTGATTTTATTTACGCAATCTTTAAATTGAAAAGTGATCAGGATAAAACAACTATAAGTTAACACTATAAAAAATAATAAACACATACTCCTAAAAAATGTTAAACCCACACTTATTTTTTTTATTTTCGAAAAAACAATTACATTAAGTTTAAGAAGTGACAAATTCTTTTCCACTTATTAACGTTATCAATTGTATCTAATTTAGAAATTACTGTTGTAGGGTCGTTTATAAATAATTATATACTTTTAAATATATTGCTTTTGATTTTAAAGAACTTTACTGTTATAGCTATAAAGTTGAGCAATAGAACTGGAATTAAAATGAAGAGGTTCAGTAGTGTTGAATTACCATTCACTCAGTTTACAGAAGGTAAGCAATAATTTGCAGTATTACTGAGAAAATATAGCCAACTACCAATAACAAGTACACAAATAACAAGGCATCACATCGGAAAAGGTAATGCCAGGAAAAGGAATTTGAGTTACTGAGTTCAGACAATTTTTGTATATAATCTCATATTATAGTTTTTTTTCGTAAACATGAAACATAGCAAAAGTTGTATTAGGTTTTTTGGTGATTTGGTCTGATTCTTCATAGAAAGAAATAGGACTAAACACACAGAACATCGCATGAAAAACTTCCTCCCGTATTTTGATAACCATTGTCATCAAATGTGATTGTAGAATTTTGAAATTAGAAAATACTATATTGATTTATTTATTGTCATCATGTTTTTAATATATTTATAATAATATATTATTATTAAAACCGGTCATACAGCTAAGCAAGAGGCTTATTAAAGCCAGTGCTTGAAAACGTGGTTTTTCATTAGGAAAACAGAGACGAGAAGGTAGTGATGACTTTTAAGTGGGTGACAGTAGTTAGAATAAATCAGAAGTGCACTCACACTGCATACTTCTCAACCAATAAAAACCAGAAAACATAAGGTAAAAAACGGAAAAAATAATAATTTTGAAGAGGCCTACACTTAACTTTTTACTATGAGTAAACATATCATATTCGCTGACAAAGAATATGTTTTATTTTGTTTGGTTATCTTGTAGAGTGTAGACATAATAATAAACTCATAGGTGTTCAATAATGATTTCATTTGCTTTAATATTACTATATTCATTTTATCAGTTATAACAAACATAAAATTATTGAACAAATAATTCATGTTACTGAAATTATTATTAAACTGATGGTCTAAATCTCATCTACTCGTGCTTAGGGCTGTCATATATGTCCTATTGTGTACTCCTTCCTCATTTCTAAAATTAACATCAGAATACAAGTTCTATAATTAACGTAATAATGGGTCTTAGTGCAATATGCTAAAAATGCTTAGTTCTGATAGATACAGTACAGTGAAAAATCCATTCGCTCATGTTGAGGTTTCGGTTTTATTACCAGAATGGTCCTTTACAGTAATCAAAATTCCTTCATTTTTTTTTATAGCATACTCAATTTAACTACAAAGTTTAAACTTCTTACATAAATCTTCATTTTTTTTGTGATTAACCAATTAGTATAAACATTTTTTTCAAAAATCATAAAATGTGCTATAATGGCTCTTTCGGTTCATGTAAAAAAAAGTATTCACCTAATCTACCCATCAGCTACAGTTATTTGGTATTATTTCATAATAATTATTAAAATGGTCTTTACTGCATCATGTCTAAAACTTTCCAAACCAATCATAAGTTAAAATGTGTACATTATATTGAAAAAACTACCTATCTAGCATTTTAACAAAATGAGATTTTTTCAGTTATTACTCCCGTGAGTTTTACTGTGAACCCAAAGAGTAAATATTCTAAAATTAGTAGCACTGGAAGAAAAAATGTCTAAAATCACATTATGGATAAAAAGTGACTTTTTCATCATGAAATATCGAGCAAAAACAATAGGGCACATTTCTCTGTAAAATATGAATTTGACTCATCAAATGCTGTGGTCACACACCCACTTTTTTGATAGACACACACACAAACAAAAAATCATTGAAAAAAATTTAACTTTTTTCACATAATTACTATACTTATCGAAAAATAAAAATTGAGTTGAAAAAAAGGTGGAAAAAATATTAAAAAAAACCATTAAGTGTTAGAAGTGTTGACAATATTGGTATATAAAACACTTTACTATTTAGTAGTATAACTCAAATAGTTAATAAATACACATACCAATATTTATGTTTTTCTTTACGTCATCAGTTTTTTGTTTCTTCGTCTGACTAAACGTATAATTAGATTTTAAATTTACGAATTACTTTTTATTTATTTACAGTGGCTACAAATAGATGTGAATTTCAAATAATGATATAAAATAAGTTAAACTGATTAATATTTGATTAAATACTAATATTATTTGTTTTGTTCAAAAATATTTGAAACGTTGCTATTCTATCATTAAGATGACACGATGGAATCTAAACTAAATGCCGATAGTACAAAGGAGTATAGTGCAATAATCTCCACAGTCAGAATCCTCTAAGTCATTGCATTCTTATATGTGATGGGAGATTTAATGACTATACAGCCTGCTATAATATATAGTATACAATCTGCTGAATTGAAAATACAATTGGACAACTAAATGATTATCTTCAGAGTGCATAACTTCACTGATGAACTTTACAAATATTTAGAGTAAATGCATAACTTAGTCCTGTAAGTGCCAAGTCAATGGATTGGTCATATAAGGAACTGTTAAACCTACCTGTTGACATTGTATTTCCTTCAAAAGTATATATTCCTATAATATTCTAAAAGATCTCTCTAAAGCAGCAATTAAAGTTGGTGTTTCAGAGTAAATTTGAGTAATTTTATAATTTCAGATAGTTTGTAGTTTTTTCTTATTTATAAACTTTACAGAGTTATCAATGTTTGCAATTTTGTCGTAGGTATCATTTATATTACTTATTCAAATTTTAATTTTCTTTTTGTCGCTTATATATCAGTTTCAGAAACCATCTCAATGTGACCGATTGAGAAAAGTGTCTGTAAAGTTTGAAATAACTTCAATATACACTAGCAATTGAAGAGAACATATCTGGAGTTGAAAGTTTTCTGCCTTCACCAAGTTTTCCAGATAACCAGCTGACTCATACCATACTCATCTTTGATCTGCATGTTTAAACGCATGATATCCGGAGGTACTCGTAACTGGAGTGTCCAAACCGTGAATCTTTAGCCTTTTGCATTCAAAGCAAAATTTCAGTTTTACTTATAATTACTAATTTTTTCTTCACTTATATTACAAATAACTTTCTAATAAGCTTATACTACTTTATACATATATACTGTCCTATGTGTTTATTTATGTAGCTTACATATTGATCAAATAAAACTACATATAATAATAAGATATAGTATTATTTTTCGTTATATATATTATACTTGTATGATTAAACGGTACATAGTTTAATAATATAAAATAGATTATACAATAGTTAAAGAACAGTCTATCCGCTGAACCAGTAGTTTATTTGAACTTATCTTATGTAGAAAAATAGTATAACGACAGGAAAATTATATTCGTAAATTTCCCTCATGTGTAGAAAAACAGGAAATGAAATGAAAAAACAGCTGGAGCCATGCACAAGATATACTACAGAAACCAATATTCAGACAAACATAAAAAAAAACTTTTGTATAACCACTTTACCTCAGAATGAGGAAATACTACACAATTATGGATTGCACATAAAATGGGTGAAAGTGTACTATTATATTATAAAAATCAATATAAGATGCAAAAATGCCAAGATAAGAGTCTCTCCGGTCTCTTATTATAAAAGCCCTACAATCAGCAGCCTTTTTTTGACCAATAATAACCATTGCAAAGACTCTCCATTGAAAGAAGCTAATCTTGTGTATGAGTGCAAATGTAATTGTGGGACTGTGAAACCTACAAACACTCATACATTGGAGTAACTACGACTACACTTTCTAGGAGACTCACTATGCACCTGATATCTGAAGCTCCTAGAAAACACACATAGCCAATCTACCATGCTAAGCAAACTAGGGAAGAGCTTGTAGAAGTCACAAAAATAGTAAAAAAAGAACGAGACCAACATGGACTTAAATTAACTGAGACAATACTTATACAGAAAATGAAGCCATACATTAATATACAATTAGGGAATAGTGCGAAAGTTTTAAAACTATTTAAATCAACAAAAACCCAATTAGGACCTCTCCAGGTAGCGCAACGACACCCTAGGTCACTCAACCCTCATTGGTCAGAAATATAACTGTACCCTCCCACCACCCTCAATGCAATTCACTTCCTTATATAAGGAGTCATCTGTTTTCAAAACTCATTTATATCTTGATAATGGCTGGAAACAGCAGAAACATGTACTCATTTATCATGTCGATTGGAAATTTATTATATTCTGTGGATGTAGTAACTAGATCGTTATTTACAAAACTGGAAAAACTTATAAAGAAGCAAGTTTCAGCCAAATCTGGTCTTATTTTTGACAATATTTGTACACAGGAAGGACTGCTTTTGCAAAAATTCTCCATCAAACTTAACAAAGTAAAATTGAACATATACTTTTTAAAGTATGGTTTAAAGTAGTACTTCTCCCAACTTTATATATATATAAATTAAATTAACATTCCTCCTGTTTTAATGCTATATCTGACCTGTATATAGGCTAAAAACTATAGGGGACTATTTCCCTTCTTTTTGTTCTCAGAAAAGGCAATAATTTAAGAGCACCGTTCCTCTGTGGTAAGAAAAAAGGGCATTAAGAACGACTGACCTTATGTTAGTCCAAACTGGTTGAGCTGCGGAGAGGGCATCGGGCCAAGAAATAACTTGTGCTATCGGCTCCCCACGTCTTTATTGAGTTCTAGTTTATTTTGCTCGTACCATCTACCTGTCTAAACCACATAAATTTCAACATCTCCAATCAATAGAGTCTACATCTTCTTAAATATCTTATGTGATGGATTTGACCTTGATATATATAACATTGTTTAAATTTCCTTGTGCAGTTATTGAATTAGTATTTGGTTATTACTTCCTGTTCATAGTTATTATTTTTGTTATATAATTCATTAAAACGAAAAACTTGTGCCTCTTTTCTATAGTTAAAAGTTTTTTTATATCACAAAATGTATCAAATGTTTCGTTACTGTTGATTTAATGTTTTCTGTAATTAAGAGGTTTTTCTGTACTATCTTTAATACATTTTATGAAAATATTTTAGTCTATATATGATGACCCATGAATACTCTTAAACTTACCCTTATAATAAGAAATAATTTGTCTACTTTTCCAATCTATTTAATTATATCTCATTAATCCATGACAACTTTTTTTACGTTATTTGTAAGTCTGTGGTCATTAAAACCATGAAAGGAAAATTTATAAAATAGTACGCCTACATATGTTGGTATGAATGCCTGCAAAAAACAAAAGGTACTTCTACTAATCTCTGTACAATTGAAAACTAATTTTTAATTTAACTGCGTTCTAATTATATGATATTTAACTAAACTTCTGAAACAAATTGTACATTTTTGTTATAGGGGTTGTTATTATGAGTAGTATGAAAAAAGTATTAACTATTTCATTACAATTTATTTATAATAAGTATTTATCAATTAATTGCATTCATAAGCAGTGTTTATATCAGGAAACAAAAGTAAGTTAAATTTAATTTAACTTATTTCTTAATGAATGTTTAAATATTTCAGCTTTATATTACTTTTTTATTTTATTTATTGAAATTTAAAAACACTTAAGTAAGAATAGTTTAATCTATAAAATGAAGCTAACAGAATAATTAGGCAAAATCTTATCTCTGGTTATGTCTCAAAAAAATATAGAAAATGACATGAATTAAAAATTGATGAAATAATAAATATACATATATTTAATAGTGGAAGTGACATACAACTGTTATACAAAGTAATCAATATAAAACATTGAAGAATATACTGTATAGCGAATTAATAATTTACTTTGTTCTATATTTAATTCATTAGTGCTCCAAAAACACTAGTATCATTTGTTATGAAAAAATCCTATCAAAAAGTGCTCAGTATACCCAACTATAGTCTACAAGATGGTGAAGCAGTAACCTATATTAATCTGTTTCAGAATGTTACCCAATGCATACAACTCCAACACAACACGACAGTCTCCCACTGCGAAATGTATCCAGATGAAGACAGACACTTAAAAGTATAATGTTTCAGAATAGCGTTCAATATACCTAACACCCATCTATAAAACGACATGCAAACTATGGAATGTATAAAATCAAACAATTCACATCACAATGGGGCTTTTGTAGTAGCACATAACGAACATTAACATTGGGAGTCTAGAATTTTGCCCAACTCAGGTGTATTTAGAGTAGGAATCATTAACGAGTACTTGACATTGTACAGGCTCGAGAGCGACAGCTTAACGCCTTATCCGAGGGACAACGTGCTCATATTTGTACAACTCCTGAATAATCGAACACCAGAGAACCCCAGATGTACCGGCCAGAAGCGGACATACAATTCATTAGGCTACCTTAGCCCTCCCCTTGATGGTTATATTTTTAATTATAAAATTTGCTACAACTCTATGCACTCAACTTTTCTTAAATAATTTGACCTCTACCATAGCACAATTGCGTCTCTTGTATACACAGTGTAAATAGTACTTCCTTTTCTATTATTTGTCTTAGTTTATTTGAGAAGCTTGTATCTGCCTTATGACAAAAAGAAAATATTTATAAGTCAATGGTATTCCTAATTAAATCACTATAAAAAAAAAAGGTTTACCAGGAAGAAAATTTACTAAAATTAGTAAAACATTGTAGAATGAGAGACAGATGTATAAAACATAGATCTGGCCAGACCAAACTCGAAGATTAAACCCTCAGGACACGAACAAAGTATTGAGAGCCGTCCGAGATGGATGGATCACTTGACTCCCCACCAACCTCCGTCAGTGTTGCCACAACATATTACGTATTTTACTATTTCACGGATGTTTACTCTAAGAGCGTTAAAAAATATCTATTTGTCATAACTTAAAATAAATAATAATACACGATATATGAGCTATTTACTTTTTTAAGGAAAAAAGAAATTCCACTATGATAATTCGCTCTCACTAGAAATGACGGAATAAAGTACAAAAGAAATGGAACACAAATCAATTTTTTTTATTACTATTTCAGGGTGACTATAGCACTGAGCTTTAAAAACTATTGTACTTCCACCCTTCTGTACTAAAGTACCCCAGCAGTTAGCTTCAACGCCTCCAAGAAGCTCAGCACTTTTGCTGGATCCAGTGGTAAAATTTTTTCTGTGGTTTTATTGAGTGCCCGGAAGCATCTATCTCTGTGCAGCAAAGCTGAATGACAGTCAACCAGCACGTGCAACGGTGTTTCTTCCTCATCTTTGGAGAATCTACACAAACCATCATTTATAATGCCCATTCTGGCTACCTATGTTTCAGGAGAGTATGACTTTCTTTGCTCTTCTTCGGGACAGTCTTATTTCAGTCCTTAGGTGCACTTGTGGGAGGTTGGCTCCCACTAGTTGGGCTTTTGGACCCTCTGCACTTCCGGAGGATGGTCCCCGGGCTTCTTTCTGCTTAGTATCATACAGAGGAAAATCTCTGAAGCTCTGTCGGTAGTATTTTGTCCTTACGGCAGAGTACCGGAGCAAGGCTATCGCCTGGTACCCTCGAGGCTCCATTTGTAATATAGTAACCCCTGTATCATCCATTCTTCGGCACGGATCGCATTACGCCTTGGATTGGGGCTGGCATAAGAGGAGAGGATTTGGAAAGTTGGAAGGACTGCGAAACAGAGACGGTCAGGCCCATCCCCTGGCTACCTTCTCCTCCTCTTTCATTTTTTCCTGCATATAGCAGGTTAACAGAGTAACCTCGTGAAGGCCGAAAGTCGGAGTTGAGTGCTATACTACCCGAACATAAAACAGTAATATATTTTGAAATTTTAAAAACTGAAATACGATGACATTACTTATATTAAAACACGCTAGGTTTGTAATTTTACGTATGTAATGTGTTTGAAGTAAATAGTGTTTAAATAAACGTTAAAATTAGTAGGATAATAGTTTGTTGTGTATCAATATAACAGCTCATATTTGTGACTATTTTCCACTGCTTTCAATTTAATATTATATTTAAGAACATCCAAACCAGATATAAGTCTAAGGAA
The DNA here is from genome assembly GCA_026182355.1 of Hermatobates lingyangjiaoensis. Classification (NCBI taxonomy): domain Eukaryota; kingdom Metazoa; phylum Arthropoda; class Insecta; order Hemiptera; family Hermatobatidae; genus Hermatobates; species Hermatobates lingyangjiaoensis. The sequence goes on along the minus strand of JAPFBL010000050.1, from coordinate 2,328,842 downwards.
ACAAAATTAAATATTTTAGATGAGACTATTTAAATTTTTGCGGCTATTGAAACAAATATTTATAAAATTAAACAATGGTTTATGTTAAAATGTTAATTCATAGAATGTAAATTTCTTTCTAGAGAATGAATTTTCAATTAGATAAATGAAGTTGCAGGTAGAAGTGATTTGCGATGGAATCAAGGGCAGGCCACTGGCCGTTTAACTCTTTTTCCAGTCCATTTGCCTATCGACAGGCCTTAAAGAGTGGCTCGCAGAACACCCCTCTTTCCAACAACCACTTAGCCTCTCTCTGCAGCCATATTTATAGCAAAGATCATTCTTTTAGTTTAGCAATGAATAATAGTTATTTTTTCAAATCAGCTATTTAACTATAATATTCTGGTAATATTAAGCAAAACATAATTATTAAAAACTTAGCAGTATACATTGAACATTCTTGTTAATTATTTAACTTATTATTAATTTATTAGAGACATTGCACTGTGAGTATTACTGAATTCTGAATGTCTGAGTAATGAATAAAGTATTGAAGTAGGAAGTTATGTTTATGAAATATAAACACCTTTCGTGAAGTTTATAATATACAGGTACAACTGTGCACATGTATTATTAAGTGCAGTTGGAAAGACGAAAACCAATTTATGAACATCTATTTACATGAATGTCAAACAGCTGCATGTATCTTGTAATATATAAAAAATCCATTGCATACATGCATATTGTTACTGCCACTAAGGTTTGTATGATTTTATTAGAAGTAGGGATAACCGTCATACCTCGTAAGATATCCTTGGAGTCATTAGAACACTTTCAGACGTTGTCCATCACCGATCGCAACTAACCTCTGGAGCTGCTATCAAGTCCACACTTGATATATAAGCCGCTTGATAGCAGCTCCAGAGGTTAGTTGCGATCGGTGATGAACGTCCGAAAGTGCTCCAACGACTCCAAGAATATCTTACGAGGTATGACGGTTATCCCAATTTCTAATATAAATTTATTGGAGTTTAGACTCAACTTTACTACATACAACTTATTATCAAATGCGTTCACAGACAATTAAGTTTTGCTTTTATTTTCATATGGCTACCGTTTAGGGATAGAATCAAAATCGATGACAAAGTATTATCAAATTTATAGGAAATTTGATTTTCATTTGAATTTTGATCAAAACTTTAGTTAGAAATATCATGAAAATGATTTACTTTCTGGAAAATTCTGGACAATTTTCATTTCATACAATTCAGACGAAAGAATTCAGTTAATAAAAATCGTGCCAAACAAATTTTTATTAACTCTTCAGATGTTTTACAAATGACTTCACTACATCCAATAACCAACATCGTTAAAATACTTTTAAATAAATAAATCAATGTTATTTATTTATTTTAACTAAATAAATTACCGTTAAATAATTCTTTGAGAAAAGTTAATAACAAAATACTTAAGTCTTCTAGTTTCTGCTCCAATTTAACGATATGGTTTTACCTTAATTAAAATTTACTTGAGGAGTCTTTAATTTTTTCATTTAAATTCTAATTAACGTCAACAAATTTTTCTATCAGCCACCAAACAAATGTAGATTTTTTTTAATAAAATGAAATATTGCGTTTCTCAAAAATGTGTTTTTAAATTTCAATTTGTATTACACTTTCTTGGCTCTGAAGCTGTTTTAATTGAAATATTTAATCCTATTCAACATATTTTACTGCATTTTACCTTTTCTAAACTATGAACGCAATATCTGCTTTATCTCTACCGTTTGAACTATTGACTAAACAAACTATGGTGCAGTATATGTTAAGTTACTATGTGGTATTTACTGCTAATGAAAGAATTAATTAGACTAATCTCCAGGCAAATTAATATAATTTGTTCTTAAATGTATTTGGTTTCTGAATCTTTTATTGAAATATTATATAAAATGGAAATTTTAAATAGCCATTATTAATTTATACAAAAAAAGTAAGCACAATCATACCAATAAGATAAATACATTCCAAACCTGCTAAGGTGAGAACGATAGGTTTACAGGGTTGAAGAGAGGTTAGACAAAGGTGAAGAAAGAAATGTGATGTGTTGAGTCAAAGGGGGTTATGGTAGCAACACTAGGTGTTGTGTTAAGGTTAACAAACATAATATTGTGGTGAAGGAAACAGACCTTCATGAAACTTAAACAAACACTTATATACTTAGATCTTCATCAATTCTGGGATTCCAATTGAAAAGTTGATATACTATTTAATTTTAATCTATTATTTTAGTATAAGTAATGGATAGTGACCATACAAAAAATCTGTTTCGATATTTTGATGGACAATCAAGTACTTTTTAAACTTTCTTCAATCACATCTCTGTGTGTGTATGTGTGTGAGTGATAAAAAGATTTCACATAAACACGTGAAACAACAATCAATGATCAAACCACAATAAGAAAATGGGAAAACAAGACTAAGATCTTTCAACCGTAACAAGCGGTCTTCGTAGAGTCAAAAACCCAACTGATCAGTTGGGTTTTTGACTCTACGAAGACCGCTTGTTACGGTTGAAAGATCTTAGTCTTGTTTTCCCATTTTCTTATTGTGGTTTGATCAGTGAGTGAGTGTGTGTGTGTATGTATGTGTATGTATATTTTTTTTCATATCACCGTGAGTACACCTGCCATGAGGAAATTTATTGTCTCCATTATGCTCCACTTAAAGCAATACATACATTATATTACAGTTTTTTATATTGTTAAAATTATATTTCACAATTTCTTTTATAAAATATTTACAATTTTTTTTACCACCTTATAATTTAAATATATATTTGATATTCATAATTACTTCAAATTTTACGTATCTTTCACATGATTTTATGTTATTATTAACATAATAATAGTGGAAATAATAATAGCGTAGTGTGGAAAACCAAATTTGAACAGTTGATTTCTGAAGTAAAAAGAAAACTGTGTGTAAGTAGTGCAGATAATATTGATCCCATAGCAAAAATTAAACATATTATGTAAAACGTATGGCAAATAATGTTACCAAATAATTTTATAATAAAAAAAACTAGTAATGCTCTTTTAATGATGTTTGGGTCCACATATTCGTGCAGAAAATTGTTTACTTTAATGATAAAGTTTACTTCAACTTTATAAAATTTTCTAATGAAAATAGACCTAACAGAGAATTAACTTCAAAATGTGTTAAACTAATGAATACGGAATATGAATCGTTACTCCTCGTTCATTCAAACACTTACTAACATTTGTATCAAACACTTTTATTAACCCAACTAAAAAGTTTTAAATCGCCAAACCTGGCTCTTTTTACTAATTAAGCCAATTATATGTTAAAATTGTTTAGTTTTAAAAATATTCAGTTAAAAATTTGTAAACTTAACTCTGGTGCAAATGGGCATTAGTGACCCACGAGCAACTACAAAAAAATTATGAACAACATTTTACTTATGTCTCAAAAAGGTTCACCACCCTTGCTCTTGAATGTAGAAATAACAAAATAACGAAGTGATAAATACTTAATGTTAATACATTATCATTATTGTTATTTATGTTATCATTTAGGGATTATCATTAGCTTTTATTAGCAGATGGAAGAAAGGTTGCCGATTACACTTTCACCCTGAGAGCAGATATCTTTTTACTAGGGCCTGGTCATGGCAAGTAATGAAATTGGAATCGCTTTTATCAAACTAAACACAAAATCAAGGATGTAAAACTAATTCATAAAACAACGACATGGTTTTACATGCCCTCTCACTACTTCCCTCTCTCTCATAAGAGGGTTAGTCAAAAAGTTCTCAGACAAATGCCATAATTTTGAAATGAACAGAGATTTACAAGTTTTTACAAGTTGAAACCTGTTCTTAGAGCTTCCTAAATAACTTGCAGCTGCCTCATCAGTATATGTCAGGTCAGCATCGAGAGGGTTGCATCTCAAAATAGCTAGTAATTTTCAACCCTTCAAATAACAGATTTTGAGATCAGAGCTAACATCAAATTTTTAACTAAACTAAATTGGAAACCTGTTAAGATCATCGAAGCTTTACAGCAGGTTTATGGGGACTTTGAACCATGTAGAGCAATCGTTTATGATTGGATTAAACGCTTTAAGGAGGGAAGAGTTCAACTTGATGACAGCCACGAGGAGGAAGACCCACCAAAGCAACAAATGAAGAAAACATCTCTCTTGTACAGAACCTAGTGGAACAAGATCGACGAGTTACCGTTAAGGAAATTGCCAATGAAGTGGGAATCGCACATGCACACCCTCCTTATAGTCCAGACCTAGCTCGAAAATTGAAAGAGTACCTTAAAAGCACCTGATTTACGTCATTAGATGAAGCGAAAAAGCAAGTGATTTCAAGGTGCCAGAGGCCCCCCACAATTCTTTCAGGAAGGCATTTATAGGTGGAAACATAGATTACCAAAGTGTATACGCAACAATGGAGCTTATGTAGAAAAATATAAGTGATGAGTTGTTAAATAAAGATATTATGGCATTTGTCTGAGAACTTTTTTTTTACCCCTCGTACATACACACACACACACATATATATATATATATATATAATCAAACCACAATATGAAATGGAAAAGCAAGACTAAGATCTTTCAACCGTAACAAGCGGTCTTCGTCAGAGTCAAAAACCCAAATGACTGTTTAGTTTTTCATATTGTGGTTTGATCATTGATAGTTATTTCACGTGTTTATGTGAAATCTTTATATATATACGAGTTCGAGATTAACAAAGAGCAACACACAAAGTAGGGAAACACACTTACAGACTCAAATTTTCGGGTAATCCGAAAATTTGAGTACGTAAGTGTGTTTCCCTACTTTGTGTGTTGCTCTTTGTTAATCTCGAACTCGTATTGTGTCCAGTTTGGATCGTATTTCGTTTTATCAGTATATATATATATATATATATATATAAGTTTTAGTAAAACTTATGCCTATTTCTAATTTCACACTTTTTCGAGTTAATTTGTCCCATCTTCTTACCTCTGGCTTCCAAGAGTTCGGGACTAGATTTATTAATTCTCCAAAATTTTTATTTTTATAGACCAACATGTTTCGGTCCACATCGACCATTTTCAAGGTTATTTTTATATACAGCTACTTTCGCAAAATTATACACACTACGTAACAATAACAACAGAACAATGATACTAATATACTAGAATATTTTACTAAATAATTTTAATAAATTACTAATCTAAACAATGATAACAAAATAGACGCACAAGGTTAACAATCATAATAAGTGGAAGGTTGTAGAAAGGTATCAGCAAGGTGAGGTTTCCCCAGGGTTCTGGTTACCTTCCTACAGCCGTTTATGTCTGGGAAGGTATTAGATTATCTTCATTCACTCTCAATAACTGGTTTTTCTTCTTATTGCAGTCGAACAGCTTGAAAATTCAAAAGATAATCTAATACCTAATTATAGGACCCATGCACATTCAATATATATCTGCACTTTACATTAAAAAATATTCTTAACAAAAAATAAAATAACCTAAACATGCTATATATATGAAAGCTAAAGAAACATTTATTTTTTTTTAATAAAGTCATGTTGAAGTTTATTTGTTTACTTATACAGTACACTACATATGTAAAAATACTAAATGCAAAATTTTAAGCACTGAAAGGTTCACTAGAAGATATAAAAGAATTGGTGCTTCTTTTGATAAATAGTACACTAGTATTTTCTTTTGATGATTCAATATTATTTAAAAGGTGTGACTATTTTTCACATGAAATTTAATCTGACAACCTCATTGTGATTAAATAGCTTGTTGAGTGATTACACAGGTTGTACAGTAATTAAAGAGATTATAGAGAAGTTACATAGCTTTTAGCTTGATTAAAATGCTTTTGTAATTATATAACCTGTAAAGAAATTACAAAATTTTAAAAACCAACTTACTGAAGCACATATACACATTCAGAAATTATTCTTAAAATATGAACATGGACTAAGAGGATCTGAAAATATCCAATGGCTTCAAATTCAATTGTTTTCATAATTATTATGTACTTTACTCACAATAAAGGAAAATTAATTTGCATTTATACAGATGGTTATATAGACGCATATCTTTTAAAAATTACAGTGAAATTTCTTCTTTGTCTTGAGAAGAGTTGCTGGGTAAGGTATATTCCGTCTTTTACTTCATTACTATGTATTTACGTTGTGAGTTGCAATGGTGTAAATGGTATTTTATACCTTGATGCTATTTATCGCAGTGTTGTTTATTTTAGAGCTTCACCTAAGACTGACTTACCTTTGTTTAAACTTAATCCTCACTTCTCTCCCTATAGAACTGAGTTTAACTGTTTGTTTAACCTGTTGCACTGAAAAGTATATTTACACATCACATTTAACCAAAAATATCACTAAATTTAAAATAAATTAACTTCTCTTCTTCAGCATAACCCTATAGTGTTCTTATTACAAGTGCAACCCAACTCTATTATTAAGACGTATTTTTAAATTTAAAAATATTCTGTTTTAATTATGTTTTTAAAATAGTGACGGCTACATTAAAATGATTTACTGAATGAAATTGATAGTCAATGATTTGATAGCATGTATTTCATGTAATAAAATTGAATGTGGACTACTTTTTATTATTAATTATCAACATTTATATGTTATATTAGTTAATAAAACCCTGTATTATTCATTGAAAAAGTATATAAAAGGCATTTTTAAATAAATAATAAAACCATGTCTTATTTTAAATTTCTTGCAACACAGAATGATGTTCTTTGAAACCATCTGAGAGAGAATCCTTCTATTCTTCATTACCCAAATGGGGTGAGAAAGGAGGAAGAAGCAGACCCTAAGCCGGAGAAGTGGGCTTTCTTTAGTCCAACCTGCAGCAAATCAAAGGTGAACCGCTGTATAGTATTCACTGACAGCTCTACATATAGCCTTGCTCTAAAAACCCAGAATTCATCAAGATGAGATATTTTGATATATCAAGAAAAATTGTTGTATACCAAGACTAATGACAGTAGTCCTTAGTTTACCAAGAGTTGCATTACTAATAAAATTATAAATAAAATATATCACTTATTTATTTCCAGAAAACTGGTTGCAGTTTTCTCTCGAAAATCTAATGGAAGAAAGAGGATATTTTTTGTTAGTACGAGCCTTACGATACCTTCCTGGTGATGAAAAGGAAGCTCCAATCCCTCTATGAAAATAAAACACCTCGCAGAATATTGAAGAGGCAAGTCTGCTGTTACTTAATCAATTGCGACGCAAATTAAGTATTGTAGAAAATCAGTATTCTGAGAAAGTACCTAAATCAACAATAGGTGGGAATCTTTGTGACATTATTGTACATAATTACTGATGTAACGTTTTAGATATAACTCTCTGTAATTCTATAAAACAAATTTATTTGAACTCTCTGTAGTTTCCCTCTTTGTTAATTACAGTTTTGAGTGAGCCATCTTTCTTTATCCCAGACACGAGGATCATTAAAAATAGTGGAAGAATTGTTAACAAATCCAATGATGAACTAAAATCTCAAATGAGAGCTATTACAGAACGAAATAATGAGTTTGGATAGTTTTATTCAATGTCTAAAGAGCTGAGATAGATCACCAGGAACATAAATGACGCCATTCGTCAAATCAATGAATCCAATGAGGGAAGCATGAAATAAAAGGAATAGTCCATGGTAAAATAAGCCCTGGAAACATCTTAGGCTAGTAATGGAAATAATTTGACTTTAGTAAAAGCGTAAGGAAGATGGAATACTTATAAACATTTACTCATTGAATACAACCAAGCTTTCAATAGAGCAAACAAAACATTTTGGAAACCTTCCTTAACAGGAATAATTTTAATCAAATCTCACAGTTAAAAAATGTAATGGGCAAAACTAAATTTACCATATAGGTATACTTAACAAACCAGTTAGACATTTTACTGAGATTGAGAAGAATACAATAACTTGAAATTCAAACACACTTCCCGGGATCATCTAATCTCGAAGGAGTAAAATATTCATCAAGTATTTTGTATGAAATTTAAGTGTAAGAAGACATAAAAAGTCTAGAAACATGTTTTATATGAATGGAATGAAATAGACTATTGAAAGTTATGAACATTCTAAATGCCATGAACATTTTAAATACGAACATTTTAAAGCAGATGCAAATTTCCAATTCTGCTGCAAAGGACTTTTTCAATTTTAGGCCTAAAACTTACAAGTGTCTATAGAACAAACTATACTCGAAACTATATTTTAACTCCATGAAGCAATGTTAAGTAGATTTTATTTATAAAAGTGCACATAGACTTCCCAAGAAACCTAAATCATATAGTTTCACATCCTTTTTGTTAAAAGTTATGGAGGAAATTATAGGGTAACATAATAAACAGAGGTTTTGGGTAAATAAGCTACCACCAGCCCTGCATTAAGAACAAAAATGTTATTAAACCTCACCCATTCAGGTATTTTAATCAAGAACAAGGCAATTTCAGACTAATGAAAGTAGTTTGAAATTACGATCCCGCTATGCAAGAAAAAATATTGAATTTAATATAACCAAATATTAATAGTTTGACCTAATGTTTCCAGAAAAAATTCCCATAATAGACAAATAACAGGCATTGTAATGTGCATAATGCAAAAATTTTTCCTTTTTTTTTTTTTTTTTTTTTGGCTAAAAATCTGTCCACATGATTGTTAGAAAAAAATTTTAAATACCTTCTTTTTGGTTGGAATTTAATATATATAGAATAGAATGAACAGAGAAATTGTCCTGTGGGTGTAATTCAAAAAACCTTTCATTAATGCCAATATTCAAATTTTTAATGAATTGATACGGACATTAAACAAAAGGCAGTACAATATTAATCTATATAAATGCAACTAAAAAGAAAAACACAGTTTTGAGAAAGTATTGTGAACATTTTAATTTCTGGTTTTACCTGAAACATTATAAACAGCATGATGATCAGGCCGTTTAATGATAATAATAAAATTGAACAAAAATTAAATTCTAAATGGTTGAACACTGTTGAGTTTTAGTGATATTGCTTTGAAAGTTAAGAGCATGATACAACGTTTTGTGAATTCTGAGATATTTTTTTGGCTAATCAAATAGTCATAGAATAATAATAATAAAGCTTATGTAATTTATGTAATCATATTATGTTTTGAAAACAAAGTCCAAAAAATCTCTTTATTTCAAATACCAATAAAAAGATAAAAATGAAAATCTCAACGTGGAATTATGCCGATCTGCAGTGCTTGTAAGGTTTTTTTTATATTGACTTCAAAAATTGTGTGTTGAAAACCAGTAGAACTATTTAATTAAATTTTTTACATTCATTTATCTGTCATGAAATATATAATTAATGAAACTATTGTATTCGATCAAACAATTCAAATTAGTCTTTCTACTGAAAAACACCTTTTCAAGTCCCTTCAGTCAAATAACATAAGTTTCGTAAATTGATCTCTCTCCGTGCGTATTACGAGGATATTTCAAAAACAAAGAGAGCTATACTCAACAAAATCCGTATTTATTCTCCCATCCCTGGAATGGCATAACAAGCACAACACCTAGATTAAACTTTATTGGAGATAGTTTCTATTTATTAATCTATCTATCTTTATACTTATAAAACTGAGATGACCGATCTTGTTTGTTTTCTTGCCTCCGTGCATTGTCTGAATAAATAATCAAATATACGTATAATATTGTGGCAATCAAACCACAACCTTTGCATTGGAAGTCCAGGCGCTAGGCTCTGCGCTAAAAGAATTTTTTTAAAAATCTCTTCCAAAATCTGTTATAAATAAAGTCTTGATACATATAAAACTCTGTTGATCTTTATTGTTTGTTACTTGTTTGTTTGCACAGAGGCGAAACTTGGAATATCTGTAAATTCCAGTTTATGCCGAATTATTTAATTAAATATTAAAGAAAACAGTCAATAATATATTACTTTGCAAATAACGGCATTAAAAAAAAGAAGAATCAAAAATAAATTCTCTCAATATAATTCAGATAAATTAATGACTCTACGTGTAAAATCTATTACCGATATGGAATAAACCTAACCAGTTATTTTCTATGAAATACTCGTATCTCTGGGTTAACCGACGTTAGTCCCATTTTTGGAAATCTTATTGTTGTTTAGAAGACAGTTGTTTTTCTTCCACGCATTTACTGATAATTCATGTTATACATATATAAAAAGAATTTTATTTATTAGGAATTGAAGTTTTCCAGGTTTAAATCTGAAATTGAATGTCAATGTATTTATTTAAAATTAGTAGTTGGAACCTTCGTATTAACCAGACATATGAAATTCCGAGGGTATTTATAATAAACCATTGCATTTGAGGTTTAAAATGAATAATTTTAGGAGCACAAATGACAGCACAAATACGAATGTTCTAAGGTAATATTATAAAATGACATACCTTTCATTAATGTTATTTTATGTTGGATAAAATAAATTGAATACTTCAATTTACAGGTTTTGTTTGCTTTAAATGTATATAACTATGTATATAACTTGAATTGATGTTTTACTTATTTGTCTCATAAAATAAATGATTTTTTTCATTTTTAAATGATTTTCTGTTTTATTATATATATATATATATATATATATTCTGTGTATATATCTTTAATCGTGTTAATAATCTATATCAAAAGCTTGGACCACATAAGAATTTTTGTTTCATGACTTAATAGGAAGAAACAGTAAAAACAGTCATTCCTGTTAATCACGTTTAGTGAATTTATGTTATTAACTGTTTCTATAATTTCTTAACACTGAGTAACTCATGGAGTCACGGAGTCGTCTAGTTTACTATAAATCTGTCAAAACAAGTTTGACTAAAATCCCTTTGATTTTGAATTTCAATTAAGATATAATATGCATAGCATGTTGTCAGCAAAGACATTTTCTTTCAATTAAGCAGTTCAAAGAGCTGTTTTCGACTGATGACAAACTAAAGGACTGTTATTTGCATTGATAAGAATATTCAACAAAAAAACAATAAAATATAAAAAGTAATATTAAATTCAATCCTAATTAAATTAAATAATATTATTCCTATCCTATTAAATAATATTAATATTAATTAATATTAATGATAAATCAGGAAAACAGCAATTACTTTCAATATAATGAGTACCAAAAGCATCAAGCAAGGCAGCACTAGCTTAAAAGCTAGATTTTACACTAGTAGTAAAATCTACTACTATTTTTACTACTACTACTACTATGGTAGTTAGCGCTACCATGACTAATCTGTTACTGTCTATAACTAGGTAGATAAAATTAGTTTTGTGTTTTACATCACACTATTTTATCTCAAATCTACATAGGGTTTAGTGACAAGTAATTTTGATATATATATATATGCAGAAAAATCACAATAAATAAACACGTGATGCAATCAATGAAGTTTAAACCACAATGAGAAAAGGAAAACAATAGAAATAAATGCTCTGAGGCCTTTCAATATATGTCATCAGATAGCAAACAAAGTAAAAATTTTGTTGTTTTTACTTTTATATGTTGTCTTTTTCATTTATTTATCTGTCCGGTTTGAACTGTTTAGTATTTTCATTTGATATATATATATATATATATATATATATATATATATATATATATATATATATACAAAACTAAAGTTCATCGGGACTCATCGGGACTCGGTCAGTTCTTCAGGTTCAAATTAAACACTCACTGCCAACGTTTCGTTTTTTTTTAAATCTTTTTCATAGGCCTACAAAACAGAGGAAACAGTAAGAAATAATAATGATCTAGATGTAAGCCTTGTTCGTCGGTGATGCTCTAAGCAAGACAAATTATCCATAAGTCATAACCAAATGAACGACTGACCAAACGAACCTTATTCCTTGACTGAATCAGGAGAATTCCTTGATTTGAGAAGAGAATACAGGTTGCAAATCGAGTAAATTCAAGCTTGGATTTATCATGGAGGTGTTGTTTGAATGTTATTCTGAAATAAGACCCAGATTTTTACACCGGTTTACTAGAGAATGAACTGGTTTTGATAAAGTGCATTAACCCATACCATGACAAATAAAAATCATAATAATTTTAATACAACTGTATGCAGTTAAAACATAATTTGTGCTGCATAATGCATGTATATTATGTGAAGTATTCGCTTCAAGAATGTGCAGAATAGTTCCGTTTCTAAAAAAGCTTTGCATGCATGCAGTAATTTATTGTCCAAATATTATATATTTTTACCATTTGATAGATATAGTTAAAAAATATGGATAAAAATTATGTCATCAATATCTTGAATTGTTGGTGATACAAAAAGCATAAATTATAGTATGTTTTCTTTATTGTGATTTCATTATTTCTCAGTAACTAGAAAACGATACTATAGTTTTAATTGAGATATTTCATTAAAAGTAATCACTATAATAATACGCACATTTGATATAACTATAGTCGTTCAAAATAATTAACTTATAAAATCATCAGTTCTATAAGTATTTCATTTTTAAAACACATGCATGATCAAATAAAAACATGAAAATTTTACTCAAAACCAACTTTCTGATAATTAAAACTAAGTTTTAAAAAAACATCACTGTTCTTAAGTTAGTAGTTAAGAAAGATTAATTACCATTATGAGATTGAGCCATTATATATGAAAGAAGTGTAAACATCGAAAATTCCATTTAATTATGAATGAACCAGGTATCAAATGTTGATAACAGTTTTATCTTCATTCAATTAAGAAATGAAAATTTCTTTGTAAAAATAACTATTGTATTTATTTTAAGTTTCCCACTAAAACAACTGTGACTTTACAATTTCTGTTTCTCACAATTATTCATTGTTATTTTTGGCATTATTTATATTTGATAATGTGTACAACTTTTTTCTTTAAATTATCAATTATAGCTTTTAATTTCTTTTACTTGGTGGGGCATTAAGAAATAAATAAGATTGACATCTAATACGGTCTAATCTAGTAACACTGATATAAAAATAATAATATTAATATTAGATAAATATAGATTTACCATTTGTCTTCATAGTTCTAAAATTAATAATGTTAGTTTGGAGAATCCAATCTATCCCAATAACGAATAAATTAAAATAATTACTATTTTGGTATATTTTTCAAAATGATAAATGTAACTTTGTATATTTTAGTCCTCAGTTAATAAAGTATAATCATTCATTGTTACTAGAAGATTCACCTGGATATTATAACCTTCAAAATAGAAAAGGTAAACAAATGTTTTATTTACCTTTTTTTGGCCAATATTAAATAATTAAATAAGAACTTTGCAAACTAATCCAACCAATAACAATGACGATTTGGATTTTTGATTACAAATGTTATATGAATTTCATGTAAATAGTTTGTAAAATGCTTCTAGATAGCAGCACCATCCGAAGGCACAATAGACTTTTCTAACATCTAGCATCCTAACAAATAATTTATTAATATAGTAAAATTTATTATGATAACTTATATTTATTTAATGTCTACTAAAATTGAATTAATTTATATTACTACTTCATCACTCAGCAGAAACACGCCAGTTTCGGTTCGGTAATCTAAGAGAGCCGAAAAAATAAGAATTCTCAAATATCTATCGGAGAAAACTACACTGTTTTTCTCTTTTTTTACCTATTGAGGATATATGCACACTCTCTCTTTTTAAAATTGAATATTTCCGTGTTTAAAAATTATTTGAATTGATTATTTTTATATTACTATAATACAACTAACCAGAATATCATTCAATATCATTATTGATATTGACAATAAAAGAAAGCATAAAAGAAGTAAATTACAACTCATATGAATCATCATGGTGGTTCATATGACTTGTGACCTTCATGTTTTCTATGAGAGATAGTTCCGTACTCAGATATCCACTTGGTGAGGTTCAGCTTCATTGAGGAGTTCTATCTGTTAAACAAGACAAGGTCTTGATTTCAAACAAGGTCTTGTTGATATAACAGTCTCAGATATTACTTGAGAGTACTCACATATCAATGTATAGTCAAGAATAGTAAAATTACCACGTGATTGGAGTGAATCCAAGCGTTGCGGTATAATTGTTATGTTATTTTAAGTTGCAGTGACAGTCCCATGAAAGGGCACATAGGTTGGACTTTAGCCCTTAGTGATACCATACAATAGAAATTCTACATTTGGTGTCCTAACGTTTGCTTAAGTGAAGTGTATTTAGAGTAGGAATCTTTAAAAAGTACCTAACATCAAACAGTCTTGGGACCAACGGTTTAACATTCTCTCCGAGTGACGACAGGCTCAAATTTTTTCTCCCGCGATAAGAAATCGAGGGCCAGAGTTGATATTGAAGCCTGGATCTACTATTCAAAGGTCAATAGTAAGTAAATGCCACTGTGCTACCTTTGTCCCTTTATTTTACAATTTCTTCGACAAAACTGTATCATTGCATATAAGTAAATTTCCAGTACCTGGCCCTTCTACAAAATACATATTATAATTATTTTTTGTATGTATATTTCATTTATGTTTTTTGTTTAAAGGAAAAAATGTTTGCTTTGTTTGGACAATTTATAATTTAAAATTACAATACATAATTCAATTCATAATTCTTTCCACCCCAAAAAATCTGAGGTCCCTTTATTTTACAATTTCTTCCAGAACACCGTATCATTGCATATAAGTGAATCTGCAGTACCTGCTCCTTCTACAAAAATACATATTATAATTATTTTTTGTATGTATATTTCATTAGTGTTTTTTGTTTAAAGGAAAAAAATTTTCCTTTGTTTGAACATCAACAATTTATAATTTTCAATTGCAATGCATAATTCAATTTCAAATTCTTTCTACCTCTAAAAAATTAAAGAAATACATTAAAGAATGACTGTATGGTGCTGCGCTCTTTGAAGTAATTTTGATATTTTGTAGTTGGTACTCTCAAGAATACTTAATCTTGACTATACAATCCAGTTATTTTCGAAATATTTGGTATTCAATAAGAAAAAATGGTGTCATGACCATTTTTAAACACAATAATCAAGTGAAAAGAAAATTTGTTTTTAAAATACAGTCAAAATTCAGAAAAGTGACTACAATAATGCAACCAAACTAACTTTATTTGATTCATCAAATAATTTAAGATAGATTCATTGATTGTTCAATAGATTGAATGACTCTATCAAGCAGAAATATAGTATATATAATAATAGGTATAAAAAAAGACATTTGTCTGTTTTTGTGACTCTATTTCAACTAATTTCAACTTTTGTTACCATTTTTGATCTAATCTCAGCACACTATTGACACAATAACCATGACTATTTAGTTTGCGTAATTTTTTCAAAGTTTTTCTTTGGGGCTTCTTATAGTAAGATGCCTTGTTAGACGTTGTTCGCCTGTCATATATGAGGGGTTTTCAATTCACAGTTTTGGTTTGGACTGCTGAACGCCAGATTTGTTTGGTATGGAAATCTGGGCACCAATTCAAAAAAAATGATATTCCCTACAACATTAATTTAAAACATGTTTCGCTGTTTTTTCACCTAAACCTTCAAAATATTATTAAAAACTTGAATTGAAAAAGGATAAAAATGCATTTGCCATTTACGAGTATTTCTATAATGTTTGAAAACACCATGAATGTCTAAAAACAAAAATCATTCGACCTACATTTAAATGTTTAATTTAGGGTAGAACTGTTTAAACGTTTTTAAGATTATTTTTTAATTGATTTGATATATTTGCTGCTTAATTTTTATTATAATAAAAATTAATTTTTGCTGCAATAAATTGCAATTATTTATTTTAAACACTTTAATAAATATATTCATTATAATCTATTTTAAAGTTTGAAGTTAAGGAATTAAAGTTAGGCAAAAGACTAATTAAATCTTACACATTTAACAATCTTGAAATCTTATACATTGCAAATCACCTTAAATCTTTAACCGCCTTGGATATTTGTGATTACGATCTCTGAACATGGAGAAATTAACTTAGTTGTTTCAGTACATTATGGTGAAGTATGAAATCCAATAACATTCAACCATAAAGAACTATTTATATTTACTAAAATATCACTGAAACCTCATCAGTATTGTTTTATTGTTTGGAAACATTTTTTATAAATTTGATTAGACATGAGAAAATATTTTAATAAATTGAGAATAATTTTTTAAAACGTGGGGTTGATAGTTAGTTTAACAATATCGCTGCCTTTATTTTTACCAATTCTCGTGTACCTAAAATCTACAGCCATAAATATTGTAGTAATATTGATTACACTTGTAAATTGATTAGGGTAGTTAATGGTTTTTTAACATTTTATTAAGTGAAAAGAATGAATGAAATTGAAATTTTAAAACAAATTTAGTCAAAATTAATTAATGATTAGACAAATATATTAGTAAGGGTAGTCTAACTTTAAATACTTCTCCATGTTTGGAAGAATATTTTGATATGCTCGTCTCTTTCACCTTTTGTCTTCTTTTGTCCAATTTAATTCTACTTTTTCGTATCCTAAAGGAGGAATACGAAAACTAGTAATTGGGGTATATCAGGCCGTATTACTCTCATTTGATATCAATATGTAAACCACAGTAAGAAATTCAGAAATGGGACTTATTGCGGTTTAGAGGTTGATTTATATTTCACGTGTTTATTCTGAAATATTATTACATTATATGTCTGAGCTACTTTTAATCATCTTCCACTGAAATATATTCAGTGGAAATATAATCTAAAAACCTTCCCTCGCAGAGGAGTTTGGAATATTCAAAGTCTTTTTACTTGTTTCATGAAAACCTAATGTACCTTCATTATTTACAGCCTCCTCCGTGAATCAAATAAAAGTCTAGTCTGTTTTACATCGGTTTGAAATATGAAATTAGTTATAGTTTAATATAAGTGGATCCACCAATATTTATAATCTATGAAACAAATATTAAGTGTTAATAGCTGAAAAATTGAGCATATTTATTTTAAATACAACAGAAAAATAATTTAAATATAACTTTGAATCAAATTTAAGATATTATTCAACTTCATATAATATTTAAATAAAAATTCAATTTGCCATATTTATATCAAAGAACTTTTATAGCTTCTGTCAAATTTAGTATTTCAGATTGGTAAAACCATATCTAGAAAATGTTATATCACAGAAATACCATTAATATGTATTCAGTAGTTAGTGTATTAGTGATTCCCTATTTATATTAACTACGAACATTTAATTAATTTAAGAAATTGCCTTCCAAATAAGAAAGTAAAAGAACTAACTTACATTAACTAATCATGATGTCCTTTTCTTGACCAACTGTTCATATAGTTTTTTTGAGATTTATTGAGGGTTTTTGGTCTAAATTCAAAAAACTTCGTTGCCAACGTTTCGATATATATTTATATCATCGCACACTTTTTAGCCCTGAAGATGATATAAATATATATCAAAACGTTGGCAACGAAGTTATTTTGAATATTAGACCAAAAATCCTCAATAAATCTCAAAAAAAATTACATTAACTAACTCAAATCTTCAATTCTAACCTCACCAACAAAAGGGAAATGTTCCCATGCCGGGAATCGAACCCGGGCCTCCTGGGTGAAAGCCAGGTATCCTAGCCACTAGACCACATGGGAGACTGCCAGAGTGAGCATAAAAACCTTATATATACCAATCAAATTTCTCAACATTATGAATTAATAATGAATTAGTATATTTCAGTATAATATTTTCTTAATTAAAAGTAAAGTAATTAATTATTTCAACTTTACGAATTTTATTGAATATATCTACAACACATTATTATTTTATCATTGAGTTGTTCTACTCGTATTATTCTATCATTGTATTATCGTTGTATTATTCAACGATCTACTATTGATCTATAATTGAGCTGAATCAATTTTCTACAAAGTTTTTGTTAAGATCATAAGTTAGATTACATCTTAGTTTGCATAATCATTTATTTTTTGTTATTTTGTCATTTATTAAATTATTGAAATTATTTTGAAGTTATTATTATATGTAACATTAATTACAACACTTATTATTTTCATTTTTATTCATTCCCTGTATATTTTTTCTAATTCTCTTGACATTTTTTTCCTCTTATAGGGTCGCAAGTGTAATGTTCAACGAAAGATTACTGTTCAATTCCACGTATTCATCAATTCGCTACACTAATTTCAGTTCACAGAAACCAATAATTTAGTTTTTTTTTTATCATTTAGATGCTTTTTATAAGGATAAAAAATATTACGATACCAATGACTCAAATTACCAATCTAATGATTAAAATACTAAATAAAAGATTTAGAGTGGAATACACTCAACTTTACTCTCTGTAAACGATTGCAGGTCCTATATGTAACTGATATAACTTATATTAAGTAATTAAATTATTTCAATTTTTTTTACTAAATCTTTGAACATCAATTTTACTTCAGTCGGTTAAATTTAAATTTTTAATAAATGCAAAATAATCGATATTGTTGTAGGCGATCTCTTAGATACCATGGACTGCATATTCAAGTTTTCTATTACTTTATTGCTCTTTGTAGTAGTTGAAATTGCACAATTTTTTTTATAAATTCCTAATTTTTTGTTCAATGTTTTAGCAGAATTTCATTGTTCTTTAATAAGCCAATTAGATAAAAAAAAAAGAATTTCTGAAGACATAAAATATAACCATAACCCCTTTGGTTAATGTAATTTTAAAACAATATACCGCAACTCATCACCCTCATAATGCTCTATTTTAAGGAATAATTTCAATTTCATCTGTCAAACAGTATGACTTGTATCATCCTCACAAGCTATCAAATTGAATCATAAGTCCAAGTTTTTACATTTTATTAAAATAAAGTATTTCCAGATTGCTTTCAAAAATTCGAGGATTTTTTCGGTTATTGCTTTTGTCGCTACCATGATAATGCTAAAATTTTAAGACTCTAGAGTTAATAGTTTAGGCGGGAAAAGTTATCTAAAAATATATCATGACAAAAAATTGACTTTCCCATCATGCATAATTGCTCCTAAAAAATTAGGTCACATGTACACTATGAGGCCTATTTTGGATAAAATATAATGTCATCCGTCAAAGATTGTGGACTGTAGCGTGGTAAGAAATGTTTGGAGACAAATCCTCCCATCCATCCACCAACACACATACACACACACACACGCACACACATACAGAGAGAGAGAGGAGGGGAGAGAAAGAGAGAGAGGGAGAGAGAGAGAGAGAGAGAGAGATCATAAAAAATAACGTGATAAAAGGAGTTCAGGAACTCAAAGCATGTGTACCTGTCAAAACGTCGAAATCGAATTTTTACGCTATCACTATACTTCAGTTATAGTAAAGTAACAAGGTAGATATATTCACTGAAAGGCTCACACGGTTCTGAATGTTCAACTAGACCAGTCAGTCCAATGAAATGTTCTTAGAGTCATTCAATTAGTCCTATTCAGCAATTAATTCAGTCCAATTCTTCTTGTTACTTGAGGCGTGTTGTAGCATATCGCGTTTCAAGATTTTAGAGAAGCTTCCTGTTTCATGCTATGTGTTCGGCCTTATCATATTATATTGCGGGCTTCTCCCATTACTAACCTTTTACTCGTATAATCCTCCTCTTCATACAGCACTTCTGTGTTGCTTGTTAACATATCACGGATAAGCTTAATATAATAAGCTATATAAGCTTAATGATATCTTAATATACAAGAAGGAATCCTTAAAGACTAAATGATGGCTCCAAAATCAAACCGAATTCGGGCTCCCCTCTTCAGTTGCAGGGGTTCAGTTAAAACTTAACTAAATAAAAAAAAATTATAATTTATAAAAAATAAAACTTTAACTTAACTTAAATAAAATTACCAGTTTGTGGTTAAGTGAAGAACTAACAATGAAAACAATGATGAAAACAGAACTAAACAAAAAACTGGATAACTTAATATAGCGTGCGTTTGGGATACGATTTTTAAAACTTCTTGCCGTCAGACGCATTGTGAGTCGTCTAAATTTTGTTGTAGTTGTTGCATTAATCCAGCAATTACATTCATCATATTCTGCAAAATGATTTTGACTAGGGATTGCTATTCATATTAAGTTCGCTGTTTGTTTTAAAACAAATTGTAAACATTAATATTATTTTATCTGCAGGATTTACTTATAATCTTATATAAGTATGTTTTGAATTATTATACTCCATCACTGTCAAGTGTAAAATTGAATTATTATACCAACAACCTTACAAGTGAAATATACTGGCAAGAGAATTAGGAAAGCAATTCATGAGTAGTAATGAATTTAATTAGCTTCCTCAAATACTGGGCAGTTCACAGGTAGATAGTGAAATCCCACCACATGTTGTGGATATCAGTAAATAAGGATCCCGAATAAAGGATCCTGGGCAGAGGTGACGTTAACTGCAGATATACAATGGTCAGCTGTGGTGGCACAGTTTTGGTAAAAGTTGGATGAACCTGCTGAGGTGGCCATGTCATGGGTGGTTAGAGCCGCCATTAAATAAACAAACCAAGTGCTGATCCATGTTGTCTTAATGTACAAGAAGGGATCTTTAAAGACTAAATGACTCCAAAATCAAACCATATTCGGGCTTCCCTCTTCAGCTGCAACTGGCCTAAGGGAGAGTAACTTAAATAAAACTACCAGTTTGGGGTTAAGTGAAGAACTAAGGAACCTTCTTTGTAGAAAAATATTCTTATGAAAACAGAACTAAACCAAAAACTGGATAACCTAAACGAAATTAGATCTCGCCCCTGTAATCGGAGTGAATAACGAATTAAAAGCATTATGATTTCATTCATCACTTTACTTTGCACAAGGTTGAAGATGGAACTGCTTGAAATTGATTCTCATGACTCTTCTTATGGCGACAATGGCGACTGATTGCTTCGATCTTGATGAAAACCGGCAGAATTGTTGGTGTCCAATTTTGGTTGAAATCTTCAGTTTTAATTTTATTGGTCCTTGTTTCTGAGTTTAAATATCAAGGCACATTACTTCAATATACATTCCACTTCAATATTACCTACTTCCTATTTTTCTAGTTTAAATGTTTTTACCTCTGTGATAACAGTAAAAAAAACTCCCATTGAGGTGCGCACAGACGCGCATGTTACAAAACGTCCAGTCAATGTCCACAGTTAAAAAATAAAATATCACCACAATGAAAAGACCAGCAACTGCTATTAGTCTAAAAAAAACCAAAGAAGGCTAGTACGACCATTTAAAATTAAAAAATAAGCAACAATAATGATGAGAATCTGGCAATTAAGAAAGCATAAAAAGTGACGTCACAAGTGTTATTAGCACTGATTCTGCAGACATGTCATATCTCTAAATAACTCGGTATTATCCAAGGAAGATAAAACGCATGTCAATAACGATAAAAGAATAAACACAACTCCGTCAAAAAGAGCATTATCAACAACCAATAAAAATCTGGAGTGGCCTACACTCCAGCAACAATAGTGATGTAGTGATTGTAGTACAGATAGTGATTGAAGGACATATCAATTTATAAGCTTATTTTTGTACATCACAAATAATTTATTATTTGCAAATAATTTCATTAGTATAACTACAGCAGTACTAACATTTTTGAAAAACCAATGTGAACATTTCTTGAAACGAAATGTTATCCTACAAGAGAACATGGCTATTGTTCAAATAGCCAGTAGATTTCTTACATCCTTTACTTAACATCCTTCTACATTGAATATTAATGTAAAATTTTCAAATTTAAAACAGTAAAATACCCTTTTTTTCTCTGAAAAACATCTTAAACAGCGAAGAAAATGTTGTTTTAATGTGATTTGTTAATTAAAGATGTACGATAATTACAGTTATTAATCTCTCAACGAAAGATTTATATTTTGATATATCTTTTACATTTTGGTTTTTAACAGAATTATTATACTTGGAATTTTATGGCTTCTTAGTATTTAATAAGATCATTTTCCTTCCCCTTTGTCAAATAACATATATACAAATTATTTTTAATGAGTGTTATCATTTACCTGACAATATTATTCCTCTTACAATATTATCTCTTATAAGTCAATAATATATTTTCATTTTTCCATTAGAAACATCAATTTTATCTCAGTGGATTCGCTCAAAAAAGTCAATGAAAACAATGTAAAAAAATACAAAAAATTCGACAAGTATAGCAGGTGATCTCTTAGTCTAGGATAAACAAAGAGTTTTTATATCGTTATTGCTCTTTCCCGTAATTGAAACTTCATGATTTTTTTTTTTATGAATTGCTAATTTTTTGTTCCATTTTTGGTCAAATTTTCATTATTTTTTAACGAGCCGTTTAGCGTCAAAAAAACATTTTCTGAAAACACAAATCGTACTGTAACGCCCCTTTAGCGAATGTAATTTTGAAAAAAAATATCTCAACTCATTCTCCATATAATGTTCTATTTATAGGCATAGTTTCATTCTTGTCCGTCAAACAGTATGGCTTGTATCGCTCTCACAAGGTTTGAGATTGAATTATAAGTCAAAATTTTTACATTTTATTAAAAAAAAAATATTTCCTGTGGTTTTAAAATTCTGGATATACTTTTCGTTTGTTTCATTTGAAACCTCAAAGATAATGTCAAAATTTCAAAACTCTAGGGTTATCAGTTTAGGAGAAAAAAATGTTTGAAAAAAAAACGGTTTTTGGCAAAAAAAGTGACTTTCCCATCATGCATAATTCTTCCCAAACAATAGGGATCTTCGTCTTTATGAGGCCCATTTTTGTGTAAAATATCAACTTGACCGTAGCGTGGTAACAAGCAATGCTAACACACTCACCCACCCACCCACCCACACACACACAGACATCATCGTAAAAACGTCATAAAACGACTTCTGGGACCTCAAAACATGTAATTCCGTGAAAATCTCGAGATCGAATTTTTTCACGATCACTATACTTTACTTATAGTAAAGTAATAAAAACAGGAAAAAAGCTCCTCCAAGATTTATAAATAACATTATGTTATCTTAATACTACTCTAAATCCTTCACTACTTACATCCATATAGGGATAGACAGGTCTTTTGAAATTACATATATTAATATAGGACTAGAACGGTATTTTTCAATAGTAAAAAGTAATTGGTTTTGATAGGTAAAGATATAGTTCAACAGTATAAAATGATTTTTCACAAGCATCTGACCAATTGAAGGGAATATACTTTCTTAGTAAATAACTTAGCTAATTTAACAAATTGTTAACAAATTTGTTAGCTGAATCGAATGAGATGAAATTGTTATTTAATGGTTTAATAAAACAAAATTAATATCTTCCACTGAGCATATTATAAGTAAAAAATGAAATTCTTAAAAGTGTAAAAGGAAATGTAAAACATATAGCTCATGTTTTCCAGGGTGATGGAAGGTTGGGTAAAAAATTTGTTTTACGTGACCTCACGCTGTAGTCAAATTAACAAATTAACAAATATTCTAAGTGAATTTAAGAATCCTATTGTTTTTGGGTTCTTACATTTCCTTTTTCTCTTTATGGCAAAACAGTTATTAATTTTACTCATTTTTCCGGTGATTCAAATAACTTCTATTTCGTATTATCTTCCTAGATAACTTACTCTCCTTGATAAATTAAAGTTTATCAGGACTCGGTCAGTTCTGGAGGTTCAAATTAAACCTTTTTAATAGGCAGAAGTATAACATTTTGAAACTTTTTTTTTTAAAAAAAATGTATA
The DNA here is from genome assembly GCA_026182355.1 of Hermatobates lingyangjiaoensis. NCBI lineage: Eukaryota > Metazoa > Arthropoda > Insecta > Hemiptera > Hermatobatidae > Hermatobates > Hermatobates lingyangjiaoensis. The sequence continues at coordinate 2,305,044 of JAPFBL010000050.1, read as the reverse complement.
CTTCTGCCTATGAAAAAGGATTTAAATAAAAACCAAAACGTTGGCAATGAGAGATTTAATTTGAACATGAAGAACTAATCGAGTCCTGATAAACTTTAATTTTGTTTTAATTTCATGATCGATACTTTTACCATGTAAAAATATCAATGATTAAACCACAATATGAAGTGGGAAGAATAGACTAAGATCTTTCAACCGTAACAAGCGGTCGTCGTCAGAGTCAAAAACCCAAGTGACGAAGACTGCTCATTATGGTTGAAAGATCTTAGACTTTTTTTCCCATATTGTGGTTTAATATGATTGCTATTTCACGTATTTATGTAAAATCTTGTATATATATATATATATATATATATATATATATAGTTCAATATAAACAAAGAAACATAGAGAAATCAGAAGAACACACTTACAGTCCCTAATTTTCGGTTTGAACAGTCTTCAGGAGAGATAAGAGAGGGAAACCAAGCGCACTGGATCAGAGACGGTTGGAGACGGTCTCCAACCGTCTCTGATCCAGTGCGTTTGGTTTCCCTCTCTTATCTCTCCTGAAGACGGTTCAAACCGAAAATTAGAGACTGTAAGTGTGTTCTTCTGATTTCTCTATGTTTCTTTGTTTATATTGAACTATATTTGTCCGTTTTGGATCGTATTTCCAACGAAAAAAAGTATATATATATATATATATATATATATAAAGATCAGAGGGTCTCCAACCGTCTCTGAACCAGTGCGTTTGGTTTCCCTCTCTTATCTCTCCTAAAGACGGTTCAAACCGAAAATTAGAGACTGTAAGTGTGTTCTTTTGATTTCTCTATGTTTCTTTGTCTATTTTGAACTATATATATATGTTCAAAATTCAAGAAGAGTAACACACAGAGTAAGGATACACACTTACAGACTCAAATTTTCGGGTAGTCCGTCTTCAGGAGAAAAGAGAAAGGGAGACCAAGCACGTTGTGGACGCTACGGCAAGTAACCCTACTACCTTAAATAATAATAATATTAATTAAATAATAAATAATAATAATACACTTCAACTGATTTCCAATTTTTGATCTGTTAATGGTCGTCATCAGTAAAAAAATTGCGTGATGAGAAGACGACAGTCAAATAAGGGTTTCATAGAATGTAGCCGGGTTTAAGATTTTTACAATGAAAATGAGAAAAATAATTATGAATTCCTAAAAAAAATAAAATTGACTAAATAAATATATAATAAAAAAGTAATTGTAATTCAGCTCTCGAATTAGAGACTTTGAAGTTCAACCCAGAATTTATAGTATGGTCAATCCAAAATACAAGAAAAATTCTATGTTGAGATTTATAAACAGAACGCTACTTATTTTTAATATAGTTAGGATGATCAACTGCATTACGACTACTCATGCTGTTCATGCTCTGGTTTGAAGGTTTTAACCTTCAACTAGAGCTCTCGTCCCCCATAGAAATATTCTATTGTAATGGCCAAAATACGAATTTCAAATTTTCATTGCTGTCCACTAGCATGCCTCCATTTGGTTATGTCCATATTGTACAGCATTAAAGATGAAAAGAGATTTAACATTTCAACTAAACAGTAACCTCTCCAAACCAAACGTTTTTTGACTGAATTAAGCTGAATGAAATATACTCTATATTCAAAAGTACAGGAACATTGCTTGACTAAGATCTAACGAAAAATTTAATTGTTATAAAGATATATGCATACAAAATAGCGTAAAACATAATATATCAACATTGATGTTTCCTGGTTTGAAAATATGGCTGATTGTACTCTGGTATATTTATTGAATTGAAATTCGCAACTCTGTTGTGAAAAGAGTCAAGGATAGTAACAAATTGGTGGTGCTGTCTGGGAGTATCCCGCTCTGACGAATAAACTAGACGTGCTGTTGTATCTGCCAGTAGCCTTCACCGGTCCGATTTATCGATTCATTAGACCGGCCATGTTCCCGTCGTCTAAATGAATTCGAGGTAATGATGCTTACAGTCCTGAAAGCTAGTCCTGCAAATCACAAGTTGAAGCCTATGTTTAATTATGTTCCATCAAACAGAATTATAACATTTCTTTATAACAACTCAACGAAAATGTTTATAAACTAGAATCTCCATCATTACGAACTTATTATGATCAACTATTCTCTGTCCAACCCAAATTTTTTCTAACACAAACAATTATTTACATCAAGATACTGCAAATATTATGTATCTTTTTATAAAACAAAATTTTGATTGGCCTGAACTCAACTTCACTACTAGCAAATATAATATCAAACTCGATGACAATAATTTAGATGAGGTTTTGTTTTAATATAGCTATTGTGCAGTCGTAATATCAAACAGTCTGGTGAATTATAAATAATACACATTTGTCTTAATCAGGCTACATCAAAACTGTCCTAAGGTGCTTTCATTTACCGTTCTTAAAGTCAACATTAGAGTTTATGTTTCTCATTGAATTTCATAATTATCTTTGGAAAAATACCTCTCATTTCTATTCGTTTTGGGTATGATTTGCTCTCTATCTCTAACCTATTAAAGTTGATTATCTCGCATTCCTATAGAAAGTGTTCAAAGGATTTCATCTCTTCCATACAATCTGCATTATTTGTATGCTGTTAATTCCCGCTTGCATAAATGGTAGTCTAGGGGACAATGTGCGTTTAGACATCTATATCTATTCTTGAATCATTTCTTTTAAAATTTATTACACTACACACATTTAAGTTCAGTTTAAATCAGCTTTTATAGAAAATCCGACCTGTTCGTTCTATCCACCTTTTATCTGCTTCCTTCTTCGACCATTCATCAATTGTAACCTTGAGAAAGTTAAAGACTATTATGTTAATCAAAGTTTTGAGCTTATCGTGTTGATTTTTTTTTTTAGTAGAAATAGTATTCTTTGTTCAGATCTTCATTTATTGTAATAAACTAAGAACAAAATAATTTCACATTTAAACAAGTCCATATAATATCCATACTAAAAACTTCACATATTATTATAGATGGACTTTAATAGTTCTTACCCTCAGTTTAATATTTCTCTTCAAATAATTTAAATGCAGATAACATTTAAAGTAAGACAATAACTAACTTGTTGCTTTAATCGCCAGAAGAATTCTCTAAGTACAAAACTCTAGGGAATAAAATTTATATTCAATTGTATGTTTTCAAATTTTGTTTAAAGTAATTTATTTTTAAAGTACTTGAGTTCTTATATTTCTTTTATAATTTCATTATACATTTTATTTGATACACCTGTCATAGATTAGGATGTAAACACGATTTAGAAAATCGTGTACATAGAGCTCACTACAATATAATAACAGATACCCATTTCATTTACCAATAGCTTCCATGCAGATTGTATGAATCATTAATGCCGTAATCTCAGAGGTTTTAGTCAGAAAAATACATTTCTTGATTCCTCACTGGGAATTCTAGTCAATGATTAAGTCATGAAACTTAAAAAACTTATTATATGTCAAACAAATTCATGATTTCTCTTTCTTGCTCTCAAACTTTCTTTTTGTCTTCAGTTTAATGAATTCGGATCAAATTTCTTATCTATTACCAGTATTGTACTACATTTTGTTTAATATCCGTTTTAAATTAATCAAATTATTTAATGTTAATATATTCCATTTTCAATTAAGCTTTGAGACTCTTTAACACAAAGAGAAATCTTTTACGTTATGAACACCAACCAACTAGATCTACAGCTCTTTAAAGCAGACATTTTATTTTTAATACATTGCAAAAGAAATCACCGAAATTTAGTCATGTGAATTATCTTCGAAAAAAGAGTAATATTGCTGCCAAGCTTACTCTGTTTGAGTGAAAGCTGGAAATAAAACATAAAATAGAGTAATTATGACTCCTACGATGTTTGATATATTCTGCTATTGCGGAAACCCACATTCACACCACAACAGGGTGCGAATGCAGGCTGCTTATAGAATAACCTTGTTATTCGGTGTCCGTTTTTTCAGTCTGCAACCCGGCTATTCAATTTTGACACATTTTGTAGTTGTCTGCAAGAAATTGGTGTGTGGGTGACAATGTTAGGGTAAGGCAGCGCTTGAGTTACTTTGAAATTTCGGTTCAGTGACCCGGCTACTTGCTGCTTTCTGCCTTCGGCCGAGTAGCTCGAGACCTTAGAGAATAGTGCTCTTTGTATAACACCTACAAATAACTAAATCTACACTTTCAACATAAAAGAATGAATGTATGAAAGAATCGCTTATTGGCGGCTTTGCCATATTCTACGAGGTTAGCTGCACAGTAAAGATTTGGTCTCCTCCCCACGCTCTTCCCCCTTTGCACAATATTTGTAACTATATAAAATAATAATAACAATGTCCAGTATTCTAGTAGTAATGATAAGACGCTAATAATGAAAATAATAATAATTATAATACTAATAAATAAGATAATAGATATACTAATTATACAACTATGAATAATTAAAACTATTTCACGTAATATTACTTATGATGATGCAATATAGTTAAACAAAGTCATTTGCAATTCTTGTAACTAGGCAGCATCCAGATTCTCCCTAATCTTTGAACATCGTCTGCTGCAATCAAAGTCCTAGCTCTTCATATCAGGGAAAGCTCTTGCTCCTGGACATCCTGAGAAAAGGTTTAATTGATTTGTGCAAGCAGCAAGTCGAAGAAATCATCATTGCTGTGACCTTCCTTCTTTCCTAGCCTGCAGAGAGATGCAGGCTTTTTCCTAGAAAAACCTCGAGAGATGCTCCAGTTTGACCTTCCGTGGAGAAAGTCGTTTGAAATAACTCGGTACCTCTGGTGCTTTAGTAGATAATAAATACCACTTCTGACACTGCAGGCTATGCCAAGGGTGCGAGAGACAAGGTTCTTATTGATATTTTTCCCTCAATGTGGACTCAAAGTACCTAAAGCTCGTTGTAACTGGTATGTTTTATTCATGGAAGCTTAGTGTAGGAATGTAATCCAGCCTCTTGCACAAGTTGACAGGGAATGATTATTTTGATGGATTAACGCTCATCCACCAGACCTCAATCCAATGCACAGTCCGGTCAATGTGTCGTTGACATTTTCTTAGACTGGTTTCTATTAAGATAGATCAGCACGACACCAAGATATTATGTGTGAAGACCCTCTCTAGTGTTTGCGTGTTTCTCTTTTTTTGATTTCCCTAGGGAAGTACTAGGGAAGTATAAGTTGAAGATAAGAGGAGCAGAAGAAGGACTTTGAGTCATCCATCTTAATCCTGTTCCAGAGGATAGTGTCTTGGGCATTAAGTTCATAAAATCGTTTTGTGAGATAGGACCAGTAAATAGGAACAGTAAACAATCTTTTGAAACCACTGAGGTGGTCTAGAGTCTCTTAGATTCTTAACAATGCCTATGTGCAAATGTAAAGGCTTTGTCAAGATCGATGACTATAGTATACGTTCTAAACTTTATTTGCTTAGGGAAGTGCAACAAGTTGAGAATGCACCGCAGTAACTGAAAACAATATGTGAAGTCAAGGACTGATCACAAAATAATCAGGTATTGTGAAGGTTATATAAAGAATCAAATCATATTCTCTTCAACATGACATTGATGACATTAATAAAGAAACTAAAATTTTGGAAAAAATCTACTAAATAAATCAAAACATAAGAAAATTAAGAAATATTTTAGGCAAATTTAGAAAAGATAAGAATTTTTTTTAAACAACTTTAAACACATAGTTTAAAGTTGTATTGGTTATTTGTCACATTGGTGACATACTTACATGATCTAACTACAATATGAAACGGGAAAACAAGACTAAGATCTTTCAACCGTAACAAGCGGTCTTCGTCAGAGTCAAAAACCCAATTGACCCTGACTCAACTAACTCTGACGAAGACCGCTTGTTACGGCTGAAAGATCTTAGTCTTGTTTTCCCATTTCATATTGTGGTTTGATTATTGATTGTTATTACACGTGTTTATGTGAAATCTTTTTATACATACATAGATACAGTTGTAGCCATATATTTCAAGTGAAGCAAGTTTAATCACACGTGAGAGGATTAGAAAGCTCCTTCGATTAGAAAGCTTTTCGATTGCTGGATTCAATAGCTGGACTCTCCTAAAAAAGAATTAAAAGCTGAAAACCAAAAGAAATTTCACTTCCAGAATTTTGGTGATAGAAATAAAATGAATGTAACTTAAAGCATAACTTTTGACCTCTAAAACCCAAGGAGAAAAAAAACCTGAGTGTAAAATAATGTTTTAGATAGCTATGTAAACGCTTCAAACATAGTGATTTAACAGAATGACCGACAGAGTGACAGAAATAAAAATTGTTTCTATATTATTGAAATAAGTTAGTAGTTGCGATGCCATGTTAAACATATAAGCCCTTTTAAACATATAAGGAGAAAGTGCCATTTCTACAGATATTATTGTATAGATAATCGTACGACTGTATATTCTTAACACACAAATATTTCAATTAATTAACAATCAATTTAATGACTAAGTGATCAACAACTGCATTGATAATTTACAACACAATGCCACAAGGAATGCAGTTATTCAAATCAAGTGATATCAGTGTTAATAACGATCGGAATGGCGAATATTCCGCGGCAAATAGTCTAGTTTAATTAAGTGATATTGAGCTGGACTTGCTTATTGGCGATCTATCTTTCTTGTTCTAGACTTGTGTTGCATTAATCGTAATTCAATACTTGTGAATGAATTTTCGCATACACCAAATAAAACTTGAACTATGGTTCTCTTGTTTGATAAAACAAACATAAACCATTCCCTTGAAACAAAATCTGTTACACAGATAGAATAATGACAAAATTTCTTTCATGATATTTAATAAGGATATATTTCAACTTTGTTTAAGTGTATTCTGCAAGTTGAAAAGCGTAGTACCACAAAAGATAAGGAATAACATTTTCGATGATCAAAAATCTATAACAGTTATATATATATATGAAAAAAACAGGACTTCACAATAAACCCCTAAACCTACAATCAACGTCCAAACCATAATAAAAATTGAGAAAAAAAATAAGATCTTTTAAAACCCCGAACCCTCAGTTGAGGTTTAACTCTGATGAAGACCACTTGTTTCGGTTGAAAGATCTTAGTCTTGTTTTCCCATTTTCTTATTGTGGTTTGATCATTGATTGTTATTTCACGTGTTTATGTGAATATTTTATATATATATATATATATATATATATATATATATATTGTTCTAGTATATACTCGTATATATAAAAAATCAAACCACAATAAGAAATGGGGAAACAAGACTAGGATCTTTCAACCGTAACAAGCGGTCTTCGACAGAGTCGAAAACCCAACTCAGTTTTTTTTATTAATAAAATGTATAGTTTATGTAAATTGTTATGTTAGAACTCTGAAGATGGTTAAAATAAAAGCAGTCACATCTCAATTATGTTAGATTGTTGACAAACTGCAACAAATGTTTATTGGATATTTTTTGTTCCATTTTCACATTTCAGTAACATTGTTGTTATTAATAAATATATCGCTATATAACACAAAGTACAAAATAGTTTGTACTGAAATAACAAATAACATTGATGAATTAGTTGTATTACAGTTCAGATTGACCTCTGTCAATCAAACATTACTCTTATATTATTCTTTTTTCTATTTGCCTTGATTTAATAAATATTATAAATTCTGAGGTAAAATGGATAACCAAAAAAACGTCTCCACACAAATGAAGTTTTATTCAACAGCAACGAGTTTCAAACACTTTGTGTTAATCATCAGGAAGACACCAAGGATGTGGTGCTGACGGGTTGGTCCAGTGAAAACAACAAGTAGGAAAAATCTACTTTTTTTTAAGTATTCGAAAAATGTTCAAAACTTAAGTAAAGTGTTCGAAATGCGTTGCTGTTGAATAAAGCTTCATTTGTGTGGAGACTTTTGTTTGGTTATCCATTTTACCTCAGAATGAAATACCAAACAATTACGGATTGCACAACTAATGATTTAAATAATATAAAGCTATATAGCAGTTCTTATTATTAATTATGGACTTAATATTTTTTCAGTTACATAAACAAGTAGGGCGGGGTGTTATTCACGACTCAGCTGCCACGTGGCAAAAAAAAATCAATCTCCATCGAAGAGAGCCACTTGGAGAAACCATTCAATGTTCAAGAATGGCTTCGTCTTCTTGCAACCACCCAGGTGTCACGATTACTGTTCCCTAAATTATGTCTCAATAAACTATTAATCTATATTAATCGTTTTATTAATGTGTATTATTTTCGATTTTAAATAAAAACCGAAACGTCGGAATTGAGAGTTTAATTTGAACTTATATATATTTGAAAGTATAAGTCACAAAGAAAAAGTAAAAACCACACAAAATATTCTCTAAGGCCTTTGAAATTTATGTCATGAGAGAGCAACTAGAGATTGATAACAAACAAGGTTAGGGCTTTGTTAAAAAAAAAAAAATTATGGGAAGATAATATAAACAGATGTTAAATTATAGAATTTTTTAAAATAACAGGCTAAAAAGAATCATAATAAAGAAAAAGAATACATTATTAGACTCGTGAATAAGGTTTTAAATAAAAACCGAAATGTCAGATATTGCTACAAGTTTGGTTTGAACTTGTTAAAATCGCCGCACCTCAATTTAATTTTAATATTATTCTATTATACGGTTGGTCTATTTCATTTGTTTACATGTGCAATTTAGCGTAAAACATTGCAAATATTTGCTTGGAGATAAGGCAATATTATTTTATAATGTATTGTCGATTCATCTATTCACTCATAGAAGAACCAGTCGAAAATGTATTCCCATTTCGGATTTTTTTTAACTATGGTTGGTATATTTCTAAGTTTTTATTCACACATAATATAAATATATTTTATAATGTTAATGCAAAAATTCCAGAATGAAAGAAAGTATTTCTACCATAGAGGTATGAAGATATTATTCTTGGTCTAAAATACTAGAGGTAAACGAAATAAGCAAACTATTTAGGAGTAGAAATGTAAGGAATGTCCTTGTAAAGCGGTAGGTTTTTGTCAGAGGATAGTATTTTAGAACATCTCTGTCATGCCTTAAGGTCAAGATAATATAGTAGGGCCCTACTTATTAAACTCTTATTTATCTTGTCCCTATTAATTTATTTATCACACTTTATATGTATAAATTATTTCTTATAAGCTGTAATCCTGGATTGGTTCAGTTTTAGAAATTGCAATGATTTGATCATGCTTCAGCACTGATGGTTTCGATATTTTTTATACACGTGATTTTTCATTTTAGTATTTAAAATAAAATTAGATGCAGAATAATATATCTATTTTGATTGTGTTCTTTTTTTATGAATTAGGTAATTTAATCCCTGAGCTTACAACAACAAATAATTCTTCAGGTTCTCATATGAATGGCAGTTTGTACAGTAAAATTTAGAGTTGTCTGCTGTAATTCATATTGTACTATATATTATTCATGAAGTACTAATTAGGATTAATTTTGTTTTGCTCAGCTTACAAATATCCCATTGTATAAATAAATCCATTTTATTAGTTTATTATTATTGCTTTGATAGTTACTAAATGATTTGACCGTACCTATAATAAAGATATATATATTTATATTGATACATCCAATTGTAATAAAAAAACGCTATTTTTAAAACTTTGATCACAACTGGGTTTACTGGAAAATTATGTATTATTAATTTATTTATTTATTAATAATTAATATGTTCATGGAAAAATTATTGAGTACAAAGTCAGTAAACATAACCCACTATCCTTGATAGCCTATCTTTTAATGTATAAACTAATAGAATAAATAAGTTATAAAAAACATATTTGATTGTTAATTATGAATTTCTTACGTATTGATGCAATATTAAGAATGTACAGATATAAACTAGTGTGAGTGATATGTGAAAGAGAAAAAATATTTACAAGCAATCACAAGACACAGAATTTGTTCACAGATGTCTTAGTCCAGTGTCTTTTTGATTGGTGAAGGCAATACCATAAGAAACCTCACTTAGATCAACACTTTGAAGTTCTCTATAACTAGTCTGCAAATTCTGTCACCGGCGGAATGTAGTGTATCAATTCTTCCAAATACCAATGGAATAGTGCGACTGAATCTTTTTTTATTAACACCATAGTATTCTCAGTAAAGTTTTTTTATAACCTTTGTATGTTGTTTTTCCTTGCAAAGTAATTAAATATTCCACACTTCACCAATTCTAGAATATTTTTACAGTTCGTTGAATTCTCTGCCAGCAATTTAACCTTACAAAGTTATTGTTGACTATCAGGGTTAATAATGAAAACTGTATTGCTTACTATGAGAAAATCGGGAGGAGAAAGTCATGGGAAAATATAAATATTATTATAACCCGGGATGGGAAAACGAGAGATATTGGAGCCTTCCATTTGGATCACCCATGTACAAGACAAACGATTGCCACATATTTACAAATATACATTTTAAATGTATGACCTCCTGCCATCCATAATTCTCTGAAATGAGGTGGTCAAAGAGGTATAGTATGAAAGGTGATCACATCTTTTCCTAGAACAGATGAACATTTTCTTTATGCTGTTTTGAACTGATAAAGGCTAAAGTTCTTTTATATCACTTATAGTTCTCTTAGTAGCGTTATTATTATTCCTATGTTAGCATTTGCACGTCTTGCTGTAACTTTTTAACGTAGCAATGAATCCAGCTACGGTTAAATTGCAACTAATACCCTTTCAAATTCCAATCTAATACCAATTCAAAAAATATACTCTTATGCACATGTCAAGAAATGAACATTTGTTGGTGATTTTACTTATTTTATGAGGTTTATAACGCAATATTCTCAGTAGATAATCAGTAAATTTATAAATGGTATAGTTGGTTGAACTTACAAAGCTAATAACTTATCATTTTGGGAAAAAATAAAACGGGATTTCACAATTTTTACAAAATAAATACACTTATTTCTATCTATCAATGGACAAAATCTGAGTCTGGCGTGTGACAAAAAGGCTTGAGGATCTTCTTGTAAGTACTGAAGATGATCTTTCTGAATGATATGTTTCGTGAATGCGTGATTCACTCTTGAGGACTATAGAATGTCTTATGTTTAGATAGCTATTATTTAATTTTCCTCCAAGTTTAAGCATATCACATTAACAAAAATAGTCAAAAAAGAAGGCAAATTGCTATATCTTAGCAATTCCTTACATAATTTAAGAAAGTAAAGCTCACTATTTAGTAGTTTTTTTTAAAACGCAGTGCTATAGTTCCCTCAAATAATAATAATAAAAAAGGTCACAAAAAAGAAAAAAAAAGAAAACAAACATACTATATGTACAAATGCCAATATAGTAAATCTTTGTTCTGTAATGGTAGTCGTATATCATTGACAACATCATAATTTGTTTTAACCTGGAGTTGTAAAGAGATGTAAGTAGTAAGCTGTGATAAATTGAAGTTTGCTGACCGAGAAAACTTCTGAATTAAATTAGATTAATCATTAACATATGTTAAACAGAGCACAGAAGGTCCAGTTTTATTATTTATCATGATTTCTGTTTCCTTCCACTTTAGCTTAGATTCAATGTGTCTTTTTATTCTGACGATGGTTATTAAGTTTCTAATATTTCTTGGGATAACACAGTCGAAATAATACATCTGCGGGGTTGTGTTCAGTGAGTACTTTTTTCGCTTGCATCCTTTTGTTGACTCCTAAGACTTAAACGCGATTTGCGAAGAATATTTTCCGATTAATTGCAGTAGACTCTACTTCATATCATTTATTAAAAATTTATAAAAATTTATAAGTAGACTTATTGATATCATTTATTAAAATTTGTAATACAAATAAATTAGACAACTAGCATGGATAACAGTTAGATTCGCCACTTTTAATAACATTTTTTATCACAAGGCGAAAAGTATTTCAACAAAAGTGTGTCGCTGGGTTACGTAGAGCTAAAATAATTTATTAACACACCAATTTGTTTTGCTTACAATTTAAGAGAGAAATGATAGTACAACGTAAGAAAATAAGAAATTCATGTTTTTTTTAATTTTTTAGTTTTTCTTATATTTCATATCGTAATAAATAAAGGCTACGTAATATTTTGTAAATTAATATCTTAGAATATGATTTATTACTATTTACAATTTTCTACTTTTAAAGTGATATTTCCATTTAATAAAGTACTTATATTTATTTTTAAATTTTCATAAACAGATTAGTATTATAATATTTGAATTCTCTCTAATAACTTGTAATGCCAAAAAAAAAAAGTACTTGGAAAATTCTAACTTATCTTTTTCATCATGCAATGTCTAAAAACAACCAAGCAAATATTCAAACAAAAACATATATATCTGACAATATTTATTAACATCTGACTAACGGTGGGACAAAAATGGATGTAGAAAACTGCAAAAGTTTATGTCCATCTACATCTGCAAACTGCTTATTTTTCTTGGACCTTATAATTTTTTTGCCAGTTACGTAAAGACTATTAGTATCAAACATGGTTATTGGAAACTAAAATGAGCAACTCAATTTGGATTGCATTTACATCGGGCAAAAATAGAATGATTTAAATGCATCAATTATGCACAGATAAAAAAAATAGAATCAATTGATTGAATACAAAAATATAACATTGTAAAGAAATAAATATGCCCATAACGGTAATTAAAGAAAAGAGTAAATTTACATATTTGTAAATATACATTTTACCGTACAATATATTCTTATTGCTGCGTCATCATATAGTAAGTTATACCTGCAGCAGTTTCAGATATTGTGATTTTAACGTTGTTTTAAACTTTCTTATTGGGTATTCCTTACCCATAGTTTAGTATACTTGTATTAAAAAATTACAAGAGGTTTCATCTCCACCTGGTCCTCGATTTATTTACGCGGAATATGAATAAATCTGAGTACGTCGTCCTTCGGAGAGACGTTAAGCCGTCGGTCCCGAGCCTACGATGTCAGGTACTAGTTAAAGTTCTCTACTCTAACATAGCTGCAACTAGTCTTTTAGTACACCGTATGGTTAACATTTACTACATGTGTTCCCTTTCATTTTTAACTCAAAAATAGTTCATTCGTCATTTGGTAGAAATATTTTTCACAATCATCTCTATGTGTATAATTTTTAACAAAGTCATCATTTAGTTTTACTAATTCATAATTTAAATGTGTATATGTTATTGAAAATATATCTTTATTCCTTACAAAAAAAATGCTAGCTTTATTTTGGTATTAACATTAACAAAAAGGGAAATGAATGAGATACAATACTAGATGTCTTGAAAGAACAATGATGAAATCATCCATCCAGCAAATTTATTTGTTTTGGAATTACTTTTTAATGTTGTGAATAATACTTTTGGGAAAGTGCATTAGGTTTTTAAAATCATTGCTCTGAACATTTACTCACAGTAGTGACATTCAGCTATAAGATGTTTTATTAAAAGAATATTTATGAGGATCATAAAGAAAATACAACAATGTAGGAGCAGAGAGAGAGAGAGAGAGAGAACAAGAGCTGATAGAATTGTGTAATTCAACTGTCTAAGATAAGCTGGTCACAAAGGGCTACACACGAGATCCCTGGGCAATTCTTTCTTACCTACACTCCCAGGGCAGGCGTACTATCTTCTGCTCTATATTGCCCTTCACAGCTCACCAACACTGACATGCTAAATCCTATAAATCATAAAAGATTTCACTTTTCATTGTTTGTGTCATATTTTTCTTTATTGTAAACATATTTCATATGTTTCTTCATTGTAATATTACTTGTTATCACACAATTATAATTACCACCAACTACTATATAAAAGCCTATTAATGCATGTTATGAAAATAACTAATTAATTGATAAAACATAAACATAAAAAATAAAATAATAAAAATATAAAAATATTATTTTAATTTTTATTTTATTTTATCATATTTATATTAAAACTTAGTCTTTTAATTTTATTTATTATCCCTTCCTCTGTTGATCCCTCAACAAATATTTATTTAATATTTTTTCATATTCCTTATCCTATACTTAATTTAGAAATGATTCTTGTCAACCTTATTCTCAAACTGAAAGATATACTATTTGGTTCAAAACGAAAATAGTGGCTGCAAGTGTGTTTTTAATTTCTCTATGTTTCTTTATCTACATTAAACTTTACCTATGAATGAATGAATGAATAAATTCTTTATTGGGAACAAGTTCCGGTTATAAATACTGGGGTAGCCGTACAGAGAGGACTAGGTCCTCTCCACCGGGCTTTTTCCCCTTCGTCCATTATAATGATAATTATAAGCTAATATATAACTAATTATATTAATTAGCTTACCTATCTCTCTCTGTATATATATATATATATATATATATATATATATATATATATATAACAATTAAAATAAGCAGTGACACATAAACTGAAACACAACAAAGACCCACTTTTCAATATTTCGACCGCCATTACGGTCGAAATATTGAAAAGTGAGTCTTTGTTGTGTTTCAGTTTATGTGTCACTGCTTATTTTAATTGTTATTTGTCCTGCCGGACCGTTTTTCGTTTATCATGGTATATATATATATATATATATGATTCGTTACAATGTTGACCAATAGGAGTGAAGTTTACAGGTCCATGCGTGCGGTCCCAGTTACCCACTGCTCAGCGAAGCCTCAGTCATTCTGCCTGAGGGTATCTTTTTTTTTAATTACCTGAAGATGACTGGAAGCCAGTCGAAACATGTCGGTTCCCACTTAATTAACATTCTCCTTCGTTTGGATAAAGGGAAGAAAAAGGTATTCAGAAACCTTGAAAAACTGGTGAAGAAAATGATATCAGTGAAATACGGTCAGTTGTTCAATGAAATATGCTTAAATGAAGGACTGCTTCCAAATTTTACAAATATATATATACATATATATAAACTAGAATTTAAAAAGAACACATAGAAAGGAAACCACTGAATTCACTACTATATATATTAATAATCAACAATAACTCTTGATATAATATATGAATCAAACAACCACAATAAACAAATATATATTAGATACAATGCTCTAAGGCCTTTCGTTACAACATCATCAGAGAGCTAATGATGTTTTGTAATGAGAGGCCTTAGAGTATTGTGTCTAATAAATATTTGTGTATTGTGGTTTCAATTCATATATATATATATATATATATATGCTTTTAAAAACTGGATGTCTGTTTCCACTTGATTTAATTTTGTCTTATATTTTTCCAAAATACGAAATTTTTTCTTCAACTCAGAACTCAACTTAAAAATTAATTCACCATAATTTCTTGTTTTATTATTGAACATGTTTCGGTGTACGTTCACCATCTTCAGCAAAACACACGATTAATTACAATTACCTTAACAAATGAATCTAATAGTTAAATTACATATCAAAAACAATAAGTGAACAAGTTAACTAAGGTTACACTGACAGGTTAGGGGTTGTCAGTGTTGGCAAAACTAGCCCTAGGTTTCCAAACAAGCGCAACTGGTTGGCAAAATTACCTTTTTGATCGTTCATTCTAGGAGCTTTTTCTAGTATGAACAGCGCTTCTAATATCCTGAGTCTTCTTCCGTCCTTTTCTTTTGCTATAATTCTAGTATTATTCACCATAGTTTCACTCGAAATTTTTGTTTTGTGAATCTTTTGGAAGTGTTCTTTGGGGGCTCCTGAAACCAGATGCATCGTCAGCCTCCTAGAAAGGGTAGTAGTTGATTAAATCAAGTTAATCTTAAATCAAATTAAATCAAGTGGAAACAGACATCCAGTTTTTAAAAGCATGTATTGAAGAAGGACTGCTCCCAACTTTTACAAATATATATATATATATATATATAACTGGACTATAACAGAGAATGATACTTACTATTGTTACAATTTGAAGGTTGTCATCAGGAAAGGACAAAGTTAATAATTTAGGCAGAATAAGCTAGGATGCTATATAACGAGAAATATAAAACATTGTGGACGGTCGTTCAGGAAGATGAACAAGCTATAAAACCAATTGACTACGCTAGTGAACTGTTATGGCGAAATTGTTTTAAATAGTTGTTATTTAATCAATATATTAACAGAATCTCTGATATCAAAAATTACTTATTAATTATTAAAATATACATATCATGTTTTTTTCTAGGAGTAAAATGTATTTTTAAATTGATTAAAGAATTATAGATTGTTAATGTGGGTCAGGGGAACTTTATTTTAGTAAAAATCTTCAATACTTACTGCTAGCTGGCAACTGTTCTATTAGCCTGTAATCAGCTTTCTCCATCTAGGATTAGCCGCCACGAGTGGGTTAATCCTGTTAGTACAAAAGGATTACTAAACCAAGATTATATAAAGGATAAAGGAAGCATGCAGACGTAGTTGGTATCCCTGGTGAACTTGAAATGCAACACTGCTTAGGACAAACTTGCTTGAATGACACTGTCTTCCTTCCACAACCAAGGTATTCATCTACCAGCATTTTTTATTTCTTATTTATAATTAAAAAAAGAGACGATTTTATTACCTTAGATTTTTTCATCTCGAGACATCTTCAGGCTTCAACTTACAATATATACCAAGTCAGCTTCTTCCCACGTTCTAAAATATTTGAACTTGTTTAGGAAAAAAATTTAGATATAATTTCATTCTGATCATTAAAACGATATGAGTTCTATTCCCCTCACAAGTTTCCAGACTCAATCATAAGTAAAAATATTTACATTTCATTAAATAAAATAGCACTATTTGTTTTAAAAATCTGAGACTTTATAACGCATTAGTTCTGCTACGAGCATTCTGTACGGCATTCTCGTACTTCCATGATAATGCCAAAATTTCAAGGCACGAGTTTGTAGTTAATGAGGAAAAAAAGTTCTTTAAAAACACATATAACCAACAAAATGAGTTTCCCATAATACAATATTGTCCCAAAAATATAGGACTCATCTACAGTATATGGTCTATTTTTTTGTGAAATATAAATTTCATCTATCAAACAGTGTGGAATACAGCGTGGTAACAAACTTTTGGAAGCACACCCACTCACATACATACAAAGACACACACGCACACACACACAACACACACACACACACACACACACACAGACAGACATAATTGAAAAAACTTTAAAAAAACATTTTGGGGACCTCAAAACATGTAAATCTTGGAAAAATCTTGAGATAATTTTTTTTATATATTTTACTTATAGTAAAGTAAAAAGGAAATTATATTAAATTGGTAAAATATTTACAAGAAGAGGAAAAGACCTAATTCAAAGACATATTAGTGAATTATAGTGAAGTTTTTACTGATCGATCAGGCTGTACCCGTATTGTCATCCATCTGTGACCAACCAGTGAAAAGTAAACAAGAAAACTATATCCAGTTCCTCATGTTATGTGGGGGACTTCGAAGGATGAAATAAATAAAATCTTTAAGACAGGAGTAGTTGAAGTCCCCATACGCATCACCAGTTATGATTGTTAAAAAGAACGGAAGTAACAGATTATAGAAACTTAAATACATTACGGTTTTTATAAAATGGTTTAGCAAATAATAAAGGCAGTAAAAGGTATAGAAAATCTACCTTTGTCACTAACGATGGAATGTTTGATGACTTACTGCTTTTGGGTTGAAAACTCTGGACCGACGCTTTTAGAGAGTTGTGAAGGTCATTCAAGTGAATTATGAACATGTTTTTTTCCTCCAAAATAGTACCCTTACTTATAGAGGTAGTTCATTATATTTTTTCATATGCTCTATTTTGACATTACATGTGTATTATAAATAATTACAAAGTGTAATACAATGTTTATAAATAAGTAATTGATGACTATAATAACATATATTAAATAATATAGTTGTAATAGAAAGAAAAAAAAAGAGTTTTGAAATACAACAAACGTGTTATGAATTCATCAATCAATATGCTATAAGCTTATAACATGGGATTACGAACCTGTCCATTGTTCAGATTTATACTACTTTAGGAACTATGAGATAAATTGAAGATAAGGGGAGTTTTGTTTAGTGGCTAGTTGAACCCATATAATATTATAGTAATTTGTAATCTTTAAATTAAGTTAAATATAATTAAGGTTCTTGCAATAAGGATATAATACAATTATTTACGATTTATTTGAAAATGTTTTCATGACTGGAAAATTACTTCTATAGAGTAAAGAGAGAAAATACACTAAGCAAAAACAGTAATCTGTTGGAAAAAAAATAAACAAACAAAATGCAGTTTTTTTTATAGGATAAATACCAAAAACATACAACAATGCCCTCACAGGTCTTAGAAAGCATAAATACTTCTGGCTAAGAACTAAATACAAGAAAGTTGTGTATACAACTAAAGTTTAGTTTATAAGCTACACTAAAATCTGTGAAGACCCTCTATTTAATGGTAACAACCCGGGAACCAATGCTTACAAAACGGAACTAACAATTTGTGATGAAATGTCTTCCTATGAATAAATGCTCTGATAGCAAGTATTGTAATGACATTAAGAGACTCTGAATAATATTCTTGAATGCTTGAATCGAAAACAATACTATGAATGGTGGAGGCAGGACCTATAAACACCACTCAATACTTCCAGTCACTTCCATTAACCTCACTCAAAATCAGTGTACGGACATACACACTTGAACCGCAAAAGGCTCCACAACATACTGATCTCAGACTTCAATGCCTTTCCACAGACTGTAATCATAATGAATAAACCGTTCTTACTTCCATCTGTTTTTTATTTTGAAAAGCGTACAGATAGATTTGATTGAGAAGCTTGAAAACAAAATTGTAATCATGTAATGCCTAAATATACAGCTTTATATAATTGGTTTACACACAAATGAAAGTCTAATATCATGCCCTATTCATCTTAAAATATATCATAAACAATGTTTAGTTCAGCATCAGCCAGAGAGTTTTTGAACTTTGTAGTAGACTCATCTCAAAATTGCAGAACATATTTTGTTCAAAAAAACAAAAGGAAGTGTTAAAAAACGTGTAGATTCCATCAAAAAACAACGGGAATAATAAATTATTGCATAAAACTATATAAATTACATGGGATATAAATGCATGGTGATATGGGAAATGGCTCTCCAGGTGTCTCTCTATCATTTCGTTGTAATATTAATCTTTTGTACCTCCAGAGTTGACGTCCCGCCAATCAAGACGCTGGGATGGGATCTGTCTCCAGAAGATTTGGCTCACATTCCAGACCATTGGCTCTCCTACCCTGAACCCAGAGCTCTCTACCACTACATACTGGGACTCCTCTACATCTTCTTTACATTTTTCTCCCTTGTTGGGAATGGAATCGTCATTTGGATTTTCTGCTCGTAAGCACTCAATTTATTTTTTATATAATACTTGCACTGATAGCTTCAAATCTATTATAAAGAGGGGTGAACTAGAAATTAATTGGTACTTATTTTAGCGATTTCCAAATTACGTTAACGGATTGATTATCATCAACTCATCAACCCGGCACCTTTAGTGAACCTGACATAATACATTCCAGTACCGACAGCTTTATTCCTCGACAAGTTTAAGTATTAAACACCTCTAACTACAATAAAATGAAATTGACTTGAATAATAATTTACTATAATTAATATTACCTTCAAACTACTCCATAATTTTTACATAGCAGTTCTTTAAATAAATTTTTAATTTTTTATTCTATTAAATTATTATCACCTAAAAAATTTCTTATGATATCTTCCACATCAGTGTGTTCTAAAAATGTATTTATGAGGTTTTTAATGTTATGTAATCACTTTACTCACCTTTTGTTATGTAATCACTTTACTCACCTTTTGTTATGTCCATTTTTTTCATTCTTAAATATTTATAGCTTATCCCACTATTTTTAGGAACTTGATCAAACATAAAATTACTACTTAAAAAATGAGCATTCATGCAGAAATTAATTTCACAAAAACATGTTATAGATCCTACCGATTTTAATAACAGGTCAGTACGATGATTTTAGGTTTCTATTATTAAAAACAAAGTGAAAACCAGGTATTCAAGTTACTTGAATAACATCCCTTGGTATGGTAAGTAACCAGTAACCAATAGCTGAGCATCATGTTTTACACATAGCACTTCTTTTTATCTTCATTTATTTTCTAATTGTTCGTTGACAGTAAAGGATATATGGTATATTACTAATTTCAGAATGATAAAAAGTAAATATGCTTTGGTACTTTATTGTGTCATAGTATTTAAAAATTAATTTCAGCATGTAAAAATAAAAGAATAGAAAAGGTTAGATTAAAAAAACAAGCATGTTCATTTTGTCCTGGTAATATGAAGAAATACAAACTATTTTACACTCATAAAATTTGGAAACTGTGATGTGCCAAATTCTATTTAGTAATAGAAACAAACTTTTTTTTATTTTATATCTGAGTTAAAGCAATGTTTAAATGATTGGCAATGTTAGAATGTTGAATGTATAACATTGATGTCTCAATAAACTGGACATAAATGAAGAGGTTTCGAATCAATCAAAAAGATTAACAAGTGCATGGGTACGTAATCTACAGATTAGATGTATTTTATAACTATTGTTGTGTCTAATTTCTCTTAGACTTAAAAATGTTAATGCACTGCCAAAAAGTTTAAATCTAAGAGGCTATTTATTCTTATAAGTACCAATTTTTCTTTAATTTTCCACTTTGTACATGCTATTTGTCTGAAAAGGTTTGTTTGTATGGTTTTTTCTTATACAATATATTTCTTTTTGCATTCCAGGGCCAAGTCCTTGAGAACTTCTTCAAACATTTTTGTTGTTCACCTGGCTCTAATGGACTTTATAATGATGTTAAAGACTCCTGTATTCATCTACAATTCTTTTAATCGAGGCTACGCACTAGGTCACATTGGCTGTCAAATATACGGCATAATGGGAGCCTACTCGGGGATAGGAGCAAGTACGACAAATGCGGCAATTGCGTACGACAGATACAGGTATCTATGGATTGTTTTTCTTCATAAAACATATGTAGTTTAGCTTGAATACATTGGACAAATAAACGTAAATTGTAATACTAGATAATCAGCCAAATGTGAACAACAATACATTACTCTGATACACAATAATACAGTAAAAACAATTTTATCCAACTACATATGTTCACTACATCGTATGCAATACAAGTGTAAATGTTTTCAGAGTAAACTTAGTACAGTGTTTCAGTAACTTAGACATTCATTATGGGGACTTTTTTCGATATGAACTCGTCATTCGCACAACATACAAAATTATAAATTGACATTAGATAAAATAAAAGTGATAACTTACAACATCCTTATCAAAGTGAGTTAGAAGAAAGAAGGCGACAACCGCAGTCGTGAAAATCAGCTGTCAAAATGTAAATACCAGTACTAATACCATTACAGAAAGACAATTCATCCCTGTGACGTAACTCTGCTTTATTTAAACATATAATATCTTTTTATGTAACCATTATCATGCCATAATTAATTAATAATGTAATATATGGTTGACATAATAGCAATTAATTACGTTTTATAAATTACTTTATCTTATCTTACTAGATATCTAACTTTATCTTTAAATAGTACAAGATCTAAAGTGTAAATATTCATTAGTTTGCTGAAATTAAATAATTTTGAATTTTGTTTTAAATAATATACAGAAAGCTTAATTCAAATTTTTTGTTTAAACAATTTAAATCGTCCAAATAATTTTTTATATGTTATTTGAAGAAATCTGCGGAAATATATTAAACATTTACTAAACATCATAGAAAAAAGGAAAATTAAAGAATAAACTTAATAACCCTAAACGATATGAATAAATTTGTAGTTGAAAATTCAGCAATTTCGATTAAGTAAAACGAGTTTATGTGGGGAAATGATGTAGATTGTTAAGCGAGAAAATATAAGTTTTTGATTTCTATCAATCAGAAGATATTGTCATTTGAATCACTGTTGAATTCATGGCATGAACGAGTTTATTTTGAGGCCTCAAAAATAAATATCAGTTTTAGAATGATAGAATATTTTATGAAGTGTTGTTTCGTAATTTGATCTTTTCGTCATGAAAATATATTCAATTTTATTTCCATGGACGCAAGGTTAGCTGCCATAATTCATTTTATCAATGCTTGATAGTTATTTCATCTAATTTCCTACCATTTAACTTCATTATAATTTTACTTCAGATATCAATTGTATTGAGAGTAGGTTTGGAGTTACGTATTCAATTCAGAATTTTATAAATGGGATGGATAATACCGGTCCTATTAGCTGCATAATGTTATGTCAATATTTTAGGAAGATTCATTGACATTTCTCAATTATAATGCTCAATGTTCAAATATATTTCAAGCATTATATCACAATTATTCTCAAATCATTTCATACTGTTTCAAAATATCAAAACATTTTTCATTTATTGAATAATATGTTGGACTAGCAAACATGCCCGTCTTTGACGGTACTTTTCAAAACTTCGGAGTGGTATATGGAATTCCAAAATATCATTAGAAATTATAGAATAGTAAAATATATCATTATTAGTACACTGTTAAGTAAATGCCTCTGTATACACCACATTAGGTGTCTGTCCTTCAGGTTCATGGAAGCACAAAGAGTTGGAACCTCTGACTCTTGAGCAAGTACCCTACACTTGACCATTTGAGAAAAACTTTGTCACACTCACTTCAATTCCTGCGTAGATAGAGGTGCAGGTAGCATTACTACTCTCCTCCTTCTACGACATTCCCTCTCTCTCCTTTTCTGAATCAATCTATGTATGTAAATCCCGATCTTTAAACACCTCATGTGTCACCTCCTGTATAGACTTTATTGGAAATAATCCTATTTTTACATTTCTACATCCTTATCGCCAACTATATCTCTTTAGCACTCTCTCGTTCTCTCTCTGAATGATCTCACTCTCCTTCTCTCCCTCAGTAAAATTCTCTACCTTTTTAACCCTGTTCAAAATTGAATCTTGCTCCCAGAATAGAACATTTTGAAAATAGCCATGATAACGTTTGAATATACGAGTATCTGTTACCAACACTCTTTATAATTCTTTAATGGACCCTCTCCTTCTGTGGTTGAAAATATTATTACTATTATCAACTAAATGGTCGGAGTCATATTGATCTAAATAGTTAAACAACTGTTCTCAATTCAAGAGAGAAAGAGAGAGAGAGTGAGAGTAAGAAGCTAAAGGCGGCCAGCACTCTATCAGGGAATGTCACTCGCAGGGAAAGTCTTGACAACAATGCTGAAGTCTCAAGCCTCTCCTCACCACATCTCAATAATTAAACCCGTATTACCTAAACCATAGAATAAACACAGCTCTATCTAAAAAAATTGCATTTATTACAACAATCCAGTTCTAATTACAGAGAGAGAGTATAACCGAGAGAAAACGATAAATAAATCAACAGAGAAAATCACAATATTGACGTCTATAAGCCCCGCCTAAAAAAATTAGTAACACGGCAATCCACTGCTAAAAATGAGATATAAGGATGGGGCTCTCTTAGGTGATCAGGTGAGGAATAGGAGTACAGTTGTAAGGGTAAATTTCTCATACTTATTAAATTCATTATTATTCTTTACTTTTCATTTATTCTGCTATAAGTAAAGTATAGTGATCGTAAAAAAAATTTGATCTCGAGTTTTTTATAGATTTACAAGTTTTCAGGTTCTCAAAGTACTTTTATGACGTTTTTCCGATGATTTTTATTGATGATGAATTATATGTTACTTAGAGTTTGTTGGAATTATGTTTCTTAATTCTTCTTAGATAATTCTACAAACATTTTTTATAGTTTCAGTAATTGTACATTTTAAAAACACCAAAGGTACTTATCTAACAAGAAAATATTGTACAACACCTTATTAGTTTAAGAGAAATAATAGCTATTTCTCACAATTATTATTGCCATTATATAATTGATAATTAGTTACCTCATTATTAGGGAATAATTAGCGAATGATAATTATTTTATTATCATTGAACTAATATTTATTAGTTTAATATTAGTTTTATCTCACTTCACCTCGCTATTATTTGAACGGAATAGGTCTTCTGAATCTCTGGATTTTGTTGAAGTAGTGTATGTTGCTAGTGGACCACTACACTAGAACAGAGTGTTGCTTGTGAAAGTATTCTGTCATACAACAGGCATAAGAAAGCTTTTTAGTTGAATTATTGAATTATGGATTGAACAATTTGTGTCGTACTAATATTCACTAACGTTAAAGAAATTCTGCTAATTGACGTCGTTATTAGACATGTTGCACTTTCGTCTTTATCAAGAACTTAGACCTGTGTTGCTTCTGATAAAAATCACTGATGACACTGACACTGATTCAAGTTGGATTGTTGTTATGAAGGCAAGTTTTCTAACACTGATTGTACTGTTTTACCACCTTTGAAGCCATGAATGGCTAAACACTTGTAATAGTAATTGACCACTTGCCCTGCAGGACGATTGCCAAGCCCTTTGGTCCCAAACTCTCCAAGGCCACCTGCATCATGATCATCTTTCTCATTTATGCCTATGCCACTCCCTGGAGCTTAATGCCATTTTTTGAACAGTGGAGTAGGTTTGTACCAGGTTAGTTACAAATCAATTTGCAATTTTTACGTGCCTTATTTGTCCAGTTCTTTTCAATTCATTCATTATCAAAAGAAGTAAAGTTAATTACAAGATCGACAATATACAATTTTTTAAATTTACTTTCTATAATTCTAACATAATTCCTCAAATGATTTTCTCATAAAACTTCTTTAATAATTATTTGATAATTTAATATTTATTTTATTTTCCACAAGGGTTTCAATACTTATTTATCATTTATTTATATTTGGTAATTAAATATTAACAAGATGCTATTTACCCTTATTTTAACTTCCATATTGCCTCATTCTTTACAATATTAACTCTCCTAGTGCCAATCAACAATGACGCTATTGCTACGAAATTCACAGTGCACCCATCACTTAATATTTTATTATCAATAGAATCTTAAACGATACAGATAATTACAAATATAAGAAATTATTAAAAGTAAATAGTTAAATTGACTTTCTAGTCTGTAGGTTAAATTCTAAATCTTACTGATGATAAGCATCGTATCGGGCATAAAAAATGAGATGATTTATTTCTTGGCTTTCAAATATTACCTCTCTTATTGTAAAACAATCCGTAAAAGGATAGATGACGGAGAGCAGTTCATATAGTTATGTTGCAGTTCTACGATGCTACAGTTGTAGTTTGTAACGAATTGTTAATGTAAAAAATGCATTTGGTCATAATTTAAATAGAATTAGTTAGATTCCATTATTAACGGTAAGAATCATAGCTATATGTATAAGCAATCCACAACCTGCACCTTTACGAAAAGGTTACTAACCTGATTATGTATTAATTTGAAGTCACATAATTTTAAATGGAGTTAGTTAAACAATTTTAAAAATAAAGGATTACAAAGATAATAGTGTAAGAAATTAACTTAGGTATTTCATTAACAAATGGTATAAATCTAATTTTAGTAAGTAACATTACAATTTTTTCTTGTTTAGTTATAATACAAATCAATATATAATAACTTACAAAAACGAATTAATGATCTCATCAAACATTATAATAACATTTGAGAAAAAATGAACTATTTGCTAGTAAATCAATACATAGTACGTTCGTCATTTAAGATGTTTTAATGGAATTAATTAAATTAAGATCAAAATAAAACTTTGCTTTGTGAATTAGCAGGATCTAAATTGTGTTTTAACATATTCTTAAGAAATTTGAATTCATTTTATTTTAATTTAATTTATCATACTAATTCAAATAATTTGCATAAACTACGTTACTTTTTAATGATTTTACAAGGTCCATACTAACAACTCTTCAAATCTTCGGCAGTGATATAAGCCAAGTGTACCTTTCACCGTATAGGATCAAGATTGACTGCTTCTCATCGAGTAGTGTGCACAAGATTTTTCAAATCTCACATAAAAAGTATCCATGGCCAAGTCTAGTTTCTTCAATTTAAAGTTAGGCTATAGCAAACTCAATGATCAAGCATAGGTTAGGTTAGGTTGCATTGGCAGTCTCTAAGCAAA
The DNA here is from genome assembly GCA_026182355.1 of Hermatobates lingyangjiaoensis. Taxonomy (NCBI): domain Eukaryota; kingdom Metazoa; phylum Arthropoda; class Insecta; order Hemiptera; family Hermatobatidae; genus Hermatobates; species Hermatobates lingyangjiaoensis. The sequence goes on along the minus strand of JAPFBL010000050.1, from coordinate 2,278,825 downwards.
CACATAGGTCCAACATTAGCCCATAATTTATGATAACTTACAATGAACATTCTGCATTTGGAGTCCTACATTTTTTCCGAATCAAGTGTATTTCGAGCAGGGGTTTTAAAGGAGTACCTGACATTAAAGAGGCTCAGGACTGACGTCTTAACGTCCTGTCCTAAGGGTAACGTTCTCAATTTATTCACCTCCCGCATGAAAAAACCGTGGACCAGGGTGGGTATTTAATCTCGTATTTACCAGACTAGAGGGAAGCACATTGCTACCAGACTAACCTAGCCCCCACCCAATGGTCAAAGACATGTTTAACATATAAACGAATCTCTGGTGACACCATGTGCAGTCGCTTCCTTCAGTAATGTGACTCGTCAATGGATAAGAGAGCTTGAATAAAAAATGAAGCACATTTTGAAACATTTTGAAGCACATTAAATACTATAAAAGACATAAACCTACAAGTGTGAGTCCTACATAAAAATATTTCATAACAAATATATTCCATTAACTTAAATTATATACTTAAGGCCAGAGGATGAGCTAGAGAAGGTAGGGTAAGAAGCACTTGCCGATTGATTGTTAAGACATGCCGACCATGACTATGCTTACATGATGCTCCCCAGTGCGACTATCTTTCAACGTTAAACAATAAATTATTTTTCGAGATATAAATTCCAATAACAGAATAATGTGAAACGAAACATATTTTCCATAAATAATTCGTTACTTTGAGGATTCATTTTTCATTTTTTAGTTTTATCGGACTGTTTGCAGCATCATTATATATTTTTAGTGTTTTAAAATATTTTTAATAATACATCTGTAAAGGTTAAATACTATTTTCATTTTTTAAAATTACTTAAAAATTACTTTACTTTAAAATCATAAAGTAAATTAATTTTATTTGTTAATTGAATGTATAAAACTGAACATTGTGAATTAAAAATAAATTTAATATACAAAGGAAGGAGGTCTGTATAATACAGATATATTTTCTGACACTTATCTGATAAAATAGAAACATATTGAAATCTTAAAAAAATCACTTTTCTTTATTCGTTAATGTACAAGAAAGTCAATACATTTACCGTAATATTGTGAAAGAATAATTAGTGTAAATATTAGATCTAGCACAGTTGTGAACATTAAATGACGTTCTCAGCCAGGTGTGTAACTAAGAGTTAAAGTTTACCTATAACTCTTAGAGAAAAATCCTTCTCATATTAATTGATAAAGATTGTAAGTAAAGGATCAATAAGTCTACAAGTATAAAGTGCCACGGTAGTAAACTCTTCAAGATTCATATTAGACTTCTTTTAATGCATTATTATTAAAACATTTTTTTTCTTAAAAATATTTTTGTGGAATAGAAAAAGTTATAATATATTATAGTTTTTAACAAAATATAAAAAACTATGCAAAAATGACTATTCAACATTATCACGTACAAATAAAATACTTTTTATCATATTTTGCTATAGATTCCGACATCGTTTTTACATTCGGATTAACTGAATGATAATTGTCTACAATAAAAGAAAGCAAAAGAATTTGTAGTAGATTACAATGACAGTGCCAGTTGTCAAAAATAAAATAAGAGAAGTTTACAATATAAGTATAGGTGTTTTCTCTTGCTTGTCTCTAGCCTATGGTAACCAAAAATATGGTACAATTTTAATTTATACCTTATAAATGTGTTATACTGTGTTGAAGTAGAAAATAGAAACTATGAGCCGTAGGCCAGGTGTTCAATACAAATATACTCTTACTTGCGTTTTACTAGATGTTCTCTGAAAATGAATTTGATTTGTCATTGCATTTCAGAGGGTTTTCTCACCAGTTGCACTTTTGACTATTTGACAAGAACGGATGAAATCAGGAACTGGACTCTGACTATGTTCATAGTTTGCTACTGCATCCCATTCTCGTTCATCATCTTCTTCTATTCGAAAATCGTCAGTCATGTCATCATCCACGAACATACGCTGAGAGAGCAGGTATGACTTAGTTAAATACAATAAATCATTGATTGGTATGCATAGTTTTGGATTGATTTTAAATTCATTCATTTCTCACTGTAGACCGGGCTGAGACGACAAAAATGTGCTTATTCATACTGCCAACATCCATTTGGCAACATAAAGCTTATTCAATTGTACAACAAATCTAAACTTTCTTGCAAAGACAGGGTAACAAGCAGATGTTTTTTTCTTATCAAAAATGTTTGATACAAAATTTAATATAAATATGATAACATATAGGAGCTCATGATATAATCCTTTTATGTGAATAATTTTATTGTTCCGTGTTTTATTTAAAGATTCTTGAAAGAATAAAACGTGTGATAAACATATGTCAAAAGGAGCTAACATTTATTTTAAAATATACTGAATGCTATGCATAAAACTTTGAAATCATTGAAAAAGAATGTTAGTGGAGAAAGAATTGTTCAAAGAGATATTAGTAAAACATTGCATTATTTAATTAACCCAAACTGTTAAACGTGTAAAACAATAAAATATGAATCCGCTTAAAAACCTTATGTTAATTAATGTATTACTATTTACATCAATGTCACATTGTCAAATTTGCCTTAGTGACAGGAGTGTTCAATAATGACAGACCTGATGTACTTAGAGCTTAGAAAAGTTATTAAACATCCCTCTCGCTTAGATATTTTTGTCTGAAAAGAGAAAATTTGTAGTCTGTTGAAATTAGTACGAAATGAAAAAGCGTATATGGAAGAAAAATTTTACAGCAGTGGAACGAAATATAAATAGTTTTATATTCATCTGATTTCATATGATTGCTGTGATTTAAAACTCTACGGAACTGCTTGTTTGTTTATTTAAAAGGTCTGAAAAGTATTGGAAAAAAAATTAAAAGTACAGGTGATTTAAAATACAATACCTAAAAAATATTCATGTAATCAATGGAACAACTGACCTTTAGACTCTTATTCCTTTACTATAAAAAAAGTATAGTGATCATGAAAAAATTGAGTATCGAGATTTTGTGGGATTTGAATGTTTTGAGACCCCCAAAGTCTGTTTTGACACTTTATTGTTGATGTTGTGTGTGTGTGTGTGTGTGTGTGTGTGTGTGTGCATGGCTGGTGGGTTGGTGGGTGTGTATCAAAAAGATTTTTAAGACACTGCAGTCCACACCATTTCATAAATCAACTTCATATTTCACACCAAAATAAGCCTTATAGTATAGATGTACCCTATTCATTGGGAGCAATATTGCATGATATGGTAGTCATTTTCTTGGCAAAATGTGTTTTGTAAATATTGTTTTTTTTTCTAAACTAGTAACTCTAGAATCTTCAAATGTTGGCGTTATTATGGACGTGACAATAGCAATAAGTGAGCAAATTCTCAGAGTAAAAAAAAACTAAAAATATATTTTTTCAATAAATTTAAATCTTTTTAGTTATAATTGATCTAAATTATATTATATGTGCAGAATATACAAGGCATACAGTTTGAAGGATCAAAGTAAAATTATAACTAGGATGATTGGGGATTTTTTTCTTTAAAATTACATCAACTAGAATTCCATCAACTAGGTGTTATGGTACATTTTGTGATTTCAGAAAAAACTCTTTAACGCTAAACGTCTAATTAAAGATCAATAATGTCATGGTAAAAAATTAAACCTAACATTAGCAATGTGTAAAAAAATTTCATGCTAATATAGCATTAGCTATTAGCTAAATTTCATAAATATAGCATTATGATACTATAATTCATTAGCATGAAATTTGTAACTTCCAATTACTGCAAAGAGAATAAAAAACTGTATATTCATCTTCATGTATTGTATATCTGCTGCACTTTTTTATATTTATTTAGTAATGTTTTAAGTAAATCGAGTAAAAATACTAATTTAACGCTACTTCTTTAATGATTTGATGAACCTGAGATTGTTTCTTACATTTTCTGATACTTATCTGAAAAAATAGAAACTTGAAATCTTAAAGAAATCGCTTTTCTTTATTCGTTAATGTACAAGGAGGTCAGTCAATTTACAGCAATATTGTGAAAGAATAATTAGTGTAAATATTAGATCCATCACAGTTGTGGATACTGAAACATGTTCCCAGGGAGGTGTCGATCCTATCCTATCCTATTCTTGTGAGTAGTTACATATTACCTATTGAATATTGTATATAATGATTGTTAGGATTCGCAGGATTTTTAGGATATTCTTTAACAGAAGAAGAATAATATATAATCTACTGCCTTTTAGATGATGCAGCATGCTCCCAAATTACTGAAGGATGAATAAAGAAGAAATGACTGGGTTTAAATCCATCTAAAATGGTTTTTATACCTGTGCGAAAGGAAAGAAAGATTAACCTAAAACTCTCAAAGATACGGACATATTCTTAGAAGTTCATTAAATGAAAGATTATATTAGAAGAGCCATGTAATAGATCCACTGGCTAAAAGAACCAAAGTAAAGTTCAGTTGTATGAGATCATTTTGTATTACATGTGGTCTTTACTTTACTTTATCATTTCAGAAGTATTAATATTGCTGTTATAAAACTAATGATGCCATGTACATCGGTTGTGTGATAATACAAAAGAAGCATGTATAAGAATAACTTGTCCAATCACTATCTGTACTACTTCCTCGATTGAATGACAAATAAGCATCTCTTATTTAGACATTTATATGAAAGATATTTAATCTTCTGTTAAATACACGAAATGAAAAAGCTTCTATGGCAGATGAAATATATAAAAAAAATAATAATATAATGATATAGTGACAGTTTGTTGTGAGATACAATAGTCTACCTGGATTATTTTACCCAGGAAGTTAGCATAAGTGATCAGGATTAAAAGATGCTTGATTTAAATAAAATGGCTCTAGTATGATATATCGAGGGGTCATAAATTAATAATGAAAATAGTGTGAACAATTCTTTCTATCATTTGAGCACTTGGAAACAAGGTAATACATTGGAAAAAAGTGAGCAAACAGTTTTGGAAATGATTGGAACTATACCAATATCCTGCAGTCTCGAGAATTTTTGCGCCACACAACTCAGCTTTAAAAGGAGTAGAACTGATGAATAAATCAAAAAGATTGCAGTTAATAGAAGGCAAGAGTAACCTTGTTGAATATAGCTTAAAAGCTCATACCAACTGAACTTACACTGGCTAAGAATATTATATCTACAAATGGAGAATTTAAAAGGATATGTAGAACATCTATAACAAATTTGTCTACTTAACTGAATGGGAGCTGTATTTGATGCCATACGAAGAATGCATAGTCTCTGTCTAGAAGAAGTAGACTCATTAGATCACGTTATATCTGAATATGAGCCAGTTTAGTTGTAGTAAAGTTAAATCTAGACCTCTCTATATTTTTTTAAGGTGTAGATAATAAATCTTATGATGCAATTACTATTTATTTTTTCAAATATCTGATGACTATAAATCAATACTTTTCAATAAAGTGTTTAAAATCTATGACATGCAGTGGAAATTAAATGAAACATAAAGCTACTGAAATAAAACACTCCATACGGCTTTAGTCCTTATGTATGTCCTGAAAGGCTGCTGATACCAATTTATATCTTTTCTCACATCAGATAGCTAGTCAAATCGGTATTTAACGGGGTATTTAAATTCCTTGCAACTTTAATTTAATCTTCAGACTAAAATTGGAGCCTTATATGGTATAAACCTCAAGTCAAGTTTGTATTACACTTAAAAAATATTTGTTTATGACGCAACACTCTTAATTCCATTTTTAATAGTTGATGTTCGCGTAAGCTGGAAACAAGTTGAAAGAGGCTCTCCTTGCAGGCAATATGATTTAACTACATATTCTTTTTACATGCGTCACAATATATAACAATAACATTTATTGCAATACAATGCCCTTACTTCATTTAATTTACTTTTAGGTTTCGATAAACAACAGATAATTGAACAGTTTAAAAGATGAAGAACTAAATAAGTTTCAATTGCAATTACTTCCGCTCAGAAAAACAGAGGGCGAATTAATGAATGAATTAATTCAGCTGTAAAATGTTCAAAGGGAATGTGCACAAAGTGGTTGTCATCAACTTGTATGTAGGGTGACTAAAAGGGAATTTATTATGTTTCAGTGGAGATGCAAAAGAATGAACTTGAGAAGGGGGTTCAAGCTTTAACATGGTAGTGAGTTAATAAAAAAGAAGTAGCATATGAGATATAAATGTTCACCTGAAGCTACTGATTCATAATTAAAAGCACTTTTTTTATTTAAAGAGCAAATAAGTTTTTCGAGTTCTAGAATAATAATATTTTAAACAGAATTATAAGTAAATCTGTCCATGCAGAATATGTTTTAACACAGCCCGAACTGTTTACTGCAAACCACATATTGTAATATTAATTATTTTTTGAGATATTAAGAGACAACAAAACGAATGAAAATATTTAGTGTTCTCTTCATTATTTATATAATATTATTATTAACCTAGGTCCTAATCTTATGAGTCAGTGGTTCGTTCAGCAATACGGAGACTACTATTCATTAAACAACTCAGTGGGGAAAACCTCCCAATTTCCTTAGCATCATGCAATGACGGGCTTCGGAACATAACATTCCACAGGTTGCCATGTTATAATTATTCACCAGTTATTAATAATTAGAGCACAATCAATTACTCTCCTAGTGTTATTAACTCATGAAGAATTCATCTTAATACAAAACATAATACTGAATTTTAGTTTTCGTAATTCACCGGAGAACCAGTTGGTTATTAACCATTTGTCATTATGAACAAAAAAGACGCTTTCTCATGCTTCAGTGTAACCAAATCCAATGGGGCTGATAACAAACCAATTACTATATTCCTTACATTTATATTTGTTAATCTGTACGATATGTGGATTGATTACAACATCTTCCTAAAAATTCTATGTCACGGACATTTTGGTTTGTTAAAGGGTGTAGATTTATTTGGACATTTATATTGATTATAACACAAGCTGTAAAAAATAATGTATATGGTTGATTTACGTTTGCTTTTACATTCTGTACAATTTTCTTTTCACGTTATATTAACTGTTTAAACGATCTTGAAATCTTTTATTAAACCTTTAAATGAAAATAGTTTTTGACACAAATCATTAAAGAAAATTCAAGTCAATGTAAACAAATCTAACAAAGACAGAAGGTAAGCAATTGCTCAAGACGACTTTTCAGTTTTTAGGCCCATGCAGTTGTTACCATTTTCGGTAATTAGAATTTCTTGACTTTTTTTAATATACTGATTTTGGGTACGTTGTTCAAGTTATTTTCGTTAGTATTTTCATTTTATGAACTGAATTTAATTTTTCTGTAGTTAGCTCTTTGTTAAGTTACCATTTCTTAAATAAGGAAATCACCCATAATACTTCTTTTCATTCATGTGATTTCAGTCAAACAAGTATTCTGCATATCAACCATCTAATTAAGTCCTGTTCATGAGTATGATTGCATTATGATCAGTCAAATTTTATGACTTGTATGTGTCCCCAAATTTTACATTTCAAACTAAACTTTGAAGTTAATAAAAACATCTGACTTTTTTTCAGTTAATGCTGCTGCAACTTCATTATAATCCCAACAATTGAACACTATGGTGTTCGTAGTTAATGAGAAAAAAATAGTTGAAAAATATATTATGAACAAAAAAAATTTGGTTCTATATTGTCCAAAACAATAGAGCACATCTACATAGAGAAGACTAGTGTAAAATACGATTTTCATCTATCAAACGATGTAGTTTGTAGCGTGCCCTCAAACTGTTGGATCCCCCACCCCCCACCCCCCCCACACCCCCCACCCCACACACACACACATATATCCAAAAAGTGTCAAATTTTGAACTTGCTGCCTTACTGCCTTCAAATTTGCACATCCGTTAAAATATTGAAATCGATTTTTTTTTTTGATTACTATACTTCAGTCATGGTAAAGTTATAGATATACAAAAAAACAATTGTCAATTCTTTTTGAGCTATATCGCTTTTCTAATATCGCTTTTCTAATATCGCTTTTCTAATAGTCTAAAATTCTTTATTTTAATGTCATCGTACATATGCTAATTTTAGATAGTTATTACCTGTAAAGTTTTTTATTCTAGTATGTGTAATTGGGCAACAGGCATTATTTTCTAAAACACTGAAATGGTATATAGTGATTCCTCTTTATTTTATTTTTTCGTCAAAACTAGGTTGTTCATCATGCTACAACGAGTTACTTTCGAGTTTAATTCAATTATAATTTATTACTTATTTTATCAGGATCGTGTTGATATGATTTCACATTCAATCTTAGGCAGAAGTTTTTCACAAAAAACTGAACTTTTCTCTTATAACAAATTATAAATTTATTTATAACTAATATAATCATTAATATAACTAGAAAATTACAGCTTTCTAGTATTTGAAATTGAGGAAGAATAATAAACTTATAAAACCACATAATGAGCAAAAAAGTAGATTTTTCATCAGAAAAATGTAATTTACAAAATATTAACATATTTTCCAAGACTATACCAGTACAACTCTTGAACATGTAATACATTTTTTTTTTGTGCAATATCAGTTTTGATGAGTGACTGCAAAATGTTTGTGCCACAACCATCGAACCAACCCACTAAATAGTTGTAAAAAAATGGAATAAAAATTCAGTTTGGGACATGTGATAGAAAAACTTGTCGGATCGTGTTAGGCATGTGTGTTAGAATTAACCTCATCTTGTTTAGAGTTACTTCTGTTGTGACAGGCCAAGAAAATGAACGTCGAGTCCTTGCGCAGTAACCAACAAAATCAAACTTCAGCGGAAATAAGGATCGCCAAGGCTGCAATCTTCATGTGCTTCCTATTCACTGCTTCCTGGACTCCCTATGCCACCATGGCCCTCATAGGAGCCTTCGGTGACAGGCAAGTTTTTCTATTCATTCTACACTTACTTTATTACTGCATAATTTTTAAAGTAAACACCAGTGGAAGGAAAATAAAACTATGCCTGAAGATATGAATAGAATTTTCATTTAATGCATGTAAATAATTTTCAAATCTCTATCATGCACTTTACGTTTTCTCATAGTCCGAAGTTTGTATTTTCAACACAAAAAAAAAGAATTTGAAAATTAATTTTTTACTTTACTATAAGTAAAGTATAGTGATCGTGAAAAAATTCGATATCCAGATTTTGACGGAATTACATGTTTTGATGTCCCAAAAGTCGTTTTATGAACTTTATTCGATGATGTCTGTGTGTGTGTGTGTGTGTGTGTGAGTGGGTGGGTGGGTGAGTGTGTTAGCATTGCTTGTTACCACACTACGGTCCTGAATCTTTGATGGGTCAAGTTGAGGTTTTACACAAAAATGGCACCATGGTATAGATGATCCCTACTGTTTGGGAGAAATTATGCATCACAGGAAAGTCACTTTTTTGCCAAAAACCGGTTTTTAGAAAACATTTTTTTCTCTTAAACTACTAATTTTAGAGTTTTAAAATTTTGGCATTATCTTTGAAGTTACAAATGCAATAAACAAAAATATATTCAGAATTTTAAAACAACGTAAAATATACTTTTTTCAATAAAATGTAAAAATTTTGACTTATAATTCAATCTCAAAGCTTGTGAGGGCGATACAATCCATACCGTTTGATGGATCAAAATGAAACTGTACCTAAAAATAGAACATTATGTGGAGGATCAGATGAGATAATTTTTTTAAAATTACATTCTCCAAAGGGGTGTTAAGGTACAAAAACATACAAAATTGAAATCTTTCGTTTGAAGGTTAATAAATGTAATTGTCGTACATCATTAATTATAAATGATCTTAAAACGACATTTTTTCTTCGATGTTTTTCAGAGGAAATAAGAGTATTTTCTTGTTTTTAATTTGAAAATTTGGCTTAAATATTTAATGTAGAAGGAGGTCAAGTAAACCAGGCAAGAAACCACTGGCTATTTGAACAAAAGCCATATTCTCTTGTAAGAGATTATTTCGTATCAAGAAATTTTTTCACTTTGGCTTTTCAAAAATGTTATTACTGCTGTAATTATACTAATGAGATTATTTGCATCAGTGGTGTGATATACAAAAATAAGCTTATATATTTATAAGCCGATCAATCACTATCTGTACTACCTCAGGAACGAAAGACTAATAAAAATTTCCTATTTAAATGTTTATATTATGCTTAAATGACATTATATATTATATACCCAAGAAGATTGATATTAAGTTTACTTATAGTAAAGTTGAGTGCAGGCCACTCCAGATTTTTTTATTTAAATATTAGTTGCTTGGAAAATAACTTTCCGGTTTTGCATGAAAGGTACCGTTGTTTCTTAATTGTATAAGTATAAATTATATATACTATTATATACTATTATACGATTATATATATATCAGGTTCGTGAAATAAAAGATTATTAATTAAGTATAAAAAGGTACTCCATTCAGTAAGCAAAGTTTACATTGTTATTAAGTTACAGTGTTTGATAATTTTCATGATAAAGTTGAAAACAAATTTGGCTTTTAGTTATCCATACATTTATGCTGTATACTTCATTTTAAGTATTAAATTTCTGTTATACATTTAACGATGGAATAGCTAAAAAGTTTTCTGTTACTTGCAATATTCGTTAAGTTATGAGAATCTTTATAAATGTTGTTATTCACAGTTATTTCTTAGAATATGAATAGTGAAGTCAGTTTTTGTACTAAAGAATTGTCAATTATTCACCTGCTCATTGAATTGAATAAATATTAATCTAGTTCATCGTACTTGCTTTGATCATGCTACACATTCATTCTCATAGACATATCCAACGTATATTGCGCGTATACGATTAACCTGTACTGCGTATTTCGTATGATACCTATTTTGCGCTATCTATCATCAAGTATAATACCTTCTCGTAAATGGACAATCCATTCTTCATGTTTAATTTTTTCGGTCTTCTTTCTATTGAACCGTCTTCGACTAACAGCATATCATTGAGGAATTAAACAGCAAATTTATACATACATTTGGATGGCTTCCGAGCTTTCATTGAACCTACGAAGTGGTCTACTTGTAAAATATTTACCTTTCTTTACCCAAGATCTTTCACAACATTGTCAGTGCTTTCTCTGTCATATTCTCAGAATATCTAGACTCGAAAATTTCCCTTAATTTTGTCAAAAACTGAGTGGACGACTTCAGGAGGTAGACATTGTATTTCACACTTTTCACTCTTCCTGATAGGCAAGAATGGAGAAATACACTCTCAAATATCTGCTAGTAGACAGAAAGTGAAAGACATTGAAATAACTACTGGCTCAAACCATAGGAGTTAAGGCTAGACCAGTGGTTCTTAACCTGTGTTCGATCGAACCCTAGGGGTTCGAAGAGTTGGTCTCAGGGGTTCGGTGGAGCCTCCGCCAAGGAGGTCAATAGCAAAAGTCACACTGATTTGCACGTATGTAATTTGAAGTGATTTCATGTATTATGTTGGTTTTGTTCTTTGAACAAGATAATATTAATGCACGGTTCATTTTTTGGAACATAAAAAAAACATACGCCTATGACTTGAGTTTGAAAAAAATCATATTTTATTTTTCACTAAAGAAGGGTTCGATGAATGCGCTTATGAAACTGGTGGGGTTCGGTACTCCCAAAAGGTTAAGAACCTCTGGGCTAGACAGTGGGCTTGCGTTTTAGGAAATAATAATAACTCTCCATGTCTTTGTTCCTTTACCCTTTCCTAAGAAACCCTCTTTTCTACCGGTTCTTGCGGTCTCCTCAAACCTCCCCACAGAGTGATCCCGTTACTAAACTAAAAAATCTGGAGTGGCCTACACTCTACTTTACTATAAGTAACTCTAATGTCAAATTTCTTGAGTATATAAAACATAACGTCTCATTTAAACATAACGTAAACATCTAAATGGGATATGATTAAATGGAGAATGAAAACATTAATTTTTTTGGAAACAAAGTTGCGCAAAACATGTAAATAATAAGAATTGTCTAAAACTCTATTCAATAAAAATTGCTTTTCTTTTCATCTGTCAAAAAACGTATATTCAAATTTACTCTGAGCGAGTGTTACTTTTTTCATGCTGCTGTACTCTGTTATAAGGTTGCTTTGAATGTATATTGAGAAAACAAATTATAGTAATTATCAAGTTTTCCATACTCCATTCAAAGTCAAAATCGGCTATTCAGTATAATATAAAGCTTTTATAGCTGGAAGTTTCTAATTTTTGAAAATAATAAATATCAACTATTAGACTAGAATAGTGAAAAAACTGGATATTCGTCAACAAATATAAATCCTCTTTCTTGAGGAAAGAGTCCATTCCTCACATTTCAATATCATGGTAAGATACTACAATTCACAAAGATGAAGAAACTATAACTGTTATTAAGTTTTGCTCATGAGCGCAATATATAGATTTATTAAAGCAGTTTATGAGACAAATCCATCATACCATGGAAGACAGAGGAAATTAATTTATGTTCGTTGGCGGTGATTTTTTACATGTAATAATATTATTCCTCTTACATCTCTTATAAGTCAATAATATATTTTCATTTTTCCATTAGAAACATCAATTTTATCTCAGTGGATTCGCTCAAAAAATTTCTAAGTCAATGTAAACAATGTAAAAAAATACAAAAAATTCGACAAGTATAGCAGGTGATCTCTTAGTCTAGGATAAACAAAGAGTTTTTATATCGTTATTGCTCTTTCCCGTAATTGAAACTTCATGATTTTTTTTTTATGAATTGCTAATTTTTTGTTCTATTTTTGGTCAAATTTTCATTATTTTTTAACGAGCCGTTTAGCGTCAAAAAACATTTTCTGAAAACACAAATCGTACTGTAACGCCCCTTTAGCGAATGTAATTTTAGAAAAAAATATCTCAACTCATTCTCCAAATAATGTTCTATTTTTAGGCATAGTTTCATTCTTGTCCGTCAAACAGTATAGCTTGTATCGCTCTCACAAGGTTTGAGATTGAATTATAAGTCAAAATTTTTACATTTTAGTGAAAAAAAAATATTTCCCGTTGTTTTGAAATTCTGAATATATTTTTCGTTTGTTGCATTTGAAACCTCAAAGATAATGTCAAAATTTCAAAACTCTAGGTTTATCAGTTTAGAAGAAATAAATGTTTTAAAAAAAATGGTTTTTGGCAAAAAAAGTGACTTTTCCATCATGCATAATTCTTCCCAAACAATAGGGATCTTCGTCTTTATGAGGCCTATTTTTGTGTAAAATATCAACTTGATCCATCAAAGATTCTGGACCGTAGCGTGGTAACAAGCAATGCTAACACACTCACCCACCCACCCACACACACACAGACATCATCGTAAAAACGTCATAAAACGACTTCTGGGACCTCAAAACATGTAATTCCGTCAAAATCTCGAGATCGAATTTTTTCACGATCACTATACTTTACTTATAGTAAAGTAAAAATCGAAAATTATTTCTGTTTATACGAAATAGTTTTGCAAAGTTACCAAGGATAATATACCAGGAAAGTCTAAAAAAATCAATTGAAAAGCTATATTAATGTCCATCTAAGCCTTCAGATGATTTTAATTAGATTTCAGTAAATAAATCTGATAATTTATAATTTAGTCGTCCTTATAAATTTTATATTACCCTTATCTATAATTCAAAATTTATGAAATATTTATCTTGGGCTACTACTCTTATATACAAAATATGATATATCAATTTCAGGTTTTTCAATTATGCAATATAGCCCAAATCTAAAAGAGGACATTTAGTGTGATTTAGATTTATATATAAAAATTTCTTTAATTTTTTTGAACTATGTGACCCGTGAAGTATGTGCAACATTTTAAATACATACTCAGATGGCTAAAAACATATAAGTTGCCTAAAATCTCAATATGTTTTTGTATTAGAAACACTATACTTTACATTTACTAAAGCCAAAATAGACAAAGGAAATAAACAGTAAAAATTGAAATGTTAAAACAGCATTAATACTGATATTTAAGGATAAATTCTTTATTACAGTTTACCTCAATGTTTGTCTAATCATGTATTAAGTAATAACGAATGGAAGTAAGCCAGACATGATTGTTTGCAGGACACTACTGACTCCTGGGGTTACCATGATCCCCGCTTGCACCTGCAAGACGGTGGCTTGTCTTGATCCATACATCTTCGCCCTCAGCCACCCTCGATTCAGGTACCATATATGGTTTCTCATAAGATTTCACGTGTAACAGCATTGTGGGTGTACGATCGTTTTCTAGTTAATAATCTATTGATGCTCTAATGTTTTTTGTTAGATATCGTAGATAAAATTACCGTTGTATAGTTAACTCTACCATTTTCAGATTTCTTCGGCTTTAACTTTGGGAACAGTCCGTCCTTAATTCATACTTCACTGTGATTTTTCATAATTTAATAGACGTACGTTTTCAGTTGGTTTGTGAGGATGCAGCAGACTATCTTAAATTTACTACAGATAATTTAATAATATTTAATTTGGTTTTTGGTCTAGTTTTTCTTGTATTGTAATTTATTCATACAACTCCCTACAAGGGTGTTTGAATTATCTGCTCTCAAAGAGATGGTTTACTTATCACATAAAGAGGCCCAAAAAACATAAGGATGCTTTTTTTTCTGTACAAATCAAGAATAGAAAAATGGTTTTTAAAGTATTAATTTTTAAATATTTGAAATGCGTAGAATTCTATATCAAATAATAAGAAATAAGAATTAACAACTAACCACAATCAAGATGCATTATTATCATTGGTTTAAAATTCCATTACTAATCAAAATTTAACCCATTGAGTCAAAGAGTAGATTATAAACATTTCCTAATCAATTTTAATACTGGAAAATGAATTTGTTATGGATGAAATCTCGGACATGGGTAAGTATATTAAATATATAAATAAAAAGTTGAATAGCTTTTGAAATAAATGAAAACAAAATAAAGTAAAAGTACACTATTGAAACCTAAATTATAACATAAGAGTAAAAAATAAGAGCACAAAACAGAATAACAATTCTAAAAATGACTGAAGTTAAATTTATCTCAGATAAAACCCAATTTAAGATACAAATTCAGTGTTTACCCTTACAAAACCTACTTATTTCATTTAGTAGTTTATTTTAATTATTTATATACATAATTTTCTTCTCATATTATTTTTGTCTTTATTTTATAATAATGTATTTTGTTTTCTTTATTTCACATTTTATCAATTGAATTCCTCATTCAATTTTTTTTTCTTTTCATGCTTAATGGATATAATGTTTCTTAGAAACATTGAGAAGCATTTAATGTTTCTTACAAGAAACAGTAAATCATAGTAAGAATTTCTAAAAGGTAACTTAAGATTTTTTGGCCGAACTACGAGTAACTGTTTCTTGCTAGTCATGGGCCAAGTCAGTCCCTGTTATCTGTATAATATTTTAATCCAGTTTTTTGCATATTGTAATTATTAATAAAAAGATTTCACATAAACACGTGAAATAACAATCAATTATCAAACCACAATATGAAATGGGAAAACAAGACTAAGATCATTCACCCGCAATAAGTGGTCTTCGTCAGAGTCAAAAACCCAGCTGGCATCTGTCAACCTTTTCAAGCGGTTGAAAGATCTTAGTCTTGTTTTCGCATTTCATATTGTGGTTTGATCATTGAATGTAATTATTAAGTAGATAGTAAGCTTATTTTATTAAGCATAGTGTTTTAGTCAATATGTTAGATTTATTTCATTGTTCGAAGTTAATAACAAAATAATTAATGTCAAGAGTGGAGCTGAACAAGAGATTTCCCTGGCTGGAAATCAAGGAGACGATGGCTAGTGATGCAGGATCGAATGCCACTGAGAACACGGCCGCCACTCCCCAGGCGTAATCCGCGTCCTCTCACGCTTAGCTGGTGTCCTCCCTTGCTGCTCAAGACAAGCCCTTGATCGAAGAGAAAACTAAAATAGTTACTTTACAAACACATCAACCATCATGTATCATCATAAATTCAGTGATTTCACTTTTTTTCAGTTTCTTAATACTTGACTTATGTAATGCAAGTTTATATTTCGTAATCATATGGGTGAAAACACAATGATGGATGTAACAGACCTCATACATACATACGGATATACATCACAGTTTTAAGATCGCTTAATTTGCAATATTATAAAATATTTTGTCATAATGTGAATCGTGAATCTATAAGCCCTTCTTATTACGTGCTTTGTACTGAGGTGCAAAACAGTTCGAGCACGAGCATGCCCTAGATTACACATTGCTAAAACAGTTTTTTTAATAAATCCCTCTATTTTCATCTCTGCAAAATATCAAGCACCATTTATTTTGTTGCAGTTTCAAACAGTCAATGCATTTTCCAAAAAAGTATTTATTGTATCATTGACTTTCTCATATTCTAAACCTACTTTGAAAGTTACACAAAATATAAATTATCCTAATAACAACAATTAATTTCAATTGGGCTATGAACTAGCATTATGGCATCATATACTTAAAATTAATTATATTTACATATCTCGTGATTGCCGACCTCAAAACTGCAAAATGTGAACCTTATTTCTACAATTAGTTAAAAAATAAATAGAACTGTAGTGATAACATTTGCATCGGATTCCATGATTATTTCAAAAGTCGCAATATATGCACTTATTCAAGCTGATGATCATGAGATTTCCTCCCCAAGATAAGATACTGAGTTTTCACACTTAACCTGAATTTACAAGGATTTTATTTTGAAACTGCACTTTACCAGTCACATCCACAAATAGTCTCTGATGAGGATCATTTTGTTAGTCTTGTTCTTCCAGTAATTTAATAGTATTGATTCTTTTGTGTATTTCTTAATAACCTTGATTACATATATAATTAGAAACTACTTAAATATTCAAATTTGTTTCTTTTATAATAACTTACTATTATTTGTCTTATTATGGCGAACCTCATGTCAGTTAGAGGTGCAAATGAGGCAAATGTAAATGTATTTACATTTTTGTCACAGAATAATTTAACTAAACACTCCAGTAACTTTGTTCTAATGTATTTTGATGACAAACGAAATGAATTTTTTTGTGGAGTAGCTGCTTTGTATAATAGAAAGAGAGGGGATGTCAGAAACTGATATATAACAAAACACTAGCAATTCAACTACCAAAATAAGTGCTTAGTGTTCTAATCTGAACACTGATAATGTTATTAAAGTAATTATGAATCAGTTTTTTTTTTAATCCTATTCAAACATTTTTTTCACAGGACTTTTAATAAATTGTGAGTTTTGGGGTTTATTCTGAAGGAACCAAGAGATATTATAAAAAGTTAAATAGAATATATTATTATCTACTGGTGTCTTCAATTAGTTATAAAACTAAAATCTGCTGTTTAAACAATGAGCTATTCATGTGTAATGCACTGATAACATCGAACATACTAGTAAGTTAGTTTAGGTTGAAATGGCCATCTCATAAGACAAAAAACATAGTCCAAAGATTAGCCCTTTGTAATACCACACAATGAATATTCTATACTGGGAATCATAAATTTTGTCTAACTAAAGTGTGTCATCGTACAGCTGGGGATCGATAGCTTCAGTTGCACTCTGAGGGACAACAAAATCAGATTTTTATGGAATTTTGAAAAAATCAAGGGATCGAGTGGGAATCCCAGTGAACCCCAGATCTACCAGTAACGCGAGCTCGTAAACCACTGAG
The DNA here is from genome assembly GCA_026182355.1 of Hermatobates lingyangjiaoensis. Taxonomy (NCBI): domain Eukaryota; kingdom Metazoa; phylum Arthropoda; class Insecta; order Hemiptera; family Hermatobatidae; genus Hermatobates; species Hermatobates lingyangjiaoensis. The sequence goes on along the minus strand of JAPFBL010000050.1, from coordinate 2,261,051 downwards.
CTACCCTCGCCCAATAACCATACCATGCAATGATTAATATACTAATTACTTATATATTTTGATAATAATTAATATATTCTTAAGAATTTCCTAATACTAATATACTAATATTACTTAAAATAAAACCTTTTACATCATTTATAAGGCCTTGATATATACAAGTTCAGCATTTAATTTGTCCAAGAAAATTATTTTGAATAATAGTGTTTCAGTTGAAAGATCTTAGTCTTGTTTTCCCATTTCATATTGTGGTTTGATCATTGATTGTTATTTCACGTGTTTACGTGAAATCTTTTATATATATATATATACACAAGTTTCTTGAATATCTAGATTATTAGCAAGCATGAGACCAATGCGATAAGGCGGTCACATTTATTCTGAATGACTTACTTTACTGAATGACTTCAGTAAGAGCCTCTCCGATGTACACACAGAACAGTCATCATGACCAATGATGACAGGGCTGATCTATAAACCATGTCTCTTATTGACTGTGCATCTGGAGGGCTAAGGGCTACAGAGTGCGCCTCATCAGAGCAAACCAAGTGAATATTTACTGCTAAAATATTCACCGAACGCACTTTAATGCCATTAAGGAAAGCTTACAAGTAAAGAACTTTACCTAGACTTAATCAAGAACGGTTTACGTTCAAATATTTGACTGTTAACCATCAGACAATCTACAATTGTTATATATCGATATTAACTGAATAAAAAACAGGTTTTCGAGTGAATTTTTTCTCATTTTCTTATTTGTATTTAATTTAAGAGACATAATCGTTGGTCCTGTAATTAGAGGTTTGTACTGTCAACCTTCCATTTACACTGTCTTTATTTTGTATCCAATGTCTTAACTTTTTCAATAGTTTAGTAAAGTAGGCATCTTTACCTTTAACAGACATGATCCACACCCGGAAACGACAGATTTACATCCTGTCTGCCGTATCATGTGCACAATATATGCACATTATACATTATCTTATACATTATACATTATCTTATCATGTAAAATTTAAAGTCATGACTGGTGTTTGAGACTTGCTCTGAGTAATGAAGAAGCAATCGTAGGAATAAACATCATTCAGTGGATCATTTCTCAACAGTTACAGTCGTCTATATTTAGATACCAGACTCAATATTCCCCAAAATTTGTAAATTGAAATGTTGACCTCACGGATATTGCAGAATTCTTATCTTCTTATAAAATATCACGACAAGTAAGGTGGCTGCAAGCAGTACTAGTGTTGGATTCGTCTTTTCTTTAATTTGATGTCCAATAATTCTTTGGAATTTTTTTATGTAGCAAAAAGGACACTTCCATAGAATTCAAGTATGAGACAGTTATTTAATATAATTCAAATTGTATTTTGAGTATGATTTAAAAAAAAATTGGCAAAATTATTGTTGGTTAGTAAATTGTCAATTTCGTAAGCCAAGAGTTTGTTTTCATATGTCTCCAACAATCAATAAACAGGTTTAGTTGAGTATAAATTAGTCACCGGAACGTAATTTTCACTTTAGCTCTTTGTCATGTATTATATCTTGTTTCCTTTAAAGTTGTAAATGTAATGCCACTTTAAAACTTCTTTGAATATTAGATAACTTAATTATCTTTATAACGTCGTAAAAGGCTGGGTTGTAGGTCACTCTGCCTTTAAACACATCTCCTATATAATATTACCTTGTACTCTATTGATTTGTCAACCACTGCATTGTAAAATTCTGTTTAAATGACACTGACTTATATTCCGATTTGTTGTAAGGTACTGTTTTGTGTATTAATGAGTTTGAATTCAGTGCTGCAAGCCGCTGTGAAACCATTAACATGTAGAATACTATGTTTAGTCACTGAATGGGGAGTATTCTGGCATGGGTCAATTGATTATAGAAGACTGTTTTATAGACCACTCTGTTGTAGGATACTGTAACTTACACAACTTATTTTGTAGTTTATTAATTTGTGAACACCTTTGTAGGATGCCGTGTTTTGGGTACTGTATTGTAGAATACTTAAAAATGAAAAACTTAGATTAATTTTTTTTCAATTATTAAAAAACTTGAACTTGATATCACATTTAAAAGAAATTCAACTAATCTGTCCATTAATTAAAATTTTTTAATAACTTCTGAGACGCCAAAATTCTAACTTTTGTAAGAATATAATTTTAAAAGTAAAGTTAAGAGTGTCCCATTATTTTAATCATATTTATTTTATCTATTATCTAAATTTAAAAAAATGGTGTTTTGTTTTATAAAATACTCAGTTAACAATGTATCTTATTAATAAGGATGAAATGGACAAAGTAGAATTCGAGGACCACAAAACATGTAATTCCAAGTAAAACAAAGAGAAGAAAAAATGTCAGGTCGATCAAATCACCGAAAAATATCTCAAAATAAGAAACAGTTTTGTAATAAAAGACGAAAGATACATTTCTTATCTCTATATATAAAGTTCGTGAGTTTGTTTGTTTGTTTGTTTGTTTGTTCACCCATTTTCGGTGATGATAAAGACATGAAATTAAATGTACATTATTTACTACTTGAATACTGTTAAATAAAAGAAAATTATCCCAATATTCCCAAAATTGGAGCAAGGGTACCAAGTGTCTTGCGTGCTCGCCGATGACAGTAGCACAAATGTATTAAAAATAAATGGAACAAACAAATTTTGAATTTAAAATTTGAATAATATCAGTCGCTTGCGTGCTCGCAGATGATAGTAGTGAAAATGTATTACATATAAATGTAACAAAAAAAAAGTAATTTAAAATTTGGAAAGTATAAACACTGGTAATAAAATTTAAGCACAGAGCCAGAGTAGCCCAGAGGCTTGCGTGCTCGCTGATGACAGTAGTGAAAATGTATTAAAAATAAATGCAACAATTATATAATAAACTACTCCATTAGAGGTTGAAAATAAATAATTTTAGAAAACAATCTTGAACACAAATGTCAGATAAAATACGAATTTCTGAGGTAATATTATAAAGACACATTCCTTTCATTTGTTTTATTTTATGTGAGGTAAATAAATTGAATATTTCAATTTACAAGTGTTGTTTGTTTTAAATATATTTCATTGTTTATATAACCTAAATTGATGTTTTATTTATTTATATGGTATAATGAATGATTTTTTTTTACTTTTAAACGATTTTTATTTTGTAAAATATACTTACTGTATATCTGTTTCCGTTTCTTAATAACAAGAAACAACAATTAAAATTATCCCTTGCAATCATGTTCACTGAATTAATTTCAATATCTATTGTTGTAATTTCTGAGTGACACAAAGCGTCACGGGTAGGCTAGTACTTCAATATTACCAAAGACAATGAGTTTCATAACACACCAAGAACTATATCTGACATTATGCTTTGTTCAAGAGTGCAACATGTAGCTTGATTAGTCTAAGGCTTTGTTCACAATCTATCATGCTACAAAAAGCATGGGAAAACATGTTGTTTATTGGTAGTAAAACTAATTCTAGAAAATATCAAAGAGCAGGAAAGTAAGATGAGAAGTCAGAGATTACAAAAAAGTTGTAAGTAGTAGGAAGAAGAAGTATCGAGACGCTAATCACATCACGACCGGGAAGACAAACCTAAGTCCGCCATAACCATCAGTGTCCGAATAAACCATGAGCCTGATAAAAGATGCCAGATCCCACTGAGGAGCGAGAAAAAATTTTAACAAAGACAGGCGCAAACCGGAAGAATGCAAAGAGGCTTTAGGACCCAGCTCCGCAACAAGTACGTGACTGAGCCGACTTTCCACCTACGGTCACCAACCGAAGAACGACAATCTCAAGAGACCTGCTAAAGCCGCTGTGTGCCACCGGGCAATCATACAGGCGACGGTGCGACAAGTGGACCTAACACACTCGAACCCAGAACTAGGGAAACAACTACCTCCACCAAGCGATAGGAGAGAAATTTTTTAAAAAGACAGGTGTTAGCCATATCAGACTAATAGGAAGGGACTGCCACCCAAGCCAGCGTGAACAAGCAGAATTTCTATCCTCAGACTCCGACCGTGCTACTATCCGACCAGTTGTGCCTTTCTTAGTTCATGCCATGAGTGAACAAACACCCAGGCATGTTAAGCCCCCCCACCACGACAAGGTGAAGGCACATCGAGGGGGAAAAATTTGAAAACAAAGAAACACTAGTACCTCTCATTAGGACCGATGAATAATGACGTAGTTTTTAGAGTAATATTTAAGAAACAAATTATATTTCTCTGATTCCTATGCCTCAGTTTAATTAATTTGTACCAGATTTAATATTCACTATCTATATTTTACTTCTTTTCGTTGAATATTTATATAAACTCAATTAAAGCCTAAAAAACTTCTTTTCCTCATGATTATAGAAAAAGTAGAAGCTGCCTTGTTATAAAGAACAAAGAAGTATTTCCTACGTTTCATTATTATCCAAAAACAATTAAGTTCTTAAACACGCCAATAAATATATGTCTGACACAAATTCGTTCAAGATTTGTTAAAGTTTGCTTTATGTAGATTGATCACAAAACTTTTGTTAGCCAAATGTTCATCACCTTACAAAACATCATAAAATATACCCTTGTTTGACGTTTGAATTATAGTTTGAAGAATTTTGTTGTTCTTTCAAATTTACCGACTCATTAAGATTGTCAAATTTTCACTTTACTATAAGTATATTAATGATGAAAAAGATCATATCAGGGTTTTGACGGATAAACATGTTCTGAGGTCTCAAAAGTCCTCTTTGATGTTTTGTCTGTAATGTATGTTTATGTGGGTAGATGCATGGATGAGAATGTATCCAAGAACTTTGTGTGCACACTGCAGCCTATATGATATGATAGATCTAATTAATATTTTTATAAAAATGGGCCTAATAGTTTAGATGTGCTCTATTTTTTGGTGGAAATATTGCATGATAAGAGTCACTTTTTTTGCTATGAGGTTCTTAGAAATTTTTTTTCTCAGGAATTGGGTTTTATATATTACTTCTCTGTTGATGAAAAATTATCAACTTAAAACTATTAAACTTGCTTACTTGCTCTTGGAGGTTTTTAGATTAAAGACTAAACCGGAAAAGTCGTGCAGTAGATTCACTGAATTAGGCTAATATAATACACAAACGAATTTATTGTGCCACTGCAACGAATTATTTCGTAGAACATGAAATCTTCACTTTGGTTTTACAAAAGTATTATTACTGCTATGATAAAAATAATTATATATATATCGGTTATCGGTTGTATGATATAGAAAAACAGTTGTTTAGTGATAGCTGGAATAATCACTATGTGTACTACCTCAAGGGTTTAAAGACTACTAACCTATATTTAAATATTTATATCGACTGATTAATTTCTGTCAATTTTAAAAAATGAAAAGACCTCTATGGAAGATAAAATATCAAAAAATTAATTGAATGAAACATGAATAGTGACCCACATGTTGGGTCACACTATTCTGATAGAATGATCATCGTGAATTACTTTTAGGAGGTTTTTAAGAGAACATAATAATTATCTGTAATAAACTCTTTCTGATTTCAATAAAAGAACCTCAGACTGATATACTGACGGGTTATATATAATCATAACTTAATACTGATGTACTTAGAAACAAGGAATACCTAGGAATATTTTAGTCGATAATTTGGAAACGGTTGGAACCATATAAACATCGTACAGTTTAGAGCATCTTTGCACCCATCTCGAGGAGAGTTTTTTCATGCCCAAACATTCGTGTAAAATATGATGTACCCGTTCAGTTGAGATGCCTAGAGCATGAGCCAACTCTCACACTTTCATTCTCCGATCATCCAATATCATTTCATGGATTTTTTCGACGATTTCCGGCGTGATAACTTCTTTTGGTCGACCTGAACGTTCGGCGTCACTAGTGCTGGTATGACCACAACAGAACTCTGAAAACCACTTCTTAACCATTGAAATTGATGGTGCCGAGTCCCCGTAGTATTTATCAAGTCTTTCCTTAGTTTCAGTGATGGGTTTGTTACGTAATTTTTTCCATTTTCGTAAAATACACGAGGTTGTCTGCTTAGAATGACTATCAAACACCGACTGCACGTGATAGCTGGCTCATAATTAGATAGTGGTCCACTAATAGATCACAGATGACGGCATCACTGTTGCATTTGAAGTAACTGCGCGGGAAATTCAAAAAGTCACTGACTTATCAATCCACCCTCGTACCTACATGCAAGCCAATCACCTTGGAGAAGATAAATACCTTTGACAAATTCTATCTAAAACTTTAGATAGAGGGATGCTCCTCTATGTACATTTAACAAGCTGTTTAAAGAGTTCAAAATCTGAAGTTGAATTTAGTTATAACAGGACATATAATATACACAATTTTGATGTGAATATAAACAATTCCTAAAAATACTATGGGTTATTCTCAGTCTAAGTGAACTTTTCAACTTTTGTAATATACGATATTGTGTAGGCATTCAGAATACAGGTATTTACCTTTAATTATTTAATTATTATATACTTTTTAAATACTAAAGTTAATAGGTACTTTAAAGTTAGAGGTAGTAGTTCAGGGGAAAAAATGTTATTTTGGCCACAAAAGTGACTTTACCATGATAAATGGTTGTCCAAAAACAACACAGCAAATATATATGATAGACAATTTTTTTGGAAATATTAATTTGATCCATCAGCAGTGCGACTCCTAGCAGGGCTACAATTCTTTGAATACACACCAATTATATACTAAAAAATCATCAAAAAAAGTCAATAAAGGATTTAGAAACCTCTAAATGTTTAAATCCGCAGAATTTTGAAATCGAATTGTTTAGTGATTTCTACATTTTACTTATAATAAAGTAAAAACCATTGTAAAAAGCGTCTTTATGAAAAGAAGAATGTTGTGAGATAAAATTAACCTTTTATTGTTAGATCTTGTGTAAATTTTTGTGAAAGTTTATTGAGATATTGATTGTCACTTTATTCTGTAATTTATTTAGCGTGTAACTGTCTGTTCGATAGCGATATTTCTGTCAGATAGCTCTCGTTTATCGTGTTACTTGTATTATTTCTTTACAGGATATTCCTAGGCTGAGGGGGAAAAAAAGGTAAAAAAGGAAATACACATCTAATATGAAACAGATGTACATCCTATACCCTTACCCACGTCCATCCTATTCCCAGTTAGTTGTACCACATACACTCACCCTTAGGTTCGTACTCTCTTCCTTATTTTATTTTTATTTTGTACTATATTTACTTTGTACTATAGATAACTAACTCTCTGATGACATTGTATTTTTTAGTTAATGCGGAAGAACACTACGTGTTTGAAACGCGTTGTTTATACCATTAAATTTTTATATGTGGAGACCATTTCATTAGCTTTTTACCCTACAATGAGTAAATACCACATAATTACTGATTGCACTTTGTTAGACAACAAAAAAAATATTGTCCAACATCGACGCGTTTCGACCACATCGTGTTCATCTTCAGGTTGCATCTTCTTTAGTAATTATGACCTTGTTCTCATTATGGGTAAATACATCATAATAAATGCTACTGCATAGCCTTCATAGTGAAAAGGAAGAAAAGAGCTGTAGGAAAAACAGCTTTAACTTTTCTGGAATTACAGATTAGCTCATATAAAGTGATTTTTTTGAGTAAATTAACTTATTGCATCATCCATGTTATTTTGATGTTTATTCATAGGTTAAAATCCTTTTTTTTATATTTTCCCAGTCAATACGTCTGTTATACAGTATCCAATTACCAATAATTTTTTTAAGATGATTTGATGTTTATAAAAGTGCGGAATGAGGTTGCAGGAAAGGTCTAGGATGGTTTTTATGGGTGATGTGAAGAAAACTTTGCAAGGTTGTTGCCAACCAAAACTACTGCTTGGTGTCTTTTTTCACAACAAACTCCAGCTTCTTCAGGAATGCGATTACAATATCTAGAAAAAGGAAGGGAATAAAAGGAGGTTACAGAAAAACCTAGTCTCATTTAGCCATAATAGCCCTTCCAAACTGAATTTAAAGTTGTACAGAAAATAACGAACGTCCAAAGAAAGGATTTGAAATATAAATAGAATATTTTACCAGGACCCTGTCTTCTTAACTACCACTTGTAAAAACTGCAATTAATATCATAACAAAAACAGAAAATCTGTCTCTTACCGGCGGAAATCATTGAACTCATTGTATGTGAATAAGAAGCAAAGATCCTTAAGAGATAAATTTTTTTTGAAAATCATAAGTAAAGCCAAAAGAAGTGAGAGATACTGTCAGTTTTATAACAATAAAATGAATATCTTGATTACATTGATTATAACATTAATAATTTTTAACAACAGAATTTTTATTAATTTTACATGATTGCTACATTAAAATAAAATCAACATCCAATTGATTAACGATGATTAAGTTTGACAATACTATGTCAAATAATTGAACTAAAGTATAGACCACTCCAGGTTTTTATGAAGAAAAAATGTTAAACACATTTCCAAAAAGAGCAATAAAATTGTCAAGAGGTTTACAAGACACCTAAAACTCTATTTCTTCTTAATTTGGAACCAACAGAACCCGATCATTTTTATAAAAAAAACATTAATGAACTCTTGTCGTTTCTTTGGGTCTTATAGTACCAAATACTTCTCTCCTAATTCTCTTCACAATATAGACTTGTTTGAATAATCTCCATGCAATGACGTAATTACAAATAAAATACAAATGCAACTTTCCTGTTAAACCATGATGATCTACATTTGTGATTTCATGATAAAACAACTTTCTTCCTTAATTTGTGAACGTTTTCCAATCCATTATATTATAAAAAATTATATTATATGTTACCAAAATATTATAGCCCTTAACATATATATATATACATGGTACCAAAAAAATTAAATTTTTCTTTCCATTTGACTTGTGCATTTACACTCTACCATCCAGTAATGTAATGAGTCTGTCATTTTACTTTTGTATCCTTTGAACTAAAAACATATTAATACTGGAGCTAGAATAATCCATCTTACTCGTATAGGAGGTAAGATGGATTATTTTATTTCTAATATTAATCATACTAACCTCAGTGGTATTAACAATAAGCATGGAAGAAATAATCTTCTACTATTTTTATAGTGAGAGAAAATCCTTTGACAGTATAGATCAAGGTAGACTACCCAAAAGAATCATCTCACTTACATAATATTTAACCAGACTAATTCATTTCATCTAATGTTTTATCTCAGTAGTATGATATTAATGGTTTTTATTTATTTTCTACATCAGGGTAGGTGTACCAACATAATGAAACCTTTGCCTCTCCTGGATTGAATCTACACCTCTAACTTTTGCAATATCCCCACATCCTTTTCAGACTCAGACAATTATTCTTCAAGTAACAATATTTACATATCATGAAAGATATTCAGGAGCACCTAAATATTGGAGATACTAGGTTGAACAGGTGGAGTATACTGAGAGAACAAAACAAGTGTCCATGTGACATTGACTCCACAATTCCCCGATGTTGTGAAGTCAAATCCCATTCGCATGGAAATGGGATCGAGGGAATAATGCGAGTACATCCATTTGAGCGAGCGTCTTCCTCAAACACATTCTCATCTTATAATCTACAATTATCAAATAGGATTATCTACTATTGATTAGAATGATTCTCATGATTAGAAAAATGAAAGGCAAAGCAAAGTGAGTGATACAAACAGCTTCTTTTTCACTAAATGTTAGTCTTAAAGTTAGTCTTATATATTATAGAAAACTAATATAACAATCACAAAACATTAAACACTTTTCAAATATGTACTACTTACACTACTATTTAAACTACACACAGGAGACTCTTAGGTAACCCTTGCTTGAGGTAGCGTCCAGTATGCAGCAGATTTTTAGTGTATTTGTCGCAATCTCTAAGGTTTAATATTACTTCTTTGAATTTAGTTAAATGTCAAGACAAGAGGCTGTCAATTCTTTTTCTATCTCAAAAACTTCACATTTCAATTCCTAGGAAAAGGTACTTTTATAAATACTATTGCCTAATCATTAGTTGAAAACTTATCACAAACGTCTGTGTTAAAAAATTTGGATATAAACGATTATTTTCTCGTTTGATATCTACCATAGCTTTCAATAGCTCCGAGAATAACAGAGTATACTTATGATAAATAGTAATTCGAGATGACTACCTGCATATAATATTTTTGTCACCAATTTTTTGTAAAGTCTAAGTGATCAAGATAGCTCGAGTTGCTTGTGAAGACCTCTTGGAAAGGGATTAGAGATGGATTGAAGAAGAAGGTAGAAGGAGAGGTTTGTTGTGTTGAGATCGACCTCGAGTCACCATGGTGACGCTGCTGTCAGTGCAGCCGCATCACTGGCCCAGAGCACACCTCTCTCGACTACTCGCTTCCAGGTATCACGCCCTCTCCTAACAAATTATTCTTCTAGCAGGTTTCAAATACCATGAATTAATCTACCTACTGTTTTAACACTTGGCATGAAACCTAAACGAACTATATTCAACATTCTTAGAAAGTTGCCCATTTCACAATTCTGTATCCCATGGGTATGTATATCTACATTATTGAAAATAATATCAAACTTAGATGATACCTGCTTCTTAACAGTTCTTCAAGTTTTCTAAATAACTCTAAAATTATTTTATCTACAACTAAAGTATGGTCGTCATGTTTCGAATGACCATGATTCATCTTTATGATGTGAATGACGTCTTGGGGGAATATTCTGGTTTTTTATGTATGAAAAGTGAAAACAGTGTGAGTTGCTTTTCTTCAAGTTTAAGATGAGCTAGTCATTAATCCGGTGTGGTGTGTGGTCTCATAGTTCGAATTATTGCCTGTAAGGGTTTCTGGATGCCCTTGATGTGAATTAAAGAACTTTAAAATGTTGCTAATATTTTCGACTTGAATATTAAATTGTGGTTTCAGTTTTTGAATTATATGGCTATTAAAATTCTAATTTTATGGTGGTTACTTTTTCTTTTTATTTTCGTATTTTTAATCAGCATCTTTCAGGTTAATTTTACGATATGTTTCTTTTACATATGCTTTTTGGGTGCTCCAGTCATTATAGCGAGCTTTCATGATAGGGAGGTGGTAGTCATACCAATGTTTCAGTGTTTTTCGGTTTCACAGTCCCCATTAGTACATGTATACTCATTCAGTAGATTTGTTTCCTTCAAACGCGTGTTATTAACTTGGTTATTATTTTATATAAGTAAGTTACTCACAGGTTGGTTTTTACTGCAAGTGACCTGTGTTACTTTTTCATTTAAGTTTTTGCACCTGAAATTGTTCCTTACAATGTCTTTTAATACTCTTTGATCAAGCTTGTGTTGTTCCGAATATTGGTTTTTCCAAAACTTGAAACGAGATGTAATAAACTTTAAACATAAACTTTGTAATAAACATGTACTATTGTTTGTCTATCCTCATTGCTTGGCTTCCCTTTTCTTACATAAAGGTATTCTTTCAAAATGTAATCAAAACTGTCATTAGAGTAACCGTTATTCACAAATACTCGTACTTGCTAAGTTATATTAATGTACCTGTTGAATATTTCTCAATTTGATACCATCTTGTATGTTCTGTGCACTAAAGCTTTAATTGCTCCATGTTTATAGCGTTGAGAGCGTAGGCTAAGGACATTAAGGTAGGTGGTAATATTACTACAGCAATGTAGTAATGTAATGAAACCACTATTAAATATTTAGGGCGAAAATATTAGCAAAATTTTGAAGTTCTTTAATTCACATCAAGGGCAACAACCCTTACATGTAGTAACTCAGACCGTGAGGCCGCTGACCTCACAGTATTAACAACCAGCTTATTTTAAACTTGAAGAAAATCAACTCACACTGTCCTCACTTTGTATATATAAGCAACCAGCATGTTCACTCAAGAAGTCACTCACGTTCTGAAGATGTATGTGGATCATTCGAAACATGCCGATCATAATAGATATACTCTATTGTATAGACAAAATAATGAGGGTGTTATTTAAAAAAATTAAGAAACTTGTTAAAAAAACAGGTATCAGCAAGTTTCAAGCATTTTCAATATTGTGCGCGTTAAAAAAGAACTGCTACCGAAATTTGTATATATATATATGAAATAGATGAAATGCTAACATGACTAACAAATCAAATAATTCAAACCATCAGTAATAAGCAATATATTATCAGTTTATATTATTATTAAAAAAAAGACTTTTTAAAAAATATTACCAAATGTTTAATATTGTTTGCATCAATCGCAATGAAATAGCAACAACTATTTTATTAATGGCAATAAGTATTTATTTTATTATTATTATTATTATCATGTTTATTATTGGTATTAAAAAAATTGTATCTAAATATCACATTTTTATATCCAGATAGAAATGTATAATTTATTCCAAACTGTGTATAACACCGTATAACACATATATTTAACAATGTACAACTGTTATTTAATTATTAGATCAATAATATTGTAAAAATAGAAAAAATAATTTTTACAAAAAAAACCTATTTAATGAATATAGAAATAAGGTTATATTTAATAAAAATAATTGATATTTAAAATTTTTCATCAAAATTGGAAATAAAATTTGTAATAAATATTTAGCCGGCTATTATCAATACTCAAAGTTGCGTTACTTTTCTTTTTTTCTCTTATACTCAAATCATTATTATATGATGCATCAATAAAAAGTGAAATTATATTTAATAAAATAAATGACAGGAATAGTGACTTTGGTTTTGAGATTTATCTTATTCATTATAATTTAATGTACAGTAACTTATTTTTCTGATAATTCGAACCGATATTGTAAAAAAAGTACTCATTGAATAAAATAATAAAGAAAGTTTGAACATATCCCGTTCCACCGAAATGTAATACCACAATTTCATAATAAAGCCAAATAATGTTATTACATATATATATTCATAAAAGTATCGACCGTGCAATAAAAACAAAACTAAATTTTATCAAGACTCGGTCAGTTCTTTAGGTTCAAATTAAACTCTCATTGTCAACGTTTCGGTTTTTATTTAAAACCTTTTTCATAGTCAGAAGTATAAAATTTTGAAACAGAAAAACTAAGTATTACATTACAAATTATTTTACGAAGAAAATTAGTTGATTCTGCTACTCAAAGGGACTACTTCTGCCCGATGACGACGAATGTCGAAATATCGTTGTGAGTCTTTTTTGTGTGTGTTTTTATTTGTTCTTCTCTGTCCTTTGTGAACTATATATATATATATTTCCATTTTATTTTTCCATTTTGGTTTAAACTTCATATATATATATTATATATATATATATATATATATATATATAACATTTTTAAAAGTTAAACTGTTTTATCATTACAGGTAATACTATAAAGTCTCTTATGTATACAATACAATACGAAATAAAGTAGTTATAATGTATTTAACATTAAATATAATACTAAACAATGGTGAATCCATTTAAATGGAGATTTTCTATCAAGAAAAGAAAAGATCAATTTTACTTTAGACTTTTATTTAACTAGTGTAGAAATATTAATATTAAAAACCAAAATTTAATTAAAAACTTTAGTATATTTCAGTTTTTGGTAAAATAAAAGCAGAATAAATACAAATAATATGTTTATCAGTTTTTAATATTTTCTTTAAAATAAATACATTACAATGAGCAAAAAAAATGGAATTAACTTTAAAGGTTAAATGATAATATAAAGATAAGTAAAGGCTATTTTGACTGGAAATTGTCTTCTTCACAGAATCTCAGTGAACTATTAAATATTAACAGAGAACCCTCATGAGACAATGAGAATCACCTTCCAAGTATTTAATATATTATGATGAAGAAGATACTAATACACCCTGTATTGTGTTTATCAGTTATGCATTCTAACAGGTGTGAATATCCATAAGATATATTCGTCTTTTTCGTACATTACGAAAGTAGCGCACATGCATGAGATCAATGGGAAACACAGATTGGTTATTGTCATCTTATAAAAATGATGGCACCATAGAATCAATATCAGTTACACCAACATACCCATTTTTCAGAATTGTCAGTTTCGATTAAACAGTATGTAAATTATAACCGCAATCAACACATCAAGTCAATTAGAGCCTGATTATGATTATTTATATCTCAAAGTTCAAACAATTAAAAATGATATAATAAGTGACATCAATATAAGAGGTCAACCAGAACTGCATTCTGGTTTTGAATGTATTATAACATGAATTTGCAGATCTGAAGTTAGTGGGATTCATTGTAGTGTTCGTATGTTATAAGAAAGATTTCTGAACAGGTATTCTTTAACACGGTCTTCATGAATGAGGTCACTGAGTGGTTTATTCTGTTTTTGTGATATGCTAGGACAGGTATGGGCACGAATCATGTGAATAATAACTGAATTCTTGTTTTACATGTTCACTTAACAAGGGAAAGAATTTGCAAGATTGTTATACTGTAGAACACTTACTTCTTATCTATCCTTATATATATATATCCATCTTCTACTGTAGAACACTGTAGAACATGATTTTATTCAAATATTGTACCTTAGGATTTCAGCTATATCATGATAAAGAAAACCATGTCAATGTTTTTAACATGGAGTTTTTCCATCACGTCCCAAGAGCGGACATGGGGACTTTGGTGCATATCTCTCCAAGTACCGGAGGAGTGATAATGCAGACTGTTGCTCGCGATATTGCTGAAGAAGCAGGGAGCGCGGAATAATACCAAAACAGGTCTTTGGAGTGCTAACTCTCAGGAACTACATGAAAAAGAAAAATAAATATAAGCCATGCGGCTTTTAAAAGAATGATGGTTATTTGATAAAAGTAATTACCAAGAATTCCAGATGAAACTTCTGAATTAGTAACAGAGAACAAGAAGTTAAATCGAACAGAAAAGGAATAGGTTAGTTAGAAAAGAAGTAAAAGATGGATATATATATATATATATATATATAGTAGTGATAGTAGTAGTAGTAGTAGTAATTTTTTTTTTTTTTTTTTTTTTGGGTAAGGAGGTGAAATGCATTTACGCACATAGTGCTGGACTCCCAGTATAAACCAGACTACCAACTAAAACACCCCCTTTTTCACCTAGGACCTAGCCTGGAACTGTTTACCACATTACTTCAGGCTTGGTCGAAGCTTACCTTAGGTGAGGCATACTTGCTTTATTGTCCTTCTAGCTCTTCCAAGTATCGCTTTTTCGTCGTCAATATTGTTCTGACTAGGCCATCTACCATATTCCATGCCCCAGAACTCCGGATCATTTTTTCAATGATCGTTTCTGGGGAGAATATGCCTATTCTTTGTACCAAGTCTCTCCTCTGGCTGTTCCATTTGGGACAAGAAAAAAATGTGTGGTTGACATCATCTAACGCTGGACAATACAGGCACTCGGATGTTTGGTGCTTCCCTATCTTGCACAGGTAGGCGCGGAAGTAACCATGTCCACTTAGAAATTGCGTGAGGTAATAACCCACCTCTCCATGACCTCTCTCAATCCATGATCGGACGTCTCTAATTAGTGTGAAGGTCCAGCGCCCTCTAGTGTCATTCTCCCACGCCTCTTGCCATCTGTCGAAGGTACGTCTCCTCTCTTCTGAGCGAGCATTTTCTCTACCAACTTCTTCCTTTCTTCTGTAAATGGCCTCTCTTTCTCTCGCCAGTAGGTCGACTGGAATGATGCCAGCTATCACCAGTACTGCTGATTCTGAGATCGTACGATAAGCAGAGCACACCCTTAACGCTGCTCTCCTTTGTACTACAAGCAATCTTTTTCTGTGACCTTTCTTATTTACAGCCTTCCCCCAGATCTCTGCTCCGTATAACAGCACTGACTGCACTGCTGACATTAAGAGACGTCTCTTAGTAGTAGTAGTAGTAATAGTAATAGTACTAGTTGTAACAATAGTGAAATTAGTGGAAATGGAAGATTTGAAGACAATGGAACCATTGGAAATGTTCTATACAATTTAGATGTTTGTGCAAGAAGATTATTCAGATCCCTTGAGAAATACATAAGGAAACTAGTCAACCTAAATATGGCGTATTATTTAATCAAACCTGTATAAATGAAGGACTGCTTCCTAAATATACCTATATATATATATATATATATATTATATATATATATATACAATCCCTAAAGAGAATTTACGAACACAAAAGCTGATCAAGACAGTCTGCAACTGCCGCTAAGACACAAGCCTAATGAAGTAGCACCAAAAGTGCACTTTTTGACTGAACTGAATTAAAGTAATGTTATTTTTCCACTGTCAGAGGCATCCCGAGGAAACGTATTTTCCCGTTATGCTCTTATACGAATATAGTTCCTGCTACAAGGAAAAGACACCCAGGCATATGAGATCCATTTTCTGGTTATTGATAAACTACAGAAAATATGGTAGATACATATGATAATGATATTTCCATTATTCATAAATAATAACAGCGGTGGCATTTCATGATAGCTATGAGTATTGGCTGAAAGCCTGCTTTGGCATATATATATAAAGATTTCACATAAACACGTGAAATAACAATCAATAATCAAACCACAATATGAAATGGGAAAACAAGACTAAGATCTTTCAACCGTACAAGCGGTCTTCGTCAGAGTCAAAAACCCAACTGAAACATTAGATGCAGAAAACATCTGATAACATATCAGATGTATTCTGCATCTAATGTTTCAGTTGAGTTTTTGACTCTGATGAAAACCGCTTGTACGGTTGAAAGATCTTAGTCTCTCTTTCTCAGATGTTTTCTGCATCTAGTGTTTCAGTTGAGTTTTTGACTCTGACGAAGACCGCTTGTTACGGTTGAAAGATCTTGGTCTTCCCATTTCATATTGTGGTTGGATCATATATATATATATATATATATATATATATATAGCAGGGAGGAGCATGTATGTGTTATTTAAATGATATTCCATTATTCCATGAAATACATTATAACAAGGCCACATGGTTAAATTAGCACCTCCTTCCTATGGTTCTTCACATTTATATGGAGTGGTTTTTATGAACCATAACGGAGGTCGACAGTTTGATGTCAGTGAGTCCATATAGATGATTTTAGTCTCAATGCGTTAAATTTGAGATTATAACTTTTCACATTGTACTCGCATAGCAAAGTAGGACACGCGAGAATATAATGAAAGTGGTATTATGTATTTCATATAACATTATATGAATGTCTACTCTTGAAGGCATATATAGACACATTCTCCATTTCTATAAAAAATGAAATATTTTTATTATATAATAATAAAATTATAATAAGTCGCACCTCATAGACATGTGACACATTAAATTAAAAAAGCACGAAATTGATTTATATGGTCACTTCTTTACATAATTGCTTTGTGGAATTAAAAGTTAATATGGGTAAAAATGAAAAAAATAAATAATACCGGCTGAATTAATCGATTTATTGATCAATTGCGCTACGTCTAGATTAATCAATTGCGCAAGGCTATGTGTTAACAATACTTTAAACTTAACCAAAATTTACAATTGCATCTTACAAGGAAATTTTAAAAATAATGATAATCGGCTATCTTTAGATGACTATTTTAATCCTGATCAAGTTTCCATAATTCAATATTAAAACTACCTTTTCAAATAATTTTCAGTTGATACTGTTTTTTGAATACCAAGCACTTTTTTCCTTCCATTGCTTAATACGTTAATTAGTTGTTATATAAGTCAAAGTATTATTATACTTCAAAACCATTATTTATAAAATATTTCTTACGAGTCTGAAGTATATAAGTATATGTGTTCTTTGTATACCTTATGATGTAATATAATGATATTATAATATGTTATAATGATGTAATACTTATAAATATCTAATTATTAAGGTAGCACTTATTACAATTTAAAAGAAATTTTAAAACTGAAATGGTCTACACTCAATATTACTTTAAGTAAACTCTTTATCGAATTACCAATCGATTATTATGACTAATTTTAGTACCTCTATTATATTGAACTGTCAATACCACACAAACTATGTACATAATCCCATCAATCATATCATAGCAGTGTAAAAGAAAAGAGGACTTTGGTAGTTAAACCTCAAACCTTACCTTAAACTTGTTTTGATTTGTAGTCATGTTTCTCGGCCTTTCGGCCCAATCCATGAAACCTTACCTTAAACCATTTTACTCGTAAAAAACGTTTATTGAAGCAATTGGATGTGAATATGGACTCTCCAGCTTTTACCAGAACTGACTTGCGACTCCATCCAAAGATCATGTTTTCAACTGAACTCAAAATAACCAATATTGATCCTTCAAATAAATATTCTAACATACACTTTCATTTATGAATATTTACAATCCCCAATTTTAATAATGAAGCGTTTATAAAATGATTTAAAAATATCAATAGGAGTATTTTTTCAATACACCATCCACCACCATAACCTCCACCATCGTAACTACCTCTCAGTCTGACTAAATAGATTTACTCCATTAAATGAATATCATTCAGTCTGGTGTATAGTCTGTTTACAGTTTATTTTTATTGATTGGCATTTACAAAAAGGTTAATTATTTAATATAGAAGAATCAGTTAATACCAGAGCCTTATCAAAGTTAAAGGGGGCTTGTTTGGGACTAATTACGAATTTGTAAAGAACAAAATTAAAATGGGCTAATGAATCCTCTTAGAGCCACCAAATATTTTATTTATGAATATTGAAATTATATAATTTGACTTTATCATCATTTTACCTTTGTGCCTTCAATTAAGTTTTTTTATTTAAATATGTCAAAAGAATTATTTCACGCATTTACAACAGTACAACCAGCAATAATAATTAAAATTAATTGAAATACATGGATTATTGGAATAAAGAGAATCCTTTGACACTTACAGAGGGGACAGATTTCCAAATATCATGGTATTTTAATGTTCATGGTATTCTACGAGTAAAATAAATATTTATGATGAAGAAAAACATATTGAAATTTGAGTAAAAATAAAATATTTGAATTTATCATGTTCTTATATCTTTAGGACAAAACTTTTGAGAAATAACGTGTATCAATTCAATAATTTGTATTTATAAACCACACATTTTTCAGTTACAACAAAAAATATTGTTTATTCTTTAAATGCTTTAAATGCAACACATGTGAATTGAAACACATGTTTAACTAATGGTTACGGATCATTAACGAGACCATAACCAAAATAGTGCCCTTAAATCCAAAAAAAAGGTTTACACTTCATTTTGGGAGAAATATGTAATAACGAAATTAATAATCTATAATAAAAAAAATCACGCAAAATTAATAAATAGGGTTAACCGTAGTTTATATAAATTCTATTGATTCTGATTATTTGGTAAGTTTCCAGATCTGGTTAGAGTGAATCCCCGTTTTTCTTCACTCACATTCAATCACCCACTCTCACTGCCTCCCACTCCAGCTCAATTTATTTTTATAGCTGTCTTTCACTTCTCTCTTTCTTAGTAGGCACACACACACACACACACACACACACACACACACACACACTCACACTCACACACACACTCACACATACACACACACTACCTTTCTATCTTTAGATTTGTAGTTATTACCTCATTGCCTGTTCAGACGCCTGTTCGTCAAGCCCATATTAAAGTATGCAAGGTTACATGTTGCTATAAATAGTGCAATAAAGTATGAAAGCTTATTAATCCCCTTAATAAGTTGCTAGACCCCAGGTAGTTTAACTATTCTTCTTATAAACCTGCACCTTCACAAAGGTAAAGAATAAATAATATAATAATAATAATTAATTTGACACCATTATAATTCATACCATTGAATAAAAGAATATATACTTCTTTATTTGTATATGCATGTATTTAGAAAAAATAGTAATAGCTCCTTGTTATTAATTTAATGTTCTAAATTTTTTCAGTAAAAAGAAGTGCAGATGAAACAAACATTATCACAACTTAAAGTAACAATTTTATATTAGAACACATTTTTGAGATTTTTTGACTTAGATTACATCATAGAGAAAAATCTTATTAATTAAGGTTATATATAATAATATTTGGAATACAAAATGTGATTTTTGATTTTTCCTACAGTCAAAAAGTTGTTTAAAATAAATAATGCTATTTTTTTATTTATATCCCTTGTACATTAATATGTCATTCTTGTAAAGGTAATCCACACTGAGCTTTTTAGCACATAACTAACGATTAATAATGTGGTTCATTAGTAACTGTATTTATTAATATTAGCAGTATTTAGTAATACAAGAAATAGTATAACACAATGTCAAAAATACATTAAGTTATAAAAATTCTACTTTTTTTATTATATTTTTTTAGTTACAATATATTCATGCAAAAAGGCCTTATTTTTAAGGATCATTTTCCAACATAATTAAGTGTTACCATATAGAGATAAAAAGCACATTCATATTAATATTTTATCAAACCAATTGAAAATTATGCAAGTTATTTGGAGCAACAAACATAGTCAGCAGTCATTGTCTACAATCAAAGTTAAATGTCAAAAACAGACCACTTCCGACAGACGCAAATCAAATCTTGAGTCATTGTTAAGGATAATCACAAGAAGTTTGACACTTCAATTTAACAAACTGGAAAATTGCAGCTGTTACAAGAATCGTTCTTCTTGAAATGGTTTTCTGTCTAAAGGGAGTTACTTGATTTTTTTTTAAGGCTTGTTATTTGATGAATTTTGGTTTTACCATTATGTAATAAATATGTATTTTTATAATGCAACAACTTTTATCCTCAAATAGAGCACATATCCACCCTCAGCGTAAATCAAAAATATTTCGGTGGAAATTACAATATATTACAATATATTGGAACAGCACTCAAAATTAAATAAAAACTTACATAGTAATTCCAAACCAAACATTATATTATACTAAAATTAACAAATAATTTCCTTTTATTTATTAAAATTTCATCTTATAAGAAAGCAACAATAAAATGGAAATATAAATTTGTTCCAAAGTGATGAATAACGTGAATAATTATTATTATTAAACTCATTTGAATATTATCTGTTGATAATATCTTTCATTGTTATTTTCTATTTAGTTATTAACTGTGTTTATTAGACTCTAATTATACTGATATTATATAAAATATGAATATACCCCGGTGGAGGTGACATAATCTCAGCAATACGACTTCCTTTGTAATGTATTAATGTATTACCAGGGGAGAAGACTTAATAAATAATATGCTCATAAATAAATGAGTATTTATTAATAAATAATTAATGATATACTCATTTCTCGGGGGCATTGTAACGGTGAAACAGTCTTGGGTAGAGTAAAACGTAGTCATATAGAAAAATAATTTTGACTTTTCTTCCAAACTCGGATTATTCATAATTGAATACAATTTTAATGTACAATATTCAAATTTTTGTTAATTCAATTGAAATGTAGAAGTTCACTGCATAATGGATGAAAAACAAAATTCTACATTTACAATAGTAAAAACAAATACAAAATTTCACCATTTTCTTGGCTTTAAGGCTATTTAAAGTCTCCCCTCAAACCCTTTCTCTCTCCTCCTTCTTATCACTTTCCTATAATGTTATTATACCTGTTAATTTTTACCCATTTTGTCTCTACAGCTCTCTCTATCTCTCAGTCCTATCGCACTGTTTTTTTCAAGTTCTCCTTATGCATTCCTTCACCCCCTCTCCCTCATTATCGGTTCCATTCGAAATGCGTTTGTTGGTTTATTAGTGTCACCTACCTCCCTTTCTTCATCCCCTCCCTCTTTATTATACTCCATTCCTCCCTGCCCATTTATCAACCCCGTTGAGTTAGAGGTGTCCCTTACTCTCTTATAATGTAATGTTTCTCTTCATATTCAATCTTTCTCTCCCTTTACAATAAGGAGATTCTTTATTGTAAATACAAGACTATAGAAGAGTCCTAACTCCTAACACAATACAAGAGTCTTAAGCATTAAATAAGTTGCGCTAGTTAGAGGTGGTTAAGACCTTAACAGTCTTCGCAGTTAATTTCATTGATAAAAATCTAAATAAATATATATAATATAAAGTAATTTAAAAGAAATGTCATTAGTGAGAATAGTCCAGGATGGATGAAACCGTTTCTGATATCTATTTATATATCTGATCCCCAAAAACCGGTAAAACCCTTCCTTAGAAAGAAGAACTCCTACCAAATGACAGTACAAAACAAGATGCATACGATAGTACAAAAATGAATGATAACTTTTCCATTGAGGAAACGTATTATCTGTGGGCTGACTTTCCATTTTACCAAAGATTAAAAAAATATGAAAGAGAGATTTTATAAGAAAATTCTAATATTAAAGAGTGCATATTAAATTTAATTAATGCTATTATGATATTATATAAACCAAAAGAAATATTTTCAAAAGATGGTTAATTTCATTTGCAATTCTTCCAAAGGACACTGTGTTGATAGAAAAAGAGGTCCGAGAAGGGTGTTCACGCCTTGCCATTCCACCGATGCTCCGATTGTGCTATTCCATTTCATGCATAATTCATTACCCTCCAGTCGCTTATCCCAGTCCCGTTATTGACCACGTGTGTTCCATTCTGACTCCCTCCAATAAAACTTTTGTAACCACTCTTTCTTTTCCTCGATGCATTATCCCATCTATAGTAAGATTTTGTCAATTTTTAGTGAATATATATCTACCCTCAACAGAGACCAAACATTTTACAATGGATAAATCCATATTTTAATCATTTAATTTTTCGTATGAAAATTCTTGTCAAAATGTCATGTTAGAATGTAGTATCACTTTACACAATTTTCTAATTTTATCCATCAAACGGTATGGCCTACGTTGTGTTCACAAACTTTTGGATACACAACCACCTACCCTTTTTTGATATTAGGATGTGTACCCAGCTTTCCAGCCATATCACGGAACAACCACCTACCCACCCATAGACAGACAGCATCAAAAAAAAAAAATCGTCAAAATTGGACTTTGGTGAACGCGAAACATTTAAATCCATCAAAATCTCAAAGGCTCAGACGAATCAACTAGTTTAGTATTTTTTTTTCTCAGATTAGTAAAAGAAGGTATTATTTAGGTTGAGGGATTAAACTATTACCTTCGAACTCCCAAGTAACATTTTTAATAGACTTGTTTTATTTATTTTTCTATTTTTATTAATTGTTAATAATCACTCTTGGTTGTCATTGAATAGAAACTAATTTGAAGAAAATGTACTAATTGAGTTATAGCATTTTTTAAAATATGTAGTACAATTTAAAACATTATCTTTCAAATTGAATAATACAAACATTAATTTCTTTAAACAAATGTTATAGCTCTTCAACATTAATACATTTTGATCAAAGACCAAACATTTTAACTATTTATCGCTTAAATAAAAAAAAGTGCTTGTATAATTTTGCAAACATGAATTAGAATTCATTAGAATTTCTATGGGTCATCAGCATATGAGACAACTAATGGGAAAAAATCCACGTTATCAGTTTATTAGATAACACTGGCTTAAATACTCTCTGAAAACTTTATTTATAGGCTTCAATGTTCTCTGACTGCTGCTCATTCCACTTTTCAATACATAGATTGCAACATCCATGATAAAATACCATTATTGCATAATCAGCTTATCATTTATTTGTTTTGTTTCAATAATTGATACTTAAAAAGTCTTAAGTATATCTACCTGTACCTTGCACTCTTCAGTAGTTCCCCCTCCCAGGCATAAACTGCGATAACAAGATAGATTATGCATATGACATACGTAAGGACACCACACTCATCAATGCCAATGATAGAGGTCAAAACTGTCATTCAGCTATCAGACCTGTGTTTCCTTTACTATTTTTCTTCTAATATCCAGCACTTGTTTTGCGAATATTTTTACCTACAAAATATCACTTTTTTTTTGATAATTAGTATAAATAGGAAGTGGTAAAAATTATTTTTGGAAGTTCAAGACTAAAGAAATTTAATATCATAACCTAAAAAAAAAAATATCATATTTTACTAAAGAAAAATTTACTAAATATAGCACATTCGTCAGAACTAAATCTTATGACGTTTCGTTTTAAATAGAATATTACTAGTGTGAGTATTTACTATCACTGTAATTAATGTTTCAGAGTGATTTTATTATAGTTTCTATAAAAACACGTTCTTCATTTAATAGCAATATCATTTTAATTTTTAACAATCGCAACATGAAAAATCATTTTCAAAAATGGACTTGATAATCTTATATCTGAAGTTTTCTATAACACAGGAGTGCTTGTACACCTAAGTTTAATAGTACTGAAAATTATTTAATTAGGCTAATTTGAATAGTGGATTAGTTTAGAATAATTTAATCCTGTTAAATTAAAATAAAACAAATTGTTTAATTTATAACTCAAATTCATATCACTGTTTTATTACTGAAAATATTTTCCTTTCAAGTAGCAGCTTAGAATGTTTGTGTACTTGAGTGTTAGATGACATTGCATTATGAATTACACCATATATTTCTTAAAATGATATGGATAGCATTTTTCTTAGTTTTTCTTTTGAATAATTGTCTGCTCAATGATTTTCTATTCAAAATATCGTTCTGAATGATATTAGCTAAGTATGAAGAAAACGTCCGTAACAAACCATAACAAAAGTCCGTCCTAAAGAGAGTTGTGAGAAAGACTCTTTGAAAAAGCCTTATTTAAGTCATAGTTAACAGAATGCAGATCCTTAACCAAGGTTTTCAAAATCCTTCTGCAAGGCAAAGTTCTTTTTTACATTTAAAAGAAGATTTTAAACTTTTATAAGATCCTTTATTTTTTAAACCGGAGCTATAATGTTTACCCAAAGTCTATGTATAACTAATTGTAAATATCTGAAACACAGAAAAAAATATTATTACTATTAGTTTAGCATTACTGAAAGTTTTTTTAATTCTCATAATAGTTAAATATAGTTTCAATTGGGGAATTATTATATGATCAATATTTTAAAAAAAAGCAAAACCTCTTTTGAACGAACTATTTTGGTTCTCTGTTTACATTAGATCAATTATTATCTTAATTATTTAGCTTTATACGGTTAGTTTAGTTTTAAAATTTTGATTATAATGCATTTAGCTTTTAAGAACACTTTTCATGAGAGTTTTTACTTACGATGACAGATCATTTAAATGGCGTTTAAAATTTACTAAAGATTAAAGTCTTATTAGAATAGAGTCATTCAAATTAAATATAACCACTAAAATAAAATTATTAGTTAAAATAAAATGTTCAGTTAGAATAAGTTACCTTGAAATATTTAGGCGTATTGGAAAAACCAAATTAATATCTTCAAATAGGTGCATTGTTTTGTATGCAAACACTTGCTTCATTAATTATAAATTACATAATCATCTTATTCTAATGCTTGGATTTCAATATTTTCGTTACAGTTACTTTCATTAGAAAAAGTCTTAGTGCGTTCATTTCTTGAAAGAACAATGCACTGCTGAGTGTCTGTAAAACATATTGGGTCTCAATGTAGTTTGGCAATTTTAATTGATTGTCCACTCGAGTGATGCTAATGGTCTAAACCTTGAACTACTTTTATCATGTAGTTGCCACAGGTGATATAAACAATGTATCACCAGTATGTTTCAAAGGTTCATAATAAATTCAGAACAGATTACTCTATTCGTTTCTACTAATCTGCTTAAATGGGTTTGGTGATTGCCCTAAATGTATATATTTTTTTAACCCCCTACCAAACTACCATTCATGACATTGCATTCAATAATTCAATCAAGTATAGTAATATAACCTTTCTCTCATTTGTGTAGTCTGTCTATACAACTATTTTGTATTAGGCTGAAAATAAAGTAAACTCTGGTAGATAAATAGCTGAAATGAAATTTGAATTATTTATAAAATGGAAGCCATTTTATTTCGTATGTTTGCCTGTTTTCTCAACCAGTTTCGAGCAAAGTCCCCATTTTAGATATTATTGACGGAAACTATTGGATCAAGCAAACACATGTAAGATTTGTGGTGTCTCCTAATCCTAGCAAATCTATTCCAATGATGTCTGTGGTACCATCAAACTTATAATGATAAACTTTATTGAGGTAAAATTTTCAACTGCTGAAGTAACTCAACTCGATTGTTTGGAACTCAAGGAATTAGTTTAATCAAACTTACATGATTGAATCAAATTCTCGGCAGTGTTGCCTCTTTGATGGCTGCAGGTTTGCTTTCACTAAGTTGGTACAAGTAGCGTTAACAGTAAAGAAAATTTGCATTCTTAAATAAAGTTATTTATTGTTATATTCTTACAGACTTAATTTATTTTTCAATAAAAAATAGGATATTTAAACATCATATAGTCTAATTTTCTACCCTCAATTGGATATGCACATTCTGATTACGTTTGAAATTTACTGAAGGTTAAAGTCTTATTCTTTAAGCTTTAAATATTAAATATTAAATGTTCAGTTAGAATAACTTACTTTGAGATATTTAGTCATATTGAAAAAACCAAATTAATATCTTCGAATTGGTGTATTGTTTTGTATGCAAACACACGTATATTTTAATAGGTACTTTTAAAAGTATGATGTATAAATAGTTAAAAAGATGTATTTTTTTAAAAAGAAAAGAAACTCTCGTTCATGCACTTCATGATGCAACATTTACTTGGTATTACCTTCTCTAGTCAAATAATGAAGCACATAAAATATGCAAAAATAAAAATAAATTCTAAAAATCACAGCAAATTGTACAAAGTATCAAATTAAACTTTAATGAAGTTAGTCAAAAGAAAACAATGTAATCGTACTATTTCTCTATATAATATTCCTCTATAAAAAAAAACTATACTACACTGAACACACAAATTGGGTAACATTTCAGATTTGTTGAAATACGTCCATCATAGTTGAAATAGTAATGGACAAAGTATGTTTTTTTTTTAAACAGGCAATCTTTAATCTTCGTAACAACAAAAATACTCTATTGATCCCCTACACCAGGCATGGGCAACTGTTTGTCACCTGCGGGCCGCACTTTACTATTTTCGAGTGGGCGAGGGCCGCATGATGATACACATATGCAAGAAATATTACTTTTCCATACATACTTTTTTTTTCACTTTGTTTTTATTTGTTTTACTGTCGCAGGCCTGATTTTCTTTTTTTTTCCATTATTTTACTTTCTTTATTTCTTTATAAATGTTCAAATGACATAAATTCTCTCATCATTCTTTTATAAATTCTCCATCACTGCAGGTTTTCGAATACTTAGCAATTTTTTCTGCAACAATGTAACTGGCTTGCACAATGTCATTATTCTTATTCTGTTTCTTAACAAAAAACGTTTTCTGTCCTATCAAGGCTTTTCTCAGTTTTTCAACTTTTTCTTCTCTTGGTCGACCAGTAAGATTGTGATATGAAGGATGTTTTGTCAAGTAGTGTTTTCAAATTATACTCCTTCAATACACTAATTACATCTGAACAAACGAGGCACACTGGTTTCTCTTTCCATATCACAAAAAAATAGTATATCGTCCACTTATCTTGAAACACACGACCTTCATCAATTACCTTTCTTTTCTTCGACATACTTGGGGTTCAAATATTTCAAAAAATGTATTCTTGGCTGTGTGGATACAAGGAGAACTATGCTCTTCATGGGTTGATAGAAATGAAATGAATGACAATAATGATTTGCTCCCTTTTATATGGAAACACAAGACAAAAAGTGAAAGCATACGGGCTAATCCCCAGTAAATCTCCAAACTGACCGACAGACTATTAACTAGGATTAAGATTCTGGTTAAAAGGGAGGTAAGATAAATATCTTTTCCCAGTGGGATTTCCGCGGTTAAATTGATTTTCCAGGCCCGATAATCCCCCTTGGGATAACCTTCGACTGAGAAAGGAATTTTGAAGACGAAGGCTGGGTATTTACTAATTTGAGTTTTTTTGTTTTTTGTTTTTTAAGAAACCTAAAAGGCTCCGCGGGCCGCATCTCAACACGTCGCGGGCCGCAGGTTGCCCATGCCTGCCCTACACTTAGCGGAGTTTACAAGGTTTCTGGTCATATTTCCTCAGAAACGTCACAGAAATAATAGCTGGGTTATTAGAACAAGAAGTTTTATATTTTAAGGACTTTATTTACTGAATATATGTACCAACCATAACTATTTTGTCTTATACGTTGAAACAAAATTATTTAAAAACAAGCAACATTAGATTAAAATGGTAAATTTCTAGTTTTTCCTTCTATGTAATGTTATTTTTTTGCTTGCAACTTAAATTATAAAGTCTAAGAGATATTACCATCTTGTTCATTCTCTGATGTTCTCAGTACATCGCACATGCACTCTTATAATTAACTCTTTTTCTCCCTCTCACTCTCGAAAAATAGAAACTCCAAGATGTCATTTCTAACTTGATGAATATTTTAATACATCGAAACAAATGTTGTAACAACATCTAGTTTTATTTGTTTTGTCGTTACTTTGTAATTTATATGCAAACTTTTTCTTATAAAACATATTTTATATGCTTTGTTTTTATATAGCATGTGCATGTAGATACTTTTACTTAATTTTGCATTATATAAATAATGTAGAGTTTATTTTTGATATACCTGAAGGTAATAAGTGTAAATAATAAAAAGAAATAGTAAAATTTTGGACTTAACAAAGTATGCGATTTGACACCGTTTGGCAGCCTGACAGGGTATTATCCAGTCCCAGTCAAGGGCATGTTATTCTGATAGCTTCTACTTAAGAGTCCTGACTGCAATCAGTTCATCTTAAACTTCATCGATTCATCTTTTTTTCACCAATGAAATATAAATACCTGTAAAATCATTCATCTAAGTGAATTACACAATAAGTAATTTTAAACTGTTGATTCAAATCATCTTCATTGTAAATATAACATTTATATTTGAGATTTCAGGTGTTCACAGTGGTTAGAGCTATTACCATTGTAATCAAAACTTGAAGAAATATATCGTTATAAAACTGGTTCTTTTTTTAGAGATAGAAAATACTACACATACCCCAGTGGAAGGTCATCCTCAAACCTATGCAACATCTGGTACTTATTAAAGATCTCCTCAGTAAATAAACGTCCAATATGAGAAAATTAACGGCCACATTATATATTATTTAATGGTTGCATGTTTTATCTACTTATCGTTTTACTGGCATGAGTTATTCCACTCTCCGCTTGGATTGTGTTCAAATAGGTTAATATTATTTGCTTAGATTTTGTTAATATATAATTTTGTATAAAAAGTGTGTTTTTTAAATTATATATATAAACATTTGTAGGTAATACGACCGTTTGTTTAGTAATATTTCTTTTTAACTTTTCTCAAGATGTGATGAACTACCAGTTATAATTTTTTGAAAAATTTAAAATTAGTACCAAATTTGTTAGTATGGTGTGGATGCATAAGTTCAATATGCAATAAGGTGAATAAGCAACCATTATAAACAGTAATAGTGTTGCAAACTTGACGAGTATAAGAAATGAAGGAGAAGTTTGAAAGAGAAATTAGGAACAAGTCTACCCACTAATAAGTTATGTTTATAATGGGGTCCAATGAAGAAAATATCGTCAATGAAGAATATAAAACAGGAAGAAACTGGCAATTAAAGAGACAACCTGCTCTAACATGATCATTAACAATTCTTCAAAAAAAGCATAATGAAGCATAATTTTAAAACAGCATTTGTTTGAAGGTAATTACCACTATCAAACCCAAAGGCATGGCATTTAAGGATTGATTTGGCTCGAATAATGAGGAAATTAGTAGAAGGAGTGAGAGGAGGAGTCCTGCACTTGAGGAAACATTGGCGAAGTGAGGAGTAGAGAATGATTATTAATGAGCTAGAGGAAATTAAATGAACTTCTCAGTAAGAGGGCTGACTATAAACAAGTTTCTGTTTCTTAGTGCACTTCCTTACTTAAATGTAAACATGTTACATAGTAGTTAAAGTCTGTTTCCAAGCATATGTATATCTGAACTGGACAAGCCAATTTTGGGCAAACCGCATTAAAGTATTTCTCTAAAATTTCTGTCTATCTTAGATATCTGATAATTAGTCATATTATGCATTGCTTCATCATAATATTTCAAGTTGTAAGATTTAATAACAGCAATAAGTCCAGTTCATACAACCATAAAGCTTTATCACTTCAAAGTTCTAGAAAGTATTTATAATTTAATGACTGTTAAAATTGTGATAGTCATCAAGTTTTTCTCATCAAGTATTTGTGTATAGTACTTCCAACAAGTTGTGGGAAAAGTGGGACAATGCTTTTAACGGATTTACATGTTTTCAGATTCCCTGAATAGATTGTTCATCTCATGGTCAGTATCTGTGTGTGTCAGTGATCGTTGTTTTTCTACGCGTTTTCTAACATGAAACCGGTTTGATGAACCAAACTGATACAGTACCTAAAATTAATCCTTATTGTGTAAAAGTAAACCCTACAGCATTGTTTGAGTCTTGTTGTTGTTTCACCTTAAATTTATCATAGGCGATGTGTTTTTCCCATTTCTGTGGCTATGGTATTGCTTGCAATGCTGTATACACAATTTTCTACGACTGCTGTCAGATGAGGTTTCTTAATTCTTTCTAACAAATTCAACCCAAAGACCATTTTCAGATATAGGTTAAGAATGCCGGATTTGATTTAGACAAAATTATAATAGTAATAAAAGAATCCAATGAAGTGCAAGAGGTTACTAGAGAGAAAAGTGGTACAGATTCCTTTCGTAACTAAACAAATAATTTTCAAATTTGTTTTATCCACAGCTACTAGGTATTATTATTGGTAGTATATATAGAAAGTAGCACTGCACGAAAACTTAATTGTGATTTATATTTAGTATTTAACTAACTTTGCATGCTGTCAAATACTGATTTATAATTTCTACTTCAAAATAGCAAACTTTCCCATTTTCGATTTTAAATGAAGCAAATACTTCAGAAGTCAACTTGCTAAAGCACAAATGAAAAACATATATAGCATAATTTTAATTAAACATCCAGTCAAAATTGATGTATACTTTTATGAATTGTTGTTTTTCTTTGTATAGTATTAAGAAGGGATTAATTCTTCATATTGGTCTGCGATAGAGAATCGATAAGACTGGTAGAGGCAACGCCTATAGGCCCTCTCCATATAGAATTCCAATGATTACGAAATGCCCAAGGAATGAGGATCACCTGCTTTAGAAGCACCAATAAACGGCAGCCATCTGAACCGACTCCTTTGGAATTCCAATATTTTCTAAATTGGAAAAGAGCGATGCAATTACCAAATTTTAACGATATCTCATTTTTAATTAAACTGCATCTTTAATTTAATAATGAGTTCTATTATTTTCTGTTCAATTGAAACCTAATAATATTTAATTGAGAATCAATGAGATAATACTTGAAATATAATTAATTGTTATATGACCACCATAATTTATATACTACATTGTGTAGTTGGCTTTGCTCAGAAAATTTAACAAAAATGTAAGTTCAATACAAAAATATTTTAAAAAGTAGTATATATTATATTTAACTTATAATATATATTATTAATATTTTTACAGGTAAACCGAATATTGTATTTTTTAAATACTTTTTTATTAAACTTATGGTTCACAATAAAGTCATTCTTTTGTAATCAGAAAGAAATTTAAATTTTTTTTTTTAGTTTTTGTTGTTAAAAGCAAATGCAATAAGTTATTAGTATAAAATAGGTTAATAATATTTATTATCAAATATCATCATACCAATGTTTATGTTATATGTTTATTAAGCATTATCTGTACCTCTGTATCAGTGTTTTCTTCTTATTTCTCAGAATTACTTAAAAGTTCCAAAGTATTCTCTGACAGTTCTAAAAAGCTAATATCAATATTTCAAGACGAATTGTTTACTTTTTTATTGAAGCGTTTGTCTATTACATAGACTGAAATGTAATTTTAATTTCATTACTAAGTACTATGCGCTTATGTAAAATGCAATAATTTATCACAGTAATAATAAGTGAAACAATTTATCAAAGTTAATAAACATAGTAGTAAACATATTAAGTAAAAAGTTATACAATCTGGTAACAAAAACTTTGTAATTTCAATAACAGACATGCAATTTGAAATAAAATTGATTTCAAGCCTGATAGAATAACCAACTGATGAAATAAATAAAGATTCAAAAAA
Source organism: Hermatobates lingyangjiaoensis (assembly GCA_026182355.1). Taxonomy (NCBI): domain Eukaryota; kingdom Metazoa; phylum Arthropoda; class Insecta; order Hemiptera; family Hermatobatidae; genus Hermatobates; species Hermatobates lingyangjiaoensis. The sequence continues at coordinate 2,228,736 of JAPFBL010000050.1, read as the reverse complement.
TATTATGTGAGAGGTTGTTAATCTAATACATATGGATATTTTTAATTTATATACCACAGGTTATTTATACTGTGGTATATATTGTAACACCTGATCCAAATTTTATTAATGCCTGTTATTTATTTTGTAACATACTTCACTATGGAGGTTCCCTTTTGGTAGATTTATTAACACAACATAGAACATAATTCTAACTTTAAACTTTTTGGGCATACTATCCCGTGCTTTTATAGTAATCAATAAAATATTTTAATATTCTCAGCCTATATTCTTAGATCATGACTATTTACAAGAGAACCTCGGATAATTTATCTGGAATTTTCAATAGGTGCTCAAAAATCATCAAAATCATTATTCCCTCATTACAACCAATGAGAACCATTAGAACCAATGTACTTCGATATCATAACTAAGGCAACATTTCCTAACAATTTTATTCACAGCACATTCACCCTATCAAGGCAAAAGACGCGTTGTTCACAACTTTCAATCCTGTATAAATATTTGTCAAAATGCAATCCTTGTAATAATTTTGTAATTGATGAGACCAAGTGTTCTATGTCTGTCAAAATTAATCCTAATAGTTTATCTACTAATAAAGTTAACTGCCCACTTGTCATTGAACAACGTCATCAGCATATCCTTGCTGTGGTAATTTGATTATTCAGTAGGTCACCAAAATCACCCTTCGTGGTGATAGCAGACCTCCCTGAGGTCAGGCTTTAGTAGTCATAATTTCAGTTGTAATTCAGATTATTGTAATCTGTATTTCCAGACTTCATACATCTATACATTAATGTTGATTGAATGCATTTCACGACGTATATAATGAATGAACCACCAATCAGTTTACCGCCAATTTTTACTTTACTATAAGTAAAGTATAGTGATCGTGAAAAAATTCGATCTCGAGATTTTGACGGAATTACATGTTTTGAGGTCCCATAAGTCGTTTTATGACGTTTTTACGATGATGTCTGTGTGTGTGTGGGTGGGTGCGTGTGTTAGCATTGCTTGTTACCACGCTACGGTCCAGAATCTTTGATGGATCAAGTTAATATTTTACACAAAAATGGGCCCAATAGGGAAGAAGATCCCTATTGTTTACGAAGAATTATGCATGATGGGAAAGTCACTTTTTTTGCCAAAAACCGTTTTTTTGAAAACATTTATTTCTCCTAAACTGATAACCCTAGAGTTTTGAAATTTTGACATTATCTTTGAGGTTACAAATGCAACAAACGAAAAATATATTCAGAATTTTAAAACAACAGGAAATATTCTTTTTTTCAATAAAATGTAAAAATTTTGACTTTTAATTCAATCTCAAACCTTGTGAGAGCGTTACAAGCCATACTGTTTGACGGATCAAAGTGAAACTATGCCTAAAAATAGAACATTATGTGGAGAATGAGTTGAGATATTTTTTTCTAAAATTACATTCGCTAAAGGGGCGTTACAGTACGATTTGTATTTTCAGAAAATGTTTTTTTGACGCTAAACGGCTCGTTAAAAAATAATGAAAATTTGACCAAAAATGGTACAAAAAATTTGCAATCCATAAAAAAAACATCATGAAGTTTCAATTACGGGAAAGAGCAATAACGATATAAAAACTCTTTGTTTACCCTAGACTAAGAGATCACCTGCTATACTTGTCGAATTTTTTGTATTTTTTTACATTGTTTACATTGACTTAGAAATTTTTTGAGCGAATCCACTGAGATAAAATTGATTTTATAAAGGAACAGTTTAAATTGTTTATTGAATTATATGAGATGTAAGAGGAATAATATTGTGCAGGAAAATGATAACACGACTCAGAAAAAATTCGTATATATGTTATTTGACAAAGGAGAAGGAAAATGATCTTATTAAATACTAAGAAGCTTATTATTATTATTATTATTTTAAAGATTAAAATTCCCAGTATGATAATTCTATAAAAGACCAAAAATGTAAATGATAATTCATAATCTGAATCTTTCGTTTAGAGATTAATAAATGTAATTATTAAACATCTTTAATTAACAAATCACCTTAAAACAACATTTTCTTCGCAGTTTAAGATGTTTTTCAGAGAAAACAAGGGTATTTTCCTGTTTTAAATTTAAAAATTTTACTTTAATATTCAATGTAGAAGGATGTCAAGTAAACGATGTAAGAAATCCACTGGCTATTTGAACAAATGCCATGTTCTCTTGTAGGAGAATATTTCGTATCAAGAAATGTTCACTTTGGTTTTTCAAAAATGTTATTACTGCTGTAGTTATACTAATGAAATTATTTGCAAATAATAAATTATCTGTGATGTACAAAAATAAGCTTATAAAATCATATGTCCTTCAATCACTATCTGTACTACCTCAGGAATGAAAGGCTAATAATTATATCCCATTTAGATGTTTACGTTATGCTTAAATGAGACGTTATGTTTTATATACTCAAGAAATTTGACATTAAGTTACTTATAGTAAAGTAGAGTGTAGGCCACTCCAGATTTTTTTTGTTTTTGCAACAGCAGTAAAAGTAATTTTAAAGTGTATAAAAAAAAGTAATTTTTTAAAAAAAAACCTATCGCCAGACCCAGATTTTCTCCAATGGTTCCAAAAGCTATTGAAAATAGAGAATAAACATTTGAAATGTATTTGATAGTCTGCCATTGAGTGTTTTACGCTGATGGGAGCTTATTTTACTTGCTAAAGCGATATTTGTGACAAAGCTAGGACTTGTCAACCTTATCTGGACAGTAAAGTCGATACGCTTTTCACTGAATGATCCAAGAATCAGTCTGGAGCAGACGAGACAATTCACAACATTCGTGAAATGACCTGATAAAGAACATTATTATAACAGTGATCTTAATGGCTTTACATTATTCCTGCCTTTAGCAAGCATATATATTCAGAAAAACTTATATTGATTAACTAATCTGAATAAATTTAATATATAACTCTGATAGCTTACATTTTTGTTAGATAAGTTCTTGCAAAATTTCGAATTCGAAATTCCAATATCGAAACATTTACACACACACACACACACACACACATATATATATATATATATATATATAAAGGTTTCACATAAACACGTGAAATAACAATCAATGATCAAACCACAATAACAAATGGGAAAACAAGACTAAGATCTTTCAACCGTAACAAGCGGTCTTCGTCAGAGTCAAAAACCCAACTGAGGGTCGTCAGTTGGGTTTTTGACTCTGACGAAGACCGCTTGTTACGGTTGAAAGATCTTAGTCTTGTTTTCCCATTTCTTATTGTGGTTTGATCATTGATATATATATAAGTACTCAAACTTTACAAAATATATTTATCAGCAAATAAATAAAATGATTCTACAAACTAAATTAACAAAATTCACAGAAAGAAAGAACACACAAGACATCAGGTCGACTCCTATAGTCGACATGTTTCAAATGATCAACATTCATCATCAGGACATGAATAACTTCTGTGAAGTGTCACCAAGCACTTAATGGCAGGAGCAATCAAAAACAAATGCTGGATAAACAGAACGTTAAATTGATCCGAGAGATGCTGGTTACAAATACTAAAATAATAAAAAAAGAAAATAACCATCATAAACTGAGAATTTTAGAGGCTATATGAATTCAAAAATTGAAGTCACTCTTAAATATTGAAGTCGAAAAAAGTAGCCGTATTTTGGGGCCCTTTAATTCACATCAAGGGCATCCAGAAACCTTTACAGGACTCAGACCGAGAGGCCACTCACCCCACAGGATTAACTACCAGCTTATCTAAAACTTGAAAAAAAACAACCCCTACTATCTTTACTTTGTGTATATATAATAAACCAGAAAATCCACCCAAGAAGTTATTTGCGTTCTGATGATGAATGTTAATCATTCGGAACATGTCGACTATAGATGTACATTATTGTGTAGACAAAATAACGAGAGTCATATTTAGAAAAATTGAGAAACTTGTTAAGAAACAGATGTCAGCTAAGTTTGATGTCATTTTCAATAATGTGTGTGTCAAAGAAGGACTGCTACCAAAATTTACAAACATATATATACAAGATTTTACATAAACTCGTGAAATAACAATCAATAATCAGACCACTCTATATATATATATTAATACCGAAGCTGCGGTACATTTCAACAAAGTATTCCTCCAAAAAGATTTGTTGCCAATCTATACTAATATATATATATATATATATATATATATATATATATATATATATATATATATATAACTTTAAATTACACAAAACACAACACAGAAAAAAGAATTTTATATATATATAGTTGTGTTATCTAATCGGGATTCGGTCAAATTTTCTAGGTTCAAAAATCAAACTCTTATTGCCGACGTTTCGGTTTTTATTTTAAAACCTTTTTCATAGGCCTACAGACAAAGGATAATAAGAAATCACATATAAACATCCAACATATAAACAATATGAAAATGAATTGTTACAAGTTATAAATATTATAAGCAGAAGTATTTCAGAGATAAATAGAACAATATAACTTACAGAAGTAAGATTTTTTTGACTAAGAAAATGAAACATTACCTACTCTGCTTCGACAGGTTCTTTTTAACGGAGTGAATGAGTGCCTACACTATTAGTTCATTACCGTGCTTTCTTTGCTCTCCAGAGAAAAATTAACACTAAAATTCAGAACTTCTTGTGTTTCTCCTTTTATTTAGTTTTTCTACTACGTTCACGGTCACGGCTTTCAAGTATTTATACATCAATATCTAATGCTAACGTCTAAAGTGTCCCATTCCAACTCAGTTGCTTTGTTAAAACGTCTTAGTCCTATTCCTGAATTTCTCACTGTGAATTAGACGTTGCTTTTATTTCAGACTTTTTCTGTATAATCCACTTATATAAAATCAAATTATTAAATCTTGCCATATAAAATCAGTTATATAAATAATAAATTAAAATGAAATAAAACGACGATTTTAACTCATTTGCTGTTTTTATATTATTTATTTTAATCCTTAGTTACTGTGTTTTTCGTCCTTCCTCCTCACTGTGTATGTTAGCACCTCTTTTACTGCGACTCCTAGAAAGGGATTCTCCAAATGGCTTTGCTCCTCAAGTGAGTAACATCTCTTCTTTTCAAGATGACAATTGCTCAAATATTAAACTGAGTTTTTGTAATGTTTTCCAAGTGTCATATTTTTGAGATTGATTCACATATATCATTAACACTGCTTCATTTGTTCAATCTTAGAAAAGTTCACAGCTATTCCATATTCTCATTTTTGGTATTCGTTCGTGATTGGCTTGCTATTAAAAGGATATTTACATTTATATTTACTTTACTATAAGTAAAGTATAGTGATCGTGAAAAAATTCGATCACCAGATTTTGACGGAATTATATGTTTTGAGGCCCCAAAAGTCATTTTATGAAGTTTTTTCGATGATGTCTGTATGTGTGTGTGGGTGGGTGAGTGTATTAGCATTACCTGTTACCAAACTACGGTCCAGAATCTCTGATGGATCAAGTTTATACTTTTCACAAAAATAGGCCCCATAGTGTAGATGTTCCCTATTGTTTGAGAAGAATTATACATGACGGGAAAGTCCCTTTTTTGCCAAAAACCTGTTTTTAAAAAACATTTTTTTCTCCTAAACTGCTACTCTATTGTTTTGAAATTTGGGTATTATCTTTGAGATAACAAATGGAATAAACGAAACATATATTCAGAATTTTAAAACAAAGGTAAATATTTTTTATTTAATAAAATGTAAAAATTTTGACTTATAATTCAATCTCAAACCTTGTGAGAGCGACACAAGCCATACCGTTTGATGGATCAAAATGAAACTATGGCTAAAAATAGAACATTATGTGGAAAATGAATTGAGATATTTTTTTCAAAATTGCATTCACCAAAGGGACGTTGGAGGTCGATTTCTGTTTTCAGAAAATATTTTTTTGACGCTAAACAGCTCATTAAAAATTCATAAAAATTTGTCCAAAAATTGAACAAAAAATTAGCAATTTATAAACAAAATTCATGACATTTCAATTACAGCAAAGAGTAATGAAGTTATAATAACTGTTTGTTTATTCTAAACTAATGGATCACCTGCTATACTTTTCGAATTTTTTATATTTTTTTTACTTTGTAAAAAATATATATAATACATAAGTATTATATTTAAAATACTAAAAATATTTTCAAGTTCTAAATGGGAAAATTTGTCTTAAGTATTAAATGTAGAAGGAGGTCAGATAATCTATGTAAGAGATCTACAGGCTATTGGAGCCAAAGCCATGCTCTCTTGTAGGAAATTATTTCGTATAAGCAAATTTTCACTTTGGCTTTTCATAATGTTATTACTGCTGTAGTTATACTATGATTGTATATCCATTAATTGTGTGACATACAAAAAAGACTTATCTATTTATAAGTGGATCAATCACTACCTGTAATACCTCAGGAATGAAAGACTAAGTAACATCTCCCATTTAGACGATTGATTATATTATGCTTAAATGAGACATTATATATTATATACCCAAAAAGTTTTATATCAAGTTTACTTATATTAAAGTTGAGTGTAGGCCACTCCAATGTTTTTTTTTACATTTCAGTGAATATATGATGATTGCACAGATTGGAGAGAGCTTTGTACGATCTACTTTATGCAGCATACCAACATGTATACTTAAATTTCTGAGAGCATAATGTCGCATATTGTAGAAATTTTTCAAATTTGTAATGATCAGTATGATTATGTAAATATAGCACTACATTTTTTAAGACTAATCATAAAAAATGGATTAATAAACATCAGAGATTTTAATATTTTAACACAAACAATAAGAGAAACTTATGATGAGAACGGAATAATTTTATGATTTTGCAATTTTAAGAATTAAGGACATGTCAGCTCTGAATACAGATACTCTAAATGAGTGATTGGGTAATAAAACCCAAATCGTGGCATTACACAGTGCAAAAACATATTTTTCTGCACACGTGGGAATAAACAACTTATAAATCAAATCACTAACCAGACTTACTACTTATTGAACTCAGAGATTTCATTATGTATAAACGAATGCGATAAGTGGGAGACCACTTAGCTGAATATTTCTGTTGCGTTATTATTTACAATAACAATTTTGTTTTCTTATTCGACATACTAAATGCATACTTCATACAAAATGTTAGGCTTCTGAATTAACCATGAGAAAATAAAAAATTAGTACTTCTTATTATGAAAAATCAGTCCTTGATACCATAGCTGTTATATTGCTGTTAAATGTAGTTACCCTTGCTTTAAAAGGTCCTAGAGTCTGGTACTGCTATTAATAACACACTCTACTTTCTCCCTTCTTTATCCCTCTCTTTTCCTCTTTGAATTTCTCGCTTCTTCCTCTCAAACCACCAAAAAAACATCCTCTACTTTTACTTTTAATATATTAGTTTTCTGTAACCATCTTTTACAATAAGTGCTATGTGAGTTGTATGCTTTCCTTATTTTCTCGGCTACTCTTAATTAGTGTTAACCTATTAAAAGTATCTATTCATTTATTTTTTTATTGTAAATTGGAAGGCTATATGATATAATGTATTGTATAATATAATTTTTTTATATGAAAACTTTTTCCTTGGTCATCAATATTATGTTAAATGTACACATCGTGTTTTGGAATACTGTCAATGAGTGATCATTGTTTCTGTAAGTCAGGCGTCATTTATAAATAACAGTTAATTAAATATTCTGAATGAAAATACACAACAACCAAAATATGTAATTAAAAAAATTAATTTATCAATACAACTATTTATTCTTAATACAACTATTGCTTGGATACTTATATGAAATGCAATACACATAAACATTGATAAAATGTTAAGTTCGTTAAAAAACTAAAATCAATTTTGATAAGCCAATATATACAAGTGGCTTTCATATAAGTATTCCTTTCACTCCAGTAGCTTATCACATCTATGACAAAAACGAATAAATCTTTGTCCATTAAATAAAAAATTGAAAGTAACAATGTTTTATTTATTCAATAAACCAAAACACTGCTCTAAATAAATAATAAAAAAACATCTTTTACAAAACCTTTTCTGAGAGAGGCTGATTTTATTGTTGAATGTAAATAATTATAATAATGCCTTTTTCAAGTGATTTTCTTTTCATTTTCAGTATTAATAAGGCTTATTTGAAAGCAAGTGATTTTCATTAAATATTGATTGCTTGGCTGTATGTTTTACTGAATTGGACAAGACAACAATGACATTGCATTGTTATACTTTACTAAACATTTCATTTTAACAAGCTTTGCAAGAATATTTTTGCCATCACTATAAAAGACAAAAAGTTGTATAAAAATTATGTTTAAAACAAAAAAAAAACAAGAAAATTAAATGCAGTTTAGTGAAATATATGATGAAGTTACTTAATTAATACTTAAGAATGTCTAAAGTAAACCTCGAACATTTGTAAATGATTAAATATACGCAATTAACTGTAATCTTTACATAACACAGCTGCTTATCATTGCAAGGAGGACACTTATCAGTTATGTAAATTGTATTATATTTATACAGATCTAGTCCGCAGAATTATTCTTGGAATTGTGTAAAAGGAGTAACACATGTCATCAAAAAACTTGAGTAGTCTACACTCATCTTCACTATAATGAAACAAGTAACTCACAGAAAACCAATTTCATTAGTTGATTTATTTTGTGATTCGTCTCAATTAACTTGTTTTTAAAAAGAAAATCTTAAAATCTTCTAAGAAAGTTTAAATTTTTTTGCTGCTTGGAAAAACCAAAAAAGTTAATTCAAATCAGTGACATGCGGTGAGGTTCATGGGAGTTGAGGCACTGACTTCATCGCAGTCAGATTTACAAAAATGTGACACCTTATAGAACACCTTATTCACTTGATTGGCAGGAGCTAATGGGTTATGTTTATGATGTCTCATATCAGCTTCCTTTATATATTTTATTGTTTTACGTTTGGATATGTAATCCTCCATGTCGAAAGTGAGGAAGGTAAAAAATAAATGGATGGTTGCTCTAGCATGTTGTCTCTAACTATTCTGTTAGCAAGTCACAAAAAGAATCCCTATAGTCACAGAATCCCTATGCGCCACCTTACATGAGACAAAAGAACTGATTGCCTCACTTAGTGACTCTGTAGGAGTTTTATGATCGCTAAGCACAAGAAAGTACTAACACACATACCATTGCTGAAAAAAAAACACGGATCATTGAAAATTTAGTTAATGTAGCAAAAGTATTAAAACATTTTAATAACAACATACAGAGAGACAGAAATACGGTATCACAGCAGAGCATGCCAGCACAGTTAATAGTCTTTGCGCAATCTATCGAGAGGCACAGCAGGCGGCAGCCTCACCGCACATTTCATTTTGGTATCTAAACAGTAAATGTGAAAATCCAGCAATTTCGAATGAAAAACAATCTAAAACTTGCCAAGTGAACTGAAAAAGATGGTAACAGTGGAATTAACTGAATAAATATAAGCATTTAAATTTTCATAATTCATTTTACATGTTTTCCTTTCCATGATTGTCAGTGCAGGTGAGGCATTGTCTCACCTGCCTCCCCTGACTACTCGTCCCTGATTCAAATTATATGCTCAAAAGTGCAGAATAAAGATATTATATATTTATAACATAATTTTATAAATGTACGGCTTTCTATTTCATTATTCTCTCTGACCAGCTTTTCCACTGAAATGTAAATAATTTTGTTTAATACTTAATTGAAGTCACATGTTTTGATAACTCCATTAGAATAACTACAAAACTTATTTTAATAATGCATGTGACATTAAATAATAAGATTATACAGAAAGGATAATAGTGTACAGGCTATTTAATTTCTTAGGTGTAGTTCTTCAAATCTAGGATATTTGAATACAAAACAAAGAAAATACATTGCATAAATTTTGAATACATAAGTGCTATCACCCCTATTGTGGTGATTTGTTGCGAGTGACCTACTAGATACTATAATTAATCAAAGTTACGTAAGATTATCCTTCGCAGAGTATACCTTACTACTATAACTAGTAATCCTTGATGGTACCAAATTTGAGCTCATACAGCATGCTTTCCAAACTGGTGAAAGATGGGTAAAGGAGAAAGGTCTGGATATCAATTCCACTAAAAAGTCCTTACGCTTTTCTCAAGAAGAATGATAGTAGGTAGCAGTAAATAAATTTTTTTGGACAAAATATAAATTAAACATGTTTTTTCCACTAATCTTCTAAATTTCGAATGTTGTGAATTGTTATAAAACTAGTAGCAGATTCAAATTTATAAAGCATCAAATTTGTTTAATAACAGAAAACATCAGTTTTGCATTAAAAAGTAAAAACTACGATTTATGATTTTTTCTGAAAGCGCATAATATCGTTCACTATTTGTCGGATTATGACAGTATAGTCATAATTTATTATTTATATTTTATTATAAATTATAATTTATTTTTGGTCATAATTCTGACCTTTTGAAGCGAAGAACTGTATAGTTTTGGTAATTTTCTTTAGTTGAAACAAATAATATTTAGCGTTATGGTTAGTAAACCACTGTTATGATACCAAAGAAAAGCATGAAAACTCTTCTAGGTAACTGGAATATAGTGGTTTTACAAAATTCTTTATAAATGCGTCGTAAAATATAATACATCAGATTAGTATATTAATAAAATTTCTTATCAAACAACTTAGTTGATTGAGTTTCTTCTCCATTGATAAGAGATTTCCAGTGTTTTGTGAACACCAACAAGGTTGCGAAGACTATCACAGACATCGCAGTAGATAGTCACAATACCCGGAGGATACTGGAAAATACTTCCTTGAGTGAATGCAACTGTTGCAAAGAAAGATTAGAAAGTGCGTTAAGACTAGAGCGTCATTACTTTGAAGGGAAAAACTTGAAGTTTCTATTCGAAACAAATCTACTGTGGAATCAGTATTAGACTTTTCTGCGCACATTGTAGTGTGATGGTTGAGAGCTTAACAGCTAAAGGTCATAGAAAATAGCAAATATTTTTTATTATAGAATGAGTGGTTAGAGATAACTTAGACCAATTAAAATAATTGCGAACTACTTATTTTTGTTAATACAATAATTGGAAACAATAATAAATATGGGAAAAATTATTTATCATAAAAATTTCTTCAGTCTGATTAACTGAAACTGATTGAAGTAATTTACAACAAAAGTGCACGTAAATACATAAAATACAACAAATAATGAAGACTTTTGCACGTATAAAACGCACTTACAGAGCCAAATTTTAAAAAAATATTCCTAAAGTATGCACTATTTGTGATATAATTTTCAGAGCTGTTTTTTAGTAATTCTAACAAACGATTTTTAATGCTTTAAGAGTATTTAAAACACTTGGGGTTAAAGTGGTAGTTACAAGTGACTGCCTGTGAATTCTTTAGCTGGTTGTTGAAATCCGTTTTATACCTTTAGTGATTTGTAGTAATTTAAGGCAATTTCTTTTCTACAATTTGAATGAATAGATGTTTTTGAGATTCAGTCTGCTGAAAAGAAAAATAGTTGTTGATTTGACAATTTCAATGGGTTTGTTTATTAAAAAGCTAAAGCTGTGACAGAAACAATGGTTGAGTTAGAGAAGTTTTGATATTTTGATAAGGTTAAATTTAGCCCTAGGGAGTAAATGGATAAAGTTGAAATGAAGTCTCTGAGGACTTAGCGAGAGTTAATTTATTAATGCTACTGGTCAGGGAGGGTGGAATTAAGTAGAAGTTGTTTTGATTTATTTGCGGCTGAGGTCCTAGCTCTTCGGATGGTAGCTACTTGCTTGGCACAGTTACTGTAGCTGGGCTAGTAGCAGCTTCATACGAGATTAGTTTGAACTGTTTTACAAAAACCATTCCAATATACGTAATATCGTGATAAATTCATCACTTATTTTGGTTTTCTTAACTAACGCGTAACTTATTTAATCTTAGTAAAGAAACAGTTATCAGGAAACCTGAAAACAACAAAACAGAAATTATCTCTTCATTTAATTTTTTCAAAAAACAGATCAACTTTCAAAATTGATCATATTCCATCATTTATTGGCCAGACGTTACCCATGCCCGGACATAAATAAATAAAATAATCACGTAAATGAAATTTTAATCAACGCAAGTAATCACCAAAGACTATGATGCTATATTGGCAAAGAATACGTTAAATTATGAGCGTTACCAGCCTCTCCTAAGTAAAAGTTAGCCTTAGCCATAAAGAACAAAGATAGGACTAACCAAATAACCAACAGCTTCGATCTGATCCTTCATCCCTCATTACTTACCATAAGTACCTGACTTGGTATTTAACACTCAGAGCTATGGGTCTAATTTTAGATTTCCTTAGTGTTAGAAGGTGAAAGTTTATTGTAAGGAAACTGTCCACAATTGATTTAACTAGTAATGTTTTATTTTCCTGCTTGTTTAAAACCAACTATTCATCATTTTTACTGCAATAAATACATTTTTTAGCATTTTAATAAAATAGGTCCAGACTCTGGGCAAATTAGACTACCGTGAATTGAAAGTTATCTTAAAAAGGTTGGTCCAAAATTATATTGAGTAATATAAGTGAAATGCTAGGTGTGAAGAAAGGTTGTCTTAAAATATTGTCACCAAACTCATTTGCATTGAGCTTGCAAGACACTAACTGTCCAAGTGTGAATAAAAACTAACACCCGAAATGTCTATATCACAAACTATTTGCGGCTGGTATAGTATGCAATCAAACCAATTTGTTAACCAGTTTGCTGGTCTGTTTGAACGGTCGGTTTCCTAACGGTGGATTTGAACAGAATGTTTGTTATAAACCGCTAAAAGGGTTACTTCTTTGTCAAGTTTCCTCTTTATGGTTTTGTCGGTTACTAAAAAATTTTTCATTTATTTCAAAAAATAAAACTCATTTTTTGTCATATAGAATATTCTTTTTTATAGTTAAAGAAAGAACGTATTTTTTAATATATTTTCATCATTTTGTCATAATTTTAATTATGATTGAAATTGATTATGCATATGTTCAATATCTAATGATGAGAGAAGATAATTACATTAGCATTAGCTGCATTAGCTATATAATTAACTCTTACGGTCAACGACTATTTTTAGCATAATAATATACAATTTTAATTAGCTTTTTCAGATAAAGACTTTAGGCCATTGCGAATTAATGTTTACAATTGCTATAGTTCTAAATGGTATGACGGGTCGGAGCTATAGGTCTAATTTTAGATTTCCGATGCTCCAGAGCGGTGTCACGCCAAAGTAAGGAAACTGCCCACAATTGATTCAACTAGTAAAGTCAATATAAACAATTCACTGCATGTTTAACACCAGTTGTTTATAATTTCCACTGCAATGAATACATTTTTTAGCATTTTAATAAAATACGTCCAGACTCTGGGCAAACTAGCCTACCGTGAACTGAAAGTTATTCTAAAAAGGTTGGTCCAAAGGTCAGTCTGTCAAGTCAATGAGTCGTATTCTTCAACATTTAGGTCATATCGTTTATATAAAATACCCTTGGTCGTATTTTTATTTTAGTGTTAATTTGTTTTAATTCTAATATAATTATTTAGCCTAAGCAGTTTTCAACAAAGGAATATTGGAGTACCTTGTGGAAATCTAGTATTTAGTATTAACTTGTGTCCTTGTCGAAAACTGTTATGAATAGTCAGAGGAAGGACAATTACATATTTATTTGAAACATATTTAATTCAGAAATTCGTGATTTTTTCAAAGTTTTCCATATAACATTATTACATATATATATATATATATATATATATATATTCAATGTTTTGTTATTGAGGGCTAGGTCAAATAAAAGAAAATAAACTCCTTTCTAGGCCGACGTTTCGATGTATTAGTACATCATCTTCAGGGCTAAAATTAGAGTAAGACTATAATACATTTATCAAAACAATCTACAACTCACATAGAGAACTAACACACATTTTTTTAAGACCAACAGATACATACAAAAGGTTGTTTTATAATCAGAGTTGTTGAGTACACATCTATTTAAAAGTATCAGACAAAAGGAAATTAGTTTTACCTTGGAAAGTGTGCTAATGGTTATTTAAGTTACATAAGAATTAATTGGTGTATATATATATATATATATATATATAATGCACTTAAGCCTAAAGGGTGCTTGTACACATGTATAGAATCAATGTTATCCATTCGTAAATGACTTTTAAATTATATAATCCTCGTGTTTATCAAGTTACATTCCAATCTCCTTCTTGAATCATATCATTCTGAAGTTATTTTCGAAAATCAAATCTCACTCATAAGACATTTTATAACACTCAAATCTAACATTCAATATCAGAGTAGCGTTGTCAGTATTTTTGCAATATTCTCTCTGGTGTTATATTTCCTCAAATCACTGTCATGTGATTGATTAACCGGAGCGCTGTCAGCTCAGCTTTGTCTGACAACCTTGTTTTATTCAATTCAAACTAATTCTTCACAAATCATATAACAAATTCTGAAAAAAATAATTGAAACAATAATCACAAAATATCTTAATTACATAAGTAAATAAATATTGACTATTCAAATCATCAAGCTGCTTCTAAATTTATTGAATTTTTACATATTATTTCACAAGGTTTCTTTACGTAGATTATTTTGTATTAAAATTAATTACCGGGCTTATGCCATTGAAAATTAAATAATTACTCTATGAGTATGAATACTTGATTAATCTCAATAGTTGTATAGAAGTCTAAATTTTTGTGGAAAAACATATTTGTCGCTTATTTGAATTTTTATTTTTTTTTTTAAAACGGAAAAGAGTACATTGGATAGTATAAATATCATTGACTAATTAATCAAAAAAAAATATTTTTTTATAGTTGAACAATTATATTGAAATAGATAAGAAATAGGATATACTCAGACATAGTTAATTTTAGAAAGACAGAAACAAATATATCCTAAGTGATGGTGGTAGAGGAAGAAGTATGTTTTGCTGTAGTGATGCGTGACTGGTTACTCCACTATACTGTATGGTATAGTGCCCAATATGGGCACACGCAGGGGAGCCTTCACTTTGCCCTCAACACATAGTAGTTCCACAGTAGTTTATCTAAGAGAAAACTTAAAACTAAATGCAAAATTAAGGTAAGAAAGAGCACAAACAAATAAGACTAAAGGCTACAAATAATAAAGTTTTTGAGATATTGGAATATTTTCCTAACGATAAAACTTAAAATCTCATCTTATCAATAAAACTACATAAAAACATCAAAGTGAAATCAAAACTCTATTGATATCAACAAGTATGACAATGTGTTTATTTATAACAGATTTCTTGTGTGCCAATGTGTGTTTCTGTGAGCGGGTGAGTGGGTATCTAAAACTGATTTGGCAAGCTAGAGACCACACCGATAATACATCACATTTTGACAAAAAACGAGCAATATAGTGTAGGTTTGCCTTATTGTTTATTAGCAGTATTCTGGTAATGGAATGTTACTAAAATGTGAATTTAGACAACTTTTTGTTCGCCTAAAGTATTAATTCTAGAGTTATCAAATGACAGCGTAATTATGAAACTGATAGCAGCATTAACTAGGCAAAATTTACAGTTTTTCAATCATTTTACTGCTCAGTTTTTCAATAAAATGTAAAATTCTGGACTCATGACTGACTCTGAAAACTTTTTGACACAATATAGGTCATACCGTCTGACGGATTATAACGAAATAATAACCAAAAATAACTTTTGAGAAGATGAAGACAAGAAGAAGAAGTTAATTCTATCTTTGAATTTAGATGGACGTATAAAGGTGTAATAGTACATTTTATGATTTCAGGAAATGTTTTTTCACGCTAAACTGCTTCCTGTAGAAGAATAATATTTTGTAAAAAAATATACTCAGATTATGATGCTACAAAAAAGTTCAAGAAATTCTGATTTCCAGAAAGCCAATATAGCTCTTAAAACTGAAAACTCAACATGAAAAACGAATAATCTGCTTTACTTTTCGAACTTGTTTGCATTGATTCGGACAATATTAATCACAGTCAAGTCAAAAACATTACTAATGTAAATGGTTTACTATAAGAAATTTAAAGAATCTTTATCAGTTAGTATGATATGTAAGATGTCAAAGCATTTCTATCATTTCTGTTTCCTTTCTGACCGGAAAAGTAATAAGATATCTCTGTACTTTTTCAAAAATTTTCAACAACCATCTAAAATACCTACTATTTTTTCAAAAACTCGATTATTTGGTTTCAATTAGAATTAACCTACGCTATGTTTTAGAGGTGTATTTGGTAATGACATCCTAAATACAAGTATGTTTGTTTGATAATTGTTTGATAAAAGAGATAAGACCTCATATGACACACACGTTCGGCCCTGATTAACCTCTTCACTCTTAAGGAGCTTATACTCTCCATTCATGTTAATGATTTCTGCTTTCACGGCCTTATACGAGTATAATTCATTCCTAAAATCCCTGAGGTAAATGCTTAACGAACCTTGATTTCTTGGTTATTATATTTTGTATTCAATGACAATTCGACTTCCCCCCTAATATAAAAATATTTATTCAGATTCTGGAATGGCCATCTCTCCTTGACTTAATACTGTTGGTTATTCTACATATTAGTATAGGTGGTAATACACACTTCCAATATTTTTATCTAATTTGATTACATTTTTTAATTTTTCACCGTTAAATCAAAAGCCTGTATTTTTATTTGTATATTTATTTTTATAAAAGATTCTAGCTGGCAAAAAACCTCCTTGAACGCATTACATCATATACAAAGTAAAAATGATATGAGTGTACAGAAAGCTTCTTCACCAATCGTGTTGAGAGCGAGAATTTATTACTACTCGGGTAAACTAAGTAAATTTTTGGTTCCGTACTTTGTTTAAGTCTCTAAGGTTTCTGTCTTGAGTGTCACCTCAATGTTTGAGGGTCTGAAATTTCAGTCAAGGAATTATCATGGAAACTTGACACAGATTCCTTAATAGAAGAGATTCACCTGCTGGGATATGGCTGATTAATTGTTTCTCACTGGTATTCGTGTTCACCCGGAGGATTGGAGGATCCAAGGTAATACAAAACTGACGACTGACTTTTCTTAACATCTTAACTTGTTCACTGATTCGTTTTTCCAACGTAATTATGTTAAGAACAAGTTCTACTTATTTCTTATCCTCTCTTCTATTGCCTCAATTCTTTTCAAGGAGGTCAGCTCTATTATGGTCATCTCTTTAAAGAGTTTTTCCTATCTCTACCAAGCGTATTTTGTTTAAAATCTTGAAGCCAGTCAAAAACGCGATACTGTATGTATCAGGATCAAATAAGTACAACAGTACTGGGTTGTTAGTCGTCTGGAACTGTTGTATCACAGCAAAAAGAACTTAGATGTTTCATGTCACTTTTACGTGTAGCCAAATGACTTGACTAGTCTATTTAATTTATGAGTAACTTTATTTACACAAATAACTTTACAAGATATTATAATATTCATTTTTGTAGTTATAAAGATTCCTGTTTATGTTCTATATCTTTACAACATATAGAGTCTATAGAGTTTCTATAGAGATATATGGACACTGAAGTTCATTGAAATCGCACATACACTTCTAGTATAATATATCTAGTAAGTGACTACAAAAGCTAAAAAATCCCATTAAAAATGGTTTCCGTTATTAAAGTTTTGAGGTGTTTAATAACTTAGGAATGACTCAGTTGGACACTGTGCAAGGCCAATTTTCCTTCCGAAGATTGATTGATTTTCGGTCAAAACTTTCACAATTTCTCCCTGCTGTGTTGATAAGTGAAAAACCTAGTCCCTTAATAAAAGTGCATTTTCTTGCCTTCTGTTGTTCAGCTTTATCTCTAAATTGCTTTTAAGAAGGACCGCACCTCTTATATTTTTTCTCTCTGTTTTATTACTTCACATCCAAATGTTTTTATATGCATATTCAAGTTTGTTATTGACTTCATACTTAACTCAATGCATTGTCTGACAGAGTGATCAAACATTGCTTCTACTTATTTAGTAATATTTCATTACTAATCATTGATAAACTTAAAACTACATTATTTGACCACTATTATTATTTGACTACTATTATTAGTCAAACTACATATTTGACCTAATTTACGTGTAAATGGGATCCAAAATAATTGTAATATTAAATAATTGTACAAATCACTGATGATCTATTAACGATTTTGAAAAGTTTGCACAATTTAAAGTTTAATTTATTTAAAATAACTTATATTTTGAAATAAAATTTATAAAATTGGCTGTATACCATGATAAAGAGACCTCATGAAATGCAGAGATAAAAAAACTATACAGTACGTTGTTCTCTTTTAAAAAATAGTCTATCTTAATATTTTCATTATAAAACATTAAACACATCTAAAAAATTAGCATTAAAAATAGTTAATAATGGCAATGTTTTGTTTCAAATTTTTTTTAACATAACTGATTACCATTCTATACAAAAAGTTTCTAATGAAATTTTTTCATTACTAGTATCACCATGCACTTGACAGTTTTATTCTTAAACGTCATTAACTCCAGTTTAGTTTTTCCTACATTTTCTTTTGTATTCATTAAAATTCAACCATTTTAGTTGCTATAAAATAAGATATAAGCATATATGTTTAATCAAAGTGATTATTTTTAATACCCATGAAAGTTTGTTTTTTATGTTTAATTCATCGAATGACTTGATTTGTAGTGTGTCCAACCATTTTTGGGTACACTACAACCCACCAAACAGCATACATATATCATATAAAAAAGTTCAAACATTGAATCATTTAGATTTTAAAGCGTAAATCTGTTAAGTATTTTTAATACAAAATTTTCATGATTACTACTGTATTAGCAACTTACAGTTGATATCTTACAGTTAGGTAAAAAATTAGGAAAAAAGGAAAGAACTGTTACATTCTCTTGTTTTGACTTTTGAAGAGATTTTCAAAAATATCTCATTAATCAAGTAAGTTACAGTTTAAGAATTATTTACTGTAAGATTTTGATATTACTAGATTAGTAGTAGCCATTCTGATGCAACAACGGTACAAGATGTTTATCTTTGTCTGTCAGTGTCTTCCAGACATGTCTTCATTAAAATCATGAAAGAGAGAAAAAACCTGAGGACTTCCCTTTAATTGAGTGTACATCCAAGCAATCGTAACTTGTTTGTGCCAAAAAGGAATCACACTTACCGATATTTTCAACACTTAGGAAATTGTGTAATTAAAAGCACCACCGATGGTTTCCCTTTAGGTTTAAAGAATCAAAATATTCTTTAACGACTTATTTATCCTTCATTTATTTTTACATCATATTGTACTAATTGTACTTCAAAATCATCTTTGCTTAAATATATTTATTTTCTGATTTGGTCACTGTATCCATTTGTGAGTTGACAAAAATGGCTACCCTACGGTCGATACGCTGAGAAGTCTAAACTGAATCATCCAACCAAAACTAGAATTACCAGCTAGTTCCCCAAAAAAAGTATTTTCAATGAGTTTGCATAAGTTTTTTTTTTTGCAAAAACATTAGGAAGTATAATTCAGAGGTTTTAATGTGCCAAAAATGAAAATAGTTAAGTGGCCGAATAAGATAGAAGCAATTAAGTTTGAGAGAGGGAGAACATTTCAAGAAGTGAAATTTATTTCTAACACTTTGTTAACTTTTGACTTAAGGTAACAATTAATCACCAGCAGAGACACTGTTCGTTATTTCCCATGCTGCAGAAACGTTTAATAATGACTCCTTAATTGGAACTTGCTTCCCAGAAAAAATCTTTATTTCCCAAATAACGTTAAGATATTTTATAATAAGATATAACGTACCATTTCCAGCGTATCGCTTAAAAATTTAACAGTTAACGGAATAATAATGTAAATCCAATAACTGCAGAAATGTTTGGTTTAAATTAAATGACAAACACATTCATGCAATACAATTATTCATATTTTTTAATTGTATTGAGAGCATCAAATTTACTTCATTTAAATTTTTTTGTGATTTATTTTGTGAAGTATCAATATCATTTGTTTAAAGCTAATCAAAAAATGCCATAAAAAACATTGCAGGAATGACTTTTGTACAGTAGTCAGTAATAGAGAAGATTTTAAATCTAAAATGGATTTTATATTTTTTAAACAAAACAACCATTAATTAGTGAATATATCTGTACATACGAGAAGACTGTTCTATATTTTTTTAAAAAATCTTTTCATTAATGAAGGAAATTTTAATTAATAATGCTTTTTTAAATGAAATTTCGTGAAGAAATTCATTATAAATTTTAATTGGTTTAACCAGCATGCTGTTAATAATCTATGTGATTGAATTTTAAAAAGAATATTATTATTTTATTATAAACTGATCTTTCTGCTATCAAATATTTGTAAGTGTTTTTCATTTCATACTAATATTATTTCCATAGTAACTGCAGAATATCAACATTCTTTATACATTAGATGAAGAGCAATAGAAAGTTATCTAACATATTAAAAAGACAATAAATTAGATATTACTGGATGCCGTAATAAATTAGATAAATCTAATAATAATAAATCTATTTTTAATAATCTAATTTTAATAAATCTAATAAATTGGATAATCGTACACTTTATGGCAGGGGTTCTCAGCCTTCCTTGGTCCATTCACCCCTATCGCCATTTCCACAATGTCATTCCCCACACATCTTCCTCTTTCCAAGGTTGTATATACACCTTACATTGATTATCTTTATAATAGAATTTTACAAATTAAATTCTAATTATAATTATTGATGAATATATAAAATATTAATTCAACCAAAATAGTATGTATTAATTTATAAATACAAATTATAATAGCTTTCCTCACTCTGTAAACTTACCGTGGTCACAATTCACCCCCTGAAAAGCCAAAATTCACCCCTGGGGGTGAAATTCACCCCCATTGAGAACCCCTGCTTTATGGCATTACATAGGCCCTGTTTCGGTATAACATTAATGTGATCCACCAAAAATCTCAGAAACCTCTAAAAACAAATAGACACACACTCACGCACAAACGCACATACACACACACACACACACATAATATATATATATATATATATATATATATATACAGATACACAAACACACATAAAGAAAGCATTCATATACACCACACTACCATCATATCATCACTATAAAAAAAAAGAAAGAAAATTGAAAAACAGACTCAGAGGACTTCAAACCTTCCAAAAGTACTTTCGCCAACACTCTGTTTTGTTAAATTAAGTAAAGATATACCTGTGCATACGATTTGTTAATATGATACTTGCTTTTGAAGATAAAAATGTGTTTATTCTTCATTTGAATTGTAGAATAAATATAGCAGATAATTGGAAAAAGGAAAACTTATATGACTTACATTGAAATATCGAATATGAATTTAGTGGAAAGAACTACATTTAAACTAGTTTACACGTCAGACGGAAACAATTCAAAGGCAGGAACAAGCGCAATTATTATATAATGCTGCACTGCCCCTACGGTCAATTATACATGTTAAAACTTCGTAAATGTATATAGGGAATGTTAACTAATGTATATAGGTACATTAAAACTAAGTTAAGTGGTATTGTCATTTTATATTTTTGAAATTCTAAGATTAAGAATATTAAAAAAAAAAACAAAATTCTTAAAATGAATATGGTTAACGCTAATTATAAAGAGAACGAAGTAAATACATTTGTACTCTAATGAATTTGTAAAATTATAATCTAACGTTTTTAAGTGACTAAGCACACGTAAGGTTTAACTTTTCCTAAATGTAATCTAAATATATTTGGTAAAGTATGAAGCATTAAGTTTCTTTTGCAAATGCATTGCATTTCTTTTGTAGTCAATAGGACTAATTGTAACATTTTATAATAGGATTGTGTATTATTTCATTCTAAACTAATTGCATATCTTACTTTTTACTTCCTTTATATAAAAGTACTATTATTATTTGTTTATTATCTATTTGAAGTGTAATGAACTAATTTAGAAGCATTCCTAATAGTAAGTAAATTTATCTGTGCCGAAGGATGGATGATACAGGGGTTATTGTATTATGAACGTAGCCTCAAGGGTACCAGGCGACTCCCTTGAGTAAATAGCCTTTCTACGGTATGCGGTGCTCTGTCGAAAGGACAAAATACTACTAACAGAGCTTCAGAGATTATCCCCTGTATGATAATAAGGTAAAAGAAGACTTGAGACATCCTTAGGATGCGCAGAGGGTCCAAAAGCGGTAACTAGTGGGAGTGAACCTCCCATAAGTGCACTAAGGATCCGAAGAAGACTGTCTCGAAGATGATAAAGGAAATTACTTTCTCCCGAAACGTAAGGAGCCTGAATAGGCATTATCAATGATGGTTTGTGCAGATTCTGTAAAGAAAAGGAAGATACACCGCTGCACCTGCTTTGCTGCACAGAGGTAGGTGCTTCGGAACACTCAACTAAACCATAGAAAAACTTTCACCGTTGGATCCAGCAAAAGTGCTGAGCTTCTTGGAGGTGTTGAAGTTATCTGCTAGGGTACTTTAGTACAGAAAGGGGGAAGTACAATAGTTTTTAAGATGGTGTTCTATAGTCACTCTCAAATAATAATAATAATAAGAAGAATAAATTTGTAAAACTAAAGATAATTATTCATGTCACTATAACATATGCAAAGAAAACAAATAAAGGAATAATAAAAAAAGAACATCAAAATGAACTATATGGACCTCAAAACATTCAAATCTGGTAAAATCTTGAGTTAGAATATTTTCATGTTTGCTATACTTTACTTATACTAAAGTAAAAATCAGGAGTGGCCTACACTTTCCTCTACAATAAATAAACATATTATTAAAATCAATGACAAATAATTGAGTTTTAATGCAGCACACTGTCTGGTAAATTATTATCAAATTCATATAAAACCAATTTATTTTTTCTTTTGTTTTATTGCAGCTATATCCATTTTATCAGTTACAATAAACTTAAAATCTTTGATCTAGAACAATCTGATCTGTTTTGTTGTTATTAAACTGATACCCTCAAACAATACATATCCGTACGCAACTTTTCAGTTGATACTTTTATCTGAAGCAACTCCAAGATATTCGCGTCCCTCTGAGAATTCTAGTTTAGTATTTTTTAATAATAAGGTTATGAGTCCTGCTTTCTTTTTTCTTGTGAAAAAAATAAGGACTTTATTAGCTGCATTTATATTCAGACCTTTTTCCTTTATCCGCCTTTCACCAATTTTGAGATTATGAGGCAAAAGCTCAAAGCCAGTACCATCAACCATTCAACTTCTTAAAGTCTCGTAATAAGGTCACACGCATATCCTTTCATATCGCAACATTAATTATTTACAGTATAAATATGTATTACTACATTGATTAATATATAATACAGAGGGACGTTTAATAATTCTTTAATGATGGATGTAGAGCAGGTGGTCATTTCTTTGTTATACATAGAATCATTTGTCTTTGTAATTTGTTATGCTTCTTTAGGTTAATTTCATCTTACAATCGATGCATATGAGAATCTTTAATTTATCATAGCAGCAATGCTAACATTGGAAATACCAAAATGTAGAGTTGAGCTAAGACCCTATGTTCAATCAAAGAATTTCTAACGGCAGATCATTTTTTTATAAAGTCTTTTAAAGTAACTTAGCCAATAGATCTTTTACACTGACTTTCCTTTCAATCTTTCATCTAAAATAGACTCCAACGTTTACACATACTTCTGAGAGTTCTATTTTAGTACTATTAAGAAATTATTTAGTAACTATTAAAATTCTAGGTCAAAGTTAATTGCTTCAATCGGGATTATTGTTGACAATAATCAAAGATTGTTGACAATCAAAGACAGTCACTTGGACTGATTTTACAGTTAGTTTACACTTTGCTCAGTGAAAATAGATGTCGCACGACGAGGTAATTTAAAGACAAGCGATATGGACAGCCAATATATCACAAAAACAAATTCAGAAATGTATGAAGCTCAAGAGTAAAATCAAAATAAATTGTCATTGTTCTCTAGTAGTCATCTTGTTTGTCCATTCTACAGGAGGAAGGTAGATCTCTAATCAACTAAGAAATAAGTTAAAAATGATTGTGTTTAATAGTCTAGTAATGAATAAATTTCTAAAAAGTTAGTAAGAATTAGAATTAGGTGTTCATTTTAATAAAACACAATCAAATAATTTAAGAAATACAGGTTTTTGTAATAAAATATACAGTTATTGTGTACATTTAAGCTAGTTTCTAATAACATTTAAGAGCTTTATCAGGATTGACCTTTTGATGCAAAAGTTGAGTAACAAAGGCATAACTGGTTTACTTTAATAACCTTGTAGTATAGTGGGTCAGTAGAGTTGGGTCAAAGTTAGTTAGCGCAAGTGGCTGTCTTGGAATGCCAACTTGCGATCCACAGTCTCCACTTAGTCAACCCTCAGCCTACCATCCAACCCCTGCAGGACCAGGGCATTGCTACAATAACCTAGCCCCCGGCACAACTCGTCCACATCCCTCAATTATATACGAAAAGTTTTAGTTTCAGTCTTTCACATTTTACTAATTTTAACATTTGAAATAATAATAATAAACACGAATTATACATCTATATATATATAATCTTAGAATGTTGGCGTTTTATGTATTGCTCTACCAGTTTCAGTTCCCCTCTATTTCCAAAAGTAGATTGGTGAAGTCAGAAACAAATGTAAAGGGCTGAAGTTATCACAGCAATTTTAAAATATCAACTTACCCTCATTGGTTAAACTGAACTCTATTTCATATGCCTCCACATTCTAAAATCACTCCCATGTATAATATACGAAAAGTAGTTATTCCTAATTTGTTCAGTTATTTCAAAGAAGAAGTTATTGGATAGAGATGCGGAAAAGTTGTTAGGATGAATAGACGAACTATTGAGATGTTAGGTGAGAAGTGAGAGAGTGGGAAAGATAGGAAAAACTCCGGGAAAGTCTAAAAGAAGAGGAAGAAGGGACAGCGTGTGATTTGATCTAGAGGCCGAAGACTTCTCACTCCGTAATATTCTTCCAACTCCCTTTCCTCCAACTCTTCTTTCTTCTCCCTCTGTATTCATTTTTATCTTTTTGTATTTCTCACACTATCCCTTCATTCTCTCATATCTCTATGTCTTCTGTTTATCTCCTTGTCTCTTCCTATCTCTTCCTCCCTCTGTTGAGCCAAAACATTACTACTTCTCCCATTCTATCAACTTTCCCTCTCCCTGTCTCTCTCCCTCTTCCCTCTCTCTTGCACTCACACACACTTATATACCCACTTCCTTCTTTATCTCTTTCCCTCCCTATCTCCGTATATCCCTCTATGTTCTCTCAGTCTCTTTCAATCTTCATTAATTTCTTTCCCCCTCCTTTATATTCTCCTTCACTAATCCTGTTTTTCATTTATTCTTCTTTACATTTTTTACTTTTTCACGTTCTCCTTTTTTTTTTTTAAAAAAAAACAGAATTAATTTCCTTTGAAGTTCATATGTCATTGATAGTTGTAAATTGTTTGTTTTTTAATTCTAGTAGGTGACTAACTTCAAAAATAGCACTCTTAAATTTAACTATGTAAAAATGTCCTGGCCAAAAATCTGAAAAACAAAGTTTCTAAACAAAATCTTAAAATGATTTCATATTTTTAATACAGGGTGGTCACTAGAAAAGCGACAAATTTATCAGTCAACAAAATTTACTTTTACAAGGGCAGAAAATTTGAAGTCAGATGAGATTGTGAATAAAATGAGTGTTTAATCATTTCTTTTTTGATCCCTTTTGGATTTCTTTTAGGTTTTATTTTATGCTCACATCATGGAGGAAAAGAGCTTTCAGACTTTAAAAGGCAAGTGGTTATTCTTTTCAAAAGTCCGACTAGAGGACAGACAAAATCTCTAGCGGTGTTACCATTTTTTTTAACGATTAACAGTCATCATGTAAATAATGTTGTTGCAACTTTGAGGTGATTAAAGTGGCTAGATACCTCCTCTAAGTACCCCATTTGTCTTTGGAAGTCTGAAAGCTGTTTACTGTTTCCTTCCATGACGTGGGCATCAAATAAATCCTAAAACAAATCAAATAGAAATCAAAATAGAAATGAGTAAGTACGCATTTTATCATGATCTCATCTGACCTTCAAATTTTCCACTTTTCTAGCGACCACCCTATATTTTATATATAAAAATACAGTTTGAAAATTTTTTTCAAGATAGATTTTAAATGTTTATTTTTATATTTGCTACTCTTACAAGAAATAAATATTAGTTAATGCAAACTAACAGGTGAAATTAACAGCCAAACTGAAATGTATTTATTTCATCTGAACTCTTTTTGAAAGTAACGTGTTTGTATTAAATAAAAATATAACAACTTTTATTTATAATCAAAGCAGCAGATAATTGCTGTTCTCATTCAATCTAATCGTGATTTTGATTAAATACACTATACCTGCAACTTTTACTGCTGATAAACATTTGATAACTAGAGTATTTAATTAATGAGTGAGTGATTCATACACACTTGGCTTCGGAAAGGTTGAGCAAGTTTATGTATTTGTTGACTCAAGAAAGTTTTCTACTAGCGAGTATGGCATGTGCTCCTTAAGAGTGATTGTTTTGTGCAATATGTGTTTGTATTAAATATGCCATATAACCACATACTCTTCACCATAGACCTAATTCTTTAGTTGTACAAGTGATTTGATAATAATTGATTTTTAATGTCATCGATATAACTTTTTGTCAGAATTGTTTACATTTGGACTTCATGTGTGTCGTATTTTCATTTCGCAATGGCATAACCTTTTTGTTGGTGGTTCCTACCAAGCTGTATTATTTTCCAAGACAGACAATCTTATAATTCTTCTTTACAATGATGTGAGAAATTTCATTTTCTATTTTCTATTAGCAATAATTATTTTTTTATTAGGAAAAATAGTTATTTCGAATTACTCCAGTTATTTCAAAAAAGAAGTTCTTGTACTCCCAATCAGGAAAGAATTATATAAATATTATAAACATAAAAAACATGTATATTGATAATATACATGTATAATAAATTAAATTTCGAAATTCCTTGTAAATCATCAAATCGTGTGTATCTAGATTTTATATCTTTATATCAAGAATTTTTTATTCAAAAAAACAAGAATTAAATGATTGCTTACTATAAAATAATTAAGCAATTATTTATAAATAGTTAAGCAATTAATTAATTAATTATTTAGCAAGTAAATAATAATTAATTAAGCTTATAATTAATTATTATTTCGGATACAGTGTCAATGACCAGCAGGCAGTAGTGTTTTAAAAAAAATATATATATAAATCGATCGATAGAAATATCTATTTTAGACATAATAAATTAATTCTAAAATTTTCTAATTATCAAAATTGTCCGTTGAATGTTTTATACTTCGAATTTCATGTCCTCAAATGCCATATATGATAATTATTTCACTTTCATTATCAGTTCTATCAATATTATAAGTAAACTATATAATTATATATTTATAATATAATATTATATATCTATAACGTAAGGTGAGATATATGGAATATATCTGATGGGATATATATATATATATAGGATATATTCCTCTGTACTGATAGGACCGGGGTTTAATCCCCACCTAAACCTAGATTTATTCATGCGGGAGGTGAGTGAAACGAATTTCATTAAAACTGTCTTGAATGTAAAACAAAGGGCCAATCAGAGAAGAACTAGCGACAAAAAATGCTCAAATCATTAATTCAGATTATTAGTATACGTATAGCAGAACACGTCTTAAATTAGTTTATGTATGATATTCCACCTCTACTCTAGAGATCAAAATATCGAAGGGTTTCAAAAAAAATCTGTTAATAGAACCATAAAAATCTAAGAGCTTAAAAAATCTTTAATAATAAGAAGTGTGTTAATAAAGTCTAAAGAGCAGAAAAAGAATGTCATTTACATGTTGAAAAGAATCACAAAGTCGTCATATTAAACATTATTTGTTATTGCTGACTTTCTTGCCAGTGATATGAATATAAGGTTTTACGTAAGAAATAGCATATTATGTGGTATAATGGAGCATTTTCTGCTTAACAAAACAATATTCTATGTCGTAAATTTTTGGACTAAATTATTACGGCTAAAAAAAAATAGTTTTATAAATAGTTTTTTTTTTTATTAATAATTATGTGAGGAATGTGTTATAATAGAAACAAAGAATGATGGAAACAAAATCTATGAAAACCTCACGAACCCTAAACAAAATTAGCAGCAGGAAGATTGAATGACATTTCAATTATTTCTTACATTTACAGTTGCTTCAGTCGAGTGATTTCGAGAATTCTGAAATCAATAAAGAACATTCTTTGTAACAGTATATTTCAAGAATGTTCACAGGATCATTCCACTGAATTCTTGTGCCAGTATCTCATTAAAAAGTATTCTTTAAAGTCAATTTTTATAATTTAATTAAAGATTTATCAAATATAAACCCCAAAAAAGGTTTCCTTCAAATGACATGAGTATGTTTATGACTTATCTACTCTTTAATATATACCCAAATAGCTACACACAAATTAACAATACTATGCCAGTTCTGAATTTATTAGTAATCAAGTGCTAAGGAATAAGTAAATATATGACTCATATTATATTTGTGTAAATGAGCAGTAAATCTTCCTGTATACAAATATTATTGAATCATTAGTTGTGCAATCCGTAATTGTGTGGTATTTACTCATTCTGAGGTAAAATGGATAAACAAACAAAAGTCTCCACACAAATGAACATTCATTTGTGTGGAGACTTTTGTTTGTTTATCCATTTTACCTCAAAAATATTATTGAATATCACAGAGGCTTCTGTGTTAACTATCTTTTTAATAACGTGTTCATTTCTCCTAAACACTTTACAGTGTTGCAAAGTCAACTGAAACAGCAACTCTACCAAGGGTATATTATGAACATATTAATAAGACTTCAAGAACTTTACTATATAAATGGGGCCAGCCAGGTTAGCTCAGTGGTTAACGTATTCGCCTCTAAACTGATAGGACCTGGGTTTAATCCCCACCTAACCCTAGATTTATTCATGCGGGAGGTGAATGAAACGAATTTCATTAAAACTGTCTTGAATGTAAAACAAATGGCCAATCAGAGAAGAACTAGCGACAAAAAATGCTCAAATCATTAATTCAGATTATTAGTATACGTATGGCAGAACACGTCTTAAATTAGTTTATGTATGATATTCCATTAAAAAGAAAAAACTGTAAATCTTGAAAAATTTGTATCTGATAAAAAAAAAAAAAAATCTGAACTGTAAGAAACATAAGAAGCTCTGGTTGTATTATGTATAGGAGGAATCAAGAAAGAAAAGCTGTTCTAAAAAACTGTAAATAAAAAAAGATTGGTACGATGATTTCTATTAGCACCAAGTGGTCTATTTAATCCGGAAAAAGGAGTAAATGGAGAAGTTTCGGACGCAGCTGAGTCATGCTATGGGAAAGGCACCCTTTTCCACAGTAATGGAAATATATTTCATTTCTAGAGGGAAGAGAAGAGACTTTTTCCACGACTACGATACACAAATCGCTTTGACTTTTTTTTTTACTGTCTCTCTGTCACTCTTTGCTCCATATTTTTCCAGATTTTTCCCTTTCAAGTAAATTAGCACCACCACCCCACCTGTCTGGTAGAGTAACTTTCAACAGATACTTCAAGGTTTTTCCAATACAATCTATTGATAGTTTTAGATGGAGGGCAATCTGATTTTTTTAATGATATAACTTGTTAACTTAAATCAATTTTTGTTATTAAAATGCGGTAGCACAACAATAGAATGACAAGTCGAGATCAAAATATTCTTTGTATCTCTGTGGTTATATAGTAAAGAGGAGTTCTTTTAATTTCACAATTGAAATTGATAAAGTTAGTATGAGAGAGATTAAGAGTAGGTTAAAGAGAGAAAGAGTGAATGTTTGAAAAGTTAGAGGAAGGAGAATGAGTGCTAGGTTGAGGAAGTAGTGAATGATATATGGAGAGCAAAATAAAAAATAGGAAATGGTAGAGACTGAAAAATGAGAGTGTAAGCGGGAGAGTAGTGAGATCCCGTCAGCGAGAAAATGGCATGTGGATAGGACCTCACCTGACAATTTTTGAAATAATAAAATACTAAAAAATTTTTAAAAGAAAAAAAGAATTAAACGGTTGGTTATATTAATCCAATTATTCACTCATTAAGTGTATTTTTCTGTTAACTTTACCAAATGTAGGTAATTTTGTAATCAAAATTGCTAAATTTTCACATTAACCATTAAAATATTCAATGAAGACATGTTTGAAGTTGGAAGAGCCAATGCTGGAAAGTTTAGTAATAATATATCAGTTTTTTATCAGCAAATAAGGAACATTCATTTGATAAAGCTCTTATTTTAATTTTTCAATTCATTTTCTGAGTTAATGTATCTATTTACTCATAAAAGTTTTGCTTGTGAAAATAAATGCTTTTCATAATATTAAAGTTTGTAAATTCTTAGTGTTTAAAAATTTTTAGTCTTTATTATATTAAAAAAAATTAATGTTCAATTGATTAAAAAAACACAGAACAATTAAAGTTTTGTTTATATGTACAGTAATCAAAAACATAACAATATTGTTTATAATTATTTTATATAATATTAAATTAAAACCAAACTTTAAAAAAAAGATGTTTTGAACAGAAACTAAAATTGAACAACCATTCTACTTAAGACATATGAGAGCATTCTTAATCAAACTGCTGCGCTTTTCTGAGTGCTGCAAACAAAGTGATTTGAATATTGAATACTTGATGTATTGTGGCACTGTTGAAACTCATAAAGCTCGTCATACAGGACTTTGACAATATCTGTGACAATTAGAGAAAGAATGCAGGACAGTTATAAAATCTTCTTCATATTCATAACTAAAGTCATTTTATAAATTCTTACAAATTGACTTTTCTTTTTTTTCCCTAAAATAGAGTAAATTCCACATCAATGGTCTTCATCTTGGATCTAATCAAACGTACTTGCTAGTTTATGGTATACCAGCATGCAAACAATACATTAAAGTATTGTTGACATGTAATTTACATAAAATACGTTTTCTTCTAAACAAACACTAGAGTAGTCAATAGAATAAAAAAAAAAATAAATAAAGATCATTGTTTCCAAATACAAAAGACATTAAGAAAGTGATTGAAGCATTTGGTATTTCTCTGATAGGAGAATTGGCTTTATACCTCTGTCCTATCCACAAATCACCTACTATCCAGCTATATCAGCCAGTTTTGTGAGTTTAGTCTCATCCTTTTCTTTTCCAGCTTAACCTGCCAGAGCAGCTTACACTGTCGATTTCACATTTAATATTGTGTTCTTAGACAGTTTTTGAAAAAAATAAAAAATACCAAATAAATATTGCTACTATTTTTCTTGCTGAATACATGAAGCAAGTGTTGAAAATTATAGTCTTCTCTTTTGATAAAAAAAGTAATGTTTAATCTTTTTAATAGTCAGCACTCTTTTAAATGTTAAAATAATGACTTTGAAAAACATGTTTCTTTTTTATATAGAAATCTTATTTATTGCATGGAAAAAGTAATGCATTTAGAATGTCTACCATATTATTTGTTAAAAAACCATACCACATTTTTATTGTTGTTGCTCATAATAAACGTGGTTACCTTTTTAATGGGCAACTTACAAGTCACATATCTGGTTCTTGATTTGATATGTAAAAATAAAGGTAAAACCCATTTCACAATGGCAAATGGTAGAAAATATAAAAGTATTTTAATGCTGTTTTTGTCAATTCTGGGTAAGGATCTAGCTGATTACATCACTGCTGTTTTAAGTCCAAATTTTCAAATTGCATTTTAAGAGTGCAATTACTTTTGAATTGTGATATAATAATTTCATTTATAATACTTTCATTTTAAAATTACTGAATCTCTAAACATAACTGTGATTAAAATCATTTTAGCTTGTTGCCTCCAAATTTTTATTCTTGTTATTAATGTTAGGGCTTCCGTAGCTATTATTAAAGCCTTACATTAAATAGATTAACTGTTTAAACCTTATGTCTCCTGCGTGAAGTGCACAACTAACTATTTATGGGCAATTTATTGTATCTTAGGGTATTTCTTTACATATATATGAAATAAGTACAATATTTAATCAACATTTAGGTGTAAATCAAGTCAATTTCACTAACTATTGATATGTTAAACGTCTTCTTATGTTTATTTTCTTCTATCTATTTGATGTAATTATTAAATATCCGTTCCAAGAGCGTAGAATCTATTCCAAAGACACTGGAAAAAAATAAAACAAAAAGTTAAGAACAAGGAGACGCAGACACTGGAAGAAGAGAACTTTGGATCGAAAAGGATCTTAACAGGATAGGAAAAGGCAAACCGTGCTGAGGAAAAACGCAATAGATAATAAAAGAAAAAAATCACAGGCCTCGCATTTGCAATGCAAGATTTGCTACGCAAATGCACCATGGTAGTCTCTGAAATGGAAAAGAAGAGGACAGCTCGCTGGCCTTGTCACTTGAGATGGTTCTTCAAGAGACAAAGGAAAGTCAAGGCCTAAAAAGGATAAGAAGAAAATATGATACACCCTTGAGCAAAGCACAAGAAGGGAAAACCTAAGGAAGAAATACATTAAGATCGTACAAATATTAGCCCAAAAACACAACGCTTCAGATCAGAAAAATTTGTAAGACTCAAGCGAGTGGTCTCCGACTAGAGTTCAGCAATATTGGAAAAGAAAAGCTACATGAAAGACTTTTTAGATCTTTTACGTCTAAATCTATAAAAATGGTAAATAATAAGTTATTATACAACAGGATGATAAAAAATATTCAGGTTAAGATAATTATAAACAAATTTGAGGTAGTCTCTCTAAACTTTACTAAAGTAAACAATTATCAAACATGTTGACACACAATTTAATATTGTATATCAATTTTTCCATCATAACAGAAATTGAACATTACTCTGTAACAATCGGACAAGTTACTTCACATGGAACTTTAAAGTTGCCATTCTCATTGTAACTGATCTATTGAGTATTTAAATTTGATGAAATAATTACTATGTTATACTCAAATTTAGGTAATATTTAATAAAAAAAAATGAATTTCTTTATAATCATTAGGACATTGAGTTATTAGCACTGATTTTAGCATAAAGTGTGACAAAGGATCTTATCTATGTTTTATAATTAAACAACTATAATTAATTAAAACCAATCGCGTGTTTCACCACATGAAAACAATATGCTTGTCAAAGATTATTAACATTTGTTATAAGGTTACAGTAGTAGAATAGAGTATAACCAAAATGATTGATAGACATCGAGGCAGTCTTAAAAAGGGAAACAATTTTAAATAAGAGAAAGGATAGATTTAGTAGACCTTTAAACGTGCAGTACTCGGAAAAATGTTCAAAATAAATTCTTTCACAACAATGCTCTGTAAAGCAGAAAAAAATGTCTAATACAAAACTTCTAATATTCTATTGTTTGTACTTTAAAGGTAAAGTATTTATAAAATTCAGAAAATATGCAATAATGCATCCTTTGTAACTTGCAATTTTACTTTGTCAACATATAAGGCAACAGTAATATTGGATATAATATTAAATTAATCCATCACAAGGTATAATTTGTAGCGTGTTCAAAATATATTTGAGTACACTCACGCACACACACACACACACACACACACCTTTAATCCTTTAATCAAACACACAGAGGACCTGAACATCTTTTTTTTTTAGTTTGAATACCATCGTTACATATGCTTATTCATTATTCGTGCACATTCATAACATATAAGATGGATATCAAGGTCTATTAATAAATCACAGGAACAATTTCTTTTACAATTAACATTTTCATTCGAAATTAACACAAATTTTATAACAGAAATTTTCGTTTTATAACTGAAAAGATACATAGTGTATTATGCGAAATTTTTGATAGCCATAAACAATAAGTGTTATAATTATGCACTGCAAAATTTTTTTCTCTTATATCTTATAGTGTTGTACTTATATAGTTGTTATAGTTGAAACACGCGCAGTATATCACGCTGATAGTACATACAAAACCATAACTTATACTACCCGCGATGATTCACCACCTATTCAGTAGAACCTCATTCAGTCAAAAAAATATTTCATTTTACATAAAAACAATAGAGTTACTCTTGAAGTAGGTACTTTATGATTACATTTCAGCTTGATAGGCAATACTAGAGGTAAGAGATTTAAACACATATTATTTAATTTAAACAAACTACTGTAGTAAAAACAACCTTCATTGATTTTACCTTAATGAGCCCATTTATTCAATAAAGTAATGGTAATATAATACAAGAGTATTTTAATCTGAGGTTGAAGCCTCAACAAAGCTCTAAGGTCTGGGAGAGTGACCTGATTGCTTTCGCCAGACCTTGGCCTCTAGTGTTTAAACACTCCCCCAACAACCCGCCTTTGTTTTCCATAACAATACCTCCTTCATTCTACTCAAAAATCTTATGCTGCTTCTGAAAAAATTCTCTTCTACTGTAATTTCTACTACCTGCCAACTCGTATTCTCTCTCTCTCTCTCTCTATATATATATATAATATATATATATATATATATATAATGATCAAACCACAATAAGAAATGGAAAACAAGACTAAGAAAAAATTCTTATCTTAGTCTTGTTTTCCCATTTCTTATTGTGGTTTGATCATTGATTATTATTTTACGTGTTTATGTGAAATCTTTTTATTTATATATATATTTATATATAGTATGAGATGGCATATGAAATATAAAATAAAAACTCCTTCCTACATTAAACAATAAAAAATATTTTTCATTTATCATTTATATCTTAAACAATTAAGCAATTAGTGGAGCAAGGATTGCCTTTGAACTCGGGTAAAAAAGTTCTGGTTTCCATTGAATCAAACGTTATATAAAATTAGGTGTGAATAAATTAGAGAACACAGATAATCAATAGTATGGATTGCAGACATATACACCAATTCTATCAGTAAGCAGTATTTTTAAACAGTGACTAAGGACTAAGTTTGAGTAACGTTTACAAGGTTAAACAATTCAAGTTTTTTATTTTGAAACAATATAAAACATTCTTAGATAAATACATTAAGATAAATTCTAAAACATAATTTAGAATTTAAATAACAAAAATAAAACAAATAATAATAAATAATATCAAATTTTTGAAATTTAAAAAAATAACTACCTTTTGTAGATTGACGAATATTATTGAGTATTTGCTCTCACTGACTTCAAGGAAGCCTCAAGTATGCCAAGCAACCTCCAAACTGACAATATACCCATATTTATACAATTTCTTTAAAAGTTGGTTTTAACGACTTTTTTACTTTACTATAAGTAAAGTATACTGATCATGAAAAAAACTCCATCTTGATTTTGACAGAATTACATGCTTTGAGGTCCCCAAAGTCTTTTTATTACTATAAAGCAAATCCTCATAGTGTAGATGTGCACTATGAGTTTAGTTTGATGCACTATGAATCAACTGTATAGTTAGGGAGCAATTATGAGAAATGGTGAGGCAATTATTAGGCAGGCATGATGAGAAAGTGGCTTTTTTGGCCAAAAATTGTTTTTAGACAATATTTTTTTCTAAACTACAAATTCTAGAGTTGTTTAGAAATTGAAATGTTGGAATTATCTTTGGAGATACAAAAGCAATAACTGAAAAATCCTCAGATTTTAAAACAGGAGTTTATTGTTTTCAATAAAATGTAAAAATTTTGACTTATTCAGTCTGAAAGCTTGTGAGGACGATACAAAAAGCAGGTTAGCCATTGTTTACATAACTTGTAAGAAACATAATTGTAGACCTGTTGAATACTTGCAAATTTAACCTGGTTTATTCCAACACATTTAAAAAGCCTTAGATATGTTTACACTAAGGCACATAATCAACAATATGTTCTTCTAAAATATATTTCCCATATATACCCAAAATTAGATACTATGTATTGGCAAATGTGGAGACTTGATCAAGGATGATATAATAAATTGCCTGTTACTCACCCAGTCATATGGCGACTCGCTTAAGTATTACCTGAGAGAAAATGTCAATGTACAGGTGATTTTATCCATTGATTCAATGAGCTTTACACATATTTATAGAAACCATGTCAACACTGACAAGAGTTTTATAAGTTTTGTCAGCTATATCAAGAATGTTAGAATCAGAAATATGGTTACCTAACAGTTGTAAAAAACTTCTACATACATGACGATGCTATACAAATCGAGCAATACGTTGGTCTAGATGAAATGTGTATTTGTTTTGAAGTAAATAAGAATCAACGCCTAACAAGCAGTAAACAATTAATTAACTGGCCCTGTTCTGAGTCATTGTGTTAGTAGGTGTGGCCCAAAACATAATCTGGACATACTATAGTCACACTATTTGTAGTATTAAAAAATATCTAATAAAAGATGGATTGTAGAGTTTTCTGTAGAGTATTATGTTGAATATTAGAGTCAGTTAATTGTCCATTATATCAATTTAGAAGCCATTTTCTTCTCTAAACCACTGAGTCAATTTAAATTTCAATGTAGTATATATCACGTACAACCAAAAACTGAAAAAGATATCATAATTCTTTAGATGAATCTAAATATCAATTTAACATGCAAGAGATAAAATGTTAAGATTGAATCCGAAAAGTTGCGAACATTATAATAGTCAAAATTGTCAGATCATAAAGAAATTTGACACCATTATTAGTTTTTTAGGGAAGAGATATATAGTTTTTTCATTGAATTACTTTTGAAGAAAGGAGCATAATCGCACATTTTATAAACATTTTTTTATCAAAAAGCCTAAATGTAAAAGTACTATGTTGTGATAAAAATTTTAAGAACTGTTTGCATCGTAAAAGACAATATAAGTCTAAAAAAATTCAACTTAAAATAATTCAAACCTGTCCAACTTGTACAATATGTTTACATTAACAGAAAAATTTTCATCACAGCCAAAAAGATTGATTACAGTTGAAAAGATTTTTAAAATATCTCTCGGCCTGGTCTGTGGGATTACCCGTCCTTCCGGCTTCTTGCGGCTTAAGCCTGTCTTATTTAAGACGTCTTCTCATCCTCCAGTGAAATCCGCCAACTTTGTTTGCTTATCAGGCTTAAGATTTACTTGGAAGAGGCTAGTTGATGCCAGTTAGGAAGCGGACTTAGGTTTACCTCGCCGGTAGCGATGTGGTTAGCGTCTGGATGATTCTCCTTCTTTCTTCACCTATAATTTCTCCATCTTGTAATCTCTGACTCCTTTCTTATACATATACATATATATATATATATATATATATATATATATATATTGGATGACGGGCAACAAGTATAAACAGTTTAATTATAAAAGAAATAGCTTAAAATATAATATGAAATATTCGTTAAGAAGTTAACCAAACATATCAAAATGAGCTTTACATTTCAGTCTACTATATAACTGCATGTGGTTTTGGGCAGAAACGTTAGTCATTTTTTAGTATATCACACCAATTCAGGTAAATAATTCAAAAGTATTTATAAGTATGTATGATATATAGATTTAAATTTGTAATATGAGTATGTTATAAGAATGATATAAAGTATAATAAAATATATGAACATGTAATAGAAGACTGTTTTACTCTTTAGTACATATATGTGAACTTGATGTTTAATTCATTCCATAAAGTATAATGATCATGAAAAAATGTAAAAATGGTTTTAAATAAAAACCGAAACGTTGGCAATGAGATTTTAATTGGAACCTGAAGAATTGACCGAGTCCTTCACGGACCGTTTCTATTTCACGGTCGATACTTTGATCAATATATATATATATATATATATATATATATATATATATACAACAGATTCAATAATATATCGACCGTTTGATAGAATAGGTGTGTTATCTAATCGGGATTCGGTCAAATTTTCTAGGTTGAAAAATCAAACTCTCATTGCCGACGTTTCGGCTTTATTTTAAAACCTTTTTCATAGGCAGAAGTAAGAATTTTTTTAAACTAAGAAAATGAATTTTACATTATTTAAAGGAATAACAATCTTAACCGGACAAAACTTCGACTAGACTCAAAACAGTCTATGCATGTTCGTTTATGCATGTCTTGTTAAATTCTATGCTTATTTCCTTGAAAATGGTCAGTGAGGACCGAAACATGTCGGGCTATGAAAATAAACATGTTGGACAACTTATCTATCTTGTACCATAAAAATGGAGAAAGTGCATTAGAGAAATTGAGAGACTCAGTAGAAAAGTGGTGAAATTAAAAATAGACATAGAATTTAACAAGATATATATATATATATATGAAGAATAGTCAAAATAACACTTGATCTAATAGAAGGATTAATTTACCACAATGAAACTAATTTGGAAACAATGGTCTAAGGCTTTAGAACATTGTTTCCAAATTAGTTTCTTGTAGTAAATTAATCCATATATATATATATGTGTGTGTGTGTGTGTGTGTGTGTGTGTGTGTGTGTGTGTATCTGTGTGTGTGTGTGTCTGTGTGTGTGTGTGAGCTGTTTGTTTGTCTGTGTGTATGGATGTGTATGAGTATATTTAAGAATAGTATATTAAATGCTGTATTTGATCATTTAAATTAGCTGAAACAGAAAGAGTAGAAAATTATTTAAGCAACAGATAAACAAACAGTCTTTGCTAAAACATAATTCAAACTTTATTTGAGTCCATTTAATGTTCATAATTGAAACTGTGCAAAAGTAGTAATATACGTAATAATAAAAGTAATAAAACGTAGTAATAAAAGTAATACAAATTAATTCAGTTGAAATAATTTATTTGCTTGGTTTCTTTTATTTCGTTATAATCTCCAAGCATACTAAGCTATCTAATATATATATATATATATATATATATAAAGAATGGTGTCTAATACATGGTCAATCTATTCTATATAATAAAGTAGGTTTCACTGGTTTGTGATTTGTAATTTGAGCTATAATGCAATGCTTTGGTATAGTAGGACGTGGGACAGATAGATAAGTGGGCTCTGACTTTCACCATCCCACAAATCTTACAAACCTAATTTTTACTTGTCTCTGGCAGTACGATGAGTATTTTTCAAACTACTCTGTTTCTTCTGATTTCTTTAGAACACATCATTTATACATTGCAATTGATTTCAGATGTACTTTGGTCATTTCAAAACTATTTCATTCTTGGTAATTTTAAAATCTATCCTAACCTCTAAATTTGATCATCAACTCAATAGATATTAAAGTAGATAATTTAAAATATTAATTCATGATTAATAACAATCCCTTTATAGTGTGGTGTTTAGTCATCATGGAAAAGTTCAAAAACAAGTCACCATACAAAAAAGAGCTTAATAAAAGCTAACAAGGCGTTTCGGACACTTTTTAGTAATAACCAGTGAAAGTTGGAAAAATTTGATTTTGTAATGAAACATTACAAACAAGTTCTCTTCTCACTCATTCTTTCATGTTCTCTCATTTTCTCCCTTTCTCTCTCTCACACTCACATACCCATAAATTCAAAACCTGGAATTATTTTTAAAGACTAATTATAGGTTCATCAAAAAAAAACTTCAATCCATCAAGTACAAAAAAGTTACCACGGTAACAATTGTCTAGGATTCGACAAACTTATGTCTTGTTGTGTCGACACATCATCTGAATGATGCAGCCTTAGTTTACGTATTTTGTTTGTTATTATTTTATCATATTAAATGATTTAAATAATATAAAATGGAAAAATATTGAAACAAAACACAATTAGTCATAAAAACACTAAACCAGAGGTCCATTTATAAGGAAAAGTTCAAATGCATTACCTATACTTGTATTTACTTAGGAAATGTGGCCAATTTTATATTTTGGTAATATAACTGGAGCTTCATTAGTTAGACAATAACAAGAAATAAACAACAGGGATAGAAGAACAAACAAAACTAGATCAAGAGAGTCTCTATATGGAAGAACAATTGTTTGAGATCAAACCTTATATTTTCGGAGGAAGTGTGGGTTCTCATAAATCTATGACAAGTGGAGAGATATATTTCTACAAACGAGATGCACTGTTAGTTTACTGCTCAAACTATTTCGAGCAACAAAAATGGAAGGTCCAAGCTACACCGAAACCATTGGAATTATAAATTAAGATTTATAAGTAAATAAAAATTAATTATAATTTATAAAGTGTACAATAAATAAATAAATTAAATTAATTTATAATTTGAGCCGCTTATTTTGAAAGTGGCCTAATTCCATTTATGTTAAAATCGAGATATTTAAGGGTTTGCGTTTTACAAAATTTAAAATATTGTCATTTTATTTATCAACTAATTTTTGTTATAAAAAAACTTAGTAATTTTAAATAAATTTTGTACAATTTGCTGCAAAAGGTAAAGATAACGTAAAAATGTAATTATTTAAATAGCTAGCTAAATTTTTTTGGAAAATGGAATTAGGCCACTTTCAAAATAAACGGCTCATTTAAGAAACTGTATAATTCAATTCTAACAAGTTCATATAAAAGATATATATATATATATATATATGAATAATAATCAAAATGACACTTGATATAATATATAATATATATATAATATATATATATATATATATATATAAGTATCAATAATCATCA
Source organism: Hermatobates lingyangjiaoensis (assembly GCA_026182355.1). Lineage (NCBI taxonomy): Eukaryota > Metazoa > Arthropoda > Insecta > Hemiptera > Hermatobatidae > Hermatobates > Hermatobates lingyangjiaoensis. The sequence goes on along the minus strand of JAPFBL010000050.1, from coordinate 2,187,855 downwards.
AACCACAATAAGAAATGGGAAAACAAGACTAAGATCTTTCAACCGTAACAAGCTGTCTTCGTCAGAGTCAAAAACCCAACAGTATTAGTATATAAAAAGATTTCACATAAATACGTGAAATAACAATTCACGAAGAGGAAGACTCCTTGTTACGGTTGAAAGATCTTAGTCTTGTTTTCCCATTTTCTTATTGTGGTTTGATCATTTATATATATATTATATGTGTATAAAACGAGATATACAACGATTTAGTGTGTCTCTTTTTGCTTTAATGTAATTTTTAAAAAACAAGGGCTTTAGTGTCAATAATAGATAAGCTAAATCTCCTCAGTAACAATTTCAAGGTAAGATTAAATATAATAAAATACTTGCAGCTGTTTTTATTTTCAAAAAAGCTACAGCTTTTTAATTTTTAATATAAAGGTATGTTTTATTTTACTCATTTTTTTACTATAAGTTGCTAACCTTAGGAAAGATTAATTTGTGATGATAATGTAATGTTTAACTCCGTAATGTACGAGTAATGTAATACGGAGTTAATTACAGTATAAGGAAATTGTTGATTATCTCTAAATGCATTGATTGTCATTGATATTGAATCTACTGATTATCACTGTGTTTAATTAAGTAAATAACTATAAAAAAAAGTTTGCAGGAAAATAGAATTCTTTTAATTTAAATGTATTTTTATATTCTTGTTGCCTTCACTTCTGCAAAAAATAGCTTTATTTCATTTCATCTGTATTTCAGCAAAACTTTAATCAAACAGGATAAATGATAAGAGTCTAAAGAAAAGTGAGGTAGTAGTTATTTATTCTATTGTTTCTATACTTCGTACAATTGAGTAAACATGAATTGTATGTTCATCATTATGTAACACTTTTTGTGAAAATACGGTTTATTGTATTTGGTTTTAAAAATTTTTTCCTTTACGGAAGGAAGGAAATAGTTAAAAGAAGGAAATAGGAAGGAAATAAACTATTTCCTTTTTCAAAGGAAATAGTTTATTTTATTGTAATTTTACTTTATTATTATTGTACTTCATTATTATACGAAGTAGAATATAATAAGGCGATTACGAGATTTTGACAAATTTCGATGATTTGCTATTTGAAATCATTTTTGATGATGTCTGAGACTGTGTGTGCGTGTGGGTGGGTGTGAAGGTTGTTGGATGAGTGAGTATGGATCAAAACTTCCATGATTATGCTACAGTTAAATCCGTTTCGTTGATCAAATTTATATTCTTCCAAATAGAGGTATATAGTTTTGTGCACTATTACTTCATAGAAAATTCAAATTTACTGCTTGAAATGTGTTATTGGACATCTTTTTTTTTTCTGAAAATTTTTCAGTGCATCTTTTTTCTCTAATATGACATCACTGCGTTATAAAAGTTTTATAATCAGGTTATATTACTAAATTAAATTGTCTTTTTTACTCTAAACATCAAGAAAGCATACAAAAACGATACAAAAAATAATTAAAATATCAAAAGAAAGTTGAAGTAAAATTAAATACTAAAGAATGACATTAAGTTGAAAACTATTCAAAACAGTACTTGCACTATTATTTCAAGGTTTACATGATATATGTGAATTGCGTACTGTACCAAAAGTAAAACTGTTTATATCGAAAACAACTGTCATACTAATACCGGCCATGATGAGTTTTACGGAAGGTATTTGTCTGTTTGGGCGTGGCACCTCTCAAGAGGAGGTCACCATTCCTATGTATACTACACTCTACCGTACATCTGCTTAATGTGTGTATGAACAAGGTACGGTAATGACATGATTTTACTACATACACGTCTACTACAAACTATCACAGAACAATAAAAACATTCAAAAATCGATACTATCCATGGTATGTTTCATGGGCCAGTTAACGTTGACTACGTAAAAGTGACTCTAAATAACAGCAGTTATTTACAATTTCCTTAAGTCGTATTGTAAATAACGACAAAAAGTACTTAACATTTACATCTAAATGAAATATAGTTGTTTATGGAACTCAGACATTTGAATGTAAATAAGTGATTTTTCACTTTCTTAAAAGTTTATTCTTTAGCAGCTGTTACATCTTATAAGTTTGGCAAGGTCTCTACAATTATAACTATAATATTCTCAAGGAAGAAGAGAAAGGCCTAAAACAGAAGAGAAAGTTTTTGTTCGTTGATAAACTAAAACTCGAAACTCAACAGTATTGATCGGAAAAGTTTGCTTCCCTTAATAGTAATTAAAATAGCATAGAAGGTTCACGAATTACTTAACAGGCAAGCTATTTTCTGTCTGCTCCCCATTTCTGACTTAGTGTTCAGTTCCTCTCAAAAGCCAACAAAGTCTGACTTCTTATGCAAAACAATTCTATTTCCCCTTTATATCTTATTATATCCAAATATGGTTCATCAAAATAAGACATACACAATCTCAATCATAAAACTGAGTCAAAATTTTAAGCGATGACATTTCGTGAAGAATATTTTGTAAAGCTATCAATAATGAACTTCAAGTGGTGTTAAAAATTGTACACGACACAAGTTAAACTTCTTTAACATAAGATTAATTACAAATTATTAACTAACATAATTAATTATGCAATATCATGCTCTTCGACTCTTTGAAAAATACTTCGCTAGGTGAGTACAGCTAAAAGTTGCAGACAGCGATTCTGTAACTTCCAAAGTAATGAATCTGAACCATTTCTTCAGCCTTTTGACCATACCATAATAAAGTAGAATAGGTTGAATTTGTTAATGTGATGGCTTTTGCCTCATTACGAGAGATCAACTGCACCCTCGTAAATGAGGAAAACGAGACAGTTCTTGTGAAGCGCCTAAAGTTGACATAACGGACGGGGCTTCTACGGTCTACATAAATAAAAGAATGCAGATAAAAAATAAAAAAGAAAAAAGGAAGAGTAACAGATATAGGGAGTTGGAATAGATAAAAGAGAATAGATATTAAGAGAAAAAGTAACAGCAATAATAAAAGGTATAGTGATATGGAAGAAGAAACATCCAAACGCTAACCACACCTGGTCAAACAAACCTTAGTCCACCATAGATGGCTCCAAAAAGCAATAGGTAACGCCTAATAAGCAATAAAGTTCTCAAAACCCAATGATTAAAGAAAAAAGTCTTAAGACGCCAGCAGGACGAAGAAAAGGGGTTGGGGCGAAAACCTATAAGAAGCACACGAGCAAGCAAACTTTCCAGGCAGCTATCCAAAAACACAGCATCCCAAAGAAGCAACTAAATGTGCTAATGTGCTGCCACAGTGAGAAAGAGACTTGTAAAAGTCAGGTGGTAGCCTCAAAAGGCCGAAAGGACGGCCATTACCCCAGTTCAGAGCACAATTGAATGGATTTTCCTCCTGCAAACCTCAACCCAGAGGCAACCCATCCAACCGCATCGCGCAAGAGATCTTGAAAAAAAAGGAAACGAAAGTCTTGAAAAAAGACAGGCGTTAGCTACGTTAGACTTATAAGGACGGACGACCCGCCAAGATCCACCCGCCAACGCTACCCAAGGTTAGCCATGCGCCTAGTTGTGCCTTTCTTAGTTCATGCCATGAGGGAACAACTCCCCATCTACGTTACAGTGATTTTTAATATCAAATGTAAACGTTGTCAGCGTGCTTGCCATTTGTACTGAAATGCCGAGACATGAGTTGCTATTATGATCCTAGACTTGATGTTGGACATAGAGAGTCTGGTGCACGCCGTCCCTCAGAGACCACGGTCTTAACATCACTACACGTAATGAAAACGGGCTTCATTTTCAAATGAGCCCAACATGACGTCTCTAGAGAGCATGAAGGCATATAAGTGTGCTTGTTAAAAACAAACGATTGTAGGTGTTTGTAATTTGAAAACAAAGTTTGCCTGTAAATATGTAGAGGTATGCAGATGTTCATTTATTATAATACATAACAAGTTATAATAAGATATTTATGTATTATTCATAATTATAAAGGTGAATTATATCCGTCATTAATAGCTATTGTTTTTCTTGTATTTAATTTTTTATTAAAATTATTTTCATTTAAGTATTTTTATTATAATTCCCGTTATTATATAACGAAACGCTGATATTTTTTGTTGTGGAGGGTGAATGAAAAATTCATGACTCACTACAGCTGTCAGAGTTGGTTTTCTATATATTTTAAATTTTACACTTTGTCTGTATTTTTCAATTGTTATGAAAAAAAGGTTATTTCTATGTGTCAACTATTCTTAGATATTCTATTTTTTCCGTGTTAACGCCGGGTTCAAACCTAGTACTGTAGATTAAGTGGTAATTCCTCTGTTAATTGTGAGTTAAAATTCAACTTGATTATAACAAAATTCTTATTATTTATTGTTATTAATGTTAAAGAAATATAAATAAAAGGAAATATTATAAACTGTCTAGATAATAACATTTAACATGATATTTGTGATATTATAAAGGGCGAGTTTTGCATTTTGTGTTCAAAGATATAATGGAGCTGAAGACAGGTGTTAAAGGTCGGCTCATTAAGAAAAGGGTGGTAATTAACAAGGAAGCGGGAGAAGAAATATGAGTTCGGAGGCGAGATAAGGGTGTGCATGGACTGAATTAATGCAGACGACGTCTGTTATCTGTATGTAGAGACTAGGTAAAGCAGCATGCAGGAGGTGACGCTGGTCTTTCCCAACTACCTTCTAACCAACCCCCGTACTCTGCAAGGGTCTCAATAAACACATCCGACCTCTTACAACCTTATGTTCTCAATAAATGCCTACTCCAATCAACCAAAATTAGGCAAAATTTGACATTTTAACACCGACAATCATAGTAACGTTTACCCATCATAATTAAAATTGGTGGCAGCAATAGAGATGTACTTTCCACAATTGGAACCAGCTCTGAAGATACAATTCTATAGACTTTCTTTGGTAAAATCAAAAATTATAACTCCATGTTAATTGCAAAAAGTTGAAACTTTTTCTCTCTAGAACAGCATGAAAGGAGTGCTGTGTTGGAGTTGGGGAAAATTTCTTGAAATATACCCTCTTTTATCTTTTTACCCTCAATAAAATGGTGGAATAAACCTTTTTAAATAAATTAGGTCTCTTATAACTTCTCACAGTATTCATTGGCAACTTTTTTTATTCTGCATGGACTTATTTAAATAAGGGAATATAGAAAAATTAGCATTTCCGATTCATTCTCATTTGTTTCTGCAATTTTTATCTGTACAATGTTTATTGTTCATGAATATTAGTACAAGTAAAATGAAAATTAGAAATGAAAAACGAAATATGTTCGTAAATAATAATTTTCAGAATAATATTCATATTAAATTATTTTTTAAGCCATATTATTTACTTATTTATTTTTTAAAAATTAATATAAATAATAAATTAGGGTCAATTACCTTAGCTATTCATTGTACTTTTGTAATTTTACATTTATTGTTTTATACATCAATTATACTTGATTACCTAAAGATAGCATTAATCTTTAATCATTACTACTCCATTACAATGATTTATTTTACGAGTGCCCAATATCACGACCATTATCACGAGCAAAACTGACCATTATTTCGTGTTATCATGATTTATACTTTTGAGTAGATTGTGTCTTTATAGTCAATTTTTACTAGACTTTATTATATTTATCTAAAGAATTACTTACTTCTCTATTATCTTTCACTAACTTATTTCTTTTTGTTTATTTCTTTTATTTTCTTGTCAGTAATTCTTTTTTTTAATGTTTCTTCTATAGTCGTTCAAATTCAAAATATTTCGTGCCTGTAAAACTATATTAATAATGTAGGACTCATTTTATGAGTATTAGTTATTATTAAGTATCATAAAAACAATTCATTCATGCTTTCTATCTGTATTTAATTGTTAAATTTATATTTTTGAACATTTTAAATTTATTTAAATTCTGAAATGACATTTGAATGATTTTCTTGTTTCATAAAAATTTGGAGTGACCAACACTCAACTTTAGTCTAAGTAAACATCTTATCAAACTCGTTGACAAAGTAAAGTTTTCAATTTACTTTAATGTAGCCATGGTATCGAACAGGGGTTCTCAAATTCAGGTGTGAAATTCACCCCCAAGGATTGAGTTTTGGGTTTTCAGAGGCTGAAATCTGACTGTAGTAAGTTCACAGTGTGGTGAATCAATAGGCTTTGACCTCTTGACTATAAATTAAAAAATACTATTTTGATTGAAATGATATTTTATATATCCATCAATATTTTTATATAGTATTTAATTTATAACATTCTATTATAAATATAGTCCATGAAAAGTTATATATATATATATATATATATATTTTTCTGTGTCGTGCTTTGTGTAATTTAAAGATATATATAGATATATATAAGTTTCACGGTGAATCACAAACACAGAACTAAGGAACAAACACACTTACTGTCTCTAATTTTCGGTTGAACCGTCATCAGGAGAGTTGAGATAGGGACACCAAGCGCCCTTGTGAAGCGACGGTTGGAGGTCTCCAAAATTAGAGACAGTGTGTGTGTTTGTTTGTGATTCACCTTGAAACGTTTGTTGTCCTTTTGGATCATTTTCTTGTTTACAATATACATATATATATCCAAATTTTTGGAACTATACTATACCATTAAAAAAAAAACAGACTAGTTTTGGTTATTCCTTAACCATTTTCAATGTGAAACTCTGGCCTGCCAGTAATACCACTGTCAATTTATAACATGTAAATTTAACCTTTATAGGTTGATTTAACTTGTAGATTTCACATTGAAAATGGTTAGGAAATAACCAAAACTAGTCTGTTTTTTTTAATGGTGTAGTGTGTTTCCAGTGTATATGTAAAAAATAAATTATGGATTATGAAAGTAAATCGTTTGGTGAACTGGTTTATTCTCTTCCCTGCCAGTGGATGTGATTAATTAGAAAGTTAGAAATAGTATCCAGAAAATACGAAAACTAAAAATCCGAAAGAAATGTAATGAAATATATATACTCTGAAAATGGATATCATTTAGAATACACTTTTTGAAAAAGACGATTTTAGAAAGAAAGCGGGAGATGGAGTGAAACTGTGATAAATGGCAAGAGGATTGAATGAGAGGGGTTCAAGCAAAGTTATTAATAGTAATATTTAAACTTATATACAAATAAATATTTATAAAAACAGTATATAAATCTATAATGATTAATTAGTATAAAATAATAATAATTAATGCATAGAAGTAAATTTGATTAATTTTCTTAGTTGTTGTTTCTTTATTAGCTTATTTAGTTGGCATTCACTTGTAACTTAAATTTATTAAGTTGTTTTTCACTTGCCCTGATATTATTAAGCTGAGGACCAGAGTTCTCAAGGACTCGTGTTCACAGTAGCCCAATTGTCCTGTGGGTGTAATGTACATTTCTTGCTCATATAACTACTTAAGATTTTAAACTCTTTAAAAAACTTTATAATTATTTTTAGGGAGGCACCTCTTACTTCTTTAAATTCCAAGTATGAATTTTTAAAAATATTTAACAATTTTAAGTCGATTGTCTTACAATCACACAAAATATGTTTGGAGGTTTCCTCTTGTTGTAGACAAGTCTGCAGTCTCCATGATGCTAATTTCAGTTTATACAAATGGAATTCGAGAGGAAATTTCCAGTCAGGCATTCCAAATACATTTACCCATCCTAATAAAGATGGTTGTCTTTATTTAATGGATATCGTAGTCAGTTTATATTTTTGTTCTTCTCTGTTCATTTATATATGTATCAAACTGCAAAAAAAAATATATAAAGGACTAACACAACCCACTTCTACATTTCAACTGTCGTCATCATCAGGAGTAGAAATGGCTTATGGAAGAATCAGACAAAAACTGACAAGTGGAAAGTCTGCTTTATAAAACAGTACTGTTACTAAATGAGGAAGTAAAAAAATAATAGCAATGACGAAAGGGATGAAAATTAGTAAACTATGACAAAGAAAGCAAAGAGAAATAAATAATACTTCATAAAATAAGATAAAAATCATACCAAGGAGACAAATATGCTCATTTTCTCAAGCCCTTAAGGTAATATAAAAGATCTAATCAAAGATTTGATTATGGAAGCTGTCATTAAAACTAAAGCCCCTGAGGATTTATACGAATAGCAATAGGAAGCTTGCTGCGTTGACCCACAGAGGCATTATGCAAGCTCAGCATAGTTAAGCTCAGCGGACATAAAAGGCTTCTTAGTCAGGTATATCTTAATTAGTTTTTGGGGCAATATTCTCTCGAGGAATCAGCATTGGAGGGCAAATTTCTCAGTCCCTTAGCCCCCTCAAGAAAAAATATATATTTTCTTTAAGGAAAATACGAGTGACAGAGTGGAGTGGTTTATGCTATCATGCTGTTCACTCTATTGCTTGCTTACATAATGCTACTGAAATATTAGAACTCTAAAAAATTATAAAATGGTATTGCATAAGAGAGAGAGACGGACAGACAGATAGAATAGAGAAATAAATAAACTTTTACTATAAAATAATAACAATGTAAGGATAGATATTTACATGTGGCTTCGTTGTTGATAAATTCATAGAAAGGGTTAGTGAAAAAGTATCTTGTACAAGCACAACCAATGTACTTAGGAAACTAGATGGAAGTAGCATGCCTGTATTCTAAGTATAGAATCACTCTCTAGGTAGTTATAAAATCTGTACACTAGGCACTAAACTTTCATTAAAGAAAGAGGTGTAAGTTAGCAAAGTGATTGAAATTACAGTATTATCGAAAAGGAAGGTTAAGAAAAATCTTTTTCCTCTGTAACCAACCGTTAGAAACAGTACATTACTCTTCCAAAAAAAAAAATAATGTTTTTATTGTTGTAGCATCATGGAAGAAAGTAAATGAGAGAGTACCTTACGCAAAAGATTGCGTAAAAAAGTGGCATATGAGTCCGTTTATACACAGACTATGGAAAGCTTCTATGGAAAAAACTCCCAGGTATTGAGGTCCAGTGTGAGTCTCTATTAAGAAACTTTATCCAAGAATAAGACGACAATGATAAATTAATATCCTTGTAGACTACGACTGATATTAAAAGTGTGAGAGAAATGCATGCTCATCTCACTTATAGATACAGAAGAATACTAAAACTAAAAAATTAATTTAATTGATTCGTTAAATATTTTTATTAATCTAAAGAGTTAGTTAAAAAGTTATTTAACACTTTCTGTCCTATTCATATACATTATTCTTCCATCCATTCGTGAAAGCATTTTTGATTATGGACAATAAAATAAAGAATAACTCAAAATTCTTAACTTTATAACGAGGAAGCAGTTAGCTTAGTTCCAGAAAAGTCACGAACAACACTTTATCATGATTATTAAATTCACCCAGCATATATTGCTTTGAGCCTAAAAGTAAAATGAAAAGATTATTTTTAAAGGATTAAACTTTATTTAAATACATTTTCACCTCCATTAAAATACAACTCATCACACATACCATGTTAACATTAATTATTATGCGTTATTAATTATCAACATTTATTTTAACTCAACCCAAAATAAAATGTCATAACTAATGCATATATCTTTCAATGCATTTAAAATTAAAAAGAAAATATATGTATGGTTACGAATATATGTGGTTACGAAGTATGTAATCTATACATATTTATTTGTATAATACCAATAAATCTATGTTACTTTTAAACATTTAATATCTCTGTAGTCATTTCTGACCACGCAAGATAAAAATATATTCTATATTGGAGGTTCCCTTAGCTGAATGTAACGATTTATTGTCATAATATTTCCCTGCGATAATCAGTTTAAAAATTTTCCTTTATGTCATAATCAGTTTAATGTTAATTTTTTTAAGTTATCAGTTTTTTGTTCTTTTTAGCAACGGTTTAGTTAAAAAAACAGATCTGTGCGGCCACAGGTGCGCACAAGTAAAATCCATGAAGAATTCATGTTATGTCAGAATGTTGCAAGGCTAAATCCATGCAATAACAACAGCGGCGTACGTTACTCTCTACTTAAATTAATTATAGCATCCAAATATTATTCCCATGCTTGTTCTATTATTTCTTTTGAAATTTCTTTATTGTTTGATTACTTCTTTGTATTATTTTTGTGAAATAAATATAATTTCACTTGTCACTCCTCCTAAATCTCACTCCTACATTTCACCTCAAAACACCCTTTCGGCAGATGCTATAATTATTATTATTATTATTATTATTCTTTTTTTCAAAAATCCAGGGTTGTTAAGAAAGGTTGAATTAAGGACCTTAAAAAAAGTTTACTTAATTTTATCGAGATGAATGGTAAATAGAAGATCTTTGAGAGTTACAAAAGAAAAAAGGCAGGAAAAATTAAGAAAAAAAAATTAGAGAATAAGGCAATGATTAAAAAGTTAAAATTTTACATTTTGTCATTCATCATTCACATGATACATCATTGCATGACATTAAGTCATGTATAAGATAATCATCAGTGGTATTTTACATTAGCTCATTCCATCACCTGTGTTTCATCATCAAGGTTTTAGCATAGATTTACTCAATATAAATTAAAAAAAAATTTAATACTTGGGTATATTATGAGCTTTGAAATTTAGACTCAGCTAGACATTGAATTCGTTCCACATCTGGAATTATAACTCGAGTAGCAGCAAGCATTATCGTATACGTTATTTTTATGCTTAATCTTGCATAATTTGAAGTTTAATAAGTATTTTCAAAGTATGTTATATACTTAAAGTAGTTTTTTGTCTAATTATTCTATGAATAACAAGTTCCATAAACTAGTTATTATTTGTCCTTTACTATAAATGAAGTATAGTGATCATGAAAAAAACTGACATCGAAATTTGTGTGTCTGTGTCTGTGTCTGTGTCTGTGTCTGTGCATGGGTGGGTGGGTGAGTAGTTGCATATCCAAAATTTTGTTTCTACGCTGCAGCATATAATCTTTGATGAATCAAATTTATTTGTTACACAAAAATGTTTCTTATAGTGTAAATGAACTCTATTGTTTTGGGGTCAATATTGCGTGTTGGGAAAGTCACTTTTTTAGTCAAAATGTGTTTTTATACAATATTATTTCCCCTTAAACTGCAAAGTATAGATTCTTAAACTGTTGAGACCGTGACAAATTAATATCTGAAAAGATCCTCAGATTTTTAAAACATCTAAAAATACTACTGTTTCTAAAAAATGTAAAATTAACAACCACAGTTCTAAAAAATGTTCCCATGCAAGTGTCCTATCGAGTCTGTTCTTGTGATCAGTTGTAGATTACCTACTGAATCTATGTAAATGAATGAAATGTTTTGTCAGTACATTTCTTAGAATGCATTTGTTTTGTAATAACTGTAAATAGGTTGCAATTCCAAACTCTGTCTACGGCAGGAATTGAAGTGAGTGAGACCAAGTGTCACATGGTCAACTATATGGTACGTTGCTTGTCCAAGAGTCATAGGTTCCAATTCTCTGATCTTCCATGCACCTGAAGAACAGACAGACAGCTGATGGAGTGTATAGAGGGTCACTTACTTGACACTGTACTAATAAATATATTTTTTCCTATTCTATAATTTTTCTAATAATATTTTGAAATACTACGTATCTCTGAATATTTGTAAAATACCCGGCAAAGACGGACACGCTAGCACTGCTAGTGTATAACACACACATATGCATCCGTATATATAAAATAAAAAGTTTTCCTGTCTGTCCGCTACAGAAATAAAACTGGAGACATTTAGATAAAAAGAATCATATGGATGTTATATAACTCTTTTCGGGGAAACTAACTACGGTAGTTTTTTGGCATCTATAGCCTATAACCAAAACGCAGGGCATAATCTACTGCCCGAGCAATGCCGGGTAGATCAGCTAGTATTCCATATAATGATGGTTATAATACACAAGAATATCCATAAGACATACAGGAGAAGAGTAAGGGTGAAGCCTACTCTCCATTAATTGTTCAAGGATGGGTAAACGAGAATAGTCTGGGTACAAATCTACCTTAAACAGTTCTTATAACTTTTTAAAGGTATAAGATTACACCTTTGTAATAAAGATTACAGAAGCCATCCACACTGGCAAAGAAAACAAAAGTACTGCTTTGCTATAAGAGATTATTTCGTAAAAAATGGATTCCTAACACTTCTTAGGTTAGGGCCATCATTCTGCGCTAACTCTGTTAGTATGAGACTGATAATAAAAACTTTTTTAATTAAATTACACGAATGTAATTATCTTTTCCTATTGAAGAAAAAATGAATCCATTCGAAAATGATTTAAATAGAATGGATAATTATGTTTATCATTACTTTATTTACATCAGTGTATTACTTCAAATACTTTAATGAAGCATGGCTTATTCTCAAATTGAATTAAACTAAAATTTGATAAAGAATATTTGCAATTACAATCATGGATATAAAATGTAAACAAAGAGGAAATAAGAGCTCACAGAACAAGCACGGATTATATTTATACAGCAGATTTTTATCATCGACCTCTGTTTTTATTAAATATTAATTTTTTTTTCGCTCTTAATACAGCTGGCAAGCAATGCAACATTTGGAAATATACCCCTATGGTGATAGTAGTTTTAACGAATGCACTCCAAATATTTATGGGTGGATTTTTCTAGAATAATTTTGAATTTGTTATTTTTTTTCTTGCCTAACTTGTTCTGGAGGTAAAAAGAAGGAGGGAGAGGGCTATATCTAGAGCTCAAATCTACTATGCCAATATCGAGTCTCGGAACTGCGATAAACGCCATCCGCAAGGCCCAAATCTAACATCATACCATCCCACATCAACTTTTATCACCCTTCGACGAAATAGTTTAAACAACACCTATAGGAATCATTCCTCTTTCATCAATAGCATCATGTTAGATTATTGACAATAATGTTACCATACGCTATCAGTAATATTAATAATATTCTTATTACTACAACTGGGAGCCCAGCACTATGTGCGTAAATGCATTTCACCTCCTTACCAAAAAAAAAAATACTACAACCACTAATTGGGATTTTGACAGATATTTTGATTAAAAAGAAAACAGCAAATCTTACCTTAAGTGCGATTAATACAGCGATGTACAATAATAACTTATTTATTAGTATAATTTGTTATAGGAATCTTATAATGAAGCACATCATACAATGTGAACTAAATCAATAACGTTCATAATGTTCAATGTAAAATATTCTAATATTTAACTAGAATATAGTCACTAAAAAATGATTCCCTTATCCAAGGAATTTACTCAATTCTAATTACAGTAGTTTTGTTATACTAGATAGATAACTATGTGCATTATGACAGGCAGAGATGTATGTCAGGTCTTAGCTGGCACCAACAAAACTAACTGTAGTACTCATTCTAGCTCATCTGAGTACAATAATTAAACACTCTCTCTCTCTCTCTCTCTCTCTCTCTCTCTCTCTCTCTTCTCTCTCTATCTATCTATCTATCTATCTCTTTTTGTCTATCTCTATCTCTCTATCTCTCTCTCTCTATCTATCTCTCTCTCTTTATCTATCTATCTCACTCCCCCTCCCAATCTTCATATATATATTAGCTAGAAGAACACTACTCGAGGACACTAGCCAACTTTCTTAAACCTATAACTATCAAAGTGGAGGCACACATGAGGATCGGGAAGTTGGAAATACTAAAGTATAAGAGTTCTGTTTTTGAGTACAATGGGTATGAGTGGCTGCTGCACTCGAAGTACTGCACTACTATCTAAACACAATGGACCGAAAAGTGAGTCATTCTGTTAAGTTTTTTTTTATCATACTTTATATATGTGTCACATATATATAAAATACTATTTAAAAAAATAGTGATTAGTAAAATTAGTAATAGTAATAAATGTTCATAAAATGTAAAGACTAATAATAAATCGAAAACAGATTGGATGTTGACAGAAGATATAATCTATAAGATTTTTAATTGACCGGTTAAAAACCTTTTGACCATCTGTATCCTTGACCTACAATAACTGCAGAAGTTTTATCATTTTTCGACTATGCCCTTTCTCTCAAAAATAGAAATCTATTGATCCACTCCAACTTTCCAGTCCTCATTTGTACCACAAGTTAGATAGTTGTAGGTAAAGGAAGTAATTCTCTTTAAAAATTTGCTTTAAAGGACATACATAATGTGCAGGTCTTTATGCTTTATTCGATTGGATTAAAACTTTATCCAATCTTTATTTATATAGATTTGGATTAAAATTGTATGACATTCAGATCTGTAATGTATTTTTTCTCGCAGAGAAGTTTTGCTTCCACACATGGCAGTGAGTTCTCTATGTGAGCAAAATTTTGTGGACGTCGTTCTTGCCTTACTTGCTCTATTCTAACAAACACACTCATTTCTCTTACATTACATAACACTAATTTTTTCCTTCCAGTTGTTTACCTCCAAAAACTTTATCTACCGTTTGGGGCATATTAAATATGAATAATTTTTCGTAGGCTAGGCTTCCTCCTGCAAGCTAATCCACTTTATGAACTGGCATAGAGCTTCTGCCAACATCCAACTGACCTACCTATTTCCTTCTCTAAACCTGCAGACTCTCCTTCAATTAATAATTCAGAGTACAGATCCTGCCCTGCCCTGTGACAGATTCCCTCATAATAAAAATATCAATCTAGGAGTCTCCGAGGTAGTCCAAATTTAGTTCCTTAATCCAGCTAGTTTGAAAGTGAATGTATAGTCCCCAGATATCATTCAATATTTTCTATTTTTTTAATAATACATCTATAATAAATTTGTTTAATAATAATTTTTTTAATAATTTATTTATTGTTTTTTATTTTATCGGAAATTGACTCAGAAATAACTCAGAAACAGGTTTTGATTAAAACAACTGCTCTTCAGTTGAACTGAAACGAGTGAAATCGAGGATCTCATGTAGTATTAAGAAGGAAAGACGACAAGAGAAGTAGTTTAAAGGGCATAAAAGAGAAGCAAAGTAACAAAGGGAGGGCAGGTCAAGATAAACAAAAGAATTAGAGAAGAAATAAGTAAATTACTCTCTGCTGTTATCAAGCTCTGTACACAAGGCTTTTGTTCTCGTTAGGACTGAGTCTTCTTAAAACTCGCCTACCCCAATTTGAAGCTGTCTTCAGGAAAGCTGGTTAATTATTCTTTTCTTCTGCCTATCACTTCTACAATCCAGTAATTAAGTTATATCTTGTTGGTTATCGTTTCCAATTTGAAAATAACTTTTAAAAGAAAAAATTGGAATTGGCGCGAGTAATTGACAATCCTCCCTCCTGAGTAATTTTTCTCATGTTCTTTTTCTATTTAACAATTTCTGGATAATCAAACTAAATGGTTCTGATATTTTGAAAATATATTATGGTTCTGTATAAAATCTATGAATAAAGATGACCTTCAAACTGAATTAAATTAATTAGGGCCAATAATAATTAAAGCAATCTAATTAGTAATAGAAGAAAAAATACAATGTCAATTCATATATGTCCTTATCCATTAAATCCCTAGAGCAATTCTTTTTTCTGTTTAACACAACGCCCCTCCCCCCCCCCCCTTTACTACCTTAAACCCATTATTATTCTATCCATCCCAAAAGTGCTATAATATTTGCTTTTAGACAATGTTTTTAGTGCATTGACAATTTTTTCTCCAAAATTATCTACATTACTTTGCTTATCATTTATTTTCAAAATACCTGTCTTCCCTTTTTCCTTTCGCAACACCATCATATGAGAGATCGGATTTCACTTATTTCAGTTCAAGTGAAAACTTGCTATTACGGTAACGATCTTAGTGCTTCTGAGGTTTAGATTTTGATTATTTTTTTTACCCGTTCTCTCTGTAATCTCATAACATGTATTTATAAAGTTTTAGTTCTATATGTCGTTTTCATCATATATTTTGGCCTGCATTTACTCTTCATTACTTCATTTTTACTGATAAAGTGTAAAATTTACATTTTATAATAAAATGTAAAATACATATTCATTTGTTATTATTAAATTTACGCAAGTTTTACATTATTCAAAATGTAAAATTGTTCATTTACATTAAAATGTTTTGCAGTTACTGTAGACTGTAACATAGTTTATTTCTTGGAGTTTTTTTTTTTTTTTTGATATCTCTATATTGATCAGGAGACCGGGTGATAATTCTTATAACTCCCTCCTTGATGTAATTTTAAATCTATCAGGAAGTTTGCGTCACACTATTCTGCAGTTTATTAAACTTGAACGGTCCTAATAATTATGGTTAGGAAATACAAAAGGTCAGTTGAGGGTCCCTTTTCAGAGTGGCTGAGGTCTGTCGTGTTACGGCTAGGTAGAGGGAGATGATAGTGAATGGTCAGAGTAAACGGTAGAGCAAATGCTGTGTGGATCTGAATGGTCTTATACTGGCAGACCTTGTCGGGAGCCTAGGAGTTATAGTGTTATTTTTTTATTCAAATTTTCATTAATGAGTAAAATTTGTAATTAGTAAAAAAAATTAAACAATTGGAACAAGAACAAACAAATTAAACAAAAATGTAACAATTAATCTTTAAGACTAAACGTTTGAATGTGATCATTGGTGTGGCGGTGAATTGCAGATAGTGAATTTTCCTAAACTTCAGGTAAATTTTTGATATGTAGCTCAACAGGGATGTGGGAATTATTTCATTAATCATTTGGTTCAAAAAGAACAAATATAACCACGCTAGAAGACATACTTTTCACTAATACTATTATATGGGGGAACATATCGAATTATCTCATTGCTCTCACGAGCTGTTTCGAACAGGTTCTAGAGCCATTCAAGAGCCTACTAATTGGTAGGCAGAGGTCAGGTGTGACCACCTATTAGCGTACTTGTCCTTAGTACTCACGTCTGGGTGTTTAAATCTTAGATATAAACTGAATTTTTAATGTAGGAAAATATTCAATACGCTCTCCCTTGAAGAGGGCATGATCTATACTAATATACTTCAGTAATTTAAAAAATTGGACTTCTGATGTAGAATAAATCCTCTGCTATGGCTAGCTTACAACTAAATTAGGTGCCAATTAACAAATTATACACATTTTGGCCTTCAAAACACAAATGTGATTGATAGAAAAAACAATAGACAAACTTTGTTTAAGAAAACTTTTTCAAATATTGCCACATTCATTTTTATGTATTAATTTAATTATGACTCCAAACAAACTTTTTTATCGAGATAGTTTCTTTTTTGCTTACAGGTTAGAATGGTAGACGAAAAATGACAGTGACTGGTCTTCAGAAGTGTGAAGAAAAAAAATCCAAGAAGAAAGTGACAATTGAAGAACCTCAGTGGTACTCCGACAAAAAAACGTCTTGGTGGACCAAAACGACGTCTGCTTTGCGTGGGGTATTCTCCAGGACACAACAGGAGACCTCGCCTCACAACGAATTTGCGCAGGTTACAATTTTTTCACAAAGTATTCATTAGCATAACGATAAGGTTTGAGTCAGTATCTCCCATTTAAAGGACCAACGACCAACGACCAACGAGAGTTTCCGTGTAATGCTGCACGTTGGAGTCAGGCAGTTCCAAGCCAGAGGCTTTCACCTGCTTGTCTATTAGTACTGCTTTACTGTGCAGGTCTGTCAGGTAAGTAGGTATGTTAGTTTCTGTTCTGTCTAGGGTGAGTATGTTTCGTGGTCGGATGGTCTTTACAGTACTAGAGTCTGTTGTGCGTTTGGTGATCCAATTATTCAGAGGAGGATGGGTTCAGGGAATTTAGGTAAAAGTGTTCTTACTAGCAGGTTAGGGTGTAAGGGAAGTTTTCTGTCTTCATTGATAGTCACACGCCTAATGTAAGTTTCTATTGATTCCATCCTTAGATCACGCTGGATATCGATATTTCTTGCATAGAAAGGAGCATTGGCTATAAGGCGAGCGCACTTGTTCTGGACAATCTGGAGTCGTTTTTTATTCGTTATCGCAGAGTTGTACCAGATGGAACACCCATAGGTCATGGTAGTTCTTATAACCGCCTTATAGACGACCTCCTTTACCGCATGAGGAGTATCCCTTGATTTAAGGATGGGATACAGATGACACAACAACGCTGTGCCCAGCTTTTGTTTGGCTTTTAGATGAGATTTGAAAGTTAGTCCGCTGTCCAGAATAACTCCCAGATAGCGGACTTCCCTTGTAAATGGAATGCTGATTCCATCAATGAAGACAGGGGCAGGATGACGGGTCGAACCTTTACTGAATCGGATATATCGGCTTTTACCCGGGTTGATCCGCAGTCGCCAGTCAGAATACCTCTCAGTCAACCTATCTATGTAACTTTGCAGCTTCACGATAGTGTGACTGAGGCATGCCGACTTAAAGGCAACCGCATAAAAGCCAACAAAGGTCAGGATTTTTCTGGATGAGTTGGGATGTAGAACTGGAGGAGGTTTAGGCAGGTCAAAGGTATAAAGGTTGTATAATAGGGGACCAAGAACGCTTCCCTGAGGTACACCTCTGCGCATCTGTCCTGTTGGGGAGTTCCTACTGTTAGCTGTTATAAAAAACTAGCGGTAAGAGAGGAACGAGCGAATTATTTTGGTAAACCAAGGGGGCAAGCTGAAAGAGTGATTTAAAGGACGTTGACCATCCAAGACTTATACTCTTCTCCACAGTCCACATGAGTTTTGGTTACAACTATTAAGCCAGAAATTAAATTTTTAGTTTTTCATGAATTTTTTGGCACTCTTTTTGTTACTTTGGTACTTAGTAATTAGAAATCATAATATATTTGATCTAGACCAGGCATGGGCAACCTGCGGCCCGCGGGCCACATACGGCCCAGCACGTGTTTTTGTGCGGCCCTCCGAGATTATCTAGAATTCTATCTTAATATTAAAAGTTCCTTTACTTTTTGGTTATTAAAAAAGGCTCACTGTGGCTTTTGAAAGGAAATTACAACATCAGAGAGAGAGTGTTTTAGTTTTTTTCATATATGACGCACCAATCTTTTGGAGATTGTTTGTGATTATTGTTTATCATAAGGAAATAGTGAGATATGAATAATATTTTCATTATAAGAACAATAAAAATTTAAATGATTATTGACTTATTAATGTATTCTATATATTTATAAAAATACATTATACATTTATATGTATATGTATTTATATGTATATATCGAAATACCACAGAAATTATCATGCGGCCCGCGGTCACTTAGAAATTATATAATGCGACCCTCAGTTCACAAAAGGTTGCCCATGCCTGATCTAGACCTACTAACTGCATAATAATGGAATTAGAATGTGTCCGCTTTTACAGGAACCTATATTAAGACCATTAGGAGGTATATATGGGCTGTATAACTATACATAGCACACAAGTATTAATTAAACAAATGCAGAACCTTCTAAAACAACACACCTGCGAAAGTACTCATCCAACCCCATGTCAGGTTTTCTACAAAGCTTTCATCGATTACGTGAGAACCCTCACCCTTATTTTGTAGTAGTAACTTCGATTTCTAATCGCACTTCTCGAAGGTAACAGTTCCATTTGACAACAGCTGATCTGACATAATGTTGATTCCATGGTATTCTTTCCAAACACTTAACATCAAATATTGTACACTTCTATAATTTAAAATATACTTAATGTACCTTTATTTAAAAAAAACTGTTTTAATTAAGCATTTGATTTAAAATACTACAAGATATACATAATCTACCAGCGTTTCACATTCTACCTTCCACGATGAAAGAAGCAATCCCTAATTGGTTGAGTGTATACTTAACAAGTGCATTTGCTTGACATTAATTAATTGATTTACACAATGTATGAGAGAATGTAGTCATAAGATACTTCAAATTATCACATGAAAAATTTGTATTTATAACAAACCACAAACTTAAATTCTTATTCAGCGGAAAGCACGTTTACAGTTAAACCATCGGACATCCATCTACCAAGGAACTCAGATGATTTTTAAAACAACACAGTCATACAAGCAATGACCCGTCATTACAAATTATTATTTGTTAGTATGAAGTTTGGGATTAAACTCGCACAATTCATCCCTCTTTTTCTGCCTGTTTCTTCATAGTGACCTGTTAGCCTTGGACGTTAAGATGATAATATACACAATGATCAAAACCGTTAGTTAAAAATGATCAATGAGAGAAAGGTTTTACTGCCCTAATACTAATTGTTTCCACAGACTTTTTTTATACAATCTATGCCAAGCTCATTCCATTGCTTACAAATCCATTGTTTTAGGTGGACAGCTTCAGCTACAAAGTGGAGCCCGACTCCAGTAGAGCCTGTTCGTGGGACAAGATCTGCTTCTGGTGTGGACTACCTCTTCTCCTGATCGGCATTGTAGCCGTTTTAGTTGGTAAGCCTCTAAAGTACAATCCAAACTTGCATCAAAAAGTTGATATTAAAAATCGATCATCACGTTTACGTGTAGAAAAATGTAAACTTACGATTGAGTAGTTTAGTCCTCGGACTTTGGGGGCATAGTAAAAGTGTTATACATTGAATTAGGGCCAGTTTTTTTTTTAAATTAATTCCTCAAGGTGACAAAACTTTCGTGACATTCTATTTATTAAACTCAAAATAAAATATTGCAGTCTTAAAATTATTCATTAGCTAATAAATATGACTTTTAGACATATTGTGACCACTGATGAGACCAAAAGAGCAAGAAAAATATTGACAAGTGATATTTTTCTTCTATGTGTCAGAAGTATAAATGATTGTTTAAAGAGAAAACTGTATTAACTAAAATAATACTCTAGTTATTCATAATATTAAATCATTTAAAATAATTTACGTAATTAAAAGTATCTGAGTATTTTAAAATTAACTCTGCAGATTGTGCTTTAGTTAAAATGATAATAGATCAAATGATTTTCTACCTCTAAGGAAAACAAAGTAAGCCAATTTTCTGCAGAAAAAAATGAATATTTATTTTTATTTTGGTTTTATACGTTATTTATTTCCTTCCTTTTACTGATATAATGTAAGGTCAAGCATTAATCATATTTTTAGCGAAGATAAATATTTCACTTTGGTTATTTGCTGGTATATAATGCTACCTCTAACCCAGTACCAGTCAAGTTAAAATATTTAAACTGATGTACACATACTAAAATTAAACGATATCATATTGCCACCAAATTTAATTTTTTTTTTCGAAATATCTGAGTAACGCATTTACCAATCTTTACTTCACGAAATAGATACAAAATTATTTACCACCTTTCAAAAATCTGGAAGTACAAAAAAATTCTCCATCCACTTAATCTAATCTCTTTTTTCCCAGACTTTTTCGACTTCGAACTAGTATAATTAATGTACACTTTTTAAATCGCCCTTATTTACGTACAACATTCTATTATACAAATTTGTAATTCTTTCAAATAATTTTATACAAGTTAATTAGGATATAATATTTCCTAATAAGAAGTATAAATAATGTTTAATAACAGCATTTTCTTGTTCACAAGTGACGAGTCAGTATTTCCTCTTTATATTATGATGATTGATTTTTGATAGAATTAGAAGAAAAGGTTCTTTTCTACTCGTTACTTCTAAGTACTAGATCTATGCCGTGTACCTCTTTGGAATCGATGGTATTACCTTCTAGTTTGGGAACCCGGTGGGTGATTGTAAATCGTCACCGCTCCTCCATGCCTTGGGGTGTCTGTTGAATTAAATTTATTTTCAATATTTAATGCTTGCCTTATACATCAAACACTACAACTGGATTAGTTAAGAGGAAACAAACAAGAATCAGATTAGAAAATTGCAGATTATAATAATGTTATACCATGAAATGAAATAATTGTCTATTATTTGTAATTTACATATTAATAGTACATGCATTTAAAAACTTTATGTCTGATTCAACATGAGTTAACTTCGTCGAATATTTTTCTAAATTTCGAATTCTTTTCTTCATTTCAGAGTTCAACTTAAAAATTAAATCACCATATTTGTTTGAATTCTTATTGAACATATTTTGGTGTTACACCATGAAAGAATTACACCATGTTCATCAAAAAAAAGAAACAATTAAAACTACACATAACAAAAACTTTTAACATAACTTTTGTTATGCGTATTTTTAATTGTTTCTTTTTTTGCTGAAGATGGTGGATGTAACACCGAAACATGTTCATTCAAACAAATATGGTAATTTAATTTTTAAGTTGAACCCTGAAATGAAGAAAAGATTTCGAAATTTAGAAAAATATTCGACGAAGTTAAATCAAGTGAAATCAGACATACAGTTTTTAAATGCAGGTATTCAAGAAGGACTGCTCGTAAATTTTACTAATATTAATAGTAGTAAACTATTAAGTTCATTATTTCCCATTACATTTCTAAACAAGTAATCCTAAAAGATATATTTACATTTTTTTTACTATTGAAGTGTAATATTTACTTATTTTTTTCTATAAACTATATAAATAATTCAATTAGAACTATGAATAGTGAACCTGATCATAACCCTTCATATTACGTTTCTTATCACTTTTTTATTTCATTTAGTAGTTCGTCGATCTATTTCAATGACTTTTACGATACTAGCTTATTTGGTGTGTCTTCTTGTCTTATTTTGTGATTAAATCATAGTCTTAAATCATAATCTTAATATTACCCGGTTTTTTTTTGCATGCTGACGCACAGTCATTCAAAGGAATATACTTCCCTAAACTTCGCTAATTCTTCTAAACAAGCACATTAAAATAAATCAATTCATTAAATAATTGTTCATTATTTCTTATAGTGGGATTACTTAGAGTAAAGTTGAATGTAGACCACTCTAAATTTTTTTATTCAAGTGAATCCGCTATTATCCTTTTAATATGACATCCACATTTAGTCAGATGTCTGTTCGCTGAATATATTACATATATTTTATATATATTATATAACATTTATTATATATATCATATATTTATTGTATATATATATATATAATAAAGAAATAAAGAATGGTCCAAACCGGACAGATAAATAAATGAAAATAAAAATAAATAAAAAAAATAAAATAAAATAAATAAAATAAAATGAAAATAAATAAAAACAACACTTACTAGGATCAATATTTTGAAAAGCAGTTCGTCGTCGTAAAAAGAAGGGATGAAGAAGAGGTACGTTTGTTCAAGACGGACGGTGGAAAATGAAAGACGGACGGTTTCACTTTCCGTCCGTCTTGAACGAATGTACCTCTACTTCATTGCTTCTACTCTCTTCCTGACGAAACTTTGTTTCGATATATTGATCCTGGTAAGTGTTTTCGTTTTTTATATGTTGTTTTTTCAGTCAGTTATATATATATAGTGTGTGTGTTTTCTTATCTCGACCACATATATTGAACACTATTTTTCTTTTTTATCAAGGTTTGGTCTAGCTCCAAACAATACAACACCTTTAATGAAACTTTTGTCTATATTTGTGGACATCTTCAGGGCTACATCAATACAGAATTTAATTACAATAATTAAAATAATTACAAAAATATAAAATTAATAAAAGAATTAAACTAAAATTTTAAAATAATTAAATTGAAATTTAAAAAAAATAAAAATTAATTACATTAATTACAATAACATGAAAAAATGTTTATACGTTACATAATTTAACATTACATTTATAAACATTTTTTGATGTTATTTTAATTAAATTCTGAATTGATGTAGCCCTGAAGATGTTTACAAATAAAGACGAAACGTCGGCTTAAAGGTGTTGTATTGTTTGAAGCTAGACCAAACCTCGATAAAAAGAAAAATAGTGTTATATACATTGCATATACGACTGTATGAAATCAAAATAAAACATTATTAAGAAGAATAAACCAAATTACAACAAAATAAAAATAGTAAACAATGCCTTAGATACCTACTTAATACACCAAATAGCTTCTTGCAGCCTTCGGAATGTGTTTGACAAGTGCCGCCGAGGCAATAGAAATCGTAGAAGTCCTGACGGGTTTGGCAAGTAAGATGGTTTGATGGATAGCTAGAGCACGATGACTGTGACAGGGGAGCTGTCGATGCGTCGCGAGGCCGTGGTCGGCCGGCTCGCGGGGCTGGCGCTCCTCGACCGCGCGGCCCTCGCCTACAACAGTCGCCTGGAGGCGGTCCGCCTCGCCGGCCTGGTCACACTCCTCCTCGCCGGCTTCCTCGTCTTGTTCGCCTTCCTCCTGGCTGCCTATGCCACACCCGCCCTCCAAGAACCTTCTTTCGCTGCTCCTACAAATCTTCTCCGCCCCTCCAACAGAATCCCCCTTTCTCGAGTTGTTTCTCAAGTGCAGCCTTCGCTCTCCAAGTAACGCACGACCTTAATTCAACACTCTTCATCAAATTGCATTAAACCAGACACAACTCCTTCAGGTAACTTTAACTAGAAATCCAATTCTATTTTCATGTGATTAGATTTTAATTAATTCCTCTTTTAATGAAATCTGTCATTCTACATGACCGAAATATATCTCATTATGCAGTTTACAGATTTCAAGTTACTTGAATTTTAAAACTAATCATTTAAACATAATATTTTTGAATTTTAAGTATTGTATTATTATATTTATAAAACAATATAATGTGAAATCATGTTTTTTTTTAATAATAGCAGAATTAATCACTACCTAGAGCATTATATATTAGTAACATTATTTCAACATGATATTATATCATAATTGTCTTACAAGCTTTAACTGAACAAAAATCTTTTAATCTTTTTGTTATTAAAAGTTACAAAATGCTTATACAACTAATTTTTATAATATTACATTAGAAAATTTAAATATTCTTACAAAATGGCTGCCTCATTAATCTATACAAACCAATAAGCTAGGTACAAACTAAAATTATGTTCATCTCAGACTATAAGCACTGAATCCAATTAGTAAAATCCTCAACAATGCATATCTAAATTAAAAAACAATATTTTTTTAAAAAAATCATTACTGAAATAATTGAAAATATCAGTTTATATCTCAAATGTAAATACATAAAGCTACGTAGTATAAAACTTGTAATATGCTAAAAATATATTTCACTTCATTTCAAGCCTAATCATGAATGCAGAATAATGAGCTCGTTTTGTTTTTGTGCGTTCTGTATATTCGCATATCTAGTATATTGGATAGCTGAACAAAAAAATAGATAAAAGAACAATTCACGTGTGAAACTCTTAAGAAACTAAAAAGAAGCTATGATCTTTGAGCAATGCAAATATTTCTTAGTATCAAGCAAAATGATTACTGCCATTCATTCATTCTGTTTGAGATAACTTCTCGACAGCTATTTCGATTGCTCACTTAATTTAAACAAGTTTTTTATTATCACTTAAACTAGGAAAGATTAATTTAATATTTCACTAAAAAGGTATAACTTACATTCCTAATGTATAAATAGATTTACCGGTTCATTTAAATTGGTAAAGTATATATGCGTTCAATGCTTTCAAACTATTTAACGACAATTCAGTAATTTTACCACTAATTAACAATAAATGAAAGTGAGTGGTCGAGTCCAAATTAATCTGACATACTTTGAATAATTTTAATCAACTCTCTATTGAATGAATCAACTATATTACAAGCAGGCAGAGGAGTGCGCGGGATAGACGGCCGGCCGTTTTCCGAAAGCGGTTGCCGACTGTTTCAACAACACAAGACCTTTACCCCTATCAACAAAAATCTCACCTCTGTCAAGTAGGCACCCAACGAAAAGAGCATCAACACACCAAACAGATGTCTTCAAATTAGATTTTAACCTCTTCAGGGAATTTAGTCGAAAAGAAGTAGTCTTAATAATGCAATAAGTTGCTCAAATTCAGATAAGACAAAAATCTCAATATTATATAAATAACATTGTATTAAAAAAGAAATAAATAGTTTGTTTCCAGAGCAGTTACTGAACGAAAGTTCTTAGTTTCTTTTAAATTTCACGGCATTTTAAATGCATTTAACACAATGGCTTTAATACTTTATTACCAAAATTTGATTTAAAAAAAAGGTTTTTTTTCTTATAGAAATGAGTTAGTCATTACAAGAAGTAGTCATTACCCATTTTTGAAATTTAATGCACCACATTCCTCATTTAATGGCAACAATTAAATAATAACTGAACATTTATTTTCAAGAAGGTTGACAAATGTTCCATACCATTGTTGAAAAGTAATAAAACAATGAATTCGAAATGAACTCATTCCCGCAGTCATTTTTCTTATTCTAACATTTTCTGTTAAATAAATAAATAATTGGACGTTTGTTTAAAATTCATTTTACATAATTGAAATATATATATATATATATATATATATATATATACTTGTTAACACAAAGAAAAGAGCACAGAAAATTTACAACAAAACTCACTTCAATCACTTCAAAACTACTGAAGTGAGTTTGCTGTGATTCTCTGTGTTCTTTTCTTTGTGTTAACTTCAGTTCGAAATATTGATCCAGTAAGTTTTTTTTCGTTTCTTCTATGCGTTTTCTTTTCCATTTATTTATCTCTCCGGTTTGGACTATATATATTATTATATATATATATATATATATATATATATGATCAAACCACAATATGAAATGGGAAAACAAGACTAAGATATTTCAACCGTAACAAGCGGTCTTCGTCAGAGTCCCAACTCAGTTCAGTTTTTGACTCTGACGAAGACCGCTTGTTACGGTTAAAAAATCTTAGTCTTGTTTTCCCATTTCACACTGTGGTTTGATCATTGATTGTTATTTCATGTGTTTATGTGAAATCTTGTATATATATATATATATATATATATATATATATATAAACCAAAATACTCATAGACAATGAATTATTTTAATATGACATTCAACATTTGTTGTCACCAGTAAGATATATTTATGAGTTA
Organism: Hermatobates lingyangjiaoensis; assembly: GCA_026182355.1. Lineage (NCBI taxonomy): Eukaryota > Metazoa > Arthropoda > Insecta > Hemiptera > Hermatobatidae > Hermatobates > Hermatobates lingyangjiaoensis. Next base: position 2,160,950 of record JAPFBL010000050.1, on the reverse strand, counting down.
GATAGTAAATCAAGCCTGACTATAGCACTGTGAAAGCTGAGCTACAGTGACACCACTAAGTATAAGAGGTGGAAAAATTTAAATATATATAAAAGTAATTTATGAAATAAATAAAAACAAACAAAAATAATTTATAAATAACTAAAATAACAGTATAAAATTAAAACAAAAAGGAATAGCTGCTAAGGATAATGACTGCTAAGAAAGCACGGCCGTTGAAGCTATGCAATGCGATATCGATTAAGAGAGACTTTGAGACGACTTCTCTAATCGTCCCTTTCCCACTGATTCTTCTTCTGAATCTGCAGACACTAAAACTTAAAACCCTCCTGGCAATCTCTATGGATAAGGACTAAGAAGGGCAATTGACAATGTGCATCCTCTTTCATTGTGAATTAACATTGACAAATGCAGTAGTGACTTGATTCTAGTTCACTAGTGCATTAAATGTGAATCTAGATATATATTATTCACAATAGTGAATTGTTAGCACTATTGAATTTGATTTTGTCATCAAGTAACATGAATGAATGTAACATCTTTATTGCATCTGTCCTCGATTTGTTAATAAACGTATTGAATATGACATAAAATAGTAATGGTCAATTCAAGTTAGTCTGAGAATTAAGCAAAGTAATAGCTTTGTCTACAAGGGTTGACAGCTATCAGATAACTTTTACTTGTTTCTTCCTGAACTCCTTTGTTAACCTGCCTTGCCCAGCTTTTCACTCCCTTTCTTTGTACTTTACTCCTTTTAATATATCTCCCTTGGCCTTTTTAATGCTTCACCAGATATTCTACACCACTTGTTTCATATGAATCAGACTCTGATGAGGGACAGTTATTTTCTTTGAAAGGCTTTAGTCATATTTATGAATTTATGTGTTATACCAATGTGATTTGGACTTGGGTATAACATACATATAAAAACATAAAACAGTCAGAATAATTTATAAAACAATTAAAAGGGAAGAATACGGAGAAGAAACCACAAAAGTCATTTCAACATTTCGACCTTGTTGACAGCAGGAGAATAAAAAGAAGAGTTCTATTTTGCTAGCAAACAGCTGAGTTGCTGTTTTCCAGCCAATCAGGACTCTTCTTCTCTTTGTATGGCCAAAATCAACTTAATGAAGTGAGGTTTATTGTTGATTCTGTGTGTTCATTTCTTTTAATCATTGATGAGTTGACATATCGGACTGTTTATGGTTTCATTTACTGCGTGTCCCACACAATAAATTGAATAAATGGAAATATACAATAAATGGAAAAGGTGATATTATACTCAAAATAATTATTATAATAATATGAAGTGTGAATTTGAATTGCTAAACGTACATAATCTATTATCTTACATAGGCTCTAGCTATGTATAATTTAAAATAAATGAAATGGATGACTACATATACATAGCTATGTATGACTCAAAATAATTTTATCTTCATCTATTTCAGTTTGAAGATAAGATTATAAAAGTTATTAAACAATGTATGAACTTGAAATTGTTGAGAATCAATGAACAATCAATCAATGATTGGTCATTGATTCTTAACTATTGATCCTCAAAAAAAATTATTACAAATAATAGATATAATAATAAAAGAATTATTATATTGTTTTATTTTTGTGGTATCGAGTTTAAATGATACAACATATTTTAATAGATCATTTCTTTTCTGTTTCTTACAATTGTATACAATTTTAAGTTATTACTTATAATTAAATTACTTATTGTAACAACATAACTTTTACTTATTGTAAAAATTAAAATGCCCACAAAACCATATTATGTGATATTTTTGTGTATCAATGTTTAACCTACTTGATTTGGACCTTGTTTTTTTTGTCAAGTAGTGTTCAAAATGCTCTTGTACTGTACTTGTTACAAAACTGTGCTCATCATAAATAGCAATAGTATATTTAAAAATTGTTCCCTTTCCTCAAAATTATATACAGATTATTTTATCTTTTTAATACCTAAAACATATATATAAATAATTTAGAGAATCTCTGGTTGATTTTGATGAAAAAATAAAGTTTTATAAAATTGTCAAACGTACAAACTTAGTAGTTTATTCAGACAGACAACATTCCAGTAAATGTAATTCCTTACCTCATTAATATCAAATTATATACAAAAAAGCTGAATTTTATTTTAAAATACTGAATTTTCCAAAAAAAAAAAAGGACTGACATTTTTAAATAAAAAAAAATTAAAATTGAATCTCTTTATTATCAAGTGTGCGTTTTATTATTTGATGATATATTAGAAATGAATTTAAAATGTAATTACTTTAACTCCACTAACATCTAAATTTTTATATGAGCTTTCTGTGTAACCATTTTAATGTGGATATCCATTTTGTGACGTATTATGATTAATGCGTATATTGATGTTGTAAAACGATGTTTAATATATATTAATAATAATAAAATAATTCAAAGAATATATTCATTTATTTAATCCATTTATCACATTTTTTTGTATCAATACAACTAATTTCAAAATAATTTCCTGTAAGTTGTTAGAAATTTCAAAAAGCTTGGTTTTGAAGAAGTCTCAATTACAGTTCGTTTGCTGTTACTTACTTACTTATTGCATAGCCTACACTGAAAATTTTGGATTCATTGGGTAATTAATAATTAAATAAAAAAGAATATCTGATCTTTTAAAGGATAATTTACCTGAAATGAAAACCAATCTTTAGATGGAATCTTAAAAAATTATATAAAATTAAATAATGTTTTTCATTCGTAAATAGTTTGAAACAAATAGTCAATTAATGTTACAGAGTTCTGGTCACGTTAAACAGTGATTTTGGAGATCCACAATAAGTCAGTACTGACTGTTACTCAACTATTTGTATAGCTCAAGTCATTAAAGAATTCTGCTGAAACAAGAGTAAAATCATCTTTCTTGATGATGTCCCAAACTCTTAACACTGTCATCCAATCAATGAACTCCAGGCTGAGGGGAGCACGACGTGATGGTCCGTCCACCTTACAGTCGAAATCGAGCAGAACATGGAAAATATCACTTCCAAAGTAATTACTGCTTCAAACAAGAAATATGTAGTTTTATCAAGCCAGCGTTTCTACCATTCTTTATATCAAAAAGTTAAGGATACAAAATTTTCTATGGTTATTATTTAAATAATAATTTCTACTGGATCCATAAAATGTAAATTACAAAAATGAATGTTAATCGATTCAGTAACTGCAACTATTAAAGAAAAACACATCTACCACCAGAAACGACGCATTTACAATAGATGTGTTGTATCTACAATAGAGGTATTTATTCAACAATATTAATAGGTTATTATATTGTATTTTTATGAATTATTATTGTAATAATCAATCAATTATTATTTCTGTGATAACTCTAACTTTAAACTCCTACCGTCTTTTCTGTGGGAACTAAGAGGAGGTAACACAGCATTAATATCAAATTAGTACAATTACACTGTTATTTTCATATAAAAAAATTGACTTCAGTTTAGTTAAAATTGATTATGAAATATTTATTTTACAAGGAAAGATTAAATTTGATATCCGTATCAGTTAATAAGTGCTGATAACAGAAAAGACGTTCACTTGGGGAGTAGTCCACTTAGCTTTGAGTCCCAACATACCTACATCATTTGGTTAGTATGCCACCTAATACAGACAAAATAATATTATTATTTAAAAGTTTCATTATTAATATTTATAAGTATAATTTTAATGATTTTATTTAAAAAGTTTAAAATTTTTTTTTGAAAAATGTAAAGATTTGATGAATCTTTGTTTCTCAATGACTTTAATCGAGTCCTCAAATGTGTCATTACATCCTGATATTCTCTTGGAGATGTGATTAATACAAATACATTTCCAATCATCTTTACTATAACTATCATCATTCATCCATGTACTCCATATGCATATACTTGCAGCTTTATTAAATTGATTTTTTTTGTTAAATTTCAAAAAATTCTCTCACTGTAGGTTTTAATAATATCATAAATCAGAAATATAATACCACTGTTGAATTTTGACGAAATTGCTTCTCATGATAAAAGAGCCTAGTACCTCATGGGCTAAGAAAAATATTGACGTGTGTGTATGCCTATCTCTCTCCCTCCCACTCCCCTTGCTCTTATTGTTTATTTTCAGTATAAATTCATGCATTTGTGTATGTTAGCGTATGTGTGAATGTATATTTTAATATTTATTTATTTTAATATGCTCTATACTTTATATTACATGTTTATTTCAAATTTCCTAACATATATAGAAATACTAATTTTTGAAATAATAAAACGAAGTTTATTTTCTTTAGACAATTTAAAAATTGCACCTAAATTTACTAAAAAAAATCTGAAGTGACCTATCAAACTCGTTAACAACTAACTGCTGTTTTGTTTTATTTAATGTGACTATACATACATTTTAATCAATATGTATCATTTGTTTAAATGTAGTTATAATCATTGTATTAGTTATAAGAATCGTGAAATCATTAATCAATTTGACATATTATTCAAATTTTTAAACTGACCGCCTGAATCTTATCGGTCTCGTTCACTCTGCAGTTATACCTCTCAAATTGTCCACCCCATTGTTGTAACTCAGTTCAACTTCAAATTTTAAATCTTTCATGACCTTTGTCGATTTACATAGAGAAGTATTCGATACTTTCATAGATCCAGGTATGATTTCACAATAATCTTCATTCATTCCAAGGTGACTCTCTCAATTACAGATTTAATGCGATCAAAGGTTTCTACCTCTTCTAGTTAAGAGAATCAACTACATGCATTATTAAATTCGCCCTTTGATGATATAGTATTCTTTACAAATAAGTTGTAGTATCCCTGCTAAGTTCAGTTGGAATGAGTTTTGTACGCCAAATGGGAGCCGGTTTTTCTTGCCACCAAGAACAATTGTCTGTTCCACTCCTGTGAATGATGACGTGTATAATGCAAGATGGTGGAAACTTCAGGACATTTGGGTCAGTATATCAGGAAGTCCATTTATTGAAATCAGAAAACCTTCAATCAAAGCGATCATTCGTGTTCACTTTGACGATTCCTGTAAAATAATCTACCGAGGGCATTGTATCTAAACAACATATAAGTTAAACTATTAGTTTTTTTGATGTTTTATCTCCCGTGGATGTCACTTGATTTAGTAAAATAAACATAATAATTAATAATTTTTATTCAAATGTCTAGTGGTAGAGTAATTGTTGTTTCTATTCTGGAGGTATTACAAAGATTTATTGTTAAAATTATCCATTTACAGTCTTGTTTTGTGTATTACACATTCGATTTATGTAATCTCATTGGCTTTACGACAGCAGTAATAATACTTTTGTAAAACAAAAGTGTTATGTTCATTTTCTATGAAATATTCTCTTTCAGCAGAATATTGCTTTTGTTCCCTGTGATCGCGATCTGATTGCTTGAAAATTGTAAACACTAGCAAATTTCTTCTTGAACTTCTTCCAATATTTACAATGGTAGTTTATACTTTTCCAAACCTTATTAATAAACAAAACAAGATTGAAAATTTGTTTGTCTAGAGGTTTTCCCCCTACTATATTGAGCAACATATAATTTTTAATGGCTTTCTGAATAGAGTCAGTGATTTGAAAACTTCTCGGTCCATTTTTGGCCGTATATGACACCTCTGCTAGAACGTTAGACTCAGTATCTTTTTAAAGGTCACGGAATCTCAAGCGAAGGGTTTGGTTTGACAGTATTTGGCCACCAAGCTAGCAACCTCCATGATAATTACTTAATGATCTGAAGAGAGCTTTTGTAACTTTTCCAGTTTTACCACCGGAGCTTGGGCTTGAAAGTTCAACTGTCTTTGTATTATCGGAAAATTTACAAGTCAATAACTTGAAGCCAAATAAGAGGTATGAGCAAATCTTCCAGTCATCTTCCACTTTACGGCACTGTTATTTGTTAATACATAATCCCATCATTTATCAAAACAACTCCTAATATTATTCTACAAGTTTGGGGAAAAACACTGAGTGTGGTCAAGATGGCAGACCGCCAGGTTGCATTAAAAGCATGTTTTATATCCTACTTATTAACAGTGTACATTGTACTTTTCCTTTAGGCTTTTTTCTATGAATATCGGAACTTTAATAATTGCGTCCACTGTGCATCTTTGCTGTCAAAATCTATATTATCCACACATAAAATTTGTTTGAGTAAAGATAGTATATAACTCTGTAATTTAATAATTTGACCATAGGGTTATCCTGTGAGATATAGTGAGCATATTGGCTGAATTTGTTTACTGAACAGGGATTTGGTAACATTCATTATCTGTCGTTTACTATAAGTAAAGTAATCAAAAAGAAATTAGGTCTCGAGATTTTGATGATTTTGCATTTTTTGTGGTCCCTAAAGTATCTTTTTACGTTTTTTCGATGATATGTATGTTTAGTTCAGCGAGTATGTATCCAAAGTTTGTGAGCACGCTACAAATCACACACTGCTTAATGGATCATATATATCCAATAAGTGGTATGACATCATATGAAGAATACAGATTCTCTGTCGGAGGAGACAAAAACCTGGGATTACATTATATCTCAATGCGAGCCAATCACCATGGAATGATAAAGATTTTTGTTAAATCATACCTAAATCTATGAAAGTGACCAATACCTCTATAACCACATCTATAAAGGTCATTAAAGAACTTAAAATCTGAAGTTGAATTCAGGGAATGAAAGAATTGATCAATTTCAGATGAAAGAACAATGGGATACACAATATGACAGGTATAGCTAAAGACCAATGAGACTATGGCCCTCAGTTTAATCATTTTAAAAACATGTCAGATTTATGAATGATTTCACTTTACTTATAACAAATAAAATTATTACTACCACTTGTAAATAAATGGTACATAGTAATTAAAGTATATGTACTGCCACATTAAATAATATAAAACAGCAGTTGGTTGTTAACGAATTTGATATTATGTTTATAGTATTGTTGAGTGTAGGCCACTCCAGATTTTTATATATTATATTCATCTTTTTGTTTGCTTTTAGAGAATGAATAAACTCTTGACTCTACTTTGTGTCTGTGGGGTGGTAATAGCTCTCCCAGTCTCCAATGATGACGAAAAATCCATGATTGTCAAAGAGGAGGAAAGCCAAACAAAGGAAACTTCAGAACCATTAACCTTAGATAACATCTTTAAACTGCTAAAGGTATTAATAATTTACTGGAAGTATAGCAAACAAATCATAAAAAAAATTATCTCAAAATGTTGATTGATTTACATGTTTCAAGGTCCCTAAAGTCCTTTTTGGATATTTTTTCGATGATTTATGTGTGCGATGTTGGTGAGTGGGTGGGTAGGTAGGTTGTTGAGTAACCAAAGTGGGCACCCTGCAAAGCTATTTTAATAAGCTAATTTAGCTAATTTAGGGCACCCTAAAATTTTAAACTGTTTTATATATATATGGCAATAAAATCTTGTAAAATATTATCATTAATGAACCAAAATCTGAAGATGAAATTAGAAATCACAATAGGATAAGCAATATGACATGTCTGGCCAGAAGGAACGAGTACAATGATGTTCAGGACCTCAGTTTCATAATTTTAATAACATATCAAATTGAACAATGATTTCAAGTTTCTTATAACTGATAAAATTATTGTTTCTACATGCAAACAAACCACCAGTTACTGATTATCTATGAGCTATATCTTACGTCTACACTTCAGCTACAAAAATAAAACGAAAAATCAGTCTATTGCCAAGGAGTTTCAATTGTAGTTACGCATAGTAAAGTTGAGTGCGAGCCACTCGAGACTTTTTTTTTAATGCAAAACTTATTTCTTTGACTAAAAGCCAAGAATAGCTTACAATCAACTCTAGTGTAATTATATATAATATCGAACTTGTTGACAACCATTTGATTTTTTCTTATTTTAATGTAGCAATGGTGAATAGTTGACGTAATATCAAATCCACAGATAATCAATGATGTATCATTTGTTTACATGTGACCATTTTAAGGTCATAAAAACTTGAAGTCATTGACTAACCTGTCATGTTACTACTACTATTCATCTGAGGGCCTGAAACTCATGGGATTCAAGCGATTCACCACAATACATGTCATATTCATGTTTCTAATTCTTTCTAATTTTGTTTCTAATACATGTTTCTAAATTCAAGTTCAAATTTTAAGTTCTCTAATGAACTTCATAATTTTTCCTAGAAAATGATCTCTCAATGCTACGGGTTTTAGGTATGCATTTCCAAAAATCTTATTCCCCTTCAACTCGATTGCCTTGCTTTCAGATAGAATGTGATCAAAAGTTTCCACCTCTTCTAAGCAAATAGTCTGCACTCTTCTTTCTACGTGTTAATTACAGCTTGTATAAATAATAGTTAAGAAGACAAATTATGGATAAATGTAAGTTCAGTTAAATTACTTCGAGATTTTTCTATTTCGTAAAACAAAATTTTCAGGGCAAATTCTGTTGATTTCCTCTTGTCGTAGAAAAAGTGTTCCATATGAATATTTGTCTACAATTTTTATATTACTATAGGTAAAATATCTGTTATTTAAAATGTAATTTTACTCATTTAGTAATTTAATATCATGAAATATTCGTAGTATGATAATACTATAATATAATATAATAGTAATTTTTGTTCAATCAGCCGAGATGTACAATTATTATTGGACATTTATTGTCATATACAAGATGTTGCATATCTGACCTGAATCCCACCCACCAACTTTCAGAAGCAATCAAAAGTCAAAAATTGTGCACCTTATAACAAAACTGACCTTTCGGGTAATTGAAAACTTCTGAAGTTCTTTTCAGTTAATTCTATTATCAGTTTTATAATAATCACAAAGTTGCAACTCTCTAGTGTTAGTAGTTCAGAAAAAAATATAATGTCCATAAACACATTTGGCAAAAAAAAGTGACTTTCCATGATGCAATATCATCTACCAAAACAGTGTTGCATGTAGCGTGCCCACAAACTTTTGGATACAAACCCGACGTACACATAGACATCATCGCCAAAACATCAAAACAGGACTTTGGGCATCTTAGAATATGTAAATGTGTTAAAATTTGAGATCAATTTGTTTCAAGATTATTGTACTTAGTATTACTATAATTAATATATTTATATAAAGTAATAAATATATTCTTATGGAATATACGCATAAGCAAGCCTTAAACCTCTCATAGTCTTTGGCACTTTTTAATTACAGGCAACGCACACAGAGGCTTTTCACCCTCCTATAAACGTAATTTTAGTCTATACATGAACACAGACTCTTTTATTAATTGGCACTCGCAGTGAATCAAACAATATCTAATTTAAGTGAAAAACTTAGTTTAATATTTTTTATTGTTAACTAGCAGACGGTTTCAAATATAAAAATTCTGATTAAATTCAAGATTTCTGTTCCAATTACTGGTATATGTGTATAATTATTTCTTTATTGTAGAAAATCTAAAAGGCATTTCACGTGAAATGATGCTAACAGATAAATGATTACCTATGAATTTACCCTTACACTCTTGAATTTAGAAAAGAATAAAGTTTAATCATTGTTATTAATTTGGTAACTTAGCTCAAATTAAAATGGGTGCTACATAACAAATCAGCTAGAGTTTTATTCTCAAAATGACACTAAAGTTGAAAGCATATAACTATGAGAATTGGAAACAGTAGCCATTGATTATATTACAATTCGTAATTTCACTAATCTAATAAAGAGCAAACGAATGCAACATTATCAGATTTATAACTTGAATACATCTGTAATTGTCTACATTCAATTATATTATAACTATAAGTCTTATCAAACTCATTCACTATCAACTTATTTAACCGTTTTACCTTAACTTTCTATCAACTATCTCAATTTTATCAACTATAACAAAATGAATTAATTGTCAAAGCACAATCTTAGAACTGACCACAGATACAACTGAACTTAATTCTTTTCCTTTCTTTCTTTTTCTTTCATGTAATAATTTCATATTCAACATTCAAAACTTATAAAATTTATCAAAAGTAATATTCATACTAAGAAAATATATAAAAGACTAACTTTAAAGCTATTGGAATAATTTCAAAACGAGTACATTTTTTTACATCAAGTCCCATAAAAAGCGTATGCTGTGTTTCAATATTCCAATAATAGTAGAGTTGCATTTGTTTGTAATTATTAGTTAAATAAGAGTTGAAATATAATCAATAGTTACTGTTTAAACTCTCATAATGCACTTTTGACTTCAGAAAATTTGAGTCATTGGTTATTTGGTACCCATTCTATATGTGGTTCAGTTGCAAACTGGAATGAAAATAATTATTAAATAGTTAGAAATTAAACCTTATATCTACTACTATTAGTTCTATTCATTTATATTTGATAGGCTAATTCTAACAAAGCAGTTTTATTTGATATTTGAACAGACACTACACAATGAAAAAAGGGCTAAATAGTATACAATTATTTTAACAAAAAAAAAACACCTGTAAAATTATTGTTATTAATATCATGACGCAGATAGGGGCAGGCTACTAGCTTCAAATGAGATAAATGAAAATAATGTCGTGAATCATATAAGATTTTTTTAATCAGCTATTGTAATGAACAATCAAAAAATCTGGTGCGACTTTCATTCACACGACCTTTATTCAACTCAATATAAATTTACATTTTCCTACAAATGAAACCAAATACTATTATATTCATTATAAAAATTAATACAATTATGGCCCTAATACTGATCAGGAAATGTAAATTCAAATAAAACGTATCTACAATAACCAATACTAATAATTGTCACCTTAAAAGTTATAAATTTTAGAAAATATATATATATATATAAAAGACAACACATACAAGAAACGATAACACTTACTGGATCAATATTTTGAACTGAAGTTCGTCATAAGGAAGAGAGTAGGAGGGAAGAAGAAGAGGTACGAGCGTTCAGGGTGCCAGTGGAAGGCAACTCCACTCCAGTGAGATATAGCAGGAATACTGTTTTAACATGAACAATTTACTCCCAATATACATAAATGTTTGTTGCTTTCGTTGGTATTATGGATTTGGGTCAAAAAATGCTATAATCAATCTATATATTGTACTCTTAAACAAAACTTAATATCAGTTGTAAATTATTTTGTTTTGTGAATTATTCAAGCTTCCAGATATAAAAGTTTTAAATATACTGAATACCTGGCATCAACTTTGATTTGAGTATGTTAAATTGAATAATTTCTAATGATTTTTTCTCAATATATTTACAGCAACCATATAACAGAGTACAACAGAGAGGAAAAAGATAACACTCACTCAGAGTGAATTGGTATATGATCTTTTTGACATATACCTTCCATTTTTGACAAATGGAAAGAAAAGTGATTTTTATTAAATACTAGAAACTCATGAAAATCCCAGTATAGTAATTCTATAAAACAACAAAAATATAAAAAAATATAAAACATCATTCAAAATCGAAAACATCTTTGAAGACAAATAAATGAAATTATCCGACATCTTAAATTAAGAATTATCTTAAAAAGATATTTTTTTTCTTAGATGTTTCTGACATTCGTCAGAGAAAATAGGAATATTTTCAAGTTTTAAATGGTAAAATTTGTCTTAAATATTCAATGTAGAAGGAGGTCAGATTATACCAAAGATATTATATGCATCAGTCGTGTGATCTACAAAAACAAGTATAAATATTGATAAGTGAATCAATATCAACACTATCTTTCTACCTCCAGGAATGTAAGACTAATAAACATCTCCCATTTAGACATTTATATTATACCTAAATGGAACGTTATTTATTATATACCCAAGAAGTGTGATATTATGTTTACTTATAAAAAAGTTACTTTACTTAAGTAAAGTTAAGTGTAGGCCATTCTAGATTTTTTTAAAAATTTCAACCCTGAAGGATATTTCTACACAAACCGTACCCTATACACAGTAAATACCAACAATGAAACTAGAAATTCAGAGATTGTGATCAAAACTATATCAACTAATTTCTAAAAAATCACAAAAAATAATATTTTTCAGATGATGTGGACCCCCCCCCCCCCCCCCAAAAAAAAAAACCTATAAGCTTGGATATTTCTTAGCGCTAAAAATAACTTAATAAGTTTTTTTATTATAACTCTTTTGGTAATTGAGATATTCTACCCACTATATATCGCACGTACACATACACACAGTAAAATGTTAGAAACCTTGTTTATTGGATTTCAGGGACTTCAAAACAGTTTTTCATTGTAAACCGAAATTATTACCCGAGAGTATACTTTCATTATTACTCTCCAAATCATATAGAAGCTAAGTGGTAGTAAAAATAAAAACTGAATGGTCCTTAGTAGTGTGCCTCTTCGTGCGGTAAGCTAAGGCTGCTTGAAACCGGTTGTGGGGTATCAGGAATAACACACAAGCCAATTATGGAGTTTGTTTTAGATGTTTTGTTTAATATTAAATATATTATATATTGTTGTGAATTGAAAGCGCTGATTAATTAATGCAATATGATTTCATTTCTAGGTCACTTGGCCAAACATCAATCTTCGTTCCTCAGGAGTATATGTTAACGATGTCAAAGGAGTTAACCATGTAGACGCAGATGTATCACTTTCTGTACAGAAAGATGGCAATGGCGCAGATTTGTCTTATATGCATACTGGAGGGGATGACGTAATAGGAGCAGGCATCAAGATCAATGTCCCTCACTACAACCAAAAAATTAATTTTGCATATGACCTTTATGCTGCAAATGCTTCCCTGGATTGGAATACTGATATTTCTAGCTAAATGTATGCAAATATATAAATAAGCTATTGTATTGATCTTTAAATCTAAATAAAAGGCTTTTTTCAATTTGTAAATTATTAATAACTTCAATTAAAATATTTAATATACAATTACATTAAGAAAATAATGAATATTCAACTAAAAACAAACAACATAAAAACTAAAAAACAAAGTACTTCCTACAATTTAAACCATCCAGGTAGAGGATAAAACAGATGTACAGTATAAAAACTGCTAATATAAAAGGTTTTTGGTCCTATGAAACCACAAAAGAAAGACCTCTGATCTGAATTGTGAAACACCAAGCTGACATTTAAACCAGCTGGAGTCTGTCATTTGTAGAAGTAAATACCGCTTCACGTATTGCTTCTGTCATTTTCATGATAATTCCAAAGTTTTTAAGATTGAAGAGTAGTAGTTTAGGAGAAAAAAATGTTTGAAAACACATTTAGGCTAAAAAAATAACTTTTTTCATCATGCAATATTGCAAACAATAGAATTCATATACATTATATGACCCATCTTTTGTGAAATATGATTTATATCCATTAAACAGTGTAACTGCAGCCTGGTAACAATACATTTGTATATACTCAGCCACATATATGTTATTCTTTCTCTGTGTTCTTATCTCTTAATCTTTATATATATATATATATATACAGCATATCCAGACATATAAGACGATAGTTGAACCATTACCCCCCCCCCCCCCCCCCAATCACGGGTCGTCTTATAGAAAGATATAAAAAAATTAGATGAAATTTTTTTTAAGTTTAAACCATTATAAAATGAAAACATCTTGAGTGGCCTACACTCAAGCTTGGTATAAGTAAACATAATATCATGATCCTTGGGTATATAATGCTACGTTTAGATATAGTATAAATATCTAAATGGGAGATGTTTATTAGTCTTAGAATTTATTAGTAGTAGAATACTGGTACAGGTCCTGGTAGTACAGATAGTGATTGATCCGCTTGTCAATATATACGCCTACTTTTGTATATCACACCACTGATGCATATAATATCATTAATATACCTTCAGCAGCAATAACATTTTTGAAAAGCGAAAGTGTAGGTTTCGTGTTACGAAATAATCTCTTACAGGGAACATGTCTTTTGTTCTAATAGCCAGTGGATCTCTTACATAGTTTACCTGACCTCCTATATTGAATATTTAAGACTGATTTTCCCGTTTCAAACTTGAAAATATTCCTATTTTATCTGAAAAATTTCAAAAACATCGAATAAAAAATGTCCTTTTAAGATAATTTTTAATTTAAGATGTCGGATAATTACATTTATTCCCCTTCAAAGAATTTTTTCCATTTTGAACTATGTTTTACATTTTCGGTCCTTTATAGAATTACTCCTGGATATTTTATGGCTTCCTAGTATTTAACAAAACCACTTTTCTTTCTATTGTTCAAAAATCATACAGACAAAATCACTCTGAGCTAGTGTTACCTTTACTTGATGCTGTAGTCTGTCGTAAGCTTGCTGTGAATATATATTGAGAAAAAATATAATCGTAATTAGCCAGTTTTACATAATCAAATCAGAGTCAAAGCCGGCTTTTCAGTATAATTTTAACTTTTATTACTGGTAGCTTCTAATTTTTGAAAATAATAGTTATGAACTAATAGACTTGAATATTGAAAAAACTAGATATTCGTCAACAATCATGACTCCTCTTTCTTAAGGAAGGAGTCCATTTCTCATGCATCAATATTATCAAAAAGTATCATAATTTACGTACAAAAAATATTCATCTGATTTTAAGTTTTGTTTAAGGGTGCAATAAATAGATTGATCAGAGCATTTTGTCAGACAAATCCATCATACCATTGAGAGCAATAGAATTTAAGTTTTTTGGGGGTAATTGTTTACATGAAAAAATATTAATCCTCGTATAACTCATATAAGTCAATAAATTATTAAACTTTTTCTATTATACTTCCAAACATCAATTTTATTTCAGTAGATTTACTCAAAAAATGTCTAAGTCAATGTAAATAATAAAAAAAAATCAAAGTATTCAACGAGTATAGCAGGTGATCCCTTAGTCTAGGATAACAAACAGTTTTTATGGCGTTATTGCTCTTAGCCGTAACTGAAATTTCATGATTTTTTTTTATAAAATGCTAATTTTTGGCAAATTTACTTGGTTTTTGAATGATCTATTTAGCTTCAAGAAATATTTTCTGAAAATAGAAAATGTACTATACTGCCCTTTTGGTCAATGTAATTTTAAAAAAAAATTATCTCAACTCATCCTCCAAATAAAGTTCTATTTTTAGGTAGAGTTTCAGTTTGATCCGTTATCGCTATAGCTTGTATCGCTCTCACAAGCTTTCATATTGAATTATAAATTAAAAATTGTATATATTATTGAAAAAAAATATTTCCACTTTTTTAGAAATCTGAGGTTATTTTTATTTTATTAATTTTGTTGTTTCAAAGGTAATGCCAAAATTTCAAGACTCTTGAATCAGTAGTTTAGTACAAAAACATTGTTGTCTAAAAAAATTTTTGGCTAAAAAGTGACTTTTCCATCATGCATAACAGCTCCCAAACAATAGGGTTCATATAAACTATGAAGCCCATTTGTATTCCGACGACTAAATACCAAAATTTAGGGACGAAAAGTTCATAAGAATGTTAATTTTGTTGTTTCCTGAACCCTCAAAAAAACAATGAGAACCAATATATAATAATAATAATATATAAAAAAGGTAAAAAAATATTTTTTTAAAAATATTAATAAAAAGTCCGCTTCTCAACCCCTTCCACACTTCACTCCGTCTTCCTGTAACCAGCCCTTCCCTGTTACTAAGGATTGCTCTTGTACATCCAAAAACTGTGTATACAAATTGGATTGTACTCGTTGTGATGCGTTCTACGTAGGACTGTCCTCTAACAAGCTCAGCCTCCGTATGAACGGTCATAGAGCATCTGTTAACAACCTTTCTGATTTACCTGTTGCCATCAACGCCAACTCCCACGGCCTTCCTTTCAATGATTGCTGCAGTGTGCAGATTCTGCGACAGATCCCCCCTGATGACAATACCGTGACTCTTAGAGCCTCTGAAGAGGCACACATATTGTTACTCAGGGTGCGCAGTGCATCTGGGCTAAACCTTAAAAGATATTTTTTTCTTTTTTTAAATTTAATTTCATATATAGTCATCTTTTATATTTTTTCTGGTATTTTTTCCTCTCTTCTTCTTCTTATATTTTATTTATTACATTTTTATTCCTTACTTCCAGTTTGTTCTATACATTATACATTATATTATATTTTATTTTTTAAGACACTCATTCTTAACTAGTTTCCCTTTTACATCTTTTTATCTAACTTTACCTTTATAAGAGATAAGAGAGGGAAACCAAGCGCACTGGTTCAGAGACGGTTGGAAATCAACAATGTTGCCGCATGCGCGCCTGGTCACAGAAAATAAGGTAGACAGGAATCAATTTATAATTACATTAAATTAGTGGAATATGAAAACAATAAATAAATAAACGAAAAATTTGAGGGACGAACAGAGAAATTGATACATAATAAAAGTACGGACTAAGCTATGATAGAATAAAATAAAACTGAGAATACAAATAATAATAATGATAAATGAAATAATTTAAAAAAAAAAAATTATTGGCTATTAAGTGCGCGCCGGCAGGACAAATAACAATTAAAATAAGCAGTGACACATAAACAGAAACACAACAAAGACTCACTTTTCAATATTTCGACCGTAAACAGTTGACTGTCGTCCCTCCGTCAACTCACTTCTTCTCCTGAGGACGACCGCCATTACGGTCGAAATATTGAAAAGTGAGTCTTTGTTGTGTTTCTGCTTATGTGTCACTGCTTATTTTAATTATATATATATTATATATATATATAGATTAAAAATATAAAAAAAAAAATATAAATAATATATATAAAGAAAAATTTAAAAAAAAAAATTTTTCTATTAAGTGCGCAGTGCACTGGCCTCAATAAAAGCGATAATTCACTAATTTAATGTAATTATAAATTATACCTGTACCTTATTTTTGACGGTATGAAATTGTTGTCTCAAAGTCCTGAAACAGTGCCTGGTTTCCCTAACTATATTTCGAAGACGGTTAACCGAAATTGAGACTGTAAGTGTTTCTTTTGATTTCTTTAGTTCTTTTTCTATATTGAACTATATTTTCCGTTTGGATAGCATTTCCACGAAAAAGTATATAATAACCATGATAAACAAAAAGGTCGGCAGGACAAATAAAATTTAAAATAAGAGTCCTAAAGAACCAACAAAGACTCATTTTCAATATTTCGACCTAAAAGTTATGTTCCCTCTAACTACTTCTTCTCTAGAACGACCGCCATTACGGCAAATATTGAAAATAGTCTTTGTATTCAAAGGTCACTGCTTAATTTCACTAACATTATGATTATATATAACAATTTCGCGTAGGACGAATGGAATACTTGATTTTAACAAAAATTTTTTTTATTTATAAACTTGATAGAATAAAATAAAACTGAGAATACAAATAATAATAATAATAAATGAAATAATTTAAAAAAAAAAATTATTTGCTATTAAGTGCGCGCAGTGCACCTGGCCTCAACTAAAAGCGATAATTCCACTAATTTAATGTAATTATAAATTGATACCTGTCTACCTTATTTTCTGACGACTGAGGGCAAATTTTGGTCCAAAGTCTGAAACAGTGCGCTTGGTTTCCCTCTCTAGTCTCTTCTGAAGACGGTTCAAACCGAAAATTAGAGACTGTAAGTGTGTTCTTTTGATTTCTTTATGTTTCTTTTTCTATATTGAACTATATTTGTCCGTTTTGGATAGCATTTCCAACGAAAAAGTATATATATATACCATGATAAACGAAAAACGGTCCGGCAGGACAAATAACAATTAAAATAAGCAGTGACACATAAACAGAAACACAACAAAGACTCACTTTTCAATATTTCGACCGTAAACAGTTGACTGTCGTCCCTCCGTCAACTCACTTCTTCTCCTGAGAACGACCGCCATTACGGTCGAAATATTGAAAAGTAAGTCTTTGTTGTGTTTCTGTTTATGTGTCACTGCTTATTTTAATTATATATATATTATATATATATATATATATATATATATATTGTGCGCGTAGCAGCGCACAATGAAACTACTCTGTCGTGTTTAACAAAACATGTATATATATATATATATATATATATATATATATATATAGGTGAGTTATCTAATCGGGATCCGGTCAAATTTCTAGGTTCAAAAATCAATAGGTGAAATAGCAATCAATAGTAATCAATAGCAATCAAGTGAAATAGCAAACTAAGATCTATCAACCGTAACCAGCAGTCTACATGAGAGTCAAACCCAACTAGACTTTGGGTTTTGACTCTGGCAAAGCCCGCTTTATACGGTTGAAAGAGTCTTTTTACGCTTTTTAGTCTTTTTTCCCCATTTCTTATTATGATTTGATCATATATATATATATATATATATATATATAGATTTCACATAAACACGTGAAACAACAATCAATGATCAAATCACAATAAGAAATGGGGAAAAAAGACTAAGATCTTTCAACTGTAACAAGCGGTCTTCGTCAGAGTCAAAAACCCAACTGTTGGCTTGTTGACTCTGACGAAGAGCGCTTGTTACGGTTGAAAGATCTTAGTCTTGTTTTCCCATTTCTTATTGTGGTTTGATCATATATATATAACAAATATTACAAGAAAAGGACACGAAGAAACAGCACACAACTAATTTCAATATTTCGACCATGTCGTCATTAGAAGATGGAGAAGAAGAAGGTGAATTCTGCTGCTAACCAACAGCGACTTTATATATATATATATATATTTACAGTCCCTAATTTTCGGTTTGAACTGTCTCCAGGAGAGATAAGAGAGGGAAACCAAGTGCACTGGTTCAGAGACGGTTGGAGATCAACCGGTTGGTCTCCCTCTCTTACCTCTCCTGAAGAAGGTTCAAACCAAAAATTAGAGACTGTAAGTGTGCTTTTGATTTCTCTATGTTTATTTTGCTACATTGAACTATATTTGTCCGTTTCGGATCGTATTTCCAACGAAAAAGTGTATATATATATATATATATATATATATATATATATATATATTAGTATAAGTGGGCAGCAGGTCTTCTTGGAGACAGATGGAATTGAAATATGCAGCAGCCTCTGCATTAACTACCTTTCTACTGATAGGTTATATTTTTCGTAGAATCGTCCTTTGCTCTAGAGGTAATTTCCATAAATAATTGGCCAGAGTCATGTAGGCAAACAAAGTAAGTTACTGATAAAACTAAATGACTATATTGAAAACACGATACACTAAAAATGAACAAGCTTTCGACCATATATTGGTCATCTTCAGGTTTAAAATATGTTAAAACTATATGGTTTCTACCTTGATAATTTATCGTAAGAGCAGTTCCCATGAGGTCATTCTGTTTTGAATTACATTCCAGGTTCTAAAGGAACTTTGTTTGGTCAAATGATAATGAATGAGCGGCAGCCTGCTATGAAATAGTTTATAAATAAAGGGCGTCTTGAGATCTTTGTTGGCTATAAGCTACTTATAAGAGTTTTTTATTAAAAATATTTGTATTTCAATTTTAGGGGGTTTGGTGAACTACAACGTTTTAAGACACAGGAACTTTTTAAAGTCCAGGAATGCTCAAGGTGAATCTAACACTCAAATTTTTAAATAAACTAAAACAACAGAAAAATAAATATATGGAATAATCTGAATATAACATATGAAGAAAAATTAAATACTACAGGAAATTTTAATAGAAATGGCAGGTGCAGTACAAACTAGAGTGTATTACAAACTGAGTTACATTTTCAGATATTTCAACTTATGTATATGCTATTAAAACGAGATTGGAGGGGTTGGTTCGGGACCCCTTATTGGCTATTTTGGGTTACCCTGATAACGATCGGGTCGTACAGGGCATTCCGCTATCCACCACCTGCGAACCCGCCTGGTAGCCACCCAAGCCCCAGGACCCCCTCCCCCCCAAATCCCCCAACCTACATGAACTGACTACACTATAACCTATTGTACCTATTCAACGACTATAACTTTATATAAACAGTAAAATTAAAATAAGAATGCAATCATACCTTTTGGTACACCTGAAAAGCGTTTCCATCCCTAAAACATAAAATCTATATAAGAAACCAAAATTGAAACAGTTATGTAAATCTAGACTTAACAATAAAGAAATACTCACCTCTTTATATTCAGTAACTATAATTTAATATATACAGTATAATTAAAACATGAATGTAATCACACCTTTTGTATCCTGAAAAGCGTTTCCACACCAAAACATATACATCATATGATAGACTAAAATAAAATAGCGTTGTAATTCAAAACTTAAAAATAATAAAATACATGCGCGCTTTTTTCAAAACTATAGCTTAATACACATAGTAAAAGCAATCACAGCTTTGGACACCTGAAAATTGTTTCTTCCCAAAACATATAAGTTATATAATAGACTATATGTAAATACTCGTAGTTCTGTAAATTTAACCTTCATGATGTTAGAACAAATAACTATTGAACAACTACAACTGAATTTACAAACTAAATTAATATAAAAAGGCAATCACACCTTTTGATGCACCTGAACAGCGTTTCTACCCCTAAAACATATAAGTTATAAAAGAAACTAAAATTAAAACAGTTTTTTAAAACTAGTCATAACGATAGAAAAGCACATACCTATTCAACAACTACAACTTAATAAATACATTATACTTAAAACAAGATTGTAATTACACCATTTATACCATAAAACATATACAAGAATAAAACTGAAGTAGATATGTAATTCTAAACAAATAAGTAATAAAACGCATACCTGTTCAACAACTATAACTTAATATACACAATAAATTACAAGTAAGTATTTAATAACACCTCCACACACACCTCAAAACGTTTTTGCCCCCAAAACATATAAGTTATATGAGAGACTAAAATAGAAATAGTTATATAAATTGATATTTAAGGATAATAAAACACATACGTATTTAACAACTATAACTTAATATACACAGTCAAATTAAAATAAGAATTTAATCAGACCTCCTTACTCATCTCAAAATAGTTTCCATCCTCGAAACGTACAAGTTATAAAAAAGACTAAAATACATAGAGATATATAAATCTAGAGTTATGCTGGAAAAACAGACATGTATTCAACAACTATAACTTAATGCACACAGTAAATAATATAAAAATGGAATCTTACCTCTTGATAGTTCTGTAAATCGTCTCTATCCCAAAACATATAAGTTTTATGTGAGACTAAAATAGAAATAGTTATTTAATTCTAAACGTATTTATAATAAAACACATGCCTATTCAACAACTGTAGCTAATTATACACAATGAAATTAAAATAATAATGTAATCACATCTTTGTATACACCTGAAAAGTGATTATACCCTATAACATATCAGTTATTTGAGAGACAAAAATAAAAATAATTATGTAAGTATTAATTTAATGATAATAAAACAATTTTGTATTCAAAAAATATTACTTAATACACACAGTAATATTAAAATAAAATACAATAACAACTTTTCATGCACTTCAAAAACGTTTCCACCTCAAACGATATGAGTTGTATAGAAAAGTTGACTATATGCAGGTGTAAATTCATGAACTTAATTACCATGAAAGTCCCTTTGTGTTGAACAAACTAAAGAGTAACACAGAGAGAAAAGAGATTATTTATATAAATAGGTATTTGAAAACATAAAACACCTGTTCTATTTAAAACTGTAAGTTACCTCACACAGTACAATTAAAATATGAATGTAATCATTCTTCTTCAGACACTATAAAATCTTTTCTACCCCTCGAACCATATATATTACATGAGAGTGTACAACAACAACGGTTGTGTAAATTTATATTTAAATATCATAAAACACATATTCCTTTCAACCATATATTAGTTATACAATAGTCATATAAAAATATATGTATTTTTATGCAATAATTTACCCTTCACATATTAAATTAAATTACACAATAGACTTGAGATACAATATTTGATATTTAAATACCTTTTGTACCTTTATGAGGCATTTTGAATACTTGACGCAGAAGGCTTGTAATACATCAACGAAGTCCGGCTCCCGATGATAAAGGTCTCATTACTAACCCATTCAGGATGCACACTTTGCTACAGTTTTTGGTGATTTCATATCTGTAGCCTTTCTCATGTTCTAGGAAAATGGTTCTATAACTGTTTGAAATCAGGGAGCTCTGAAATATACAAATAGTAGAAGGCACACTGTTTCGAATCTTAGGGAAATTTTATTACCAAGTCAAATACTATACGAAAAAATGAAAGCTTGAAAAAAATGAAAAAATTAACTTACCCGGAGTTTATTTATTCTTGTGCTCAGAGAACATAAACTTGATGAGCCTCAGCGTTTTCTTCAGTGTTTGGGGTAAAAGGTATGTTTGATAGGGATAGGGAGCTCGCATTTCTTCTTCAATACTTTGAACATTTTTTATGCCTAGCCTGTTTTGGCTAAGGAATAATGCTGTTGCAAACTACAAAATGTTTTCTCAGAATGGTGAACAAATTTTACCTCACCGTTGATAAACCTAATTCACTGCTTATATAACCTGTTTACAGTGAGTAGCTCTTCTTTAGAAGAAAATCGCTGTTACTTATCACTAATAAAAATGCACTCATAAAAGGAGATATAATGCGTAAGGTGAGGTATGGTGACTAATGTTTTATGTCTGAATACATTATCCTGAATCACTCAAGGACTCCTAGAAATCTTATAGACACCCTTTGAGAATCACTGCTCTAGAGCCCTAACAGGTCACGATTGGTCTGGGAAGAACAGTGGAACTGAAAGGGTTTAGAAACAGTGAATGAGGTTCGAATGTTTGCTTGATTTCCAATTCGCTTTCACTCTTATCCTTACATTAAATAACATAATGGAAACCTGAGTAACGTTTGGTACTCTAATAAGTATGAGACATAAGCTAAGCACAGTAGCAAGCAATGATTATATACAATAAACTCATAAACATGCCCACTTACCTGTGTACAGGTATCCTTTCGTCTGTACCTGCAACAGTACACACATGTTAATATTAAACACAATGGTGATGTAAAATAATGTGAACTCTGGTTAGTTATGTTGGGACTAGCCATAATCAAATAATTCTTTTACTTTCTTATGACAATACATACTAATTGTCAATCAGTGCGTAACGAGGTAGGTAGCGCATATGGCAAATGTTTAACTTGTGACCCTCCTCCACCAAGTAACGTAACGACATAAAGACAAAAAAAAAATAATTTAAGTGACAACATAAAATATAATACAATAAATAAATTTAACTATATGCAACATATTATACACTACCAACATCATTACAATGAGTTGCCTGTATGTACAAAAACGTATTTATCAAGTTATGGATAAATAATCTAAATAAAAGAAATATTCATTCATTTATATATATAAGAGAAAGTGTTCTCTATGGATTGCTTAGAACTGACTCATTTTAATTTATCTTTAGGAATTATATATTAAAAAAACCAAATCCACCCTTAGAAAAATTACATGTCTGTTTGTTTCTCTAAAAATTTTGTCACAGTAAACTCAGTCACCATAAGTTTTAGTGAGCTGAAACCTTAACAGTAGATTTTTCTATCTACCTTAAATGATTGGAAATTCAACGTTGAAATAATGATATGGACTTTCCTTCTAATTCTAATTTTTTGTTCCGTTTTCTGGATAAATTTTATTGTTCTCTATTAATCGGTTTAGCGTCAAAAAAACATTTTCTGAAAACAGTATATGTACTACATTAAACGCTCTTTTGTTTAATGTAATTTTGAAAAAAATTACCTCAACTCATTGCCCAACTAATACTCTATTTTTAGGTATAATTTCATTTTGATCTGTCAAACACTACGGCTTGAATAGTTCTTATAAGCTTTCAGATTGAATCATAAATCACAGTTTTCCCATTTCATTGAAAAAAAAATATTTCCTGTTGCTTTAAAAATCTGAAGATTTTTTTCAGTTATTAAATTTGTAACTTTCAAGATAATGCCAAAATTTTAAGACCCGTAGATGAATAGTTTGCTCCCAAAACAGTAAGGTTCATCTATACCAACAGGCCTATTTTTTGTAAAATATCAATTAGATCCATCAAAGATTCTGGACCGTAGTGTGTAAACAAGCTTTTGGACCCCCCCCCCCCCCCCCCCCACACACACACAAATCGTCATCGAAAAATTTTCATAAAACGACTTTGGGGGCCCCAAAACGTGGAATTCTGTCAAAACCTCGACATTGAATTTTTTTCTCGATGACTCTACTTTACTTGTAGTAAAGTAAAAATGGACAAAAACCCTTGTAGTAAAAACAATTTAAGAATCACAGAGCAAAAAGAAGTTTACGTTTTCTCCCACACTTCTTCAAAACAAGTATATTCGTATTAAAGCCAGTCTCCAGAGTCATTCATAAAACCTACAATTTTCAGAGCATTCGCTTTAAATTTTATTTCTTATTTGCATTACTTTCTATGACTTTGTCGTTAAAATACCCAATGAAACCTGAATTTAAATGAGCTTTACATGAAGTACGAAAGTAAGTTGATTATCATAATCATGGTTACTATAATTAAGGAATAAATTATCAAATAGGAAGAATATTTATAGAAATTATAATGCAAATCAATCATTAATTTTTACTCTTGAGATAATCAGAGTTATTTCAATTATGATTGAAATTAACTCTGGAGTCAAACTCAACACAAAACTCACTATTCACTGTACTCCATACAGTGGCGTAGCAACTATTTTTGTCGCCGGGTTCCCTCTGGCCGGCGAAAGTCCCCAAAATATTTATTTTCATGGAATTACAATTAACGATCTAACTTTAGACTGCTGTTATTGATCACAGATTTTCATCTTATTACAGTACCCGTATACATAAACAGTCTTCATAAAAAAAAATTAAAGATTTTTCAAAACATATAATTCAAATTATCAAAAAAATGTTAAATCATTAGTTGTGCAATCCGTCATTGTGTGGTATTTACTCATTCTCAGGTAAAATGGATAAACAAACAAAAGTCTCCACACAAATGAAATTTTATTCAATATCAACGCTTTTCGAACACTTTGTGTTCATCATCAGGAAGACACCAACTCTTCACGGTATAAAAAAATATACATAATTAAAAACAAATGTAGAACCTTCCTACACCACTAATTCCATCCATTGGTTTAATAACAGAAACTTAAACAGATTTGAATAGAAAATCACTGTGATGATTTTTCCATATTATTAGAGTACATATGCAAACTTTATAAATTTATGCAAACTTTATAATTTTATCACAATTTCAATATTGTAAGACAATTAAATGCAAAGCTATAACCTGTAAGACTGACTTAAACAAAGAATAAATAGTTGATATATGAGCATAAAGTATAATAAAACACTATTAACATAGCATGTGAATGTGTATGGTTGATAGTGGTATGTGTTCGCAACATGTGTGTGATGATTTGTGATGTTGTGTATGATACATGTGTGAGATTGAGTGTGTGGTGTGTGACGTGCATGTCATGTGTAATAGGGTGTGTGGTTGTTAGGATGATGTGTCATGTACATGTGGTGATGTATGTTATGTATATTGATGTGTGAGCATTAGTATGTGGTATGTGCCATGCATATGTGATATGTGTATGTTATATCAATGACCAAACTACAGTAAGAAATCAGAAAAAAAGATAAGATCTTTCAACAGTAACAAGGGGTATTCGTCAGATTCAAATCTCATAATCAAGCTGAGATCTGACTCTGCCTAAGACCGCTTGTTACGGCTGAAAAACCTTTGTTTTTTTTTCTGATGTTATACTGTGGTTAGATCTTTATTTTTGTTTCATGTGTGTATTGTGAAATCTTGTTATATGTCTGGGGTGTATGAGTGTTATGAAAGAGTTTTTGTTCATAACATCATGAAATTTATAATAACAAACAATAATATTTTATTTTACATTTCTATTAAAGAAAATTTGAGATTGGAAGTGCGTTTCTTTACTCTTTATGTTACTCTTCTTCGATTTTGAACTCGTATATATATAGATATATATATATTAAACGAAATTGGTCAAAAAGGACTGATTACATATAAAAATAAACTATGATACATAGAAAAAAACGTAACAAATAGAACTCAGTTTTCAATATTTCAACAGCCATAACGGCGTGTTTATACAAAATATTTCTTTGATATTTTGTATAAATTAATGAAAATTGTTAAAATCTTTTCTTCACATAACACCTCCTGTCACTATATATATCAGCATATCTACAAAACATATGAAGAAGTGACCTAAGATAGGCTATAAAAATTCAAAACTGTACTGAAGACTTACATACAATGGAGAAACACGCTTCCTATCTCTATTTCTTTTTTGTACTCTTGAACCAAAGATAGAGAGTTCCTCCATAAAAACTGAAATACATGGTTCTTTTTTGTAAATGAGTATTAATATAAATAAGTAACGGTCGTTCTCAGTGAGGCTACCTTCAAAACCTGATTCACTTTAAATGAAATATTAAAATTATCACATTATTTCCTTCTATTTGTGACTTCTCCAATGAATACCGGGATTACCACTACCCCCACCCCCCTACCTTCACTCTCACCCAGTAACCTAGTCACTTATTTCATTATGTCATCAATTACATTTAAGTTTTTACTAAAAACTTTTATTTTAAATTTATTATTAAATTAAATTTTACGATTATACTTATTTTTGGTTTGTTTGACATCGGTGAATCAGACAGAATAATGAATTTAATACAAGTAAAAAAGGAAATACTCCCATTTTACTTTTAAGTTATTGTACATAGTAGACATGAAATCACGAAAATTATCTATATGCACACAGAATCAACACGAAGAATAGTGTTGAGATAAAATACCAAAGGGCATTATTATCAATGAATAAGGAGAAATTGATAAATTAACTTATTAGAAATAAAAAGGAAATTAACTCCCATTTTACTTTTAAATTGTTGTACATAGTAGACATGAAATCATGAAACTTATCTATATGCACATAGAATCAACACGAAGAATAGTGTTGATATAAAACATCAAAGGGCATTATCAATAAATAAGGAGAAATTGATAAATTACCTTGGCATAACAGCACAGTGCAGTTTCCGCCATGTTGCTTTGACGAAGAGCTAGCCCACGACTGGTACAGACATGCATCGACTTTAGAGTCCAGAGGTTCACTTACACCGTCCTAGGGTCACCATCCCCACCATGACCGCTGTTTTTAAACTGTTGAGTGATACATTTAAATTTCATTAAAATTCAGTGATAAATTTTAACTTTATTGCTTTATGATTTCCATCAATAAAGAACTGAGAATAATATTTTAATTTAAATTTAAAATATAACATTTTTTTTAAATTACTTCCCAAAATAAGCTATTACTAAATGATTTAACAATGGATTCAGGCTACAGAATTTTACTCCACATAAGTAAAATGTAGTGATAACAAAAAAGTTTGATTTTGAATGTTTAAAGCATTTAAACATCTTGGTGTGCTGGAAAGCCATTTCAAACACTCCTTTTATGTGGCTGAGTGTATGTGGGTGAATGATCCCTACAAGTTAACACAAAATTAAGAAATTCTTATTATAAACTAGCTGATTTACCCGGCTTTACCCGGGAAACAATTTAATTCCAACTCTAATAATAAATTACATGAAACGAAAACAATTTAAAATTTCTATAGTTGTGTTACACTTAACTTTTTTTAGATAAACGAAATTAATACAGAATTGAAATTATAGATTACCCAAAAAAGATATAATCTAACACTGATTATAAATTGCACACATTGTCTAATACAATTGGTAGTTGATAGATTAGATCAAACAAATAATAAAAGGAATATTTTTTTGCCGAACAATATATCAAGAAATTTTGAAAGAAATATTAGCCCATTAAATGTGATATGTCGTATCTGTTAAATATAATGACACGGATTTTAAACCCACAAATCGTTTCAATTAGGAGCCAGTTAGTAGAAGAGGCTAAACCATATCACATTACATTTCATTCAATAATTTCAATTTGAAGACTTCACACAGTTTTAAATGTTTACTTAAAATTATATCAGTAAACAAAATTGTCTCCTAAAAGTTTGAATAACAATATTTTGATGAAATATTATTTGTTTATGAATAAGCATTCTATTGAAAAGTGTCAATTTAGTTCTAGATGTTAAATTCTAAATATATTTTCCATCATGTAATGTTAAGAGTTATTATGTTAAGAACTGTATTTATACACACAAATACATACAATGATTTAAGTTTTATATACGTACATAATGATTTGAATATTTCTTCATTAATTTTTTATGCTGTATATGTTTCCTTATAAGTTTTACTGATTTCAACTTTCATAAACGTCTTCTAGTTAGATATCATCGATATATATAATAACTTATCATTTTGCCTATATGGAGTAGGGCCGGATACTAATTACTAATAATTAAATATTTTAAACAAACGAATGAATCAATCAGGAATAAATAAAGAAGCCTTACAATTATTAAACTTAAACAAAATACTTTAACTATTCTTTTAAGATTAGAATTAATGGTTCAAATACTATCATTATTATTTGTAATACTATTATGCATACTTAAAGTTAATAAGTTATTATATCACGCATAATTTCTTTAATGCTTAAAGAAAGTTAAACCAATTAGATATGAAAAGTTAATTGTAAACTATAGACAATAACTAAAGCTCTGTTAAAGTTATTAATAAACCCATATAAAATTACAATAATTGTCTTTAATATCAATCTGAAAACAATACTAAAATTTCTGGTACCTGGATGTTTCCAATTGAACAAAGCATGTGGAAATGTTATCATAAAGAATAACCTACCTGCGGCCGCTGTTACCAATAAAAGTCAAAATGTAAACAAAAAAGTTATACAGCAAACCTTATCTATTATAATATTTTTGGGATATTACCTGAACCACAACTCTGGTTTTTAAAAACTTTACATAAACCTTCCCGGGGATATACCTAATAATTTCCTAAATTTTCACGGCGATTGGATGTATGGTTTTTGAATCTATCGAGTTCAAACAAACAGACATACATTCATTTTTATATATATAGAGATAATTCTTTATTAGGAGAAGAACAGTCTAGTTTTTGTCAGTGTCGAACCATGATAAAGATGTTTGTTGATATTGATGCCAAAACAGTAACTATTGTTTCCGTTCTTTCGGAGATAATAAACAAATACAATTTTGTATCTGGCATCATCATAATAGTTAAGTTCAATAGAAAACAAATTTTGCTTTAGATAGTACTAGGAAAACAAAGAAAGTTAAATAATAACTTGCTTTTGTGATTACTTTGTCAGAATCACATTCTTACAATGTTAAATAATAATCTTTATTTAATAAAAAAAAAAATCAGCAAATGAAGTGAGCGCTCAAACCAAAATTAAGAAAATGTTAGTCATTATTCAATTTATTAAACATTCTAAACTTCTTTACTCTATCTATAGAAGTAAACTTTATATATCATAAATTAATTTTACTATTAAGATTTAAATCATTAATTAGAGCAGTTTACCTCTAGGTAGGTTCAAAATAAAGACATAGTAGTAAATAAATGTAACAAATTAACAATAACTGATACAAATATCAATACTGTTAATATAAAATTGTAAAACCTTATTAATGCTACAATTTCAAAACAATATTGAACATTATTAATCGTATCAATACCTATCACAAAAATAAAATGTCTTTCTTAATTTAAATTATAATTCAGTATAAAATTCACTACTTGTCAATAACTTAGGTAAGTACACATTCCTTAATTTACAATGTATCTTTTATTAATATCAGTCCCATTTTCAGGACATAATAATAAAATAGTCATAATATCCTTTCCATATACAATATACAATGCTGAATACCTTATTATTTATGAATTATAAACATATAAATCTTCAAGAGAATATATATCAAAAATATTTTGTTTTATTAAAGCTACTAAATTATAAGAAGTGCAACTTTCATAATACGTTTTATTAAGTTAAATAGAAATATTATTTCTTCATTCATCTTAAATTACAGTAATAGCTCAAAATAAATGAATTAAGTAAACAATTTCGAAATAATTAAGTATTTTCTTTTACAAAATATCTCTAATGAAAATAGGTCTAATTTGTAAGTTAAATATACTGCGACAAATATATATATGTATATATGATATATATATATATATATATATATATATATATATACATATATATATATAATGACTGCTTTTCTGTTCAAATCATTAAGCTAGTGACCACTGATGACCGTAGTTTGACATTAAGAGCGTCTGAGGAGGCCCACATATGGTTATTGGGGGCCCGATCAGATCCCGGTTTAAATCAGAAGCGTTAACTTTTATTTGTTTTTCCTTTTATTTTTAACTTATATATTCATATTCATATATATATTTTTTTTTATTTATTATTATTTTTTATTTCCTTTTTTTATTATATATATTTTTTATTTTATTTATTTATTTATTTATTTATTTTTTTTTATTATATCCTTTTTTATAATTTTTAATTTATAATTTTTAATTTTATAATTTTATCTATTGTTTTTGCTTTCTCCGTTCTCCGACGTTTAGTGCCTAGCTCCTTTTTTACGCTAGTGCTGCTCTCTTCGGTTGACTCTTTATTTCTTCATTCGCGCTCCGTTCTTGGACGTGGGGAGATCTCTCTCACTTCGTCCTCTCTACTAGTCTACTCTCCTGATGACGAACAACAGTTCGAAATATTGAATTCTGTAAGTTTTCTTTGTATTCTCTTTTCTGTGTCGTGCTTTGTGTAATTTAAATTTATATATATATATATATATTTGTAAGTAAAATATACTGAGACATTCGTGTTTAATCAACAACATTGTATTTTATCAAAAAGATATAAAAAAGTCATAAACCAAAAGATTGGTCATTTAAAAACCAAGCCACCATATTCATTGAAAGTTATTAAGTTATAAACAAATTATTTTCATATGACATTAATATTAAACGATTTAAGTAGTTATTATACCCCAGATATAGTAAGACAGAAATCGTACTTACTATTTGAAGTGGTCATTGTATGAAATATCAAGTTGAATGAATAAACTTCTAAATTATTAAATCCACTCAGGAGCGCATAAAACTTATTGGAGGACAATGGCCATAGTTTTGTCTTATAATAATAAACATTGAAATATTAATTTTAATAATTAATATTTATAATTACACATTATTTTAATATAAACATTAATTTGTTGAGTTATTTCGTTAAGAAAAAATCTAGTTTGGTCTATGATAAACTGTACTATAATTAAATTTGTAACCAAAATCAGGAATAACAATTTAATTTAACATTTGCTCTCAGCAAATGAACTTATTAAAAGTTTATAAGTAATAAATCCAACATGTATGGCTTATTGCTATCTTTTCTTGCCATTAAAAAGATCAAGTTCTGGAAAATTTATCAACCCATTAAAACAAATGTTGGTATAATATTCAACAGTAGCTAATCAGACAACAAATTTTCATTATTTAAATAGGAAATAGCATTTGTTCATTCATCACATTTCCAAGTGATTATTATACAACGAGAGTATAACAAGTTTAACATTTGTATCCTATTGTGACTAACAAGTGAGAGTTATCCCTCTCTCTAACAGTCTTCTTTAATTTAAAAGTAATTATGTCAAAGGGTTTAAGCAAATTCATTCGGCCAGGAAAATAACAAGAAAAATTTATTAGATTGAATGGTTTCCTTGTTGTATTTCTTTTAGGATTACAGTTCATGTGTAATCTGTAATATCAATTGAACAAAAGAACAATAACTAGTAGTATCTTTCATGTAAATTTTGAATTAAGTTAACATAGAAGATCTCCCAGTCTGATTCTTATTGCATTAAAATAATGTGAGGAACTTAAATATATCTACAGATTGAAACCAACAAACGCTATGTATAAGCAAATTAATATTAAAACATATCTTCATTCTGGTTCTATTAAATTATATCAGTATCGGTGTACTTTTCTTTTTACAAATGATGACAATTGCAAAGTAACTCCTTTGCAAAGCTAAGAAAAGTTTTTTTTCACTAATTGAAAAACCTAGAAAAGAAAAAGGCAAAATGCTCCTACCTCTGTTATCTAATTTGTAGCTTTACAATAATCATTTTGATAAAAAATTGAATAGTATTGGTTTTATACAATAAATTCATTATCAGTATATATTAGTATTATTAGTATATATTTTAATATAGCTAAAATTATATACCTGAATAGCTAAAAATATAGCTATAGTTTAAAATATAACCGCTGGAGTGGCCTACATTCAACTTTACTATAAATAAAAAAATGCCAGACTGGTTTACAACATAATATGATATTTGCCGGCTCAAAAGCTTTCACATGCAGTCTAAGTCAAAATTCTTACATTATGTTGAACAAATAGATTTTACATTTAGTTTTTACTTTACTATAATTAAAGTATAGTGATCGTGAAAAAATTCCATCTCGAGATTTTGACGGAATTATATGTTTTGAGGTCCCAGAAGTCGTTTTATAAAGCTTTTTCGATGATGTCGATGATTTGTGTGTGTGTCTGTGTGTGTGTGTGGGGGGGGGGGGGGAGTATGTATCCAAAGTTTGTTTTCAGGCTACGGTCCAGAACCTTTGATGCATTAAGTAAAAGTGTTAAGCAGGATCAAAAAACGCTCTGATGTGGTATATCAACAGACAATATAAGGACTATCATTACAAAAAATTTTAGTTATAACATTTTTAAGCATATTAATTGTTTTGCCCACTCCGACGCCAGCTCTACATTAAAATTAGGTTTTAAAGGTTTATTGGATCACGGTTAAGAGAGACGTAAGAAGATAAATGCAAATGTGGCTAGAAAGCAAGGTCACATTCACACTATGCTGCCCATGGTATGGACCATGCTAGCTTGCATGGACTATTTTGATGTCCATGTTGCCATCATTGGACCTATATAAATTGGCCGGATTTATATAAAATCGCTTGTATATAAGGGAATTTGGGAACAATGGGACATTGTCCCATTAAAAGCTATTAAAAGGAGTAGTTGCCAAAGCTTTCTATAAACACTAGATTTGTCATTTTGGCGCATCCATTCAAGTCCTTGCTTAAATATGACTCCAACTCAAATCACAATTCTACAACCAACTACTTTCTTTGAGGTTTTTCTGTTGCACAAAGCATAATACAGCCCCAAGTCTAATGGTAAAATAAAGAGGCTGCAAGGCAAGTAAAATCACCTCTTCCAGCACACAACACAACTCAGTGTTCTGAGACTGCCCCTACAACATTTTGTACTCGCAGCAGCAATGAGAGAGTTTTTATTGACAAACATGACATTCTCAGGAGAATTTTTCAAAGAAAATCTAACAGTAACAAGCACAAAAGAATTTACGACAAATCTTTAACGTTAGATGCAATCTTTAAAACAGTTAAAAGTAACCAAAAATCAAACATGGGCATTTTTTGTGCATAATGACCTTAAAAAGTGCAGGGCACATGTTTGTCAGAATAAATGGGGTTAAGAAGCCTCAAGAACCAGTCTATGAAGAAACTTACAAAGTACTGGCTATATTGTAAAGTATATAATTATAAAAGATGTAATGCATAAAGTGTGCCACTGACAGTTTTTCTAACCCCTATCTCACTAAATGTTTTGTGACTTCAGTCATTGAAAAGAGATTACTGTAATGGTTGACAAAGGCAAGCACGTAACAAGTGACTGTCTCCTGGAGTAGTGGTATAATATTGTTATATCGTCAATAGCTAGTTTATTGGAATTTGGAAATTGTAACATAAAAAGTTATTCTATCAGATAATATTAAAATTCCTTTACTCAAACAAAACACCTATAACAAGCTCCTAGAGAAAAACTTCCATACTTCTGAAGACTCTAGATTCGTACTTTTACACTAAACCAAATGTTGATGGACAGTTACAGTCAAAAACCGAATCATATTCAGTTTTTTTTAGTTAAAAGTGCTGGCTATAATTAGATCTCCTAATAATTTTGAATTTATTTGTTATCTCAGAAAATTAAAATTGTGAGAGACTGTGATTTTTCAAGAAAAAAAAATGAATACTTAATACTAACTGGGCACTAACTGTTGCGGCAACATTACTAGCATTCCATAGGAATTATTTATTTCATTATTCTGAGGGTCTAAGTGTTCTTATAGACTCGTGTGCACTGTAGCCGAATTGTTCTATTGTGTTATCCTTGATCGTTATTATAAGAATTAATATTTTAATTTCTATAATGAACTTAATAACTATTTTTAGAGAAATATTTCTCACTTCTATTGATTTACCAAAAACCTCTAACCTTTTTAAGGTTTAAACACCCCCACACTCACATAACATGTGAAGCTTTCCTCTTTTCTCTTCCAGGAATAATCTGCATTCTACGTTTGATGTTAATTTTAGGACAATGTCGAATAAGATATTCTTTATACATTTTTGAATTTATCCTATGTAGATGAATTATTTGCTTTATAAATTTAAGCCCTATCAAAAAAGAACATTGAACCTGTTCCACTGAATTAAATCTGGGGGTCACAAAAAGTTTATCCTGCCTTAGACTTTACCAGAAGGTTCGAAGCCTCATTCCACTTCACTGTTCATGACAGGTCTGGGATTTTTTTCTTTCTCTTAGAACCAATTTTCAGCAAACAACCGCAATCAGCGGAACATTCCGTTTGTGATCATAACCAATAGATAATTGCATGGTTTTTCTAATTCAGTCTTTGATCAAAAGTAACAGTTATTTCTATATGTTTCCGAGTTTTTAGTATTCTTAATAAGCAAAACAGTTTTAACACATATTGTTTTATTCTTTGAGGACTGTATAAGGGAAGTATAGGTGAGTTTATATTAACACCTTTCTCCTTTACCCATCTTTTAACAATCTGGATAGAATGCTGTATTGAAAGAATGCACCATCAAGCATTTCTCTGCTTAAAATAACGAAGTCATCAGCATATCCTTGTGTATTAAACTATTAATGTAAGCTGTGCAGAAATATACCCTTCAATGTAATGTTCACTCGTAATGTAGTCTTAATAGCGTTTATATATAAATTATTAATAATGCAGGGTCCTTAATACAATTTACATTGCAAATGCAGTATATATAACTGCAGTATCCATACTATTACAACACCGTCTTGAATGAAATGTATAATATTAATAAAAGGAGTCGTGAATTTAGTCTCTATCGTTAAACAATGGTCCAAGTCCATATAATAAGCAGACTGAAGCCATAATAAAAAAATGTGCTTTATTTAGAAGTCACAGCTGCGGGTCTTCTTCAAAGTACTCGCCTGCCAACGCAGAAGCTTATCCGGTGTTTCCACTTATCGGAAACAGTCCTGTACGCCTCTTTCGGAATCTCCTTCAGCTCCTTCGGCTTAAACTCAGGATTTTTATTAAAATCTTCATCCCTTCAAGGATCTTAAGCAAAGCACAAGGTCAGATAAGCGAAGGGGAACACAGTGATCGAGTGCTTGGCCAAAAATTCACTAGTTCTCAGTGCTGAATTGAATGGACTGGGACGTTCTAGTGATGAAGATACCAAAATACCATGGAATACCATACCAATTATAGTATTAACTAATTATAGAATATAGAAATTACAGAATAGTAAAAAATATCATTATTAGTACAGAGTTATGCAAATGCCTCTGTATACACTACATTAGCTGTCTGTCCTTCAGGTTCATGGAAGAACAAACAGTTGGAACCTCTGACTCTCGAGCAATAAACTACAGTTGACCATGTGAGAAAAGCTTGATCTTGCTAACTTGAATTCCTGCGTTAGATAAAGTTTCTCCTTGCGACTTAGTTAACGTCAATGCGAAATTGACTCTGACAGGACTTTGCAAACGTTTCAACGATAACAGATAGTGGCTCGGAATCAATGGTATGCGTGGTATACACACAGACTCCCCAATACCATACCCAGTCATGATGTCCGTCTCTATGGCATATCTGTGTCGAGCACGAACTCAGAGTCGTGTCCCATTGCACAGTTTTGGGTCACTCACGTATCGTAACATGAAATTTCTTACTGCTACTAAATTGCAGTATCATTGGTGCTCCTACTTTAAGTTTTTACTCATGAGCAGGCAGTCCAGGAGAAATACATTTAGAGTAAAGAAATTCAGTTAGATAATGAACTGCTTCCTCATCTTTAATCACTCTCTTTACTGACTTGTAAGTTCTTTCCTCGGCTTGATATAGAGTAAGAACTTGTTTGTTGATTTTTCCTACCAGTTCATATTAAGGGTTGAAAATGGCTCGTTCACAAAACTATTTATTCTTAATAGATAGTATATCCTCAAATCTGGGAAACACCTTTTCAATGTTGTCAAATACGCCATATATTCATATGCTCAAATGAAATTAAAATCAACTAACAACACATACTTGCCACACCTGTGTATTTTCGAAACAAACTTGTCTGTGAAGTTAAGAAAATACAGCTTAAAGCCCCATAACTTCGCTTCTGTACTGAATTATCAATCTATTTAGAGCCTATATTTTAAGTTAGACATACACAAATCTAGTGTCAAAGTTTCAGCTCGCTATGTCTCATGGTGGCTGAGTTTACTTGTGACAAACGTTTTTGCATTAAACATCCATAACTTCACTTCTACGTTGAATTTCCAATCAATTCAGAGCCTATGTTTTAAGCTGGACATACACAAATCTACTGTTAAAGTTTCAGCTTGATATGTCTTATGGTGGCTGAGTTTACTTGTGACAAAATTTTGCGGACAAACCGACAAACTGACAGAAATTTTTCTAAGGGTGGATTCGGTTTCTCAAATGTATGAAACGTAAAGAAAACTTGAAATGCGTCAGTTCTAAGCAATGTACAGACAAAATCATGATTTTATTTATATAGATATAAATAGTGTGGAAAGTGTGTATATTACCACTGGATGTCCTGAACTGAATATACACAAACTGATTATTCAGAATCAAATTTGTATTATAAATGCAAGCTACCTGGATTAACTGTATAATTAACTAAATACACACTATTAAAACACAGGTGCCCTGAACCAAATGCGTTATATATCCAAATAAAATGTGTCCTAGAGTGTCACTTAATGTTGTTCAACATACATTACTTAGAGTGTCTTAATTAATGATGTGACTATTCTACATCATTAATGTAGACAACCTTTCTAGAAATCACTTTATTAATACAGAGTTTCTTGAATTTAATGTATCCTATTCATGAACTGTCTGAATTGTCAAAATAAATTACTCTTAGTGTAGGTTACTCTTGATGGAATGTATCCTATTCATAAAAGTTATATTGAGTAACATATACAGATTAACGGCGAGCTCGAATCCAAAGTACCACTGGATGCTCAGAAACAAAGGTATTATAAATATAGGATGTCCTAGATCCAATGATATCATTCATCACATCAAAGAATTCTGAATTGAATGTGTAGTATTAATTCAGGATGTTCTGAACAGACTCCATAATATTGATGCACAGAGCCCAAACTGGAATCATTACTGTTGATGCAGAGTCTACACAATCCTATAAATATTGGGTTACCGAATCCTATGTATACTATTATTTCAAAAACTAGTGAATTGAATGTATATTACTATGCAAGGTATTCTGAACTAAATCAACCCAAAAAGAAGTCAGGGTGTCCTAAATATGGTATATACTATAATACTGATGTACGAATCTAATGTATAGTTTAATGGAGTGTTGTGTTTTTAACCGAATGTATACTGTTAAATACTAATCCAGGATGCCCTGAATCAAATGTCTACTATAAATTTAGAGCGTCTGATTTGAATGTTTTTTTATTGTTTAAACCTATCCCCTAGCGGGTGTAACGTCAGCTTTTTACCGGCTTTTTGTTTGATCCGTGATTCTACATTGGGAGTCCTAAAACTCAAGTGCATTTCGAGTAGGGATCTTTAACGAGTACCCGACATCGTACAGGCTCGGGACCGACGGCTTAACGTCCTCTCCGAGGGACGACATACTCAGATTTATTCACCTCCCGTTTGAATAAATCGAAGGCCAGGTGGGGATCGAACCCCGGAGTACAAGCCCAGAGGCGAGGACGTTAAACAATGGGCTATCCTGGCCCCATTAGAATGATTAGTACTAGTTAAGTGTTCTGGACAGAATTACTAGAAACTGCTTTCTTATCGAATGTATACTATTATTGCAGTCAGTCCTGAGTAGAATATGCACTTTTAATAGAGTGCTCTCAATTGAATTTGTACAATTACTTCTGGGTGTCCAGAAACCAAACAATACATATTATCAATATAGGATACCCTTGACAATTTAGACTATTACTTCAATGTATACAATTAATATAGGGCTCTCTCAACTGACTGTATATTATTAATGCAGATTGCCCTTAGCTGAATCTATACTATTAGTTGAGTGTCCACTACACTGCAATTTATACTGTTAATGCTGGGAACCCTGAATTCAAGGCATAAGGGAAATGTAGGTCTTCCTGAAGAGAACTGAGTCTTATTCATAGACCATCAGGATCAAAAATCAAAATCAAAAGGATGGTTTAAGGAATACTAATACAAAACAAGGAATTTCATTTAACTACTTCATTGCAAATTCAAAATATACAAGATATGTTTTTTACAAACGAAACTCAATAAATATTTGATTACAATAGATAAAACTGAACAGTGAGGATGACTTTTAGAGATATTCTTCTTACAATGTCATCACTTATCAATTATCTTAATCTTTTAAAGGTTAAAGTTTTACTGAACTGAAAATATATTTTGATCTATATCATACGGTAAAATAAAAATAATATTTCTAAACTTGTTATTGTTAACTGTATAGGCTATAAAGTGATTTATTATTATTTGACTATACGTTAATGGGAGAAGAGGTTTGAGTATCATTAATATATAGATATATATTAATCTCTTCAAACTCCTCTGTAATAGAAAAAGTATAGTTGGTAGGTAATAAGACTGGAAATATGGGATTAGTCAAGTAGACGGGAACTGCTTCTGAGCTAAACAACTACTCAATCGAATCTTTTGAGAAAAGATACCAAAACAACTGATACCAAACAGCACTAAATCTTAATTTCTATAAATATCAGTTCTTTTACTAACATATATAACTGATTTTTTCTTAAATGAATCTTAGCTTAGATTCTCTGGAAAATAGTTTCTTTTTTTTATTTTCTAGCATTTATTGAACTAAATTAAATTCAATCAAGCAAAACAAAATACACCAAAAATAGAACATTGTCTTGAAATTGGCAGTAACAATCAAATAAGAGATCACCAAAATTAAATTTAGAAAATAAAATATAGGGAGCCATTTAATTGCAAGAAATAAGGAAAAAAGAAAAATTGGTAGAAAAATTCAGTTATTATTAATTAAATAATATTTAGCTGAAATAATAGCCCACTTTTTGAATCTGAGATATATAACATCAGTCTATTGATAATATAAATATCAATTAATGTTAAGAATAGATAGAGAATATAAAGTTGTTAACAATAAACTCTCTTAACATAATGGTAAACATGAGTCGACAAATACTTGATAAATAAAATATATTTCTTGGTTAAGGATATATTATTCCTTAAGAACCGCAAGTCTTACCAAGTCTTAGTACTAATCATAACTCTTGCCAAAAAGGCTCTAGGAGTTCCAAAAAATAAACAATTACCTAGAAAATGGATACATCCAAACTGACATTGCACAATAACAAAGCACAAGGTAAGACACATCTGTCAGTTGATTCATTAATTAATGCATAATCATTTATTTGCAAAACGAATTTATTAGCACAATTTAGTTTATTTGTGGTGCCATAATTCAATATAATAAAGAATCTAACAAAGACCTGTATGTAACCTTCCATAGAGAATTTCTCTTTGACAACGGATCAAAAATAATTTGAAATATTATAAAATCATGCCGAAGTTTATTAGTGAAATACCAATTACATTTCTATCAGTCATGGAGTCATTGTAATTTTTTTGTAAAGTTATTTCATACCTAAAAACACATTGCCACCAATACATTTCGAATCGTAACTGTTCTCAAATGATTACAATGATAAGACAATCAAGTTATTAATAGTTCAGCAAACATTTTTCAAAAATATAGCGATAATTTAAAAAAAAAATACAATATAAAATTGTATTATTTGCACTATTCCATTTTATAACAAACAGTAATCAAAATATACAACAATCTTTTATTATTTTCACTGATCAAGACAAACCGTTAAAATACTTCACTAGATGTGGGTAAGTAGAAATGAAGAGTATGCACTTTGCTAGTGACTTGCATTCAAGGATGCTTTGCATGATCTCTTGTATTTTTCCAATGCAGTTTCATATTCAGTACTTATTAAGATATTTAAATTACAATTATTAAGTACTTAATAAACAGAAACATCTATTAAACACACTATGAGGTGTTACTAGGCAAGCACTTAGAGGCGGAGTGATATTCATGAAAGGAGGGGGTTCAGTATGGGGATCAAAAAGAACCCAAATTATATTGATATGGCAATAACATAAGGTGTCATATAATCCCTGTAGTGAAGGGGTAATAACATTACACATTGCATTATTCACAAAAAACAATATTACTATTTAGTGTGATAGTCAAATACAAAGGTAGAGACTTTTTAAACATAAATGGCCAAAGTACTGGTGTACTAGTTAAGACATCTCCATGTGTTCTATTTTTTAATATCTATTAAATTGTAATTACTTCATTTCCGTTTTTTATAAAATCTGATTGTTGAAAATATGCAAAAAACCTAGATAATTCAAAAAAAAAAAGAACAATTTTGAAGATGTTCACAAATTAATAACAATTATTTAGTATATAAAAAAAATCGGGTGTAAATATTAAAACAGAAAATAATTAAAAAAAATTTCTTTACTAAGCCTTATTTCTTTTTTATAACTTATTCCCTCGACAAATATCACTATGCGATCCAATCCTACTGCTTGAACTATGTTTATGATAATTAAACAATATGTCCACTTCTATTAATGACTGGCATGTCACATCAAGTAAGAAATTTGACAGTAGAAAAAACATTGGAATATAACGAATTAAATTTAAAATAGGAATTAAATTATTAAACATGTACAAGTCTTTTTCTGAGCTAAGCGTTCGAAATATGGTCATAAAAAAAACACTCAATTGATTGTCACACTGAATTGTATCAATAATTTGAAATAACCATTGATGCAAAAGTTATTTTATTGCCTTTTAGAATCCAAAAAAATTTGAAGATATTTGAAAAATAAAATTGAAACCTGTTTTAGTACAAAACCACAAACAATATTCAAAGTGATAAAAAAGACATTTAATGCAGCTATGGTGGTAAGAAATTTAAAAACGGTAGACAACGATAAATAAATCATAAAATATTATCGAAAAATCTGTAACAGGAGCTATTTACTTTAGTTTAATTATGAAAAAAAAAACAGTCTCAAATAATCGAAGATTCATTAGTTTTTTTTTAAACTTTTATCAATAAAAAAATCTATTAATTGATAAATAACAATTTATCAATAAAATTGTACAACAAATTCTCTTATTTTCTCTTCTACAGAGAAATTCATGAATCCTTCAAAATTAAAGTAAATAATTTTTTAAAAAAAAAAATAGTCTATATTCATTTGAATATTTCATCGAATACAAATCCTCTAAAACATTTTATTGTTTGGTTGTTTTTTTTTTTTTTTGAAACGTTTGTAATGTTTATTAATGACTTATCAATTAATGATATGATCACTTACAAATTGATGTTAACAAGCCTTCTTTTTAACAGTAATTTTAAATAAGTTCTAAATTTTAAGATAAAAGGCTCACTTGATCAAAATGCCTATTTTATTTTTCCAAAAAACATATAAAGATATATAAAAATCTAAAAAAACGATGTTTTTTTTACTTTTAAACAGTTTAAATATTGCTTCACTACCATAAAATTAAGGAAATAAAATAACAAACAATACAAAATTAAGTGTAATTTTTAAAAGAAAAAAAAGGATTATTTTTTTTAAGAACTGATTTCATGGATTCTAGAATTTATTTTATATGAAAAATAACATTTTTGAAAAAAAAAAATAAATTTAACAAGAGGTTTCTGTTTCATACGACGATATTAAGAATTTATTAATGTTTATACTCACAATGAAAGATAAGAAATATCGACTGATTGGAACTCAAAATACTTGAAAACAGATAAAAAAGATTATTACAAGTTACTAGGGCACAGAAAGGATGCCATTTTATCTATACGTTACTTCTAGCAGAACAAACATGAATCGATTGTTGTAAACAACTTTATAAGTCTCTAAGTTTATTTTTGTTTTGTGTGTGTGTGTGTGTGTGTGTGTGTGTGTGTGTGTGTGTGTGTGTGTGTGTGTGTGTGTGTGTGTGTGTGTGTAGTGAGTGAGTGTGTGTGAGTGTGTGTATGTGTGTTGTGTGTCTCTGTTGTGCATATGTGTATGTGTGAACATGTATGTTATGTTAAATAAATACTATTCTTCAGTCCATACGAACAACAATATCGATTATAAGTAATACTTAATATTCATTATTTCATATTTAATAACTGAAAGGCTATGGGTTCAATAAGAGAATAGAGGGACAAAACATATGTTCCAAGAATAACCTGTCACACTCTAAGCAGATCATTAACTTAGTTTGAACAGTTAAAAAGTGAATCTTTATAGCAAATTTGTCTAACGTTTAGCCACATCTCCCTTTAATAATTAACAAACAAAAAATAGTTCACTATTAATATTAGTGAAATAGTAAATAAACCAAAACGAAGGCAATAAATAAATCTTCTAATTTACCTAAGAATTAGACTATTGCCCGCCGCAGAAACCAGGGCAAGAAAATTTGACAACCTCTTCTCTTCTAACCTTAAAATTTGAAATAGCAAAAAATAAAATATTGTT
Source organism: Hermatobates lingyangjiaoensis (assembly GCA_026182355.1). Classification (NCBI taxonomy): domain Eukaryota; kingdom Metazoa; phylum Arthropoda; class Insecta; order Hemiptera; family Hermatobatidae; genus Hermatobates; species Hermatobates lingyangjiaoensis. The sequence goes on along the minus strand of JAPFBL010000050.1, from coordinate 2,117,845 downwards.
TCAAAACTATTTATTACAATACAAAACAGTGATTTTAACTAAACATCTTACAAACTAATAATAAATTGTTCAAATTAATCATAAATAAATAGAAATTCACATAAAAATGTAAAAACTTGTCTAATAAAATATTTTGGATCAGTTACTGGTTGGTAACTTAAGAAAATAATGAGAACTAAGATTGTCTTGCCCGAGGTTGGGAAAGTAGTCAATTGGGAGGAATAAGTTAATCAGGAGGGAGGGGTGAATTAGGAACAAGAGAGCCTGGAATGTCCTGGCCAGGAGGAGGTCCGATGACCTTCACAGCCGAGAGAAGAGGTGGGGGGGAGGGGCGAGTTGGGACGCGGAAGAGCCAACCACCGGAGTGCCGACCCACGTCTTGGCCATCGAGTGCGTGGCGTGCACATGGCTGCACTTGACGACAGCGCTGGCCCCAATCGGGGGGTCCCTCACTGACGAGAGAAGTGTTGGCAAGAGGGTGCCACAAAAGGAGGACTATCCTCTGCATGTTGCTGCAGTGGTCCACTAGTCGTGTACGCACCCGTCACCCAACCTTCACAGCCCAGAGTAACACTTGTATAACAGTGGCGCTACGACTCCACGTCATGGTCCCTAGCCTCTTCGATTGCATGACACCAGTCTAGCGCTCCTCCGTCAGGGTCCTCCAGGTGATACGTTCTGGAGGGCTGAAAAACAAAACTTTTATCAATTTCACACATTTAAAAAAACGAAATAACAAATTTTTCCCAAAAAAATGTGTTAAAAGTTTCATTGAAATTTAACACATTTTTGGAAAAAGTTTTTAAATAAAAAGTTCACAGTGAATTGTATTCATTTTTATCGTTATCTAATTTATTTTGTCAAAATTGATTTTCACCACTTTCAAAGAAAACGGCTCATATAAAACAATATTTCACAGTAAACATGTGAAATAATTACACATACAAATTACTATAACTCCAAGAAGTGACTGCTTTTAATCTTTAGTAGTCTGAGTGACTACGAACATATCACAGTAGTTATTCCCTACTATACCATATGCTCTTAATCCTCTTAAAATAACCATATTGCTAGACCTGTGATCATATAGGATGTTTAAAAAAATGCTACTCTAAGTATTTCATTAATGTAGGGGCTCAGCTCGATGCAATTGAATCACTTATATTGTAATGGCAATTACCTACCACAGTCTATGGACCATAGAGTCCTTAAAAGCAAGATTTCTTGGTCGTCGGTCAGTAACGATTTTCCCAGATAAATTCATGCATAAAATGAGTACCAGTTATCAAGAAATGCTGCCACAAAACCATTCTTGCCCCTGGTTCACATTGATACTTCTTACTTTCTGCTGTTACTATAGACATAATTTACCTATAAGACAACTGATTCCTACATTACGCCTCTAATTACAATAGTTCAATAGTAAGCCTACCCATCCTGGGTAAGGAAACCATTACCATAATCACCATAGACACCGCAAGTACTATTTCAAACAAGATCATACACGAAGTACACGTGCTCACTCTTTACACTGGATGTCGGCTGTACTATATTCGGCTAGTACTCGGATCACAAGCGTCACCTAGATAGTAGGAGCTTAGTTGTCCCAAACCATTTAGGCCAATTTATATAAACACATGTGTATTATTAGTATCAGATGTTAGTTTTAATCACATTAGTGATGATACTGAAGGAGGTAGAGTCGTTCAACCTGTTATACTTCAAAATGGACAGGTCGGATTGTTTCGCGATTTTTTTTTATGTTCAGAATAAAAGTCGATAAAACGTTAGGAACAATAACTACTTAGGGATTACAATAAGTCTTAGGGATTGATTATTCATAAAACAATTTTTTCTTTCACACAACTATTTAACAATTTTAAAAAATGTTAAATATCAAAGTAGTCCATTTGTTAGTTAAAACTCTTAAGAACTGAAATGCGATGGGATTTACAAGATTTCGTGTAAACACAGTCATAAACACGGGACGAAATGATAAATCATTAAAATTGCGTGTCAAACATCAATACTTAGTAAGGTAAACAAAGTAGTGCCCTATATTTTTGCATGTAAGTAAATTGGACAAAAGCTATTGTTGCTAAGAAATATTGTTGAGTCTTTCTTAATTAGTTATAACACATCAAATACAATAGATACTAGTCATGGTTTATTCAATTATACTCAGCATTAACGAGAGAAATAGTCTGCCAACCAGGTTCACCAGCTGGCAGATAGTGTTCTACCGACTTCTGTCTGAACTGATTCATATGTCCTGACTTGTACAACCTTTTGTTCTCTTTCTTCACTCTTTATGAGAGGTATTAAATACCTCTCTTATCAGATTTATCAGTTATCATTAATATCAGTTATCAGATTTCACTTTTCAGTTCAAGTGTAACTCAGACAAACAATAGAAAAATAGGGACAGAGGAAGATAATAGGAAAGAGGGATTTCAAAGAAATGAATGCGAGATTGACTGAGAAGAACAGGAATTTTTCCCCAACTATGGAAAAAAAATTGCAGATAGTTTTATTCATAAATATATAATTCACAATCAAGGAATACACCATTACACTGACATTTCTTTTGTCAGTCCAATTCATTAAACTTTATAAGAGAAAAAAAGAAGGGAACATTTTTGGATTTTGTTAGAGTATTCAGGTTTACTAAGGTCAGAAATGTTATTCTATACCAGAAGACCTAAGTTTGGTCATTTTTGAATTTATTTTGAGTACGAATTTTCAACAAATTCTTGACAACCTACGGCACAGGTCTTCAACTATACTTCCTTTCCGAAAAGTAGATTAAACAAAAATTTTTTTATCTTATATCAGAATTCTATAAAACAACGAGTTAGGTATTCTAACGTTAAATGAATTTCAAGTATAGAATTCGATAGTCAAAGAGTGAATATTAAATATGTTGACGATACAAAGTATTAATACAAATTCCTTACGTAGCATTTTACGAAGGACTAATATTACAATCTCCCCAAGGCTTAAAACCCAACTACTAATACAAAACTATCAAATGGATTTTATAAAACTCGTCTTTTCAGTACTTGTTTAGTAAACATGATAAATTCTATCATTAACATGACTTCCGAATAAATTCTATCCAAAATTCTTTATTTTTCCCAGAAAAATTATAGTAAAGATAGAAACATGTAAATTGGGGACTCAGAAAATGGGAACTAAGTATTCACGTTGAACAAAGTAGATAGCTTTAACATTGTTGCAACACATCGAGAAGGCTTGCATCAATTTTGGCAATACAATTTTTATTTCAGTGTTAAAACTGTTTTTTGTTTCAGAAAATTTAAAAATTATAGTTAAATTCTTTAAAAGTATTTGCCGTATGATGATTACAACTGAATGATTTGAGTAGCACATTACTTGACTAATTTGCGCACGCTCTTTAAAAGAATTTTATTTAGTATGACTCTTCGAACCTCCTTCCATTGCACAAAAAAAGATTGCCAATAATATGGCTTCCTGGTGTATTTTAACGTTCTTATTCGTACATCTACTTAATACTGTTTGAAGAGTTTAACTAAATAATTAAGATGTCAAATTATATATGGAAAATAATAAAAAATACAATTATTATAAGTATATTATCAACAGTACCTAAGGAATGACACAGGTACTACAGGCAAGAAGGGAATGTGATCACCAAATTATACATTTAGGCTAGGTATTCAAAATATGAACAGGGTCGGAAACAAATCGAGCAAAACAAAGTTTATAAAACTTTCGAAACCGTTTCGGACCTTTTCAGGTTTACTGAAAAAAGTAAAGTTTAATTTACTTCTATCCATGAGAAAGGTAGAGATGGAAATTATTAAAAAAACTCCCTTATTAAAGGAAAGAAATTAAGTGTTCATAACGAGTTGTTTCCTTAATAAAACTTCTTTAATAACACTCTTTGTCCATAATCTCCAAGTAGGAGTAAATAATACGACCTGACTGCACAACTAGAAAAGTATTCAATGAATTTTAATAGATTTCTTCTTCATGAAAATCCTTCCTTCTTGATGAATTTTAATAAAAGAAACAAGACATATTGTCTTTCTTTAGTTTCTCAAGACTGAAAAGAATCAGTTTCTTTTTCTTTATTACAAATTATTTGTTATATAAAACAGGTTTCTTTGCAGAACACTACTGCAAAACGTATTTTCAATTAATAGTGATAGTTTAATTCAACAAAAAATAATTTAATCTGTGTACAGATTAGTATACGGGAAAAATTAGTAGTTTACAAGAAAAGTATGTCAGAAATAAAAAAAAACAATTACCGAGGGAAGAAATGAATTTTTATAAATATAAGCAACTTCATTAAGTGATTTTTTTTTATAAAAGTGTAATAATGAATTAGTAAAAATTTGGGAAAAGAATTCTTTCATAGTTGTTAGAAATGAATGTGAGTACAAACTATATTTTTGTGAAAGCTACCTACTTTGTTCAACGTGAATACCTAGTTCCCATTTTCTAAGCCTCCAATTTACATGTTTCTATCTTTTCAATAATTTTTCTGGGAAAAATAAACAATTTTTGAACTTTCAGAAAGAGGGAATTAGATCTTAATTTATAAGGTTTTATGCATTTTCAATTTATTCTCTCATGAAGATAAGTTTAAATTAACTTTTAATAAGATTAAAATTGTAAGACATGCAAATCAACCCAACCTGTTTACAAATTATTTCTAATTTTGAAACTCTTCTCAGGGTACATATGCATAAAACTCAACATTTCTAAAAGTTGCCTCTAAATTTAGTTAGAAATTACAACATTAACATCCATTTATTTATTTTTTGAGTTATCTGTTTCAGGTCCTGTATACCGTTTAGAGCAGTTAAAATAAGTCCTTAATATTTAAAATACAGTCAATTTTGGTGTAACAAAGTAGCCTGCATACCAAAGTAAATGAATGGTAACAGGCCAACATAAAAATTATTATTACATTTTGAGTGGAACTTATTATTTAAAATGAAGGGATTTGTTTCTAAATATCGTAAGTATATTGTGCCGTAAGTCAGTAAAAAAGCAGTGACAGTAGCAGTAGGAAGTGGAGTTCACTGAAGCAGTTATCAATCAAAATTAATTCTTCTGCTGGCACCAAACAACAGGGTTAATTATTTAACGGATCTTAATTTGACCATAAACAATTTATTTAGAGTTGGAATCTTTGACGAGTATCTGGCACCGTACAGACACTGAATCATACGAGTGGAAGCATGAAAAGATTTTTCTATTTTCGCTATGAAAAAAATCTAGAATAACATCCAGCCGCAAATACAGAAATTCAGCATCAGTGGTAATTATGCTAACCACTTGCCAAGTTTATCCTAACTTTTTCAATGAAGTAGTGAATTACTAAGATACTGACGTCATGTTAATAAAAAACATAATCAGAGTCAATCATTTTTATAATTCATTTAATTCACAAAATAGACGATTTATTTTGAAAACAAAATTTATTTAAAGCAATAAAAATATGGATATATACCGTGTGAATTATGAATATTTTGAAGTTTTTCGCTTCAGCTGTCAAGCGTTTAGAAAAAGGGATCTCCGCCTTGACAGTGAAGGTAGAGGGGTCACCGAGGAAGAGTCGTGGGCCGATTGTGAGAAGGAGAACACGTCTCCGAGAGAAGAGGCCCTTCTTCTTGTCCACAATGCCCTGGCGCAGGATCAACCGACCCTCGACTGCCTTGTGCCACCTGCAACCAAGTCCTTTAGTACATCGAACAACAATAACGTTCACTTAACTTCACCTTCCTTAATGGAAACTCAGATTTATTTAACAAAAAACAGGGCCCCAGGACACGAGCAAAAAATTCATTTTAGTTTTATATCATACAAGAGTTATCCTTCTTTTCTAAAATAATGAATGAAAGGTTTTCATTTTACTAATTTAAGGAATTTCATATTTATAATTAGAGCAATAATATTTTGATTTCACAACAAACTAACTAATAACCTAAGTGAACATCTTCAGGTTTCAAACTTAAATAATTTGCATATACTGTAGCTGAAATCAGGGTTAAAGCAGCCACAGCCAAAAACACTACTAAACCAAACTAACCTTTTTCACGGTTAACACCACGCTTTAATTCATCACGGTTACCATTCTTACTATAGCTATATACATATATAGAGCCAAAGATAACATATCGTTAATTCTATTAGTTTGTTCAAAACTAAACTTATTTATTATTATTAAAGGCCTAATTTAATAAACAGTTCATATGACAAAAACTAGGGAGTCTGACATAATTCTAAGGAATTAACTCTGACCGCGGGTTGAAATCCATTTAAAGAGTGTTTTAAATAATAGGATACCCATTAAGTAAAATCTGTTATTTAATAATACACTTTTAACAAAATTACCAACATAATGTTTACCAGTATAACTAGAGTTTCATATATTTCATATTCATTTAACTAAAAGAAAACAAAAACAGTAATAATTCAAAGCTTAGTTGCATCTTGGAGTGATTCTTTTTTTTTTTTCAATACAATTTTTCAACAATATTCTTCCAGTCTAGAAATGTAGTTGTAAGGAAAAAGATAAACGAATTTTCTTAAACAATTCAATATATATGTCAAATCATCTAGTTTTTATTTTTATGGTAGACACTACATCAAAAGTGTTAAGAGGTAATACTTATATTCATACGCAGCAGTAGCACTCACATTTGGATAATTTAAACAGTCTAAACCGGGTTTTGGGAAAAAGATGCCAACTCTAAAGAGTCAGTTGCGAATCATGTAAAACCCATATATTTGGACTCAAGAACGAATGCATATAGTGAACATTCATTGTTGAAGGTTAAATTCAATTGTTGAATTAAATTTTTTAAGGTCCCGATTTACAAGTTTCAATATTTAAGAGAACTTTTCCGATATTTAAGAAATAATAAACCTTGAGTTAGAGAAAAACGATACTCATGATTTGAAAAATATATAATTTTAAATTTTCTACGAAAGACAAAATCGTACAAGACTTAGAAAAAAACCCAGCGATTCGTTGACAATCAAAATGAAAAACGTTTTTTTTTTGCCACTTCGAACATCCTCTATTTTCAAAGCATAGTATTCAATATTTTCAAATTTTCAAAGCATTTTCAGTATTTTCAAAGCATTCAATCTTTTCCTTTAATCACCTAAATTAAAATAATCTTTAATCACCTGAAAATAATTTTGCTATTGGAAGCCAATATTATTAAATCATTCCTTACAATTCGTAAAATCGAGAACCAGCTGTATTACATATTGAGGTTTATACAATTTTAAATTATCTAACTTAAACAATTGGTATCAAACTTATTGAAAACTAATTTCAAGGAACGGATTCTGGCTTTCTACAAAATTCTACACTTTGAGCTTCACTTCAAAGACCTAGACCTAACAGTTGTCGTATTTGATACAGCTATAGAAGAAAGTAATGCATTTATGAGAAGCTCAACAGAAGATACCAATGTCAAGCCAATAAATAAGGGTACACTTGAAACCAATAAAAAATGGTGCAGGGTTAAGTAGCAAGTGAGAAAAGTAAACCTCAAATTGTTGGCGACCTGAAGAGCAAGACGAGACTCGACCTGGGCGGCGGCAAGATCTGGAGCAGGCGGACAGACAGGAACAGCCGAGTCGAGGCCGAGAAGACGATACATCTGGCGGTCATCAAGGCCTGGCTCAAGGTTGTCTGGCACAGAGTATTCTAGCTCATCGGGAGGTGCTAGTCTTGCCAAAGGTGAACTGGCTGTACCTACTTTATCCCACTCAACTCCTGCGAAGAAACCATGATTCCTGATCGATGGGTAACCCTCTATGTCAGAGCCTCCCAGCCGTTCTGACGGCTCCACCACCTGCACAACCATATAATAATCATTTATGTGTGGGAAGACATCTAAAGACTTATTATAACTTATAAGAATTTGTGGTTTCTACTTCACTGATAACCTTCTACATCAGGGGTTTCTTGAACGTAACATCAATGATTATCGAGGGATTTCCGGAAACTTTACTTTGCAAATTTCAAACTAACCATTATAAGATAAGTAGCTCTTGAGGATTTAGTCACTCATAAAACACACTTTACATTAGTAGCAACGGTTAATTATGCCAAATATATTTGACATCATCTTGGCTAAAACACTGACAGCACAATAACTTACACGTTTCTTATACCAGGGTTTAAGTGAAAAACAAACTAAAGACAATTTTATCATTACACATTAAATTGGTATTTCAAAATTAGTAGACATTTAAACAACAAAAATCACTGTTTTACCTGGAAGATGATATGGGATATACATTATAAAGGATTTCACTAATACTGAACATTGTTTTCCCAAGACCAGGATCACCTCTTCTCATCATTCTTTTTTAGATCTTAAGTTCAATTAGAACTTAGTTTTATGTTAACTTTTTCCAATAGAACAACATTTTCACTTCACTTCATTAGCAGCTTAATTTATAAAAATGTTCATTAGCCAACAATAATGTACATGGAGCATTTACCATTTATACTTTGTAACAATTTGTAATGGATTATTTCCATTAACCAACAAATTAAAAACATTACCTAATCTACAATTTACAGATTTGTAATCCCTATAGACTCAACTTGTTAAAAGAAAATAGTTTTTGAAATTATTTTAATTTATTAAAAAAAATATCAGAAAACATCTATTTTTTACAACAAAAAAATGTATTTTCGATGAAAAAAATGTCATTAGTGCATCACAGAAACACAAAATGCAGTAATGTATTGTTAGTGCTTAGAATGTCAAAAGTTCATGTTAGTTATATTTCATTTTAAAAGTCAGATCAAAATTAAATATCGAGAAATGATTTTTCCTCTCGAAGAGAGTTTAATAACTACTCCCTAGAGCACAATATTGCTGTGTACAGTATTAATCACTCGTCTAACATTTTCTTGCAATTAAGAAATAACTTTTCAATCATACCAGTAATTTTTTGACTAGGTCCTTCGCCAGGGGGTCGAAATCTTCAGGGAATTCAAAGTCCAACTTCAATATTTTTTGGAATATTATATATTCACTCCTGGAAAATAAAACAGCTTCCTTTTATTACTGTAGTACCTTCTATAGATAATACAAAAACTGCTACTATTTTTTATGAATAACCAAACAGTAAATAACGAATTCAGTAGTTCAAAAGTAATAGATCAAAATTACAGTACTACAACTGTAACTAAGGTATTTTCTCATTGTTTCAAATAAACAAACACGAATGACATAAATAATTATACAAGCAATTCTCATAAATTATTATTACTATTATGTTACTACTAAGTAAGATTTTTTTATTTTTCGCAACTGTAAAAAAATAAATTCAGTGTTTGTACCTACTTTAATTTATCAAGTGTAAATGGAAGTATATATAATACCTTCCATTCTTGGAAGTATATAGTTAGTATATACTGCCAAAATATAATAATATAATAGTTGAAGATGAAAATGTTGGCTCGTATTATTATTTCCACAAGTACGTTTTTAATTTAAAGGTAGTAGAATCAGTTATATTATGTGTTTTTAGTCTTTTAGAGTTAACAGCCAACAACATAGCCTCCACATACAGCTGTTTTACTCATTAAACATTTGGCTTTTACTCTAAATTATAAGTTTGTAACTTACAGATAAAAACTGAAATAATTTAAAAAGAAACGAAGTACAATTAACGTTTTTAGTATGCCTATAAATATATAATACGCCGTAAATAAAATTATCATTCTGTAAAATTTGATAGGTAAGTTTTAATGAGATAATAATGGTACAGGAAAATAAAACTGACTGGGAAGAGAAGGGAGGATGGCCAGAGAGCATCTGATAGAGGAGACAGCCGAGGGCCCAGACATCAGACAGCGGCGACGAAGTCTTCTCCGTCAGGTGTTCAGGGGACACATACTGAGCAGTGCCCACGAAACTGTGCTTCCTCTCGTTGTTCCTGGCTACTTCTTGTTCTCCAACAAACTTGGCAGCTCCAAAGTCAGTCAACATTATATGATACTTGTCAGTGAACAGAATATTTTCTGGCTTCAGGTCTCTGAAACAAACAGCAAACTGTGAGTAACTTAAATGAAAGAATAATGATATGGGCTGATGTGGGTGTGTATCAGTCTGGTGCGTATACGTGTTTGGGATGTTGTATGGATGTTTGTGAGAGGATGTAATGTGTTTCTACCATACTGAATAGAGCCCCAAAAAATCAAATTCTCCCCCATAATGCTGCATTACAAAAGAAACAGAACACAAAAAATGTAATTTATTAAAAACACCCAAAAATCAATTTTAGCTAAAAGAGTCAACAGAACTTTTGAACGAACTATTCAGATGACGAAAAAAGATAATGCAACTCGAAATGAAAACTATTTTTCAACATTTCTACCTTTTCGATCATCATCAGAAGAAGAGAGAAGTTGTACGTTGTTGATTGAAATCAAAAATGAAAAAATACTTGAAAACTAAAGTGAACATCTATCTTTCTTCCCATGATAAAGAAGGATTAAATTTAGAAATTTAAAAACATTTCAACCCCATATTTTGAAGAATTATAGTTTTTGAGTATTGATACTAGTATCTTCTCAGTGGGAACATTCCTCATATTATGAAACTAATTTCATTTATTACTTTGTGGAAAAGAAATTTCATAAATCTAAATGAGTAAGTTAAATTAGAAGACATTGACTATTACCTGTGCATTATGTTCAGTCTTTTCAGGTGTTCCAGAGCGACGAGTATTTGGGCCGCATAGAACCTCGAACACTCCACATTGAACTTGCCCATTTTGGTCAGGTACTTTAGCATGTCACCCTTTTTGGATAGCGTTAAAACAAAAACTGCAAGTCACTTATTAAGGAAAATCCTCATCATTATTTGATCAATAATTATTTCTAATTTATTTTTTTTTTATTAGTATTAATCAAGTGAATGCAGTTTATAAACATTAAGTGATCACTGAAAAACTACTGGTGAGAAACACTATGACGACTCTACCTGTTTTGGACCTATGTACTCATGCCTGACACTATTGCCAACACTTCTGTTTACTAAGTAAGTTTGATGCTCTGTTTACTTTAACCGGATGATGGGGCTTTCTAACATGCAGACTAACTCAGTAGGACTCCACCATGAGGGTGAGACAAATCAAGGAGTCTCAACTCACGGAAGAGACGCCGTTTTCGGTTAACCTATAATGATAGAAGCAAGGATATACGGCAGTACTATATCATCATTTAGTATCAAAATTTTGGTTGAAAGTTATCAGAAAGAAAAGACAGAACCATCTAGATCTTTGCCTTGTTCTGTGTTCTTTAGTTGTATATGTACGAATCAACGCATAAACCATATCGGTAAGAAATTCTAAAATAACTACCATTATTGACCATGAAAAACCTCTTTAACGTTACATACTGTAAGCTTTCTAAAAATCTTTCTTAATATTAGAATTTTATTTGTACTCTTTACTTCAAAATGAGGAGTAACGTGATAAAAAGATTGTTGTCTTTTTGTATTCCTGCCTTTCATCTTTAAATTAATTTTAGTTTGAGTCGTCTATCTCAATTTAATGTAGATATTCATAAATGGTATTTCCATAGGAGGGTAACCATTAAATGAAAGTTGTTGAGCTAAACACATTAATAAACTGATATCCTATATTATTTTAAGTATTAAGTGAAATATTTACTTATTTTTAGTAAAGGTATTCTACTTTTGAGTCTTATTCTCCAAATATGTTTATACTGCACTCATGGGCAAATCAGCCAAATATTCTACACAATCACAAAAGAATTCTAAGGATACAGAGTCGGGTTTCGTCCTGGAAGGTGCAGTAGAGCTTGATGAAAAAATGTTGTATGTTGCAAGTGTTCAGATAATTGAGGACATCACGTTCTCTTCGCACGCAAGTAGTCTTTCGCTCTCGGATGAGGAAGTCCTTGTAACACATCTTAACTGTAACATAATGTAAGACTTTATTAGCCACAGTGAAAAAGAAAACCTTTTTATTATGATCAACAATACTTTCAATATTTAACAAATTAGCTTAAAGCAAACTAACAACTTCCATGCACTTAACAACAAATACAGACACCCTGTTTAAAATAAAAATAAAAGACCATATTAACAAAGAACTCACAACATAACCAAGGAAAACCTATGTACTAAAATAGAAAACCAAGTGGAACACGAATTCCATCTGCGCACTAAACAGAACTTATTGTGAACAAAGTACAAACATATCATATCTTATATACACAACGAAAAAAATTCAAACTTTGCAAAAAAAAACTGACATTACTGAATCATTAGACATTTTTAATATAAAACAATTATTAATAAACAGATTACCTGCATGATACACGAACTTTTGAAACCTTATAGAACTTTAAAAAAACATTTAAGACAATCTAAATAATAAATATTGCAAAGTTCATTGGACTCAATGGATATACACATGTTTACTAGTTCTTTATTTCTTGAGAAACTGAAATACTTCTTTTATTTAAGTACTCTTAATAGCACGTCATTGCATATTTATGCTATATACCTGAAATACTGCCATTGTCCTTCCAAAAAGCAAAATTTCCAATTCTGTATAACTTCGAATTTTCTTTAGTTTGAACGTTTCAGACTACCATGTGCCATTAATCATTTGTCTGAGCTTTGTGTATCAGTCATTAACCACTCTAATCAGTATAGGTTGACTGAACCAATAATTAATTAATTATTAAACAATTACTGGTTCAGTCTTAATATACTTTGAATTATACTAAAACATAGAAGTAAATGGCAATCAAAAAGCGATACTAATGAAGGTGTGTGGAAACTTTGGTTTAGAAGTACATTACTTATTTATTGCAGCAGTGGTCAATATCTCATATGAACTGGTACTAAGAGTACCTATCATATACTTAACAGATGTGATCATCAATCGTTCGTAATACCTATTTGGTATTACATTATTTTCCAATATCATAATTTTTGATAATGCTCAAATTACTATACTATTACTATATGATAATTGCTCCCAATATCACTATACATGAGTGGTTCCAATATCATAATTTTTGTATAAATATCATAATTCATTCATCTAGTAATTAATTAGCATTAACTAATTGATCTTAAGAATTATATTAATAGTGACTTGTACATTACATTATGCTATAATTTATACAAAAATTATATAATCTGAATCATCGCATCAGGCTGTGATATAAAGACGTAATAATAGAGAATATCGGTTAAAATTCTTCTTTAAGAGTGTTAAACCAAAATTGTGCCACAATTAAGCATTAAACAATAGGACTTGAGAACCAACATGAGAATATTTCTGATTTAACAGTTGCCACAATCACTGTTGTATCAATACATAAATACAATTAACTAAGTGACACCACTAAGCTAGCTCATTAAATATTTACATTTCTATGAATATCCCAAATAATTGGGACACCCTTGGAGATTAAGTCAAAACATGGAAATGACTTACTTGCATATTCTCTCTTGTTGTGAATGTCCTTTACTTGGTACACCTGCCAACAAAACAAAAGATTTTAGTAAACACAAGAAAACAAATAAATTATAAATAGCCGTAATTGTAATAAGTTAACAGTTAAGACTACAATCACCACAGTAATGCAACAACACACTTTGCATAACAGAAATAGCTTTTAGAAAGATAAATGACAAAGTTACTGGCATCTGACGATAAGTGCTGGCAGTGTTCAAATGACGTCCAGTTCCGACTAGTATTTACAATTTGCTACCATATCTCAATAAGATAACAATTTGATTATAACGGATTATTACAAAATTATCGCTAAATCAACAAATCATTTTGCTATCGACATAAATGTACAGAACTTAGACAATAAAAGTAAAGTTGATACAGTAAATGATAAAAGGTAATAGTCCAACGAGAACCTCATTGAATCTGCTACATACAATAAAGCCATTGACCTGCAAGATGATACTTTCCAAACTTGCTTTACGAAGTCGCATCCTTCACATAGATTATGTGTATCTCCTGAATATCAAATCATTCTGTATTCATTCATTTAACGACACTATTTATACTGTATTAATTAGTTTAAAGAAATATTAAGCGGGATGATTGAGAAATAACTTCGCTCCAAAATACAGACAAAGGGAGAACATGTCGTCTAACTGCAGACTTTTCATTTGATTCACGTAAAAACCGCACCCAACCCCGCCCCAGCAGCGAAGTCTTAAACCCGCAACAAGTTAAGGCCCCAAAGACACCTACTTAGGTAAACATGACTAAGGGGGAATTTTAGACCTACTATGAAATAGTATATAAGCTTGAAAACAAATATATAAGGAGAAATTCGTAGCAAAGGCATAGACTGAATGTTAGTCTGTCCTACTCCAATAAAACAAGAAGTCATATACAGATTCATAATCATTTGTAGATAAATATTATTACTTTACGAAAATGTTCAGGGAATAACTAAAAGGATTCATGTAATGGGATACATAAAATAAAAATAAACAATAGTAAAGGTAAACAGCTAAAACAGCTGTATAATGAGTAATTCACAAGGATATTGTGAAGAGCATTTCAATAGGAGTTGTAAGGTTGAGAGAGTATCCTATTCAATGATAAAAGAATTCATGTTTAAATGGCTCAAAATATTTACGTTCCCTTTTGAATTGTGACTAACAGTGTGATTGAAGCATTTCATTTGAATAATTATAGTTCCTTATACATCGTAGAACATTGAACAGTCACACTTTCTTATATGTTTTGAGAATCACCCTTCCCCGAAATGTACAACTATTATTTCAACAAACATTAGGACATAATATTATATTCATTAATTACATAGCAATGCTATTATATATAACATAATATTATGGCTCCTAATATTCATTTACGTTTCATAAATTACATCAATATGACATCAATCTTAAAGAATTATAAGTTTTTTGTATTTCATTTAAAATATATATCAGTATTTAATAATAGTAATAGGAATTTTGTTTCTGAAAAATATCTCCTTGTAATCTGTCGACATGATAAAACTTATACTCTACAAACATTTTAATTCATTTTATTTTTGTTATGAATGATTTGCCATGCTATGCATAATTGGTAATTAAATTTTAAAACAAAACAGAAATTGTTATTTGGAATTACAGACTGGTTGATCCTGCTGACGAATTAAAGCATGGAGACGTACGAATCATCAATCCTTGCACTCAGTCCTTTCACTGCCTTAAAGAAATGAGCGCACAGATTCAGTTCTACTCCAACTGAAAACAACACTCTCCGAAGAACTGTTGACACAGTGACACTGTCAGAGGGCCACAAGTTCTCCCCCAACTTACTTCTCGCCATCTCTATCCCGACCCTGCCCCACAACACTGACACTTTCTTTTTGGAGCATACTGGTGCACCCGAATCGTTTAAAGCCGTCCCATTCCCTCCTCCATTATCCAGGTTCTGAAGGGTGAGATTTGCATATGCAAACGACACAACTCACCTTGATAAATATTGACGAATCCCATGGGAGAAACAGTAACTTCCTCCTGACTTACATCTCAGTAAGTCATCCAGAGAGGGAAAGCTGAACTATTTCACATATTAGGGCCAATCAAACTCTTCAGGAGACATTCCTGAAGCTAAGTATTCGTTCCACAGACCCTGGTTAGGTTACAAGGTGCAAAAAATTCATAGATCCACTTTTTTTTGGGGTGGCATTTTCATTACAATATACCTTATGCTAGAATTAAAAAAAATTAGGTTCTCTTGGAACACCTACTATGAAAATCCTATTTCCTAATTCTGAATACCAGTGTTCTGGTGCTGTGGTTGTTGTACCGATAATTGCTCTGGTTTAGTATACTAGAGACATAAGCCTCCACGAACGCTCTCCATCAGCACTCTTTTTCCTCTTTGAATTAACTCCCTCTCTTTGCAGCAGATAAAAGAAAAAACAGATGAAGTAATTTCAAGTCAATAAAGATTAAGTAATACGCGATAGGTTGAACAGGGTACAACGGAGGATTCCTTCTCAAATCAGACCACACACCAGCAGACACTGGTCTAACCAACTTATCCTGACGAAACCATGTTACAGCCCTGTGAAATATGTGGCACACAAGAAAAGGACAAAGGACAAGTCAAACAATTGCTTTCTGATTAATATTTCAGTGCAAAATCTCAAAGATTGAGTTAGATGCATAAAGTAATTTTGCAAAAAGTAAAATTTGGATAATTATGTTAGGTTTATTTGTTTGAGAAGAGTGTGGAAGTAATACTACTGATAGCAGCCTAAGGATAGAGCCTCGGATGTTAACTCCTGTGATCTCAAAGCAGCGAAAGACATGACATTAACACAACACTTTCTCAACAGTGTTCCCAGAAATGATGGAAATGTTCGCAAAGCACAGGCTTTTGTTTAGTACAGTTTGTTTTTTTCTGGAGACTCCTACTGCATATGTGTAACTATAAATCTTTTCACAACTATGACCGTAGTAGGTTTTTGAAATGTTCAATACAGAATAATAAGAATAGTCCAATATAGAACAAGGAATATATAAATAGATACGACTTACACATCTTAACACCAGAGCGGCAGAGTACTAGAATAGCCTGCTGCCAAAAATATCTAGTTAACGACCGACCCTCTAATACTTCAGTTCAGTATTATAAGATTAAATAAAAACATGACACCCAAACTGCTACTTAACAAAGGATATGAACCTAAGGAAGGAGATAAATAGAAGAAATTAATGCATACATAATAGGGTCATAGCAAAAACAAGACCGTCGGAGGAGGGGCTAACTGGAGCGCATGCGTAACACATGACGCATTAGGGCGGCCTGCTGCCAAATTGTCTTTTCATGAAAAATAAGGCACAAAATAAAAAAAATTGCAATATCCCAACAATTTGCAAGCTTAACATTCATTTTTTTTAATATTTGTAAAATAAATAATTTGGGTCTTAGGTAATCCGCACATCTATATATAGTGTTAGTAGAGATTGTAGAATGTTCGGTGCATATTATTTAAGCGTCTTCCCGAAAATGTTTACAAGCATCAAGTTCATCCTTTCTATATGTTTTTGTAAATTGTTTAATACATAATTTGTTTTCTCATCCTTGACTATTTATAGTGTATAAGAAAGCCAAAATAAAAGTTCAATTTGAATGAATAACACCCCTAGGGGTGACACCTGCCGTTAGGGGATGATCCTAGCTTTTTTATATC
The DNA here is from genome assembly GCA_026182355.1 of Hermatobates lingyangjiaoensis. Classification (NCBI taxonomy): domain Eukaryota; kingdom Metazoa; phylum Arthropoda; class Insecta; order Hemiptera; family Hermatobatidae; genus Hermatobates; species Hermatobates lingyangjiaoensis. The sequence continues at coordinate 2,100,576 of JAPFBL010000050.1, read as the reverse complement.
GAAAAGACGCAAAAGCCATTAAAACTGTGTCCTTTAGAATAGAAGGTAGAAACTGTCGGTCCTCCAAAAAATTAAACATTTTTAAGTATCGTTAAAATCTTGAAATCATTAACCTTAAAAAAAAACCTTGAATAAATTAAAATTCTGGACTTCTTTTGAAGAGTCAACCTGAAAGTGTGACTTACTCACTTATTACTTAATGATTGAAATCGTATAATGCCACATGGCATCATCATAATGATGAATGGACAAGACTGGTGTCTTAACCTCAAAAGTGTCTGCCGCCACTGTTCTAGCCAAATTCATCACAAGCACAGTGAGAGGCAATGCTTTACCTTCTGATTTGAACGGTAGTAATAAATGAACGAGAACAAAGCCACATGCGTATCTTGATGCATATATTAACCGTTGACGTGCACGTCTCTCAACAATGACTGGCGTCAATCGGCTTTATTGTGTCGGCGGACGTCATAAACCGCCAGCCGCACCAACCACAACCATCCAAACATTTCAAAATCCCAAATTTAACATTAAATTACATTAATTTACCTCAATCAATAATATAAAAAAACATATTATTCTGCGAATTCCATAAAAAAATAATCCTTTAAGTCAAAATACTATCCGATTTGTCTCAGGTTTTCCACGAAATAAATCAAAAACAGTAATTAATACACAACTTAGCTATAAAAATATTAATTTAATTAATAAAATATATGGAAACAAACAATAAAATTTAACGTTTAAATCAGGAGCAAAATATGAGTTCACTAAACCTATTTATAAATGCTATATTTGTAGGTCATTTCGAAAATGAGATTTGTAATGAGTTTCATGGATAGATATCGCTGTTTCAAAATGATTTATTTATGACTAAATTAAATAAAAAAATTACAAACACCATAAAAATCTCGAGGCCAAAGACTGTAAACAAACTAACAGTAATTTGCCTTAAGTAATAAATATTAAATTAAAAGTTAACTTAATTAATTTAAACTTGTTTGTTCATGTCTGAGATGACGTGTAAATACTACTTTCCTCCAATTCGACGGGATGAGATTGACCAGATGGTTTTCGTTATGCGCAAGAAATGCATGTAGCTATGTTAGTGGTTGTACCTCACAATTATGATTTAGTCCTAGTTTCATTAAAACAAAGTCAAAAAAAGTAGTGTTAATGCTTATGGTCGCCTGAGAAAACTGTCCACGAAAAGGAATATCTAATAAAAATTTTGTTTAATGTTTTACTAATCTTACAGACAATATAGTGTTTTGTAATAGGGCAATAGCTTTTGAATATGGGATAAATTTTGTTTTAAAGACTAGAAATACAAGTTTAAATGGCTAAAGGTTCTTGTGGAGCAAAAAATTTTCGAAATATAGTTACTGACAATTTTAATATTTGAAAAGATATTGTTTAGGAACTTGCAAGAAAGAACGAAGTTGTTAATGGCTCTAAACGTTTTATTGAATCTTATTTTAAAAATTAAAAAAGTTATAAACTATAAAAATAATTTCCCCATACAATTAGATTAACTGTGAGATCGGTTGGTTGGGAATCATATAAACTGTCCCATCATTATTATAGGGAACATAGAGTAATACAGATTAGATGGTTTTAATGTAAAGTTTCTCTTAACTAATATACCTGTATCTGACCTTTATGTTTCCTTCAGGAAGAACTGCCTAATCATTCCCTCCCGCTACAACCACTATAATCCAGGTAATTAAATTATGGGTTGGTCAATTGTCTTTTTAATGAAAAAAAAATGTTTACAAACAAAAGTTTGGTCTTGCTATGGACAATTACTTAACCCCCCTCAGGGATAATTTATCTGTGGAATGATGCCAACCTAACATCATAAATAACACAACAAACTGGACTTGTTTCATTTCAATTCTTTCGTTTAATTTAATTAATTTCTTTACAAACTGTTTCATTTCTAAATCGGTATATTTCTTTAATTAAAGAATCTTCCTGTTATTCCGTCATATTGCTATCTTAATCTAAAGAGAACAAAATAAAAATCCAAATATAAAAATAAATATAGGAATAAATTGAATCATTTTCATTTCCAAATATTCTTATTTCTGTAAGGTTGAGAGCTTGTTTAAATTTGCATCTGTTTATTTAATTAACACGATGTAATAATTCATAAACTTTCATAAGAACATTACTTGATTTAATATTGTTTTATTTTCCTCATTTGAAGGCCTATGAGAAAGGTTTTAATTAAAATCAAAACATCCGCATTGAGTTTACTTTGACCCTGAAAAACTGACCAAACCTTGACTTATTTTAGACCTAATATATATGTAGCGTTATTTTTCTTAATCGAGGTTTGGCCCAACGTCAAACAATTTTCAATAAAACACCTTTAAGCCAACGTAACGATTATCATTGAGCTGGATCAAATCCACGTAAAGAAAAATAGTGTTAAAATTATGTAAGAAAATATTGATTTATATATATATACGTTTAAAAAATGAATGTCCCATTTCACACTATTTAATTTGTTAGAAAATGTTTCTAATTTTCTAAAACTCTTTTTTTACCTCTGGTAAAAAAATTCTTATATATATATATAATATATATATATATATATATATATATACAAGAAGTAAAGAAACAGTCCAAACCGGACAAATAAGTAACGGAAAAAAACACAAAAAAGAACGAAAATACTTACTAGGATCAGTATTTCGAACAGTACTTCCTCTTCCTGACAATGAACTCCTGTTGGAAATATTGATCCTAGCAAGTGCTTTCGTTCCTTTTTGTGTTATTTTTTTTCAGTTATATATATATATATATATATTTACAATAAACTGTGACACATTGAAAGAACTTAACAAAGGCTCACTTTTCAATATTTCGATCATTATGGCAGTCAAAATATTGAAAAGTGAGTCTTCGTTATGTTCCTTTCTATGTGTCACAGTTTATTATAAGTGTAATCTGTCCTACTGGATCTTATCTCGTTCATCAGGTATATATCAGGTTTATAATTTATATATTATGAAATGGGGAAAAAAAACTAAGATCTTTCAACCGTAACAAGCGGTCTCCGTCAGAGACTAAACCCACCTGAGTTTCATATTGTGGTTTGATGATTGTTATTTCACGTGTTTATGTGAAATCTTGTTTTATATATACATTCAACACTAGTTTTCTTTTTCGTTTTGGTCCGGCGTCAAACAGACTTATTTTTCAATGCATTATTAAACAGAAAAGCAATTGCATATAAAAAGTTTGAAAATATTTGGGAGAGGTTTTTTAAAGTACGAGATGAATGTCTAAAGAGTAAAAACAGAGTGAAATGAGCTATTTCAAAGATCTTTCATGAACAAAAATATCAGGACGCGACAGTTATTATGTATCCATTGGGCAGTTTAGGTTTATTAGAATGTCACGGCAAATATTTATTCACTTTTAAGTCATAACATTTAACAAGAAAAAAAACTAAACGAATCCACTTCAAGGTGAAAACAAATACATAGTGTGGAAAGGACGGAATAAACAACTTCATTAATATGGAATTATTTAAATATAAGCATCAAATAAAAATTAAACCCTGCTTCAATTTAATGTCAAATTTGTTGATTTTATTTTAATTTGAGACTTTCATTTTCTTTTTCACTTTTTGATCACCGGTTCATAGCTTGATTTGAACATAGACTTTTCTTCCATTCGGAAGAATGGTAAATGTTATGCAGACCATTCTTGGAGGAGGGGGTAGAGCTGTCAGTCACAACACTCTACAACAATTTTATATACCCATTAAAGATACTTCTAAATAAACTTCAGTATAGATGACGTTTCAAACTCCAAATGCACAAAAGAACCATACCAAACACCCCTTTGCACAGTACAGAAAGATTAAGCCAACATATAAATGGAAGAATAGAAAAGTTGTTCGTGTTTGACTTCATCTACCTTAATTGCATGGAGAAGAAGCGCATAACTGTCACGAGTTACATGAAAATGTGATCGTCATTTGAAGAAAGCAGACATTTAGAGTTTTATGAAGACTTCAATAATTCCTTGATCTTTTCATTACCACATAATTCAAGTCTTTCCAGAGTTTCTTCCTCTCAACCAGCACTTCTTCATTTACTTACTAAAGCTACTCAACAAATGTGTTAAACTTTCAATGTAGTACACAAATTTCTCACATAATTTTACCTACTTACTACATTGAGGATCTCCTTAAATATAAACATTCCAAAAATAGTTGTTAATTTCTGTAGAGTTTGAAGCTTTTCCTTAATATAACCTAATTAGTTGAATAAGTGTAGTTATTAAAACTTTTTCTTAATAGTGATTGAGGTTATTTTGTGTTCCACCTCAAGGTTATTGTATGTTCATGTCCTTCGTTAACCTACTTTGGAAGCTCCCAGAGTCCCACCGTAGAGTGATAAGGAGACTAGAGAGTTTCAGTAGGATAGTGGTCAATACAGAAACTGCTAATTTCAATAATACATGCTGAAGGGAATATCTGCTGCCCCCATACACAAATATTAAATACAAACATATATCTTTTTAATTGTGCATTATTTGTGCAAGTTTGTAACAAGAAATCGTTAATTTTCAACTAATCTGTCTAAACAATACCTACTATCACTACTGAAAGCAATACTTACATGCGCAAATGAACCGTCACCGATGTTCCTTCCAAAGATGTAATCATGAGGCGACCTCTTGGGAGGAGGCTGGACGGGGGCCGCCGGGACAGTGGCCGCTTCCAGCCTGGACGACTCGCTGCACGTCCTAGGAGCAGTTACGACTCGAGGAGCACCAGTGCCTCCACTGCTGTTCACTCTCTGCAGGCAATAAGTCACACATTAAAGGGCGCCTACATATCAAAACAATCATAAACATTACAAAATCCACACTATGAACTAAAACATTTGTTCTGCCTTCTACTTCAGAATCAAATGAAAGAGGTTTTTGTTTGTTTTTTCTTCTTTAATTTATTTATTTGGTGCGTTCTAAGATAGCTGATGCAGCCGAAATATCCATTAAGCAACAATTGTTGTGTTCCAAGAAATGTTGTTGTGAAAATAATTACATCTTCTATTAGTAATCATCACGTAAAACACTATTCCAAATTGTGTAATAATTTCTACAACGATATAACGATACTTGTACAACAAACCTGTACAAGGATAGAGCTATATCTATAAAAAAGAAAAAAAAACATCCCTACAGGATGCTAATAAAATACTTCAACATACAGCAGTGTTTTTAGTAATGAGTTATCGAGTAAAAGATATCTAAAAGACAGTTTAGTATTATTGGTACAACTAATAACTAATGAGAGAGTAGGGTGGCATCGGTCATACAACCAGGGGACACTAACGGACTCTTTTTACCAGTGCTACTACTTAGCAGAGTCAGCAAAAAGTGCCCATTGGGGGCCTGTTTCTTGGACAATAACCTCCAGTAGCTCTAGTAATACTACTACTTGGGTCACATCACTATTAATCGTATATAAAACAACAATAATGGATTAATATTAAATGATTCTTTGCAAACAAATTTTTCTTAAAAACTGCTAATATCAATAAAATCAAAGTGGCAATATTAAAAAGCATATTGTTTACTAAATCACTTATCGCGCAGATCTTAACGATATTAAGTGATACTGTTTACAGAAAAATCTCATTTAAGCAATAATAGTTCTTTTCTGCCCGATCAAACACAGTTCAAAAAGGGTTTTCAATAGATTAATATTATACCATTTTATATTTCTAAAACTCACAACAGGTATTTACTAAAGATTATAACAATTTTATTGTAGTATAAAAATTTGGATTATCATTAATTTTTTCATTTTTAATCTATAGTTCGTAAAGTAAGGTTTGATATAACGCAGATACGCAGAGAAGATCTGAGAAATTAGCACAAACCCCCATTTTCAAAAGAAACATATATTTATTTGTGACTTTATAATTCAAAATAGTTGCTCTTAAGTTACGTTGCATGCCCACGATTTATTTCAGTTCATAAAATTCGTCGAAGAATACTGTTCAGACTCTGTTACGATTTCGTAAACCTTATAATTGTTTTCTTTTCCTAAGTTTAATATGAATAATAATAATCATTTGGAATCAAATCCAGCCAATAATGTGGTTGGGAGTATTATTACTGTCATTGCAATAAATATATAAGAATTCTTATCTCCCCACACCTGGATGTTTTCTACGGATTGCTGCACAAAGCCGACCAAAATTACATTAAATAGTATTCTTTTCTTGACTTTGCCACATAGAGGTAACATTTTTTGAAGGCATATACATCTGAATGACCCCAATTTCTGAAATTAGGTAACTCATGTAATTAACCTCTTGTAGCAGTCCTTCAGACGTCGAAATGGTAGTTAAAATAACAATCGGGAGACTAAAGGGAGCAGTGGCACATGGTAAGTGAATGGTTGTGTTGGAGATAAGACGGGAGAGAGGGGAGATGACTCAGCTTTAGGGAGGGCACCACGTGGTGTCTAGCGCCCTCGTCCAAGGGTCAACGGCCCTACAACCATTCACCCTGCACAGCTCCCGCCAAAACACTGCCGCCAGATACGCCTCCTGCAATTCTACAAGCGAAAAGCGACTCCTGGCGAGTCACTACTCTCCAATATAGCCAAAATAACGCACTACAATATCAAGGAACAATCAAACTGCTCTCAACACAAACCATCTTCTCCAAAGCACTCAACAACTTAGAAAAATGAAGATAGGGCTATTTTTAACATAAGTAATACACTACATGACTAAACGGTCAAAATAAAGAACAAAATCCTTTAAAACAACAAACTGCTGTATCAGTGTACAATCAAACAAAAATGGATTAGTCAAAATGCGTCGTTCTCTTATAGTTATTAAAAAGTTATTGTTTTTTCTCTTTTTATATTGTCCTCAAATAACCAAGTTGACTGTTGTTTGCCATCAACTCCACACTATGAAAGAGGAAAGTATTTTCAGGAAAGTTTGCATAAATAAATGTTTTTTTATAAATATTTCCATTTTTCCATTCAGTTAAAGATATGTATATTAATATCTCGCACTCGAATAAGAATACATTGTCTTGAAAGACAGCAGAAACCAGGTTGCACTCTTTCAATCGTATATCTGCATTTCTCTACATTCTACATACCAAAGGATGTAATTCTTACCAAACTAACTCGAAAATGATAGCTTTCATATATAAGAAAACTAAATGAGAATCATTTGAAAAAAAGCTTTCTTTAAATCTTCCAAAAAATGGAAATGAATAGCATGAAACCATGGAACAATGACCTTGTTAAGCCATCTGGTTAGCAGATTTTAAAGGTTACTAGATGTTCCCCATATTGAACTTATAGAAAATACGTATTTGTAATTCATTAATTCACTAAAAACAGCTAACTGATGATAGAAAAAATTAAACTAATGGTTCAAAAATTGTCTCTTATGTATTTCTAGATCTTCGAAGACGGTATATATCATTGGCCGTAAACCTAAAAGGATAATTATAGATACCACTATCAGTTATATATTCAAAATTTTAGGCAACAAAAGAACTTTATATAATCCTCAAGTGACTATATGTAGAAAAGACCTTATGGTACGTAGATCATACCCTGAAAATGGTGTTGTTAATAAAGAGGCGACATAAATTGACGATGGACGGAATAGTTTTCAGTTGAACTTTATGTGAGGAAGTGATGGCGGTACACGTGGTGAGTCTCCTGGGAGGGGTAGTAGTATTTCGATATCGTAGGGGTGCGTGTGTGGAACAGGGGGAGAATGAGTTATATCGGGTAAGAAGGGGAAGGCGTTAGTGAGGTCGACGACCCCGGCCATAGGGCGCTCACCGACGCACTGCCGGCTCAAGTCATCCTACACACCTTGCACATCTACAATGCTTCACCTCTTATCTTAAATGCCTTAAATTGTATTGTTCCCATTCTCATTTAATAGGGGTTCTCAAAAATAACACAGTCTTTAATTAAAACCAGTGATTAAGAAACATGAAAAAAGTAACTATAGCTCCAGGGTTAGAATTTTTATCATCCAGCAGCGATTCCAGTTCTAGTTCTAATATTAAAAAAAAATTACTTTTACTTTTTCAGCAACCAAACTAATCTTTGCTGACTAAAAAATGTATATGGGGTTTAATTAATTCATTAACCAGAATAATAAATGAATTGTCTGTGACAAAAGTATTCATACTAAAAATATATTTCCAAGGAACTATTCTTTGTATGGTGGGAACAATTTTATTCATACCGAACCAAAAGTACTTAAGGGTTCTTTCATTGCTGCTAAGGATAATCTGAAAATTTTCACCTCAGCTTCCACCTCAAACTATATATTGATATTAGCACGATTACGGCTTTAATCACTCTAGTTCTGTCTTTACAATCCTGCTCCGGTTCAAGCTAATACGTATATATTTCTGCAGGGTAAAAATAAATGAAACGTTTATATAACTTACCATTAATTTCAATATATAGTCATCACAAAATCATTGCAAAATACGGAGCTAATCAGAAAAAGAAATTCAGGGAAATGTGGGATACAACATTGAATGACTCATTGAGATCTGTTTCTCCCTCCCTGCTGTTACCAGTCAAGATACTGTAGTTTAGAGTATCTTTCCATCAAATTCAATAAAACTATAAATCTCATTCTGAAACGTCTTACCTACTACCACATGAACACACAAAGAGAAAACAGACAGTTTCAGATTAATGGTTCTGTGCATATATCATGCTCTGTTTGTAAGAGCTTATCCTCTATACTAAAGTTATTTACCTGCTTGAATAATGTAAGATTCCTTCTTCGTATTCAGTCATTCTCTTTGGTTGAACAGTCTCACTTACAACGACCACACATTTCTAATTAAACATTGCTCGTATATAAAATTAAAGTAATTCTAATTCAACTCAATCTACGTGTGATATATCAAACACATACCACCTCACTCATGTAACTCCAAATATAAATATACAGTTAGAAAATTTGAGAGCATATACAATTATCAGACTAAAACCCTTGATTTATATATAAATATAAACAAAATGGAATTTCACTACTTTTTCAAAGTTCTGCAGTAACTTCACTATTAAAGTTTCAAACCAGTTATGTCAAACTGTAGAACTCAGAAAGGAAGTAAACTATTTAAAAAAAAAACTGCAACACAAAATGATAAACCTGAGCAATGACTCAATAACTATATGCAAAGAAGCTTAACAGATGAGTACAACGTTACACCCAAGGTGATCCAAGTGAACTCATATTTGAAACACGAGGTCACTTCTTGAGGAATCAAGCGGCAATCTTACCTTTCGAGTTGACTCAGCGATCTGGCTTTAAAAAAAGAACCTAAATTATTTCAGTCCTATTTAATGACGCAACACCTAAACCCTGACGACATTCCAGCACTTTGCACAATCAACATCATTCTGAAGGCCTTGATCCAGTAAATCAGCAACGTAGTGTCTGGCATTAACTGCTTTACGAAACATTTGTTATGTCTACCATTATTTCTTTCCGCATTTTTACTGCTTCGTTTCTAATTATAATTATTGAAAAATAAACTGACTGATACAGTAAACTGAATCAACAGAAAACGAGTACAAAAATAGATTGGCCATCATGCTTACTACTACTAATCTGTCGTACAAGTCAGCAGTCGGCAAACTGTGATTCCCATTTTTTTGGCTATCAAGATTGGCTTTAGATAGGGTAAAAATTACATCTCTTGGTATCTCCATCCATAAATTAACAAAACATATTCCAAGAACGATAAGATAAATAAATGTGAGTCACAGGAACAAATTGAGGCTCGCAAGCATATGCCACATTTCTTAAGAACGGCCTTCCTCACAGAGAGAGGAAAGTCTTCGCTCCTCAGGCTACAACCCTCGTTAATGATGCTATTCAGATAATCCGATAAAACAATGTGTAGGAATAATTAAGTAAAGTTAGTGGTTAGTAATATACTGCAGTAAACAAAAAGAATATCAATATATAAAGAAAAGTGCCTTGTTTCAGCTTGAGCAACCACCCTAAAGGCGAAAGCATTTCGTATCCGAGTAGGAAACAATACTGTCCGAGTATCAGTGAAGATCTCAATGTTTATACCATGGAACAAATAGGAAGCCAAAACAATAAACCAAATAACAGAAAACGATTTCTAGACTTCGACATCCCTTGTTATCACAAAGCTTTCTTCAAGATGTAATTAAGGAATTGTACTAAATGAGTAAAGGAAGAAATATTATCGGAAAGATTATGCATTAGATACTGCCTTAAAACCTGTATTTTTTTCCAGTAAAATTCATGGTGTTCAATTCTATTTAATTTTTCTACTAATGTAGTTCCCTCTAGTTTATGAATTATTTTGATAAAACTCCTGAAAAAAGACAATAAACGAAAAGTTATGATTACAATAACACCCACTGCAAAATTTATAAATTAAACCATTAAATATAATTAAACTTGTAAACGATGTAACCTAATGTATTAACAATTACAACAGAACTTACGTCTTAACTATTATTTCATTTGTTTTCCTCGTAATTTGAAAGTTTATAAAACTTTAATAGAATAAGTAGAATATGTAATAATAAAGAAACTATCTTATTGTCATTAGTACATTGAAAGAAGAGATTTTATTTATTTAGTTCATGTGATATATATACTTTGAAAGTACTTAAATAAGTTAATATCTTAGCATACAAATTATTTCAAATAATTATAAAATTTTATCCTATGTTTGAAAACAAGTTCCCTCTCATCTGTTAATTCTTTTTTACTTTAGAACAGAAAAAGAAATTCTGATAAAGAAATCCGACAAGTCACATCAGATGGAACTAAATAGTTGTCCTTTTTGCCACGAATCACCTGTTGCTATGATTCAAAATCTATGAAATATTTATACTATATGAAATAATTATATTATATGAAATATCTATCAAATATTTATCAATGAAGATCATTCAAAATTTCCTGTTTCTAGTTTAACAAACAGGGGGGGGGGGGGGGGGGGATTAGTACTGTTTTAACATGAAGTACAATAATATGCTTCAATATCCTCCACAGATATAATAGTTCTTTTACTCTAAAGACTACATCTGTAAGAGATATTATTGATTCAGAGAAATCTGTCAAAAACAAACTAGATTTTTTCAAGAACTGTAATCTCTTTACAAAGTAAAAGTCAAACCACAAACGACTGGTCGATTCATAAATTCAAATGAGTGTTTCATGTTGTACAGATCTTATAGAGTGGCAACTTGTTTAGATAAATTTCTTTAGTAACTGAGTTGTTTATTCTTAAAATTAACTGTCTTAAAATAAAATAGAGTATGAATGTCTAACGAGCACCTTTCAGATTTAGTACTATATAGGCTTGGGGCAGACGCATTTACGTCATCCCTGTGGGAACAAGTTCCCATGCACCCGCATGAAAAATCTAGTCATGAACAAGGTACAAATCTTGACTGTTCAGTGCTAACGGCATGCACGCTACCATTAAAGCACATCTGACAGCACGAAATGAATGAAAAGGGTGATCATGAAACAAAGATGAGACATGTAAGGTATTGTTAGTTGTGATGGAGTCTGGGTGGTATATGGAGTGCAAGCGTGACAGGTGGAGGGCGAGGAATGCGGAGGTAAGACGGAATGTGGGCCGAGCAACGGACCTCCACCATTCACCGCACAGCCTACTTGTGAGAGCTGGCTGGGCATGACACGGAGCCACGCCTTGGTGCAGTCCAGCACCAAGCAGCTTTGCAACGACTCTGTCCTGTCATGCCAAGTCACAACCTCAAACACTCACCCATACTCCACTATCGTCCACAGAACCAATCAAACACTAGTCATTTCCCAATATCAAAACTTGTATCAAATAGGAAAACAATAATTGATAGTTTTCCCATTTCAAAAATTCCATCGTTTTGACAACTCCGGACACACAACAGAACAAAATACTCTATCATTATGTTTCAAAAGCGAAGTTGCCCTTTATGAGAAGACGAGACCTCAAGACGGAGTGGTGAAGACGTCTTCCGATAGAGAGGTAGTTATTTTATAATTCATATAAAGCAAACCACCGGATGAATAAAATTTAGAGTATGTTGTCATTGAGAGGGAATTCTTTTCATTGTACTAACAAATAAAAAAATTCTGACAGGTTGAGGCACCATACATTTTAAGAGAGTTAATACTAACTATAAAGAAGAGAGTTACAGGTTTTTAAGAGTAAACCAATCAGTTGCAGTAAACTATATCACGTTATTTCGGAGAAATCTGTTAGTACAAATGAAAATTCACCGAATGCAAAATCATAGAATTCCACACTTCTAACAATTTTGAATGTTTCCACACAAAACATTGGTAAGATTTCAATTAGCACAATGTAAGAAAACAATAATAAATCATGTAAAAGTAATACACGACATATGCGAAGAAGTTAGGTAAAAACTCCTCCACATTATAGGAGCAAGCATGATACTGTTTAATCCCTTCTCTAAAAAACTGAGATAATGCAAAATCTAAGACTCCAGGTCAAGAATAAATCAGAAATGAGTCTCACCCATAACTGAAATTAGAGGAAATGAACACACAACTGATTCAATATGACTTATTTTATGACTTATCATTGATCAATTTGAATCCACTTTCTTAATCCTTTAAATCAATTCTAATAATCAAATACATAGTTTAAAAATATAAATCTCAATAACAATCTTCTCTCTTAATAATGTCACCTTCTCTCAAAAACCAACGAACAATTTACAAATACCAATTTATTTATTATTAATATTTCTAAGGGTAATATTTACATTTAAAGTAAAGTACAATACGAAAGGAAGCTTTCCACTTCTAGGCCAACACTGGAATGAATGCATTTAAGAATGACCATTAGAAACAAATAAAGAATCAATATATATGTATTGTACTACAAAATTATAATTATTTATCTAAAGGATAAAAATGTTTCTCTTTACATTTAAACGTGTAGCCAATTATGTATTTGTTTGTGTTAATAGCAATTGGATATTGGTTGGTAAGTGTTGTTGATAAGGATTCAGTTGGGTTAGGTAGACAAACAAGACTGTTTTCTGGCGGCAGGTGGCTGGTCCAGCAGATGCAGGCCAGGTGGTCCTCAACAACACCTGGCCGCCCTCCTTGCATCACACAAATCCTCTCCGTTTCCGTGCCTTCTCCAACAGCTGCATAACACCCACTTCAAACAAGACACCCTCAACAGGTCTCAAGCACTCCGTTAGACATATACATGTTCAGGTTCATGTCGCTATCTAGTACACTAGTCCGATACTTTTGTGCCAAATATTACTCTTATCAAACATAATCCTTCAACTAGGAAAGGCTCTTCTAGGAGGAGGTATCAATTCATTGTTCTATAACCGAAAGAAAGGATATTCGTAGATAATAAATATCAGTTTGTTAATACATCCTACATGATTATAAAAGCTCACGAAGCTCTGTAAACCAATATGAAAAGCATGAGAAATGTTAATCAAAAATTAAAGGCAATAAACTTGTTTTAGGCCTTATGCTAAATATCAGCATGAACAATAGTTTATACGGCATCAGGTTCTTTTCAAACATCCTGCGTTATTCCCAATTAATCTGAGTAACAAAAATTTAGAACCTACAATCTAGTATCAACCAAAGTTATTAAAAAGAGTTGATTAGTGGAGTGCTTTCTTGTTCAATTAATTCCCTACAACTATAAGATAAAGATTGGCGTATTATCAATCAAGCCCTCGATAATACTTTGGGAGCAGGGCGAGTGATAAGCAGACGATGAGTTTATCTCACTAGCGCTTGCAAGTCAATCGTGTGCTGATAGACTCACGCCCCTCCCCCCTATTTCCGCAAGCACCTCTTTGCATGAATCAACACCTCCTCCTTCCATGTTGACACAATCAGTTTTCCTGTTACGTCCACACTAACGTCACTAACCTCTCCTATTACCACAACAATTGTAATCAGTCCACACCAATTCTTTCGTTTCTTTGCCATAGAAAGCGTGATCCTTGTTGTTCTTCAATTAACACCCACCATGACTATTTATTCAAAGGAATAAATATAACTTCTATTTGGCAGTAAAATTCTTTAACCGAAAAAGTGTATAACAAATCATAATACCTAAACTATCATACATGATATTGTTGAAAAACACAAAAAAATAATTCCACATGATATGAGATTCAAAATTACTCATTTAATGAACAAACTTACTACTTAAACGGGCACACATACCACAAATCAGAACGATACTTTGTAATCTGAACTCAATCTCTCGTAAATGGTATAGAACTTTGACTAAAACCACTCAAACAACTGGCCTCAATCACTCTTCACAACCTTTAAAATACCAAGTGTACTTAAAATACTTCCATATTCCTTAATAACACACTAGATGTTCTATTTCACTTGTTTCAGTTTCAATGAATTTTATGTAGATTAGCTGTTTTGCTTAAAATACCCAAGTCACATTTCTGAATTACTTACCGCAGTTTAGACGTTGATACTTACTTGATATGTTACTGTAAAATATTGTTATATATATCAATAAATAATAAATATTTAATTATATATATACGAAACTAAAGTTTATCGGGACCGGTCAGTTCTTCAGGTTCAAATTACACTCTCTTTGCCAACGTTTCGGTCTTTATATAAAACCTTTTTCATAGGCAGAAGTGAAAAAAGTATCGACCGTAGAGTTTAATTTGAACCTGAAGAACTGACCGGTCCCGATAAACTTTAGTTTTCTTTCTATTCCACGGTCGATACTTTTATCAATATTATATATATATATATATATATATAGAAAAATCACAATAAATAAACACGTGATGCAATCAATGAAGCTTAAACAATAAAATTTCTAAAGAAAACAATAGAAATAAATGCTCTGAGGCCTTTCAATATATATCATCAGAGAGCAAACAAAGTAAAAACTGACAAAAACTGCTCTCTAATGAAATATATTGAAGGCCTCAAAGCATTTATTTCTATTGTTTTCTTTTTTCCATTGTGGTTTAAGTTTCATACATATATAGTATATATTTCAATAAATAACTTATTGAAAACTTCGAAAGGAATATTCCAGGTTTAAATCATAATAATAATATAATAATATTTGTTCAAACTGCAATAGGAAATGAGAAGAAAAGAATAAAATATTTCAACCGTAAAAAGCGGTCATCGTCAGAGTCAAAGCCCAACAATTGGGATTTGACTCTGACGAAGACCACTTTTACCATTGAAAAATTTTAGTGGTTTCTCACTGAAGTTTGAATATTGATTGTTATTTCACGTGTTTATTGTGTAATCTTGTTTATATATATATATCAACCAAACACCATCTCTGCACTAAAGCGCATGGTTTCGCTCTCTTCTTATCTCTCCTGATGACGGTTCAAAGTGAAAATGTGACCGAGTAAGTGTATATATACGGAATGTATGGGCACATCCTAATGAAGTTGTTATTTGATGTATATTGGGGCACACAGTTTGTTCATGCCATTAGCAACAAGACTGAAGGCCTTTTAAACGCTACAAGTAAATCACTGTTTGCATTGACATTACGGATGTTTACTACTCCAACCATCAAAATATTAATGCACAAGCTCAGCTTGACGATGTATTCAGTTCTCACGTACATAGGTGTAAATCCTCAGAAAGTCCTATTTCCATATCTTTGGTTAAATTTAATTATCTCATCATTCGTAGGAAATTTTGGAGGATTTCATTCAGTAAGAGTGTCCGTAACATCCACAACTTCAATGTGTGTAAGTACTTCAACAGAAAGTACTGAACAATGAGAACAAAAATATTAAATATGTCAAATGAGTAAGTTTAAGCTAACTGCCAGTAATGATAATAGCTCCTCTCACTCAGAATACTTGCATGGCAACGGAAAAGATTTTGAAGGGAACTGTTTTGCAAGTGGAAGTCTTTTTTAACGATACGACGGAGTAATAGAAGAGTGGAAGGAACAATTGAAGTAGTTGTTTTGGAAGAGTAAGGACACGAGGAGCGCGGGAGATCAAGAAACCTTGGGGTTCTTGAACTCGTCCTTGAAGCGGTCTTTGCACCTGAGGGCTGCAGTTGGCGCAGAGGGCCGTCGACCCCCAGAGGGTCACCAACCAGCAACAATCCAGCATTCCTTACCGTCTACCCCTCCACTGATCCACACCACGTACCGTTGAGCCACTTTGCAGACTCACGCAAGGACCCTCCGGCAGGAGCGCCTACACTCCTTATCGCATTCACAACCAGTCTCTTTTGACGCCAAACCAAAACAATTTCATAACAAATCCCTTGAAGTCATTAAAGCAAACAACACATTCGGGTTGGCAAATATAAACCAAGCACGCATGGATACAATACACCCGCGACATACAAAAGAAACCCAAGTGTTATAGAATACATTTTAAGTAAATTCAGTTCGGTACTAATTAGCACCACCTACACTACATGCTAAGATACCACCTAATAAGCTTATGGTGTAACAGCGTTATTTGTGAACGTTTTTCAAATTAAACGCGCATTACTCAAGATGGAATAACAGTGTTCTGACATGTTATCTGTAAATCTCCGTAGTTACATCATGGTCACCGTCTTTGACTCCAGATGTCCAGCAAGATGCGAGACATGTCCTATAAACCATTCATATAACCCTGTAGTAAATACACAAACAGAATATCTATAGTTTATAAAATTGCCTTTCTTTTTAGTGTCCTATTCCTCGTCTCTTCCTCACACCTACTTCACATCTCTCTCACTCCTTCAGAAAAGGAAATTATAATCTTTAGGACATCAATTTTGGAAAACTTTCCAACAATATTAGTTAAGAAGATTAAAAACAGTTTAAATCTTTAGTCACTGTTAAGAATCCGCATACACAAACTGTGACTAGCATTCAGGTTCACATTATTATATTATTTACTGAGTTTTTCTGTTTCATTTGTTTAATTAAATAAATGGTGGTTTCTTAAAGGGAAATTATAAGCATTCAAGCTCTTGAAAACCATTAAAATTCTTTATGCAGAGGAAGAGAGAGAGAGAGAGTAAAAGAAAGTAAACTGGCTGGTAAAGAGAAGCAGAAAATAAAGAGAGCAGGGAAGTTAATATGGAGTACTTTAATAGAGACTATAGATCAAGGATTGGGTGGATAAAGATAAGGGAAATTGATTTAGAAGAAAATAGAAAAACAGGGGAGACTGAGAAGAGGGACGGAGTATAAAGTGAAAATGAGAGAAAGAAGAGTGAAGGAATGTAGGAGTAAAAGAGGGGAAGTGGAAAATACTGCGCAGATTACGAATTCCAAACACAAATAAGCAGGATCACATTTGTAAACTATAATAAGAAATACATCAAGAGGTGAGAGTCTTCACATAGTCGATATTCAATAACTTACCAATTTCAATGTTGAATAGATATTGAATATATTATAATAAATAAATAAGAAAGTAACAAAGAAATGTAAAAGTAAAAGAAATAATGAATTCTCAATGTTGTGGGAAGCAGGAAAACTAAAGACAGAGTATGGAGTATGTCGCAACAAACACCTGAGGAAGAGGTAGGTATAGTTGAGAGGAGGCTGAATGAACGTGTACATGGGCAGAGAAAGCTGTCGGCGTGACCGTGGGAAGCAGCCTCCGCTAGGGAATTCCCTGCAAGGCCTTTCCCCTTGTTGCGCAACCCAGCTCTGTTTGTTGCCGGTGACTCTGTCGGGCTTTCATGTACTTCTTACAAATCTCATCTAAATCTTGCCAGTTACGTTAGTCAATTTACAATCCTTGTTGATTGTAAATCATAATAAAGAAACTAGAATAATGATGTATTGCGGGTCAATTTATCTAGTTTTTTTAAAAATACTAGATAGAATAGTAAATAGAAATAAGTCCATCCAAGAAAACGGTAATATTAAAACAAATAACGATCGAAAATTAACTGCCACTTCAGGATGAAGAAAGTATGGTAACTATGATTTGTCGTTGTGCGCTGAGCTGCAACAAATGGGAATAATTGTGCACAAGGCAAAGCATTTCCAATACGCATGCTGAGATCAAAGTAAAACCGTTAACAGCGCTGGTGACTTTAAGGCATGTCGTCTATACATGTTTCATTTGAACAGCTCTCAAGTCATGTCAGCTGCATGGATTCTTTTATTTCAATACCTTTGATAAGTTTATTGGTATCCACGCTTTCTTAATTAAACATCTCTCATCAGCTTTAAATCACGTCAGCTAAATTCACTATTTTAACCGTTGACTTCAATATAACACAAATATATTACAAATTAATTACAGTAAGTATTTTACAATTTCTTCTAAGATTCGATATTAATAACAAAATAAGCAATTTATAGGTGTTTCAGATTATTTTTATTTAATATTTTAGACAAATTAGATTCAATTAGTACTTTCGGCTAATCTTTCGAACTGTTAGCATAGGACTAAACAATGAGCGTAATTCAAAATATTCGTTTAATTTTATCAGGCTTTTAATTAAGATGATAGATCTCATTAAAATTAGACTTAAAAGAATGCATTCCATGATTACCAATGCATTCTGAGTGATTAATAAAAACAAATATTTATTCCCCAAATAAAAACATGTTTTTTCAAAAAGTTCTCTAAATCAATCAATACGTTACACGATAGAATAAATAAACACATTATTAGAAAACTACATTTAGTTGCCCTTAGACATACGAAACATACATTTTTTAGTTTTTCACTTTTAAACAGGGTAAAAAAAGAGGACAAAAAATTCTCGACATAAAGAGTCCGCGAACGTTAAGTCTGAAGCTTTGCGTCAATTAATTAATGACGCCAAAAATACAAAACTAGAAAAGTAATAACAAGATGTAGTATTGTAGTAAACTGTTTATTTGTTAGATTAATAAGGTAACGCTTGTGTATACATGCGAGATACCCACTTTTAAATTGAGTTCCTGTCATTATTTTTGAAATAATCATTATACAATATTAAATTTCACAGATTTTTTTTTTTAGCAATTATAGCGTAGCTTTCCTGTACTACATGCACTCAATCCCGTCATTTCATTTCGCAGAGTGAAACTGCTTCTTTCGTCTCTGATAACCAGTCATCGATCTTCAAAGTAAAGTTCATTTTCTAACACTATTATTCTATTTTATTATTATATTATATGTTTAATTTATCCTCACTAATTCATTATGTTTGTTATCAGTAATTGTTTACATATTTTTTCTCGTTTGTTAAGAAGCTTTGAATATTTTTGGACATTTGGACGCATTATTAAGTTTTCTTATTTCTTATGAGGGGAAAATTGTTTTGTCGTAGGAGTAATTAATTCCAGTTTAGTTCAGAAACGAATTAAACTTGTAGAGATGCTGCTGTATACGAATAACTTCCCTCATTTGCTTTGCCCATGTCAGGAGGGGCGACTGAATGAAATGAAAAAATGTATCACTTTTGATGTTTTTTAGTACTCCTTCGAATGAAAGGAATAACAAGAACTCACGTCAGAGTTGTACTGAAACTAAAATTCCAAACTAATTTCAAGTTTGGAGGACGATCTAGTAGTGTCTTACACAAATTAAACCGTGTCAATTATTTCAATCGTATCCATTTCAAAAGCACTACTCTCAGTGTTGCATAATGCTGATATATAATAAGCTCTTCTCTATTGTCGGCATGGAACTTCCCACTTCCCTACAGTATTTTTCGAATTAACAGCTGTTATATAAAAAAAAGTGATCATGAAAAAATTCGACTAAAGAATGTTAACGAACTTAATGTCTTGATGCTTCCGAAGTCCTTTGTTGCTTCTTTTCTGTGTATATGTGTTGATGGGTAGGTGGCATGGAGTGTGTATCCAAAAGTCTTATGGCACCCTACACTATAGGCCACACCGATTGATATATCAAATTCATATTTACAAAAAAGCGGGTCCTATAGTGTAGTTGTGCCCTATCATATTTTAGCAATATTGCATTATATCATCTGAAAGTTGCCTAATACCTACCTTGGGGTCTCTCGTACAAAGACTAAATTGTAGAAAGCATGTAGTACATTCATTAGCTAAGATGTCCATAATTTAATAATAATAACATATCTGATTTTCATAGATATATGTGTGATGCAACTGACAAAATTGGTAAAGCTACAATAAAACAAATGAAATTATTAAACCATCTATCAATATGGTATTGACTATAGTTTTACATTACATCTACGAGACTTGCAAACTAAAATAAAACCAAAATAACAGAAAGACAATTGGTAATTCTAAAACTTAATTATTATTATTATTATTAATTAATAATAATTAATTATTCCTCGAAAATTCTAAATTTTTCTTCTATATGAAGAAGAATATAAGAGTTATTTTAGTTTACTGTTTATCACGAAACGGTTACTAACTAGACTAGAAAAGAGAGAAAATAACTTACATTAATTCTTTCTTTCAATTCTTCAATAAAACGGAACAGACTGAATTTAGGTTTTCTAATCAATGATAAGGTTACTTCAACAAGTTTGATTTAGATAAGGAAGATTGAAACTTAAAAATGTTATGAAACCTGGGATATAAACAAAAAACTGGCCTGTAACAAGTAAAATAGGACCAGTGAATTAATGAGTGATGATAAGTGCATGCTCCATGAAGCACTCCAGTTCACAGCAGAGTGGTACCGATCGAAATTTTGCTGGAGTTTTTTTTACAACTTTTCCTATCAATTTTGGATCACTTTCAATCAGCTACCAAAGTTCATAGAAGTCACAAAGGAGACAATATATACTTCACATAATGAAAACCTACAATAAAGGTCAAATATTAACATTATAACATATGAATTGCCATCGTTGTGAAGGTAACTGATGGTAGCCACAGAGAAATAAATATAACACACTACTGCTTCCTTTAGTACAATGTGTTTGAACACAAAGAATCCATTCATCTATACAATAAAAACAATCCTTTTTACTCTTGAAGTTTGGCAAACTTAAAACATTACCCAATTCAGTACTACTACTTCCCATTAAAACTTGGTTAATTCAATGAAATTAGATATTAGGAGTACTTCTGTGAATATAGTAATATTTAAAATTGTGGTGGATGGATAGAGGATAAATGTTTAAAACCATTATGTGTGCATTTAAGCATAGTTAAGGGTTCTCAAGTTCCTAATTAAAGCCATTAGAAGTGTGGACTACCGCCCACGTTGCAATCACTGACATCGAGGTGAGCCACAAGGCTATTGTAACAGGACATCAACATAAGAAGACAAACTTGCCTTGATTTCCATTTTCGAAATATTCCACCGGTAAGGACCTTAACAATACAAGCCTGCTTAATGGACAATAATCCATGTTCAGAATAGCTCCCAGGAAGCAAGTGTGGCTCCTTTGTTAAATGCTCCCATTTCACAAAATTCAGTTGAGAGCTGAATTTTCATCGGGAGTAATAAATGTTCATTAATGAAGTTAATTAAAGTAAGGGGAGGGGAGGTGTCTCTAACGAGTACTTAGCACATTGTACAGGCTCGGGAATAACTTTTTATGTGATGCAGTATGTCTGATGATATCATAACTCCATTTGACAGTCAAATGCCAAATTACCATATCGTTTATAAAGAATTGTATATGCACAAATAATACCCAAATATGCAGCAATGTTTTCATACAAGCTAACTGCGTATGTTTTTTTTACCATGAGACGATAGACAAAAACAAATTCAGGATAAAAAATGGAAAAAGGTCAGTTAAAAAAAAGAATAAGAACTGCACTTAAAAGTGAATAATCATTCGAGCACATAAACAACAGAAGAGAAGACGGATATGCGTAATTACGGGGGAGCATAATGTTTGCATTTAACTGAAAATAGCTAATTGACTGACTGCTATGACAGCGGTGAGAAAGGTTACATGGTCAGAATGAATAAGACATGCGAAGGTCTAGGGGCTAGCCTTGAAGCAAGCTCTGCCTTCACCAAGACCTTACTTTCAACTGCAGCCGCTGAAGGCTAGTCACCTTGAATAAGACGCTACTCCTTCTGAGATACTCAAGCCACTCACAGAGGAATACTTCAAGGTCGGTTATGACCTCGGGCGCATTCACCCAGACCTTGCCATGAATCCAACTTAACAAAAACAGAAACATATGTCAGTCAAGTCGAATTCAAAATCCCTATAAAATTCCAAGCCCAATAAATAATGGAATCTTTGGAGTCAAAACCCACTATAGCAATTCTTCTAAGACAAAAAAAGTTCACATTAAAAAAATGGAATATGAGTATTTAACATAGCGCTAGGATCCTTAAACAGGATCAAACACCCATTAGATAGATTTATTACAAGGGCTACATACATAAAAGGAGAGAGGCAAGGAATGAGAGTAGCGAGGGAAGAAAGAGAAAGTTGTTTTTCGCAAATTCCTTCAAGAAATATAAAGAGGTTGAGAACTCACTAGATACACTAACTTCCATTCTGGATACATAGTAAGGAAAGGAGAGAAAACAGAATGTTTAGTCACAAAGAATTTAACGAGAAGTTGACACTGAAACAATTGCACAATAGGTACCCCCATGCGATGGTTAGCACTAAACATAAATGGCAACTATATTAACTAAAAGTTTATAAACAGAGTGTGAGAGAGTTGAGGAGGAACAAAGAGTGAAATAATGAGAGGAAAGTTTCATAATGAAATCCAAAGCATACAAAATAGAAGTTAGACTATTCTGTATATATTCTGATTTTCCCATATATGAGCCCAAAAACCGTTTAAATATTCTAAAAGAAATTTTTATAGCTTTCAAGCGAGGTAGGAATGTGTTTTGAAACGATTGCAGAGGCATCAGGACAAGGATTGCAGCAGACTTGCCCGGTGTAAGCGAGGAGAACTATTGCGCCTTAAGATAAAACACTTGTAGAGGGGGAACTGCTGGCCTAGAAAGTAGGACAAGGGAGACGGAATGTACAAATCAGCTGTTGGAGGCGGGAATTGTGCAAGGCTGGAGGCGGAGATGTGGGAGACAGAGAGAAAGCCGTTTGGATTTGTGGGGCAAGGACGCTTGAGAATGGTGCCTCGGTCGAAAGGACTGCCCCACTGCCTTTACAACGCAGACAGACTTGCATTCCTCATTTCTCCCACCTCCGACAAAATTTTTAGCATCTATTACATTTATCAAAATTATTCTTAGTAGTAACTGACTTCTATTAAGAAACAAATATAAGAATATTTGTTTTATCTTACAATTACAAGTACAAAGCCTTGAAAACTATTCTTGTTGCTAACATTCCAAATGGAATTTTCTTCTGATACTGACAGATGATGTTGGTTTTCGTAGTCATCGTAGGCCATCGCGTCACCCCTTCTGATTAGTACTCCCAATCTTCACCCTCCTGAAGACGGTTGTACCACTTTGAGCGTGCCTATACAACTGTATTTCCAAATACAAGAAAGTTTAATTAAATTATTAAAACTTTGTTTATTCCTTCATAATTATATATATAAATCGAAAAAAACTTTCTGCTTAAGGAAGGATTATGAAGACATCCAATTAGACCTATAAACACCGTAGTTTAGGAGTTCATGGTAAGGACATCATGTTTCTACTTAACCATCTGTAGCTAAAAAATGGTATTATTTCAGTTAGTTCTAAAACCAAGACTGACAACAAAAATTGAGAACCAATGAATTCTAAATAAAGCTAGCAAACGATTATCGGAAGAGGCACTTAAAATATCCAGTCAAGGAATTAATGAAAAAGAGGTTTTTGTGGTTGCAAAGACTTTTTATGAAGGCATTTGGAAAGCGCGAGGGGGCGAGACACTCACCTCGACCCAATCTGGTAGGCGATCAAGGATACCAGCTGTTGGCTGAACTGCATGCGGCAAGGTCACTCGGACTTGCAGTCCCAAGCCCCATTCTTATCACTTAGGGATTCACCTCACTCTCCACTTCTCCATAACATATCCATCCATTAATTCACAAAGATTAAATAAATACATTATTTTTTTTCAACTTTTTAATATGGTTTATATATAATTAATATAATAGTTAGGAGTATAAACCATACTGATAAAAGTACAACGACCTTTGGGAAACAATCTTATAATATAATATTACACAATATTACAATCTGTTGATTACCATTTTGTCCTATAGACAACAGAGATGCCCAAAAAGTAGAAGTGGTTTAAGACGAATAATGTAGATTTTAAAATGTAACGATTCAAGACAATTTTTTAGTTCTACTAAGTCCAATTGCTCAATTATTTCAAAATAAGATGACGATTTAAGCAGATTTAATGAACTACTTTATTAAGAGTTTAATTAATGTGCCACCTCACTGATAGAGTACTTAAATAGAATTTAGACTCCTACTTCTTGAGATATCCTGCACGAAAGAAGCTAATTTATTGGTCCTCAAAACTATAGAACTTCTGTTGAATATTCGATATAGAAATTTTGACTCCCAGCATTATTTTAGTACCCCTTCTATTTGATAACTAAGTAAATAATGAAAGTAATAAAATAATAAATAAATGTAACCACAAAGGCTTAGTTCAGGGCCCATACTTCAAAGGATAACAATAGTTCAACTTTAAACCCTAAGTTTATCTAGCATTTTCGTGTGTTTTCTATAAGTTTTATTATCTTATTTTCTGTTCCCTATTATATAATCCAATGAAACGATCGTTAAACTACATAAAAATTACAACGAAAGTAACACAAAGATGGACATACATAACTCACTTCTATATTTTGACAATTGTCGTTTTGAGAGGCGAAGAGTCCGGCAGAGAGGCAGAACGGTGTGACTCATATATATGTAAATTTTTTGTGCAGATATGGTCATAAGAGATGAGTGAAAATGGGTACGCAGAAGGCGGTAGTACCTGACTAAGAGTGTTGCGAACAGACTTAAAACAGGTACCTTTCGTTACCTTCCAGCTCCCAGCAATCTGACCCACTTTCTCACAGACTACCTCGCCTCCATGACACTACACTTTCACTTGCGTCCTCTGGCATCCCCGTGGTCGTCCACACAACACTCTCAGTCCTTTCTCCCTACTTACCGAGTCATGCTCTAATCAATCATAATACACAACTTCACTTTATTAACTGTATTAATTAGACTAAAGTATCCGGTTTGTACAGGTGTTTGCAGTTTTAAAGATTAAGTGAATACAGGTAAAATCACAAATAAAAAACATTATACAAACGTCAAACGGAAATTAAATATAAATTAATTTTAAAATAACTAAGTATAACAAAAAACCATTAAATGAAAAATAAATATTTTTCATTAAAATATATAACCTACAAATAAATAAAACCATATTTATTAAGGTTTGTTATCTTTTAACAAATAAAAATGACAATAATATTTCATAAATAAAATAATAGAAATAATGTTAAATTAAAAAGTAAACAAAAAAAAGAATAAATACCAAGAATTTACGATTGAGGTGGGGGGGGTCCAGAGCTTTTTATATACATACTATTTATGGACTCAAAGGACCACAAAATCTTTTAAAAGCAAATGATCTAGGCATTAATAAATAGATACCAGTGATCTTTCAAATAAAGCATGTAATCACATGTGAAATTTAATAATAATATTTTTTAGGAATAAGAAAATTTCTTCATAACATTAGAAATTCATAAAAAAAAATATGTGCCTAATGACATTGATGTTAAATAGAAATTTTCAGATTTCAGAAGTAGATTATTTTTTTTCAGAATGTTATAAAAATTTACTACAAGATATCTTTCCATGACCTGGCATTGGCCAAAAAGCTCTCCTGACCAAAGGCCCGTCATATGACAAGTTTATCCCCAGCGGATCCACTGAGTCCTATTGGTGGGCACAAAACTTTAAGTCATAAATAAATATATTAAAATTAATTTATGTGACGATTATTATGCTATTTATTTATAAAAAAGAAAAAACAATAATAAATAGGTAGTGTAAATATTGGAAACAAATTGGAAAACCCAATAATGAAGATGAATTTCCATCTACCATATGAAAAATGTTAGGTCCCAGTGAAGGAAGATTCAAACCTTCAATTTTCAGTGCTAAAGAGAGCACGCTACCTGTTAGACATAACCTGACTTTCCAGTAGGTAGCACAGTTCATTCCTTAAGAAGTGATGGGCGAGCCAGTCACATCACCGAAGTTTTACACCATATTGTACCTTATCTTTTACAGCAATTACTTATAAAAGCCATTTAGGATACTTTTAATTTTAAATAGAAAATAGGATAAGTAATTATAATAATTATGAAGTTACATAAGTTACTACAATCAGAAAAATTATGAAGAAGTATGTAAACATTCCATCTATAGAAAACTCACATAAACTAGATTGATTTTGCAATACCAAATGAAAATTATTTAAAAACAATTTATGCTGAAACAGTAGATATAATTTAGTTCTAAATCCCCTTGGTGGAATTACATAAGTAAAGCGGAGAGACAAAGGTCACCGTTTAGCAGCAGAACCCCCTCCTTCTCCTCCCAATACCCAGTGGGATATATTTATGCACGAGTGAAGCGCATGCGCGTCCATGTAACACAATTGCAAAAGATTGGCGAAGAGCAGAAGGTTATGAAAAGGAACCAGGTAAGTGTGTCAGGTTACGCAATGTATGCGCGCGCAGACGCATGCTACAGACCCGTTCCCACACTACCATCCTCCCACAAGTCGTTCAGAATTGTCAAATTTGTTGGTGTATTTTTAGCAAAGTGGTAACATTTAGCCAAAATTATCCCATACTAAGTTAGTACATTTCATATGAATTAATTCCATTAATGAAGGTTTGTTTAATTAACAAAACAACTTCTAAACAATCTCTTGTTTAGCTTCTAATTACCTTTATAATAACGTAAAAATATTTTGAGGGGAAAAGAAAATAAAAGTTGAACACAAATCTGGAGTCGTACATAATTTTAGGATCATTTCTTAAATGTTGGCCTGTGTTTTAAGTTGCGACAATCTTTGCATTTTGACCACAAGGTCAGTATATGGATTTCTCATACTTATTTAACGGATGTTCAGGTACATACAGGCTATCCAGTTTTTGCAGGGAATCAGATTCAAATGGAAACCTTTCGTAAAGTAACTCTCTTGCCACTGGAAAAATATGAAATCTGGGTATCAGAAAACTTACAACTTAATATTAGATGTTCTAATATTAGAAAGTGGACTGGTGCTAAAAAAAAGGTCTACTTTTAATTATAATGGATCTGTTAGTATTGTACAATTTATCGATGCAAAACTCCTTGTAGAAGCAAAAATCATTATTACACGTATACAAACAAATCAAATTGTTGTCTAGTCAATCATATGTACAAACAATATACACTTGGTTAAAAGGAAGCGTTTGAACCCAAATTTGGAATTTGAAAGGCCTAATAATTCCTTAAAAAAAAAAAAAGGATTGTATTGTCATCTAATAACGGAAGCAAAATCGACATAGAATTTGTAAAACTGGAAATTAATTTTAACCTAGATTAATACAGTGTCCAATTGTGATAAGACTTTTGAAGGCCACCTTTCGAAATAGGATAAGAAACTAAAATATCAGAGAATCCCACATACTAATGAGACATCTGGTCACAGCACACTAGGTATTTCACAGCCCAGAAAGAAAAAGAAATGAACAATTGGTGCCTTGGAGGCATCTGAAAGATTAATGGGGTGCAGCTTAATGTTTTAATGGAAAATACTGATGTCAACAAATCATAACTTCTCGGCGTGACACAAAGTGAGCACGTGCTAATATATAAATTATTCTTGCCATTAGCTTGACATTGCTCATTAAAAGCACGAAGTATGAGCAAAATAAGCGCTATCTTAATTATCAAGGAATTGTGATTATCAAACGAATTAACAACAATCTAATTAACTATAACCACTTTTATATGAATCTAGTTAACTAATTAGAACTGTCTTATTTTAAAACGACTTTTGAACAAAACAGGTGTCAAGAGTGGTCTAGTGGTACCTGTTTGCCTTACCTGACTGAGTAACTGTAGATAAAATACCTGAGTAACTCAGGTAAAATAACTGAGCAAAATTACCTGAATAACTTGTAGGTGAATAATAAATGTAAAAGCTTTCTCTAAAAGTATTTCTAGGTCTAAGATGTTGCCACAAAGAAAACGTTTTCAATAACCATTGCAGAGAATATATAGCCAGACTGTGGGATTGTTATGCTGTATGAAAAAAGTTAAAAATTGTATTACTTTCATCACTTATAATTTTTGCACCCAACATGAAAAGTCCTTGTAGAGTTCAATATGTAACTTAATATACCTGTCTATTTTATTACTATCACACAGAGAGTAAAATCCGTTAAAGCCAACAATGAGACTTTTTATAAATTGAAAGTCATACGTATGACGTCACTAAGCCACGAATATATGTAATACATAGTAAAACATACTGATATAGCTCATCGACCGACGATACTTCATTTACAATGAAGGTTATCAAGGATTAGGTCAAAAAATTAATTACATCAGATTACAAGCCAAAGTTTAAAATAAAATTGATTTACGCCATATATATTACGAAAAAAATAAGAGATGTACATAATGCGTTAAATAGATCCTTCAAAATAGCCTTGAATATACCGAACAAATTTTGCCGAAACTTCGGTTTATAATTTGAAGTAATTAATTTTAGGACCTAATCCTAAATTACCAATTTTGTATAATAAAATTTTGTATGTAGTTTTAAAATAAATATTGTCTTGGGTGTCTGCCTACCTCTAAACCCGTATGAAGAGCTTGATAACGGACAAACAGACTGCAACTTTATAATTATACAAATCATACATTGATACAAATGACACATTTTGATAAACAAAAAATGGTTACTGATAACCGTTACATGTATCAATACATCGTTAGTTTTACTAACTAAAAATGCCTCAAAGGTTTTTCCCTCTCCTTGTAAGGGTTGCAGAGCAGGAAATCAAAAGGTGCACACCCACAACTGATATTTATAGCATTGAAAATCAAACTGGTAATGTTTATTGGATTCCAGGTCTGACTCCGACTTTAACAAAACTGCGACATCGGTAGTACTACGTCCGACCATATGATGTAGATGTAGATCTCACCAAATGAGTTCGAGGGATATATGTATCTATTTCCCACATTAAGCGTCCGAGCCAGCAACAAACTGAGGATTCTTGTGTCAGCAGACCACATTCCCATTTTATACAAAACAAAAATCAAGAAATTAATTTCATCCTGCCATTCAAAAAAAAAACACTACGTTCTCAAAAAAAAAAATGTAAATGGGGTCTGTGCTGAAAACTAATTAAACCTGAATCATTAACCAAGGCTACGTTTAAAAAGAAGTAATCAGTTGTCACTGTCTGACAGTCAACAGTTACATAATACCATAGACCAATCACTAATGTATCAACAACGACTGGTGCCATAGATAGTTCTGATTCACAAAAACACAAAAGAAGCACCTAAAAATAGCTTCCTAAATTACAATTAGAATTCAATAATTATACATTACGAACTGAAGACTTCTTTGAAGTCAATACATGACAAATACTTTAAGAAAATTGGTGCAGTTAGACTTAGTGAATGAGTGAAAATACTCAAGAAAGTGTGAAAGACGTTGTCCTTGCAAGGATTCCACGGGATCCTTGCCCTTGTAAAGCTCCTGTGAAAGTCAATCACGCACGCCCCACGGTTTCGCTTGCCAGATAAATTTAACACTTAAGTCATATTAAAATTATTATTTATAAATCAAATAACTTTCTTTGTTTTAATGAGGGTATTTAATTTAAGAACAACTTATTTTTGCTTATTTTTCAAGGTGCATCGAAATAGAAATGCTAATTACAGGCAGAAACGTTTAAAAATAAATATCTGATAAACACCCCTCACAGTAACAAAGCTAAACAACAAATCAACTTCAACTGTGAAGAAATCCTCAAATATAAAAAATAACTGATCAACGCAAAACAGGAACTCTTAAAAAACTTTGAAAAGTAGTTACTGTAAAAGTAACTACTTAAAAAATTTCTTAAGTAGTTAAGAAATTAGTTAAGCTAGCAATATTTTTTTTATTGACTGCAAACTATAAACTAATTTAAAAAGAGGACTACTGAAAAGCCCATTAAACTGGGCGTTTCCTTTTGTTCTTCCTTTTTAATTGAAAAATTCTGATGATTCCAAAATTGGATGGGCTTTCCCTTGGATTTTGTACTTGAAATCTTTCATTTTTTTTGTATTTAACAGTAATTACAGATGTAATTTTTTTCTTTATTTGTATAATAATTATTCTAATACCCCAGATACAATCATGAAAGTAAATCAAAATTGCATCTGCTATTCATCAAACAAGATGAACCTAACAAAAATACTTTCAAAAACAAAACAACGAAATTCAAATTGACTATTTCTTACTACTTCATATTCATCTGAACAACGACGGGAACAACATAAATTACATTATACATGGAAAAGCATAATTAAAAGATTAAACGATCACGAAAACCAGATTTTGACTTTCAAATAGCATCGTTTTAATACCAAAATAGGCAATATGAATTAAAAAGAAAAAAAACAATATCGTTGTCGTGTCTTATGATGAAATACAATGATAATCTCACTGAAAACTGAAAAATATATTGCACAAAAGAGATTAAAAAGAGAATATGTACATTGGTTTACTGTCATATCTAGGCGTTACATAATTCTTGATTCAAGTGTTTGTTCACAGCTGAACATATGATTGTTTATTTAGTCTTTAAATAAACAATCATAATAAACAAATGAATAACACATAATATTTGTCAATACTATAGATAGTATACCAAATTATAAATTTAAAAAAGTTAGAAATCCTAGGAGAACAATTGAAACATTCCACAAACCAATCCATTTAATTGCGTTACAATAAAAATGAACAGTTCTTAAACCTTGTAAATCAATGAATATTTTTTTTATACAAACTACAGAGGAAATGGTAGTCAAATAACTTTAAGAGATTGTAGGTTTGTATCATTACTATTTCTGGTGTCCCGTCGCTAATAATAAAAACAGCATATTTCTATTCTGTATACCAAGAATTGGATCTTAACAATTCAAAATAAACCATCCGAAGTATTGACATTATATGAAATAATGGGTCAAAATTAGGTTAAATGAACCCAGCAAAAGCTTTGTCTATGCTTTTTTGAAAAGTAAAATGAAAGATTCCAAGGACAAGTGCTGAAGCTAGTTTTTCTAAAGGGCACTGGGGTCTAAGGTCCAAGGTCCCACCAACATAGGTTCCCTCCATTACCTGATCCCTAACCTACCCCACAAAAGAACGTCTTACAGCGATGCAACAATAATACGAGGTAGTATACATTTGTTTAAACTTCTGTCCGAAAATATTATACAATATGAAAAGGGAAGAGGCTGAAATTCGTAATTAATGTGAGTCTGTTATCTAATCTTAAAATGAGGAACATAAAATTGATATGAATAAAATATCACACATCAACAGGTTCAACATAATCATAGAAATCAAGACAACGAAAGAAATTTAGGCTTTCCGAAATTGTCAACGAAAGTAATAACGCATAATTCGAGTAAGAAGGAATAAAGTCTGTGACCTCGTTCAGAAACGGTATATTAACAGTGTATTTCAAAAATAAAATACTAAATGATACCTGTATTTTTTCCATTGCTCCTTTCTGCTTATTTCGACGTAAAATAGCGTCAATAACGTAAGATATATACGTTACGTTATACCATGACTGTTTAGAACGTTGGGGTTCCATGGCATGTAAAGTAGGTTGTCATCAGAAACAGACAAAAATGCTTCCCTCACGAGTTCCAAAACTGAATGAGCAATTTTAGTAAGACGAACAAAATTTCTACTAAGATGACTTGTCAGTCACTGATAAGAGATTTAACTAACACTAGTAACAACTAGAACGGAAGTTGAGCGCCAACTGAATGAATCGGGAGGCCGTAGCACAGACAAGCTCCCCACTCCGCGGCAACAGTGCTGCCAACGTATCTTCGAAATACTAAACTTTCCTATCGACCATGGCCCTACCTTAACTCAGCCTTCCAGGAATGCTAGCCATTCCGTTTGCATATTTCGACCTATATAAAACCCAGACCATTCTTCTATTCGTCTTTAATTTAACATAATTTTATTATATAGCAAGTGAATAGCCATAAAAAGCAAAAAATATTATAATTTCACTTTTGTCTAACAAGTATTTTTACTTGAGGTAGTTGCCCAACACTAACTTATTTTAAAAACTTTAAAATCCTACATTTTTAAGTCAAATTCAGATATAAATATAAAAATTACGATGAAAATCTGGAGTAAGCTACTCTCAAATTTACCTTAAGTATATATATTATTAATTTCGTTTACAATCGATTTAATTACTTGAATTACTTTAATATAAATGCATTATCGAACTCATTGGTAAAAGTACTATCCTGCTCACTGAGAATCAATTTAACTTCTTTTATTTCTAATGTAGCTAGGTCTATTTCAAAATATATTATTTATCAATCATAACAGTATTATAATCTTATTATACAATGATCATTAGTTACTGCAGGTGGAACATCATAGTTTTATTTTTTATTGTAATATTTTCTCTCAGAATATTCTACATTCATAAAATTTTTATAATACAATATCCAGCTTAATGTACTATTTAAGACAAATAAGTGAATACGTAAATAATGTAAGGTAAAATTTAAAAACTGGAATTCACTTGAAGGGCTAGTTCCTATTTAGCATAAAGAATGGTAATGTAACTATCTCACGGTTCAAAATTACCATTCTTTTTCACAACAAAAACATATGACGACTGTCAAATAACATTTCAATTTGTCAAATGGTCTTCTGGTGGAGCGTTCATATTTTTAATGAACATCCATACACAAGCATGTGCATAGCCTTTAAGAAAAATGTATTCAGAGGATTCCAAATCTGTAAAGTCGTCAAAATGTAATTTCTCTTTCATGGTCTATTACTTAATTGTCCAGAAGTATGTATATTAAATGGTCGTATGTATATTAACAAGAGGAAAGAAGTTGATTCTCCTAGTTTTAAGGCTATATTGACTCTCTAAATAACCTGAAATTATTTTTTTTTTATCATAACAGTAATTTTAGCTAGGTAATACATAAAAAATTAAATATTTTAGCCTTAGTAGTTTAGAAAAAAATTTCTAAATTTGAAAAAAGTATGTCAATGCCTTTTTTTAAAACAACTTTATTCCAAATCTATAAACTCATCTTCCTCTCGATGAAACGATAAGAATAAGCTATTTCTGTGTTTAAATTCATTTTATCTGTCAAAGTTGAAACTCCTAGTTTATTATGGGGAACTACTCTTTCCACTGGCATAATGAGGCTGTAGAAGAAGATACGAAATAGAGGTAATCAACTGTTGAGTCTATTAGTATAACCTTTTTTCCGTATGTTGATTGTATAGAGAAACAGAGTTTATTAATTTTAAAGAATCGACTCTCTGTTCAGTTTTTCAATAAAAAAAAAGTTGTAGTTTTAGCACAGTAGCACCCATTTTGGGATTTCTATACAATAATATAATATTGGAATGAAACTGAACAAATTGGCAAAACAACGAACACAGTTAAGAAAATTATCCAAAGTTGGTAATGGTTTCTATTAAGTTCCAATAGTAATGTAACTCAAAATTCAGTAATACTTATAGAAATTGGGAAGAAAAATGTGAACATTTGATGAGCTGAGGTGATCAAAGAGTCGTGTTATTGTATAGAAGTAATTGTGAACTGACAGATCAGGAATTAGACATTCAATTAAACACAAAATGATGGATTAGAATAAGCTCAACATATGATGCAAGTGCGTTTAAAACAAATCATTCCGACAGTTACTCTTCTTCCGGCAAAAGAAGAAAGTAAGGGAAATTATAAACTTTCCAAGTATGAATTGAAGACATTTAATGGTGATGTAAAAAAAAATTAGCTTTTGTGGCTAATTCAAGAAAATGGATGCCTATCGAACTATTGACAATGATGATAAGTTTGAATATCTTTTACAAGCAGTTGAGTTATGTTCACGAGCTAGAAAATTAATACAAAACTTTTTACCTTTAGTTAAAAGTCTTGAACCTCAAGAAATCCATCGTAATTTTAAAATTAAATTACTTCATTATTAGTTTACTTCATTTATAGTGAAATCAAAATGACAACAAAATTTATACAATGGCACACAGATAGCTTCCGACTTAAACTAATTGATACAACAATACCACTTGTAAATTGACAATTTTTCAATAAAAATCATATTTATTCAACAAGTTGATTAAAAAAACCAAGTATTCCAAATTTTCAATTAATCAAATATTATAACCAAATAAATGACATTCATCGTTTACATCTTCTTTTTTCAAAACACCAGGAAGTTTTTTCTAAAAACACTTACTAGACTGCTTTTTCTTTTCTACATAAATGTTATTTAATTTAGCATGAACATTTCAAACATCCACAGTATCCCTTCCATTGTGTTCACAATTCACAGATTAATACATATTTACTGTCATTTCAATTCCTTGTATTAATTTAAGTATAAATCCAGACAATGAGTATTTCTGTATATTCCTTCCCTACCCTTTATATATTATAACTTAAGTTTAGTTTTCAAAAATTTCTATTTCAATTGGCTCTTTATACAAAAGTTCAGAATATAGCAACAACAAAAATGTTCAGGAAAAATAAGTTCACTGTTAAGTTATCCTTAAGGATCCAATTTCCGCTTTCTGATATTTACTATTAAACTTCGTGTTCCTCAGGAAATATTCAGTAGAATAACAACTAACTGTATATATACTGCAATGGTTCCGTTGCTCACTAAATGTTATTTTTCTCTTTTAAATATTATGTGTTTTAGATTATCAGTCCTAAGTTTATTAAAGTTCTTCATACATTTTAATACTATTTCAATACATTTGTTTAATTATATTTAGTGTTATTAAACAAGCAGACATTGGCGACTTTTTCTTAACTGGGCCTGCGTTCTCATATATCTTCCGAGTGGCTGGTTATGTTAAAATATCCTTCTAACAACCTGCTCACATGCCAAAACACAAACGCTATCCCCCTTCAGTTTGTATAGTGTTCCTAAATATTAGGAACTGCTCTTTGTATTAATAACACCGCACCTACATCACACTTGGAATTCAACTTTACATTAATTGTGCTTTTAAAAAAATAATAAGCCTCTGTTATAAACTACTTGTATAAGAAATATAAATCATAAGATTTTATTATAGACTATAAACAGTGTTTTTCTAAAGCTTCATAGTAATATCTCATTTATTTACCAAATATTGGATCAGATGAATTAGATTTTTAACTCTCATGACAATATGTTATTAATCATAGCATTAAATAAATCTAATGGAAGAGGTGTCAGGTTACGTTGGTCCTCAGAAGCAAGGCCACTAGGCGCCAGTGTCACAATACATGTCAACTTAGTTCAGCCGTGTTGACAAGTGTAACTGTATGATGTAAATGTGATTACTTTACAAGAAACTAATTAGAGGAAAAAAATGTCTCACTATGGATAACTGATGTTTAAATGATAAAACTATACAATGGTCTACATTTAACTTTACTGTAAATCACTCATTAACAAAAATATGAATAATCAATTTAATTTTTTTTAATGTTCCTACATTATTTTATCATTATAACGTTAATGTAATTAGGGCAAGTTAGTTCAGAACTATTTAAGAACGTTTGAATTCATGATTTTTACATTCATTTACTCTGTACATTAATGTTCAATTTAAATTTCTATTTCGATTTATCAAAGCAAACAGACGTTTTAAGTCCTCTGTGTCCGTGTGTGCTGAGAAACTAAAAGTTTTTTTTAGAATCTAGAAAGATTTTCTAGCTTTTTAATTGATATTTCACATGTGCACTACTGAGCAATCCGCGAAGGAAATTTCATTTAGGATAAAATGGTAGAATAGGTGTATTTATCGCATAGCGATAAATTAAGTTTTAAATCCTTTGTTTAAGTTGTTTCATATAACAACTTAAACAATAAGCAGTAAAATATTTAT
Source organism: Hermatobates lingyangjiaoensis (assembly GCA_026182355.1). Lineage (NCBI taxonomy): Eukaryota > Metazoa > Arthropoda > Insecta > Hemiptera > Hermatobatidae > Hermatobates > Hermatobates lingyangjiaoensis. Next base: position 2,064,424 of record JAPFBL010000050.1, on the reverse strand, counting down.
TCTAAATATTATATTTCATCGAATTGTTTAAAATGATATACATACACAAAGGATTTTACTTTACTTTTCTTGCGAAAAAAATATAATTTCACAAAACTACAAGCTGTAATCTTTCAACTAGCGCATCTGGAGAGGATTGAGAAAGGTTTTTTTCTTATAAACAGGGAATAAATCAGATTAATAAATCAAAAAGGTATCGTTAATTAAATCTTGTAGAGCTCTGGTAGATGGCTTTTTAGATTGAGTCTACTTTTAAATTGTGAAGTTACAAGCAAAAACAAATATAAAATATTGATAGTATTTAAATATTATTTAAAATATTATTGTTAAAATATTTTAAAAACAATTAATTGTAGCAAAAATCAAAACACACACAGTCAACTGATGATGATAAAGTGTATTCTATACTACTTTCTTTTAAACGCTTTGTTATTCATCCGTCAGTTATTGCTACCAAGCAAGTTTTTCTTTTCCTCTTTAAGATGTGATAATAATTATTCTTTCTTCTTATTTTCATCTGTGGAATTATTAATTAAGGTTAAATAATAGTAATTGTTAAAACTGAGATTCATTACTAAAGTCATGCTTTTAACCATTAATTCATAGATAAGCTTTTTTATCTATCCTTAAGAATTATATTAATTTTATTTGATAATTAATAACTCCCATTCACTCGAAATTTAGTGAAAATACTTCACGAAACACTAACTACAATACAGGTATACCAATATTTTAAACAAAAAAGCCTTTCTAATTAATTATTATTATTTCTTCACAAGTGCAAAGATACTTGTTTTTACTAGTTAATTAAACTTTTACTAGTTTCTAATGAAGTAAAATAAAATTTTATAGCCTCTCAAATCAGATCTGTCCTTACTATGTTAATGTTGAGACTCAACTAGAAGAAAATTAAAGCTTCTAGAATCATCAGAAGAGCGGGTATTTCTTTTGATTCGAAGTACTTTTCCATGATAATACATTGCACAAAAAACAATTCATTCTGTTTCACATATAAAGTACAGTTTATAACACCTTTATAAATTATTGAATTCACACCTACCCATACATATCTAGAAATCATCCTAGAAATATATTAAAAACCCCTTAGAGGATTCATATTTATTAACTGCGAAATTACTAAATTAGTTGAGACAATTATAGATAGTTAGATTAGTCAGATAAAAACGTTAGTCGCTGTGCCATTAAGCCAAATATATATATTTATATATATATCCAACCTCTTTCTCCTTAACCGCCATCGGGACTAACAAGGCTGATTTTTGTATTATTTTAGTTGTATATTGTTATATTATTATGACTTTTCCCCCCGATTAGTGTACACAATTAATAAACAACTTTAATATTTCAATGCACACCAACAGCTATTAACGCCGCTTTATGTTGGAAATGTAAAATCTAGCAAAAAATGATTGATAATGTTGATTGCTTTTGTTAGCTTCCATCAGCAGAGTATACGATAAATCGGTTGATAACATCTAAACAACTTAATAGTTGGCTGTTTGGCTAAATTTTTATCAAAAACCAGTGCCAAAGTATAATCGATTTCCTTTTATAACTGGATAATACTTCCACTGAAAGACTGAACCTTTTGCAAATCCACGACTTACAGATTCCCAGTTCTCAGCTATATCGTTATTTCATCACACTCATTCCAAGTCGTCTTGCATTATGAAGGCCTTGCCACAAATTAAGTAATAATTAATTACATAGTTTAATTGGCTCATACTTTAATTAATCGAATAAAACTAATTAATAAGTAATGTATTAATTAATTACTTTTGATTGTTTTTATTTGCTTACTAGACTACCCGTGACAATTATAACAATAGAAATTATAACAATAGAAGGGTCACTCAGAAATTATAACAATAGGTATTGAAATTAATTCACTGGACATGATTGACAGGGATAATTTTAATTGTTGTTTCTTGTTATTAAGGTACGGAAACAGATTCTTATATGGCTCAAGCTCTTGTATAGTATTCTTAACATGATTCAAGATATATACACAGTAAGTACATTTACAAAACTTGTAAATTGAAATATTCAATTTATTAACCTAACATAAAATAACATTAATGAAAGGAATGTGTCTTTATAATGTTACCTTAGAACATTCGTATTCTATCTGACAGTTGTGTTCACGTTTTTTTCTAAAATTATTCATTTTTAACCTCTAATATAGTAGTTTATTATATATTTGTTACATTTATTTATAATACATTGCACTACTGTCATCAGTGAGCACGCAAGCCTCTGGGCTACTCTGGCTCCATGCCTTTATTTTATTACCAGTGATTATATTTCCCAAATTTTAAATTGATTTCGTTGTTGTTACATTTATTTATAATACATTTTCACCACTGTCATCATCAAGCACTCAAGCGACTGACTACTCTGGATCTATGCCTTTACTGTATTACCATTATTCAAATGATTCAAATATTAAATTAAAAAAAATTTTTTGTTACATTTATATATAATACATTTGCAGTACTGTCATCGGATGGCACGCAAGACACCCTGGCTCCAATTTTGGGTATATAGTGACAATTTTCTGTTATTTAACATTATTCAGGTAATAAATAATATACATTTAATTTCAGGTCTCTATCTCCACTGAAAATGGGTGAACAAACAAACTAACTCACGAACTTTATATATAGAGATAAAAAGGGCACCAGTATTGGTGCCCTATTCAGTAACGGGTGAATTAATCACTGAATTCAATAATTACTACTTGAATATTACCCATGATGTAGATCATTAATTAACAAAATCATTTACCAATATTTCACGACCCCATTGCTCAAAATTTGTAGTAAAATGAAAAGAAAATGGAAATGTAAAGAAAATCTCATTTTAAGGCACCAAGAAGGATTGCTGCAACTGGTTTTGAAACAAAAATGATACCCTCAATTTGAAATTCTAATTAGCTGACTTTTTAAAGGTATCATGAAAAGTTATTCAATGATTAATTTAGTCTAAATATAAACGACTACTCTGCCATATATACTAAAGTTTGAGTTGTTTCAAACATTTGTAGGACTATTTCGACATGGTCATAATTGCTTTAACATAAGACAATATTAATAAAAAATCAAATATTAAGATAAAGATGAGAACAATGTTGTTTCCTAACATTGTCATGTAACAATGACTGGTTTTTGTTAAAAACGAACCCCAAATTAGATCCATTTCTGTCAGCAGATCGAGAACGTTAGCAAAACGGAAGACACAGAGCATATTTTTTTTGTATTAAAATCGTTTGCCAGTATTTACATTAAAGGAAACTTATGGGACACTAAACTCTAACTGACGATAACTTTCATTAGAAGGCATTCCGCAAACTAAATAAACTGAGAAATTGTCATAAGATAATAAAAAAAAAAAGTAATGAATTAATGAATGCTCATTCTAATCATGTAAGAATCTTAGAATTCTAATCATATCTTTCCACAATCAGAGCAGAAAGGATGGTATTATTTTTAGGTAAAAGTAAATTCAGAATTGGCATTATTGGAAACAGATTTTTGCAACGCGTACACTTAAAGCCTTTCAAGCCGCAGTTGGTGGTACTACCTATGTGGACCACAATTGCTGAAATCACGTTACCAGAACCAACAGTTGGTATTATTAAATATAGGATATCAATTCTCTGAAGCTTCTACTACAGTGGTTTTAAATTTTATAAGACATATTAATGCTTTTTTTAATATATACACTAATATATAAAGTTCAATTACTCATTTTTCCGTTAGTACAAAGCAGTTAATTTCGTAAAGGAACTTCGTACTAATAAGAATAATTACGATGAACCACATTATATTATTTTATTTAAATAGTAAAAACCTGTCACTCAACAATTAGCTCATTTAGACAGAAAGGTATTATTTCTTAATCTTTATAATATATACGTTTATCAAAGTACGCATTAAAAAACATTTGCTATTATCACAAGTATATTAATTGCAATTATGTTTAGTAAATGACAATTTGTATAACTAATTGTAATTATGTATTTGTCATCTAATAGATTACTAATGTAAACTGGTATTTACATTATGTTATATCCAGTTTTTGTACAAATTAAGTTTGCTAAATTTTATTCAAATGAATTTTATTCATATGAACTATATTTTCCCTTGATATTGAGATGAAGCTATAATGTCCAGAGTAGAAAGTAGTCTTGTGTGCAAAGGTTGGCCACCCTCTTAAATAATTTAACAGTATTGAAAGAAAGCTAATTGTATCCTAATTCACCATTAGTCAAAAAATTGAAAAAAAGATGTACTGAAAAACAATCATTAAATTATAAACATACAGATGGGTTTTATTTGTTTTAATATGTTAACAGATTGTCGAAGTTTTAATATAGTGGTTGACTATGTTATTAGAAGTACGTCAACGTTCTATATGTTGGTTAATTATGTTTTTGAAATGTATTGATGTTCTCTATTTTGGTTGATCATGTTTTTGGAAGTGTGTTGATAATACCTGCATTGGTGAAGTTGACAGTGTTTTATGTTGTATCTTATGTGAATTACCAACATTGTAGGTTTCTGTGTTGTGTATGATGATAAAGTTGAAATAATTTTAAAAGTGTTGAGATGTAGTCTGTAGTAGTGATTATAATCATATGTTAATAATAACAACTTGATATATCTAGTGTAACTATATTAGTTCAAGTTGATAATATTTCTGATACCAGTTTCTTCGAGTTCAAGTGGATGATTTTTTTGTGAGTTCGCTTATTGTATTATTTTTTGGAGATGTTAAAAATGTGTTGTTATTGTTATTTTGGTTTGACGATGTTTTGGTAGAAAGTAATTTGGTTGTATATGGTGATGATGAATAGATATTTAATAATTGATTAAAAATTATAATATGAATATTTAAAGATACTTACGTCATTGTAAAAATATAATAAAAGAAAGAGAAGGAAAATAAAATACAGTCATTACTTGTTATCAAATAAAAAAGTCCGACGTAAAAGCATTGACGTATTCTTGTGAAATTGATAGAATAACAATTGTCTAAATCCAAACAGGCTTTACAGTTAACTGGCAGTCATTGTCATTTAAAGTAAAAGTAATGTCTACAAGCGTCACGAACTGCTACGTCGATGACACTGGCGACAAACTGAAACAACAACCCACGTCATTCAGACGTAAAGTCATAAATTCACCTGTATAAATTTTTGGTATAGCCTATTATTTTATTTTAAACTTTTCTAGTTGTTTGTATTTTATGCTATTATCAATATATGCATGCTACTTTCCTATTTTTCAAACAAAACGAAGTAGTTTATAAATTATTAATACCATGTAATTAAATTTCTTTCGTTCATTTGACCTAACTACCTGGATATGTCATTGGCGAACCTGATATATACTTTACCTACTACAATAAGGAAAATATCCAGGAGGCAAGAAACTGCGTATAAAAAGGTTGTGAATGCAGAAACTGCGATCATTTTCAATAAAATTATTAATAGTGTATATTTTCATAAATAAATCTTAGTACAATAAAAATTGATTCAAAGTGGATTGACATCTGTATTATGTTTTGAGTAAAAGTTTCATCTTACCAAATATAATAAACACAATAGCAAACTTGTTAAACATTTGTTCAAAATAACTTCTTTGAATCGTCAACAATTTGTATTCTGTCATTGGAGAACTTTTGGTGGTGTACACAGTTCACTTGTACACTGTTAAAGTTGTTATCTTTAAATTGTTGAGGTTTTGCAATCTTGGGAATTATTTTAATTTAAAAGTGTCACATTTTTTTCCTTTACGATAGCTATATAAAACAATGAAAATAATTGATTATAAGATATATATATATACATTGATTTAGACAGCTTAGAAATCCTTGGTATCCATGTTTGATATTTTTGTTTGTTATGTGTGTTTGTGTTGAGTGAAAGGGTGTTATATATTAAAGAGTCTAAACCAGGGGTTCTTAACCGGGGGTATGGGACCCAAATTCTGGGGATATGGGACTCGATCTCTAGTAATCAGTTATTTTTTAGTATCTCTCGTTATTTTCTTCTATTTTGTACCTATTATTGTTCATAGGTTATTTTTTTTCATTATGTTATGTTCTTGTTCACTGTCGTTATGCTTGTAAGTAGTTAAAATCTGACAATCTCAAATGAACGTAAAAATCTGCAGACCTGACGATTAATCTGTACAGTTGGCAGCACTGACAGCACAGGCAGTGGGTGTTGTGAAATAGGATTCTCTGCATTATTAAATGTGAAATCAAAGTGGAGAGATAGATTTGAAGTGTCAGATGACATGCGAGTAGCTTTGTCAGCAACTGTACCACGATTCGATGTTTTGATTGCAGAAAAACAACAGCAAATATCTCACTAGGCTAGTAAAAGTATGTTTTATGTTGTCGATTTTGTAAAAGAAATTTACATTTATGTTCTCTTTCTTCTGTTGTGTAATAAAAATGGACTGTAACTTTAATTTTTTTTTTCACTAAAAATGTAAAAAAATGATCAATGCTTATGATTTTTTCATGTTCTATTCCTCACAATCCATATCTAAAGTACAGGATATTCAAGGTACTGACATATTTGGAAGACATACTGGCAAATGATAGGATTGGTAATAATTATTTCAACCAGTCAAGTGAAGGGGGTATGGTACCATATTGGACAGTCGATTGGGGGTCTGGAATCATTGGAAGGTTAAGAACCCCTGGTCTGAACACTCCATTAAAAGTCTCATCCTTTGTCAAAAGTTTGATGACTTTTAACGTGTTTATAAGAAAAAATCTATGTTTTCTTTTTTTTACAATATTGAACTTTGGGACTGATGCTTTTTCAACCTTCATAATGAAACACTTACTCATTTAATCCCAATGTTTTGGCTTCCTAGACACTTAAAATTATTATTAGTGTTTTCTAAATATGACTACTGTATTTCAGATTTCGGATTTTTTAAAGATTCGGATTTGTTTACCTAATTTTATTAAAATTCAGAGATCAGAATAATTACAGCATGCAAGTATGTTTTTTAAAAACTGTAGGATAAAATCTACTATTGAAATAATTCATATTTGAAAATAATTAATTCTGTTAGATCGAATAACTCTTCACATCATGTAGAATAAAACTTATGCTAATAAATCAAATGAAATAAGTATTACTATTTTCGTTTACTTTATTTTAAATCTTTCACAGATCCTTTTTCAGATGTTTCATTCATAGGTTTTTAGTTTATAAACTATTTTTAATTTATATTAATATTAAACTATTAAATCTAACATTCCTCATTTTATTTCATCTACTTGGACAATGTAAAAATAAATAATATATGGAATCTCAATATTATTTTTACTAGTTTTATATTGGGTTTTAAGAAATTTCTCAAATGATAATTAAAACAAATTGGCAACATATATAACTGCCTAACCTCTTCCTCACCCACTTATAATCATTGCATTACTAATTTTATGCATATTTTTAGCTATAAAATTATTATATAATAACATTATTATATAATGTTACAAATCTTATTAATTAGCGTTGCTTGGATGATTTCATAATGAAAATTTTATTTGTTAAATATTAAGATTTAATTTAATCCTAATGTTACTTGTTATTTTACTCCTTATTGAATTATAATCTTTTTTAAAAATTATATATTCTAAAGGTCACCAATTGTCATAAACAAAGATACATTTTTACTAGCTAACAAAAAACATGTTTATGATACTCGTAATTTGCAAATTTGCAACATATAGTAACGAAATTAAATATATGAATTAACTAAATTGTTTGTTCAAAATATCTGATAAAGTTGATTGAAGATGAGTCGAGAATTATTCCTTTATGTCGGTATCTCGGACATGCAGAAAGGAGCTTCCCAATGCGCTAAATGGATGGGGTGCTAAAGCTGGCAGCGCAGTTTAGATGTGGAGGTCGCATCATACTGTTCTCTCCTTTATACAATCGACAATTGTATCTTCTAAAATGGACAAAAAATAGAACCCGCCTTCTAAATGACGGGCTGTATTTTTTTCATAAATGTATTCACAGACAGTAATGGCCAGTTCATACGTGAATATCTACTGCTACGATTTGTTGAACCCGCCAGATAGGCGTTCATTGAATAGGTTGTGTGTCTATTTTTTTTCTCGTGGTGCCTTTTGAAGACGCAGCACACTCAGTAGGAAAACTCACCATATTACTAATCCGTACATCACACTAAATGTTTCACCAAGATCTCAAGATATTCTTTGTATATAACTTTTAGAGAATTGTTCAAATTATTTCACATAAAACCCCCAACTTATCAAACATCTTGTGGAACACCTTTCCTCCATAATATTCTTGAACCTTTGAACAGTTTGAAAATATATTAACGCCACCTCCTTAATACATTATTATTATTATTATTATTATTATTATTTTTATTATTATTATTTGAGGGTGACTATAGCATTGCGTCTTAAAAAAAAAACTATTGTACTTCCCCTCTTCTGTACTAAAGTATGCCAGCAGTTAGCTTCAACGCCTCCAAGAAGCTCAGCACTTTTGCTGGTTCCAGCGATAAAAGTTTTTCTACGGTTTCGTTGAGTGTCCCGAAGCACCCACCTCTGTGCAGCAAAGTTGCCTTACAGTCAGTCAGCAGGTTCAACGGTATTTCTTCCCCTTTTTTTGCAGAATCTGCACAAAACATCATTGATAATGTCCATGCAGGCTCCCTACGTTTCGGAAGAAAGTAACTTCCTTTCTCCTTCTTCGGGTCCTTAGGTGCGCTTGTGGGAGGTTGGCTCCCACTAGTTAGCGCTTTTGGACCCTCTGCGCTTCCCAAGGATGGTCTCCGGACTTCCCTCTCGTTGGTATCATACAGGGGAAAATCCCTGTATCACTATCGGTGGAATTTTGTCCGCTCCGGCAGAGCACCGCATACCGGAGTAAGGCTATTTACTCAACGAGGTCGCCTGGTACCCTTGAGGCCCGTTCATGATATCATCCATCCTTCATGTATCCATCATCATTTTCCATCAGCCCCTGTATCATCCATCCTTCGGCACGGATCACAAAACATCTTAGATTGGGGCTGAGATAAAAGGAGGGGATTTGGGGATTAGGAAGGATGGGAAACGAAGGTGGTCAGCCCCAGCCTCTGATCACCTTCTCCTCCTCTTTCGTTTGTCCCTGCATATAGCAGGTTACCAGGGTAGCCTCGTGAAGGCCGAAAGTCGGAGTTGAGTGTTAGAGGCTGTTAAAGGCCCTTAATCACTCCATTACTACCTCTCCTTAATGCATGCAACTGATAAAAGTCGTATTACTATATTAAGAATCTATTTCTATTGGATGGTAAAAAATAGCGAACAGAAACATTTCTTTGTATTTAATTTTAAACTAATACCTCTTTTTATTTCATGATTCATTGAATACTACAATAAACATCTAGATAATTAAACAAAACCTTATTATTTTCAATGAAGTGGAATACCACATTTTTTATTATAATGATTTAAATAAGAAGTTTATTCTTAAAGTAAAATGTATGAATGGTGAAATTGCTTTAAACTCTCATCTATAATGTCCTTAATATCCAAACCAATGTTAAATATTTTAATGACATTTAGTTTGGTAAGTACAATTTATTTCTAAACTGATCACTAACTTTGTATGAAGCTCAGTTTCACCTATACACGAGCAAGGCTGATCTCTTATTAAATCTTATTATAAGCAATTCTTAGGGTAAACGCTAAAAATATATTGTAGTTTAAATATATTAAGTATATATTTGTATTAAATTTTAGTTTTAGACCTTGATTGAGATCAGTAAAACACCATTAGTCGTTACAATGGGTTTAAGAGTATTTTTGAATGGAGCAAGGTCCCGGTGCAGGTGCTCGGGGCGATGCCCGTATTTGCCCATGCACTGCACACGCGTATTGAAAAGTAAATAACTTTCAAAGCCGGAAAGAAATCAGTTTTCCTTTTTTATAATAACTTCCATCAAAATATATATTTTGATGTATATATTTTATATTTGATTTTAATTTATATTTTAAGAACATTCTTAATAAGATCTACTATTTTTTCTGAAATTTCAAATTCTGATTTTGAGATAATTTCGAAATGGATAACCATACTTAAAATTAATCTTACATTGTTCATTTCAGGAAATGTTCATCTCTTCTGAATAGTCTTGTTCAAAGCGTTGTTCAAGTGAATCACCATTGAAGTTATGTAGCCAGAAAGCATTAATAATAAATATTTACTAAAAAATTGATTACATCAAGAAATTATTAAATAAATCCATTTTAAGAATTCATGTATTAAACATTGAAATAATAATTTATTTTGTATTTTTGTATAAATTTCATACTAGTTTAGCTCAATACGTTCCCTACTACTATTCTTACACCTTTGTTGCCACTGCTTTAAGGTAATTTAATCAATAATTGTCCATCTTACGATATTTTAGGGCACTACGAATTAAGACTTACCTGCTGACAGGCAAATGTTTTTTCTGCAGCCATAAACAGAACAATGGAGCCGTTTCATTATTCATACAAAAACAAAACAAACAACAATCAAACTGAAATACTCAATCAGTAATTATCTTGGAATGATTATTTAAATACATACTGTAAATCAATAGCACTTACAGTAAATTACGTATCCATAACAAATTCTTGTGTAACATTATAGAAAAAAAAATAAATTATAGTTCAAATAATAAACTATTACTATATAAATAATTGATTCATTTGAAATAAGTACTTCCATATATGAATCAGTTTCTTTGCTAGTGGTACCCTTAAGGTGACCACTACTGGTAGTAGCAATTTTTTTGATAGTAGAAACCACTTATTACTTTATTCCTATTTTATAACAATTCAAATATCAAATGAAATATTGTTTTCAATTTATTGTTCAAATAACAAAAGATAACAAAATTACGCAACGCCGAGTTAAGTAATCATTTATTAACGAAACAAAAAATAAAACAAAATAATAGAAGGCAAACAAAATTAACTGGCATAATTTTTGTAAATATAAACGTGTGAATGACCTGTGTTTTGTCCATTCAGCGAAGTACTCTTTATTCAAATTGTGATATTCATTGGTTTGGATAGAACAATATTGGTATCAATTTTACTATATACACTAGTGTTGTTAAATGTATTTAATAGAATGTTAAAGCATTTATTAAATATTCTGTACTAGGGATAAAAGTGGTAATTTAATTATTTTAGATATTTAAAAATTATAACTAATTTAAGATTATGAAGGTTATAGTAGATTAATAATTATAAATATATTTTGTTGCCTCATTGACATTGCTTAATCAAATTTGGATGACAAATTGTTTAATTCAATTTAACTTATCTATCATTAAAATCATAAATCGTAACTTTGAATTTATTAGTGATAAGTAGTTGAAATGAAAAATAATGCAAAAAAATTTGGTTTAACTTTATATACTCGTATGTAGTGTATTTTATACCTGTGTGTCCTTCCACCTACTGTGAACACAATGGTGGAGTATGTTAGACAAAAGATTGTATTTATTGATTACGTTAAATGTTAGAGTTGTTCAGAGTAATTAATAACTGCTTGGCCATTACAGCGTTAGACTGAATGAGAGACTTTGGGGGAGGGATGAGGAGTGGCCCTTGGGAACAAAGGGTACCTTATTAGCCCAATGCGTCTACCAGCATGCCGTCATCGTAATGTCTTCTCAACAAACAATATACAAATAATATACCTTCTTAGCAATTGCATCCATATTAATGTGCAACTCTTTAAATTTGTTGATTAACAGTAGAAAACCTATGTAATTAAGCGCTATAAAATAACAATCTATTACCTAGATAGTACAATGTATTATCTAGAATTGAGTGTTTCAGTGTTGAAGGAGAGTAGCAGAGAAGCCAGAGACATCCACATTTCTACTAAACACTCAAAGCCAATATTATTACAAGGTGACAAAACCAACCTTTCCCATGATAACAATACGCGTAAAATCTGCCAAATGAGACTCAGATCCCTTGAGAAAAGAAAAGCACTGTCATAAATCTAAACCATCGCCAAAACTCCATTTTCACCATAACCTATAGTTCAAGGAATTCAAGAAAAAAGTAATCTAAAACCCATCTAGTTATTCAAAGCTGGGTGCTATCATATCATACTATTATATCTTTTTCATTTACATATTCTTAAACTAATGTTTGTTTATTTTTCTCTATACAGGCACAGGTATTAATAACGTTATTAATGATTATAACATTTTCATAATATTGTATGCAATGAAATTGGAGGTCTTTACTTATGAAACAAGGAAAAATCGATAAAGCTTCAGCATCGTTAGCCTATACAACTCTGCAGGAACTCGCCTCTTTTCATGCTACGAGCAAACTTTTCGTATATAGAGCAAACTACACAAGCCAACAACATGACTGTTGGGGATTTTAACAGCTCTGTCTACCAGCTGGGGCTACCCCCGACTGACACTCATTGGAAAATACATGCAAGACTTGATTGACAAGAATTTACTACAAGTTATTGACACATCAACCATTGCTTCGAGATAACCCACCTAATCAGCAGAGATAAAACCAAATTAAAGTTGTTTATATTTATGACGTCTGACGTTCACATTTCAATCTGTTTCATTCTTTCAATATTAACCAATATTCTATCATACCTTTTCAAAAAAACATTCCAATAGTCCAACCGTCCTTTCAAACAACCGTCCTCACCAGGAGGCAAAGATTAAATTTTTAGATTATTGAAAACATGTTAACTCTCTTATAGTCTCGTATAATCAGCCACCAAATTTACTGCATTAACAAAACTTTCCATTCTCAGCACAAATATTTTTGGGTTAGCCTTCTAACCGCAAACTGTCTCAGTGCTTGAAGAAAACATATTTTAGACAACGGCGTGACCAAGTTTAAATGCACAGCTCAATAAATTGTGCATATAAACAGTCGTGTCCAAAGTTTTTTCTTATAGCCATAGTGCTTACTTTGTAGTCAGTTGCTTATGAACAAAAGTAGTTGATTTAAAGGTATTGGTATCGTTGACTCTATCACTGAGAAATAATAGACTTTAAGTCCAATATATTTTATCTTCTACAAAACGAGCAGTAGAAGAAAATGTTTTGATTGACCTCAGACCTCCCAATATCCAAAGCGCTCCTGGAAGACACCTAATAATGTTTGATTCCCAGTGGGCAAGATTTCTTGTGGTTGTCATACACGATTCAGGTGATTAAAATATTTTTCCCCCGGCAGTCAACCAAACATTCTTGCTCTGATAAGTAATCTTATCAGGCTTAAAAATCTTGATAAGTAATTTAAGCACAGATATTCATACTCAAGTTAAAAACGAGAATGTCTGACTCTTTCTTCTCCCCAGTAATACACCCTTTTCATTGTACGTGACTTCTGGTACTGCCAGTTGCAGATGTTTATAGAGCTAGTTAGACCTCTCTCACTATTTTGACGTAATTTGTTTGTGAATAAAGCAACCTCAAGACGGCAGATCTGTTAGGTTAATGTGTCTCGTACATGTCTCCATGACTCCATGGGAGTGAGCTCTCCAATTTATTTCGCTCTATTTAAAACAAACGCTTCATTATTACTGGCGTTTATCTGAGATAACACAATGTTGGAGTCACTCCCAAAAATAGTTTTTTTCTGACTTGTTCTCTTTGGCTCTCTTATAAATCGTGCAATCCCCGCTTTCATGTAGCTGCCACAGGGGTTCTTTTTCATGTAGCTAATGCTCTATTATAAGCCCCTAGGCTATAAACAAAAACGCACACAGTTGATTCTTACTTTTAGGCAGGGTGTTTCTCATTGTATGATTAATTCCTTCTCTTGCATAGACCTTCATTCTTCTCGAACAAATCTGTGCTTCGGATACAACATCCATGTTCTTTTCTTCTGCAGATCGAAAACTTTACACAAAACCTCACTCTGATTTATGCAACAGTAACAAGAAGTAGGTATTGGGCCTTGGCACCATTCTGTAATATTTCATCACAGTGTAGCTTAGAAAACTGAGTTCAGACCTGTAACTACTGCTTCAATCCCCGTCAAATTTGCTAAATTCAGTAACTGGAAGTTTATACTTTCTTTTTTGCTCAGTTCAACCAGACGAGCTTGTAACAAAGCTTTTATTATACTGTGATTAACCTTTTGAGTTATCCAGCCGAAACTGAGATCTAGTAAACATTGGAATGTACACCCCGCAAGAGTCCATCTCAGCTAACAGTCCAGTTTTTGGCCTTCTTCATCTGAACTATCAAATATGGCATCCCACAGCTTTTTCATAGCTCCATTCATATTATGTAATAAAGTCATTGTTATCTTTTACTTCATGGATGAGTTGTTGTTTCTTAAAATGACCTTCATATTCGTTTGGCGGTTTTGTAACCATTGTCCTCAATTCTGTTTATTTTTTAATAAATAATTTCAATTAGTGTTATTGTACTAATTGTGGTTTGATTGGATTAATTTGAAGTCATATTTGAGATATATTTGTATGACTTCAAATTTATCTGGTCAAACCACTAATAGCACAATAACACTAATTTGAAATTATAAAATCATCAGATGTTTACGTTAAACTTTATCATTTAATCTTCAGGAAACGCTATTAACGCAAGTCTTGTCATTAATTCCCAGAATATAAGAAACAGAAAATGAATTCAGTTTAATTAACACAAGTTCACCTATTTATCACGACAACAAATCTTTGACCATAGTCTTGTCCACATATTTGTTGCCATCCACTTCTTTCAGTCTCTAGTAACAGTCGAAGTCAGGCACAAACATAGAGTTCATTTATGTTTATAATATGACTTTACTATAAGTAAAGTATAGTGATCGTAAAAAAAATTGATCTCGATATTTTGACGGAATTACATGTCTTGAGGTCCCAGAAGCAGTTTTGTAAACCAGAAGTTGTTTTATGAAGTTTTTTCGATGATGTCTGTGTGTGTGTGGGTGGGTCGGTGGTGATGTATCCAAAGTTTGTAGACACGCTACGGTCCAGAACCTTTGACGGATCAAATTCATATTTTACGAAAAAAATGGGATTCATAATGTGTATGAGAATCAATAATTGTTTGGGAGCAATTATTCATGATGGGAAAGTTACTTTTTTTGCCAAAAACCTATTTTTAGACTAAATCTTTTTTCTCCTAAACTACTAATTATAGAGTCTTAAAATGTTGGCATTATCTTTGAGGCTACAATAGCAATAAACGAAAAATAATCACAGATTTTTAAAACAAAAGGAAATTTTTTTTTTTAAATATAAAAATTTTGACTTATAATTCAATCTGAAAGCTTGTTAGAGCGATACAAGACATACCGTTTAACGGATCAACTGAAATAAAATTGATGTTTAGAGGTTCAAACAAACTTTAAAGAATTAAAAAACTTGCCATCAAGTCATCATTGGCCATCATGATGCCATCATTGAACAACTTGCCTCCTACGTATGAGATGTAAAAGAATAAAATTCTTACATGTAAAAAAACATCGCCAATAAAAACATATAATTTCTGATAATTTCCATGGTATAATGGATCTGTCTCACAAAATGCTCTAATCAATCTGTATGTTGTAACCTTGAACGAAACTTAATATCAGATGTAAATTATTGTGAGTATATGAATCATATTAACTTTGGGTAAAATTGAAGTGTGAGGAATGACTCTTTCCTATCATATTGTTAAAAGATATCCAGCTTTTTAATTATTCTACTCTAATAGTTTATATCTATTATTTTCAAATATTTCAAGCTTCCAACTATAAAATGTTTAAATTATTTTGAAAACCTGCTTTGAATTTGATTTCAATATTCAAAACTAGCTAATTACTAATATATTTTTTCTCAATATACATTTACAGTAACCTGATAACAGAGTACAGCACGCAGGAAAAAGATAATACTCGCTCAGCGTAAATTGGGTTTTTGAAAAAGGGAAAGAAAAGTGTTTTTTTCTTTAAAGAAAATCCACTAGCTTGCCATAAAATTCCCAGTATAATAATTTTATAAAAGACCAAAAATTTAAAACATTATTCAATATTGAAAACATTCTTTGAAAAATAATAAATGAAATTATCCTACATCTCAAATTAAAAATGATTTTAAAACGACATTTTCTCTTACATGTTTCTGATATTTTTCAGTCAAAATAGGAATATTTTCAAGTTTTAAATTTGGAACTTTGTCTTAAATCATCAATGTAGAAGGAGGTCAGATAACCTAAATATGTAAGAGATCTACTGGCTATTGGAACAAAAGCCCTGTTCTCCTGTAAGAGATTATTTCGCAACACGAAATCGACACTTTCACTTTTCAAAAATGTTATGGCTGCTGTAGTTATACTAATGTCATTGTATTCATCAGTGGTGTGATCTACAAAATTAAGCATATATATTGATTGATAAGAGGATCAATCACTACCTGTACTACCTCAAGGAATGAAAGACTAATATACATCTTCTATTTAGACATTTATATTATGCCTAAATGGGACATTGTATAGTATACACCCAAAAAGTGTGATATTAAGTTTACTTATGGTAAAGTTGAGTGTAGGCCACTCTAGATTTTATTTATACGGGATACTATGTTGGCTTAAGGTAAAATTGAATCTAGCTCACACCAGTTTCTTTGTACTGTTTTGGCCCCACTTGGTACTGTTCGCTGCCAGCTGTTAGTAATACTCCCACTGAGATACAGTTTTGCTATAAGCATCATAGTCGTGCCAAGTAATGCCTACTACAAGTGATACAGTTCTTCACCACCTTTGCATCGTATGTCCTCTCACACCTTTCCATGATCCAGTTTATGATATAGTATATTTATGAAATAGTCCTGCAACGCCCATTCAATTTAAAGTTCTGAAGAGTATTTGCATAAAAGCCATCATTATAATGGTTTATGAGTTTTCTACCTTCACTGGTAGGATAATTATCAATCCAAAATGAAGAAGTGAAAGTGTTACGTGGGGCGGGTTAGGAATGAGATGGTGCCTGGAGGTCAGTGGCTAAGGCACGTGTATCTGCGCAGTACCTCACGAATACCTGCGTCTTTCCCGGATAACCCACTGACATACTGCTAGCTACCTGCGCCCGCTTTCAGTCTCCTCGTCAACTCTTTTGAAATATTTATGCCACCGGGGAATATAAGTGTGAATCACCAACAGTGCTACAAAGTTAAATCAAATGCTTCCAAAAGAAAAATGTGATTTAAAAATACAACTACCAATGTCTTACAGGTTTTTACATTTGCTATTATTCTCGGATACCTAGCATATTTGTGAATTGAAACTCATTTTCATGGTTTCAAGATACTCTCAAGGTATGGTTTTAAGACTCTCTGAGTTTGATGTTTTGTCTACACAATATCACATTAAAGAAAAAATAATATTCAATTGATTGTCAACGAGTTTGGCTTTATGCTTGCTCAATCTGATGCCTCTTCTTTGACAATTTAATTATCTTATAATTTATCATTTTCATCTTCGTATAAAAATATAAATAGATAAAAATGATGAATTATGATGCTTTTTTAACAAATTTTCTTATATTACTACAGATAAAACTGATTAGTTGTCATTTTTACTGTGAACATGAAGGTTTAATATTGGCAAAGTTAAAATATTCGTATTAAGGCGATATCACATGTGAAATTAAAAGATAATCAAATTATGAAAGATTAGGCATCAGTATTTAGCAAACATAAATCGAAACTCGTTGACAATCAAGTGAATTTTGTTTTTACTTTAATGTGATATTGTGTGAGACAAAACATCAAACTCAGAGATAATTATAATGATTGCATTAGTTTTAAGTGGTTAAATCCATTTATCAGTTACAGCAAGTCCAACTTTGATCTAAGACAGTCTAACATGGTATTGTTTTCATTATTAAACTGAGGTCCTGAATCTCATTAGACTTTTGCACTGTACGGCCACAGCTGTCGTGTTGTGCATCCTACTGTCATCTCTAAATTTTATCATCAGATTTTAAGTGCTTTAATGAACTTCATAGGGGCCAGGGTAGCCCAGTGGCTTACGTGCTCGTCTCAGGACTGGTAGATCCAGGGTTTGATATTCACTCAGACCATCGATTTATTTACGCTGGAGATGAACATCTGAACACGTCGTTTCTAGGGAAGGGCGTTAAGCTGTCGGTGCCAAGCCTGCAGGATATCTGTAACTCGTTAAAGATCCCTACTTTAAATTCACTCTAACTCAAATTAATTAACTCTAATTAAATAACTCTAGTTAAGCAAAATGTAGGACTCCCAATGAAGAATGTTCACAATGTGGTATCACAAAGGGCCATGTTCGGCCTATGTGTGTTCACTGCAACCTAATGAACTTCATAATAACCCTTAAAGATGCATCCCTCATTGCTATTGGTGTGTCATTACGATTGAATTTTATAAGGTAACATTAGATACCTGTTTTGTCACTGTGATCCCCAGCTTTGCAGCCATTTACACCATTAGATCACCACGATTCTAAGTCGCGCATCAGACCAATATAAAAAAAAAAGTATTCGACGACGAGAGAAAGAATAATACGACAGTTATACCCCCGGTATTAAGGTGGCTCATTTACTTCACTACCAAGTTCATTACTACCATATTACGCCAGACCTGAGGTTGTTAACGTTCTCTTTTTCCTTCCCACATCGTAGATGTACTGGAGGTATGCCTTTGAGTATTTTCCTTCAAACGAGATTTCGTAGAGCTCGCTTACCTCTTTGCCGGTTACCATATCAACCTTCATCCTTTCGACGTGTATCGGGGGCACTTCTCAATCACATGCTTAATCGTCTCGGGGCTCCACCCACAGAGACATGTGGGATCCTCCGTTCGCTTGAAGCGGTGAAGGTACTTCGGAAGTCCCCATGCCCTGTGAGTATCGGAGTCGTCCAGTGGCCGATGAAATCGTCGCCGGACGCCAGCCTTGCGTCGATGGAGGGAAAGAATCTGAACATTGTATTGTCACAGCAGTAATAGTAATTTTATAGAGCAAACAATGTAGATTAGAGATTAAGATCCTGTAATAATCCAAGCAACTCCATACAGTAAAACCTTACTTTTCTGTCATTAGCCAATTATTCTATCAATTATTCAGAAGCATGAATGGAGAAAGGGTCATAAAATATATGTTTGCTTTGCGTTGACTTTTTCATTTAACCGTTTTATCCTTGTTATGTATCACCTATTAAAACATCTCCAATTTCTTTTATTCAGCCTTAAAACAAAAAATTTTGATTTAATTCTTGTAAAAAGTTTCTAAGTAAATGTAAACAAATTCGATAAGTCCACTGATTATTCACTATTCTGTAAAGTTTTCAGTTTTTATAGCTATATTACTTTTTTCTGTGATCAGAACTTCTTGAATATTTGTCCGAAGCATGCTAATTTTAGGTAAATTTTTTACACAAAATTTCAAACTAGTACATTTAGCCTTTAGTGGTTAAAAAATCTTTTTTTTAATCATAAAATGTATTATCAATCATTTTCGTACATGTTTTTAAATACAAAAGTATTCCGCTCATCCTTCTATAAGGTGCTACTTTGGGTATATTTTCATAATGATACGTCAAATGATGCGACAGGTATCATGTGAACAAGTTTTTAAAATAAACATAAGTCAAGTTTTTATGTTTCATTGCAGAACTGAACTTTCTGGTTCTTGGAAAAAATCTGATATTTTTTTCAGGAAATTCAGCTGTAATTTTCATAATAATCCAAAGATTAACTTATTCTAAAGATCAGAAAAAAAACATGTTGTTTAAAATCAATAATTGTCCAAAAAATTGACTATTCTGCAATATTTCCAAAAGGATTATGAATCTGCACATGCACCCAATTTTTGGTTAATTATGATTTTGATCCATCAAACGGTGTGGCCTATATCAAGCCCACAAACGTGTGAATACACTAATACATCCACCCAAAGAAACCTAGACAAAGCATCCAAAAAAATTCAAATAACGAATTTAAAGACCTTAAACTAGGTAAATCTGGCAAAACCACTAAATCAAATTTTATATCGTCACTATATTTTACTATAGTGAAAGCTGACAGAGAGAGAGAGTGAAAAAATATTCAATATGAGAGTTTAGAAAGAGACTGATAAACTCCTATAGAATATAAAGGTATCCTGTCTTGTCATATACCCTCTACAGTGATCTTTTGTTCTTTTTATTAAAAAAGGAAACCTGGATGGACTCACTGAACCAGATTTTAATTATAAACTGGACTTTGTAGACATGCTAGAGGTCATACTACTTGATGGATCAAATTGAAATTGTTTACAAATAGCTCTTATAGATTAGATGATGCCTACATTTCTTGGGAAATATTGACTCATGGAATATCTATTTTTTATCTTGAACTACATTTTTTTGAGAGTTACAGTTTGCTAACGAATATCCATCAGCTAATATCCATAGCCATTATCCGTTCTGGAATTCTATTCTCCATTTTAATCTCTTCTTGCACCTCCGCTTTTCCTACCCTAAATTCTCGAGCTGTCTCTTGCAGCTTATTGCGTATCCAGTAAATTTAGATTATTTGCCAAATATCATCCAAAGAAGAGACAAAGAGAAAAAATATTTGAGGTAAGATAACCATGAATACGTAAGTACAGAGGAAGATTAGAGGGTTTGGTAGAGATGGAAGTAATGAGAAAGGAATTTTAGAGGTTTTTTAGAAATAACTAGAAAGGCGATAGAAATATTTAAAATGTAATTGTTAAAGGTAACACAGAAATAGAATACTTTTAAAAGTTAAATAAAGATTTTTATTTCATAATTACCATAGGGAAAAATTAAGATATCGTTGAGTGGGGTTTGAAGTATAGGAAGAAGATAATAGCTTTTAAAATGGGTCAAAAAGGAAGTTTATATCCTCGAGCTCTTAACAGTATCGTTGATTTGTAAGTAGAAATAATAATTTAATTTAGCTTAAAAGTATTGTGTTTAAGGACAAAGCTGGCATGTGATGAAGAAGTCGGTGGATGGTGACTGGGGACGAGTTGTGGAGGAATGGAAGCTGTGCAAGGCGTTAGTCATGACTATGTCATGGTAGTCATGATTATGTAGAACATATTTATGAATATGTTCATGGTAACATATTTAGGAATATTCAAACGATAAGCTAGTCATCTTTTTGAGAAACCAGAAAGAGTCTTTAGAAAAGGGAAGAAGGGAGGGGAGAGATTAGGAAATTAGATAAAGAGAGAAACAGTAGCTAGCCTAAAACTAATATATGGGACATCATATTGATTAATTCTACTAAAATAATAACTTATTCTCCATTTACTACTCTACCATTATGATTAACCTTATCTATGTTTCGATGACAGGTGACCAAACGTCTACTCCCGATTCCTCCTCCATCACGTTTACAATCTCCTGAATCAAAGGTAATTTAGTCATCAATTGACCTATCAAGACTCAGAGTTGAGGTACTGGAGTTGGAGTAGTACACATTTATTCTGGGAGAGTCGACTTGTTATTTAACAATGAAATCTTTGGAGTAGAAGCTATAGTTAGGAGTGTATTAAACTTTATATGGGTCGGAACCAGAGTTTGTTAAACTTTCTAAAATCATCACAACTTCAATCGTTTCTATACAGCAGTGTTTGAAACTAATTGTAGTTAGCATAATATCATTTACAGCATTAGAGCATATCAAAATTAAAATTATATTGAAAAATATATAGGCACTAAAATACCTGTCTACATTGCATAAGACCTTAGCTATATTATAATCTACAACAACTTTATACACTATAACCTCCTTAAAATTCTTCGTGATTTATTTTTCTAAAATTTAAGTTTTATTTTTAGCATTCATCTTACAAATTAGTTTTTTAGAATTTCATAAAAATTCAAGACACTAGGTGGGTTTTTAGTAGGCTGTACCAAATAATCAAGACAATATCTGCAATTCAAGTGAAAAGTGAGTCTGCCTGCAGGTTCCAAGATTAGAGGAGTTGGAATTAAAAGTCCGGTTTCATAATTAAGAGTCTAGATTTTGGTAACTTACACTTCCTAACATGCACAGCAGTTGAAAAATAGTTTTTATTAGTCAAAGCTTTAAAGGTGGACATTAAGAAAACGTATTAGGGAAATTATCCCTCAGTAATTTAAAAGCAGGGAAGCAGGTGCATCATATTATAAAGGTGCCTATGACCTACGACGAACCTAAAGCAGATCTGATTTCTTTAAAAACTATACCCCCTTCTCATTCTCTCTCTCTCTCTCTCTCTCTCTCTCTCTCTCTCTCTCTCACTCTCTCTCTCTCTCTCTCAGTCTCTCTCTCTGTTATTAAACCATTGTAAACTGTAACTTATTATAAAAAATTGTTTTTGAGAATTATAGCGTAAGATATTTTTAAAGTAACTTAATGTTTGATTGTTTCCAATGCCCACACTTCGTTGAAGAGTGTGATTTTTAATTTACTAGAACCCAGTTCAGTTTTGGGTGAGCCACATTACGGTTTGATTCCTCAAAGGAAGTCTTATATTTTTCCGTACTCAAGTTTATTAGAGTAGGGTATATTAACAGATGCATGGAATGATGTAGACTTGGATGTACTCTTTACAAAGGCAGCATTTAAGAGTCACTCTTGAGAAGCTACCCGGTATTCCAACCAAATCAAACAAATACGGGAGCAAATTACAAAATGTAGAACGCTTCACAACTATAGTCGAAAAAAAAAGTCGCCCTGATAAAACTAATTGACTGCTTCAGAATCTCAAAACAATTTTATATTTGAAAATTAATCAGTTATGTAATATGTATATTATGTAAATATGTTATGTAAAATGTAGCATATGAAAAAATATATGGTTCATTTATTTTTTATTGAAATCAATCAAGTGATTAAACCATCTCTGGATTTGATAAAAGATATACTTATAGAAAACTGGTTTTACTTTTGAAGTTATGTTTTACATCCCTAAAATAGAAACTTCCTTAGTTTACTATCACTTAAAAATAAGGAAAAAATTAATGGAATCAGTTACTTAAAGTGATAAAAGTCACTATCTTTATCAGTTTATGCCTAGCAAAGCTTTGGTTAAAAAGGAAGTCTCTATAACATCAGCCTTAGAGTATCATAAATCTACTGTTTCATTATTCAATTCACTTTTGTGTGGAGCTTAATTCTGAGTCAACCATAACAATACTGAATGACACCTCAGGGTGTAATGATCACGAGTTACTTTGCTACTTATTCAAATCCTTAGGGGCCAATCTGTTTATATACAACGTGGCCTCAAACTTGCATCAGAAAGTAAAGACTTCAAACCATACCAAAGGAGAGGACGTATGTATATGTGCGAAGGTGGTTTGGTTTCTAAGTGTTTGAATCCAAAATGTTAAACCCATTCTTTACCTTTAAACAACCCCTATAGTTTATATATGCGATATTGTCTTTGGGTATTATTGACGCATGGGGAAAGTAGCTCTTTGTACCTGATAACAAAACGACACTGGTTTCAAGATATATATATATAGTTCACACAGGAAAAAGTGAAACAAATAAAGACACACACAAAAAAGACTCGCAACGATATTTATTTCGACAGTCGTCGTCATCGGGCAGAAGTAGTCCCTTTGAGTAGCTGAAGCTAACTTTATATATATATATATATCAGTTGGGTTTTTGATTCTGACGAAGACCGCTTGTTACGGTTGAAAGATCTTTGTCTTTTGTCCCTTTTAGTAATAACCCTGAATTTATGAACACCATATTATAAAACTCTTTTTCGATATCGTTTTTTTTGACATTCGATTCATTCACTTCTTCAATACACAATAAACCTGAAAGTTTTACTTTTCGGAATCATCCAAACATCAAAATCAATTAAACAGATACAATAATTAGTTTGCTTTTAAGAGCTTGTTACGGTTGAAAGATCTTTGTCTTTTTTCCCATTTGATATTGGGGTTTGATCATTGATATATATATAAGGAGGAAACAAAAGAGATGAAACAGAAGTGATATAGCCAGACTGGCAAGCAGAATTAGTAATTTCCTTTTGTTCTGTTTACAATTTCTATGTAATTTTAGTTACATTAATAGAGGAAACTTTGTTTAAAATGAATTCTGATATTGCCTAAAGTCTGGCCATTAGTTTCTATTATTGGTACTTGATAGTAAGAAGGTTTTAAGGAAACTACTAATTCTTTAGATAGCTTTCTTGTGATTATTGTAGGCCGTACTTTCCTCAATCAAAGCGAAGAACTAAAGATTTTCCTGTTTACAATGTGATATAAGCAAGGCTGTTAAAGCCTTGGCAGAAATGACTTTATTACATGTGAGAAAGAGTTAATGGCAGCATTGTTTGATGCAGGAGGTGACGAAAGAAATGGAGGTTTGTGACGTAAGAAGTAGGAGTGAAGGTCGTCGGTCAATAGCGCTAGAGTATTTGGTTATTGGTGGGTGGGGGGAGGGGGGTAGTGGCAACATTGCATCCCCCCTCTACGATGGCAGCGTGGCAATGACCCCGCTTGCTGCAGCCTTGGCGGGGAAACAGACAGAATCCCGCGCCAACATACCTCCTATCTTGCCAGTCTAACGGTGTGCAAACTCGTTTGCCAATTCGCACGTAACACTAAACCCTCTACCCCTTTTAGTAATAACCCTGAATTTATCAACACCATATTATAAAACTCTTTTTCGATATCGTTTTTTTTTGACATTCGATTCATTCACTTCTTCAATACACAATAAACCTGAAAGTTTTACTTTTCGGAATCATCCAAACATCAAAATCAATTAAACAGATACAATAATTAGTTTGCTTTTAAAAAGTACAGTTAGTAATCTAGCTACTGTTTAATTCTAGATTATTTTGAGATAAAAACGTTTATTCTTTCTTCGCATCTTATGACTAGAATGTAAATATCTCTGACCTGTAGAAATCCCTTCATTTTCTTGTTCTTTGTTCACATCTTGATATACTCATGCTATAATGTAAATCTTTGTTTACCATTTTTAATTAAACTCCATACTCCACCACTAACCCCATATAAGTAGTTTACAAAGTTATGTAAGTGATTTATCATAACTATTTCACCATCTTAAGCATTTAAAGGTAGGTTATTGATTTACAGATTCTCATCTCAAATTTACATTCTATCTTGAATGTTATTTTCTTTATTTGTTTATTATGTGATTTTTTTTTTAACTTTTTTCTCTTTACTGTTATTTCCAATTGAGCAATTAAATCAGAAATGAAAAGTACTTCCTGAGAGGTACGTTCGATTACCTTACCCTTTGGTTGTTTGCATGTTCAGATTTATTTGTTATATTTGATGGCGTCAATACCTGTAGTCGCTAATACTTAATTCCTAGTCTGGTACTGTAAAAAGAAGTTCCTTACAGTAACATTCAAATTTTAGCGAACTTCAAATTAAGTAATCAAATTCAAAAATATAAACGTATTCAAAAAGTTGACAATTTTAGGAGTTTAACATTTTAAGTTTATCCAACTTCTGTAAGTATTAAATTGTATGTTTTGGATATATTGACTATAAATTATTTTGTTTTGTATTGATTGCTTCTAGTGTCTAATCTGTTAGCGATTTAAATTGCATTTCAAGCAATGCATAGATAATTTATGAAAGAGAAGATTAAGGGATTTCTAATTCAATTCAAATGGTTATCCGATACTGATGAATGATTCTGCAGTGAAGAAATGAATAGGTAGATCCGAACATCAAACCACATCATTATAGCAGAATTAATGATGAGCTCCCAAAGTTTGCTTTGGAGATAAAAGCAAATTAGCCCCACTATTATTAACAGGTCTTTGAACACTAACTTCAGGTTTGCTAACAAGCCTTGAGTGAAAAGAGTAATCTCCTGTTCAATGTCCTTAGGATTAACTTTATTTACAAAGATTTCAAATATTTCTTTATGAATGGATAATAATTTTCAATTATATCAAAACGATGAAGATATAATGAGGAAGTAGCAAGAAAGAAATCCCAACAAATATCCTCTCTCAATCTGAACAAAAGGAGATCAATGATAGCCCTACGTCAAACATACTCCTGACATGCTACACTTTATATTATACAATTCGGTTATTATTATACATAAAGGAGAATGCAGAATATACTAGAAGTCAGTTTTTCGGTGTTGAATATAGTAGCGATGGAGATTATGCAACTAGACTATTCGAGAAATAGCTCGTGCAATTGAGTCTAGTTAGAGGAAGAGTTCTAGATTACCTCTTTTGTATTGCACTCTTTGCAATCAGACTACTTGGGGGAGAGCATGTACAACTGAGTCCAATCGGGGAAGATTGTGCAATTAGATTATTTGAGGAACATCTTGTGCAATTGAATCTAGTTGAGGAAGATTGTGCAATTAGACTATTTGGAGGAAAAGTGTGTGCTACGGAGTCTAGTCTAGGGCTCGTGAATGAGGCCCAGTCATGACGGAATGCCAAAATTTCAAAAGCTTCAAAAACCATTTAAAAATGCTGAGCTGGTTAATTGACTATGAGGCGCAATGGATTTTATAAATTTTAAAAGGTTTAGTCATTTTTAACTTCGTAGAAAAGATACAAATACAAAGATTCAGAAGTCTTTGGAACTAATACGTTACATACGTGGAGTTGGTAACTCCTAAGGCTTGGAACTTCATATTAAGACAATACTGGAAACACCTTGAAAAACCAACATTGAAATAATGAAAATGCTATTACCAATAAGCAATTAAGTACAACCTGACTGTACTAGGTAGTTTCACTGTTCATGCGTCGATCCCTGCGTCTGGAGGTCAATAAGTTCGATTTGTCATTACAGACATGCCATATTCATATTACAGTTTTTATTTATATTACAAGAATTATAAAGTTTCGTGATAAGTACCAAGAACAGTGCCATGAATATACTGATCTGTAGAAACCAAAATTGAGATGTCTAAATGACTTCGAACTAGATATGAAATTCAAGAGTCCTACTGGTTCAATCTTACATAATTCCAGACCCGCTCCACCGGCTATTGAGGATAATTTGAAATAGCCTTGGAAGCAGGTATTATCAAACAAATCTGAAAACTAAGTTTGATAGTTACGAAACTATAGTTGTGTCTATGAAAAAGCCTTTACTCCTTGGTGAAGGAAAAAACAAATTTGTGCCTGCGGAGAATATTCTGTTAACCACAGTAAGAGGACCACCCCCATTATCATCCTCACCTACAAGTTTTGACGCTCAAGCATGGAGGAGGATACAGATTCACAAAAATTGTCTTAGTGAATATTTATTACCACATCAATCGGAGTCCTAGAAGTCAAAGAATCCTTGCATTGTATACCCAAATACAAATTACACCCAAAGGAATCATACAAATCACCTCATTGATATATCCTGCAGGTTATAGATCAAATGCCCAAATATCTGGTAGATGTAGGATATAGAATTGACGGTATTCTTGTAAATGGTTAAACCATATAAAATCACTTGTGGAATCTTCTCCACCTCTACAAGAAAAGTCACTACTGCAAACCAATCAATTCAATGGTCGAATGCTTGGGACATTTTCTGTCACATGACTGTATGGAAAAGCATCCGAAAGCTGATGCTACGTTGAAACCACCACCGATAGATAGATTTGTCAAGTCTAAGTTCATTCAAAAGATCTGCGCAGTTCTACGTAAAATTTTCATTTCTCAATTACAATCTGACAGTTGAATTACTCTACTAGCTAAAGAAGAAGAACTCAAAATAGGAATTATTTTGGAGTAAAAATATCATTCATAGGTTTGATAATGTTCCGACACGCTTCAACAAAAGGTTGGGCTAAATAAACCAAGGTAAACAAAGCAGTTCAGGAAAAATAGGTAAAGGTTATCCACTGTTATGTGGAAGACACTAGGAAGACACCAAGAATGTGGTACTGACGGGTTGGTCCAGTTAAAAGATTTTTTAAATTCTAAATAATGTTCTACTTTTATCAAATTACTATACTGGGAATTTCATGACTTGCTAGAGTTTTTTAAAAACTCATTTTCGCTTAATCAAAAATCCTAAAAAACCATTTTACTCTGAGCGAATGTTATTTTTTCCTAAGTACTGTACTCTGTTATAAGTTTGCTGTAAATATCTATTGAGTAAAAATATATTGGTAATTAGCCACTTTTGCATTCTTAAATCAAATTGAAAGCCAACTTTTCTGTATAATTTTAAATCTAAAAACTGGAAGCTTGAAATTTTTAAAAATAATGGTATAAACTATTAGACTAGAATAGTGAAAAAACTGGAAATTAGACTAAAACATAGAAGCCATTCAATAGGATGAAAAAGATCATTCCACAAACTTCAATATTACCCAATAATAATGTCATTCATAAACGTAAAAAATCAGCATCTGATATTAACCTTTGTAGTATGGTGCAACATGTAGATTGATTAGAACATTTTTTATACAAAACCGTCATTCCATGAAAAGAATCAGAAATTATATATTTCATATGCTCTATTGTCGTTGATTTTATACATATAAAAATTTTATTCTTCTTACATCACATATAAGTCGTTAAATCATTTAAAAATATTCATTACACCTTTAAACATTACATTATTTCTCAGATTCTAACTCAATGTAAACAATGTAAAAAATATCAAAAATTCAACAATTATAGCTAATGGTCCCTTAGTCTAGGATAAACAAACAGTTTTTATAGCTTTATTGCTCTTTGCCTTAATTGAAATTTCATGAATTTTTTGTTATACTTTGCTAATATTTTTGTTCTATTCTTGGTCAAATTTTCAAGATTTTTTAATGAGTTGTTTAGCGTCAAAAAACATTTTCTGAAAACAGAAATCGTACTGTAACTCTCCTTTGAAGAATGTAATTTTAAAAAAAAATTCTTAACTCATTCTCCACACAAAGTTCTACATTTAGATATAGTTTCATTTTGATCTGTCAAACTCTATGGCTTGCGTTGCTCTCACTTACTTTGAGAATGAATTATAAGTCAAAATGTTTACATTTTATTGAAAAAAACATATTTTCCGATGTTTTAAAATTGTGAATATATTTTTTGTGTGTTGTATTTGTAACTTCAAAGACAATGCCAAAATTTCAAAACGAGTTAGCAGGTTAGGAGAAAAAAATGTTTTCTATAAACCGGTTTTTGGCCAAAAAAACTGACTTTCCCGTCATGCATAATTCTTCCCAAACAATAGGGATCATCTACACAATAGGGCCCATTTTTGTGTAAAATATCAACTTGATCCATCAAAGATTCTGGACCGTAGCGTGGTAACAAGCAATGCTAACACTCTTACCCACACACCCAACCACACACACAGACATCATCGAAAAAACTTCATAAAACGGTTTTTGGGACCTCAAAACATATAATTACGTGAAAAACTCAAGATCGAATTTTGTCAGAATCACTATTCTTTACTTATGGTAAAGTAAAAATCCAGAGATGCAAACTCTTAACCCCGTCAAAAAAATATAAATCAAAGACATATTTCAACATTTCTGGGAAGATCAAAATATGTAATAATAGACACAACCAACTACGTTAGTGTGTTACCTATATACATAAAAACGTATTTTTTTAAAGGATCTATGCATAAAGGTATTAAAGAAGAGTACATTGCAATTTACTTCTTCTTCATTTAGAAGAAAGTAAATTCGCACTACTAATTTTGTCAGAGAGCGCCATTATCATATGTTTAAGAAAGAAACATTACATATCGTCAATGTATAGAAACCATTAACTTGATTAGGTTAAAGTTATGGTATACATTTTAATTTAAAAAAAAAAATCCATATATAAATCACTTAGAAAGGAGGATAACAATTACCTATAGCAATCCCAAATTTATGGTTAGGAAGATTTCAATTTTGAAATTGAAAATGACAATCAACCACACAATATTCAATTAAATGGAATATAGTGGCAGTAGGGGGTGAGAATAACTAACCAGTTTCCCCTGCAGAAAAATAAAAGATCAGCTAATAAGTACATTAATAAAAAGACTACATCAAAACTTAATAGTATATTCCTCTTTAATACTGACGCTATTTAATTTAAAGCTATTATTTTTGATATGGTCTGAAATTTTTCCGCCTAAGCACTAACCATTTCGATAAGATATACAAAACCAAATTAACCGAACTCCTATTAGTCATGTAGATAAAATAATTTTATGTCTTAATTAAACTTATTCGTCAAATTAATTTTAACTTTATTCAAGTTAACGAGAGCAATAACCTTGTCTACTAGAGTTGATAACTAGCACATAGTGTTCTGCTTATTTCTTCTTGATCTTCTTTGTCCACCTTGACTTTTCGAGTATTTTCCCTCTAAAATAAACGGATTATAAAGATACCATATAATAATCCGCTTTTCTTGTTTCTGTTAGAGAAGTTTGTGCATTATATTCTGCTCAAAGCATTATGCTTTTGACAAACAAAACCCCTGAGTTGCTGTTTTCCTTTTAGAATAGTACTTCTTCTTCTGATGTCAGTAAGTTGCAAAATATGGAAGTCAGTTATTGCTAATGTTTTTCGTTATTTTCTTTTGTACTGTTATTTGGTATTGGTAAAATTTAGAGTTAAAGTAAAATAACACTTCTACTTTATTTTATATTTTCTTGTAATAATATTAATCAAGTATAAAAAGAGGCCTATCTAGAGCATAGCCAGGATGTTAATGAACAAACGCCAAGCCTTGAATGGAGCCTCAAGAGTGGACGTACAGTAGAGTACTGTATCTAGGGAAAATAGTGAAAGAGATATTTATGGAGTTTTACTTGCGTCTGAAGAGCAGGCTGAACAATGATTTATCGTGGTGCAATAGGGATTGGGTAACTTCAGCTAGAAGTATGAAAAAACACTCACTATTCTTCCCTCACATCCCTTTGAAGCTATATGAATTGGACCCTATAGTGCTTGTAGTGGGGAGGTTTGTGGCGGGAAAATTCTGGCGGGAAAGGAGCGTCGACCCCACATCCTTAAAGCATTCGCGCCCCTCCATCCAGTTAAAACTAGACACTGACAGAATTATTCCTGGAACTAAGACAGAAGTGCATTCACTTGGTCTATTCCCATAAATGTCGTTCTGTTTCTCGCATCCTCCAAACAACCTATTTTAGACGACCACTAAATATAGTCGAGATGCATGAGAGCGACATCTGGAAGTCTAGCTGAGGGCATTCCTCTAATCTCATACTAAAAATAAAGAATCACGATGTCAATTGATACCTTACTACATCATTCCTTAACACAATAAACGCTCTATTGTTATGACCAAACGACTAAAAGGCTCTCCAGCACTTGAAGTTGCATGTTTTGCATATGGTAGGGATGCAGCCAGTGACACTAACGTCATGTCATACCCTTTCATATTATGAAGAGAGTTTACTTAATACTTCATCAATATGCAAGTAGTCTACAGCCCATAGGTATATAACCTGAGCGGTTATTCCCCAATGTTAGTTACAATTGTAGAGTGCAAAACAGAAGTGAGTTGCACCAAAATGGATCTGTAAATATCAAATTATTATAAAACTTTCAATTCAAATAACAAATAATAAAACAGTAATCCAATGAAATAAATGGTAATTAAAAAAATCTGGAGTGGCCTACACTCAACTTTACTAGAAGTAAACTAAACATCAAACTTCTTGGGTATATAATTTATAATGTCTCATTTAGGCATGATATAAATGTGTAAATGGAAAATGTTTATTAGTTTTTCATTCCTAGCTAGTACTGATAATGACTTATCCACTTATCAAAATCACACTTATTACTTTACTATAAGTAAAGTAATAAGTGAAAAAAAAAAAGTAATAAGTGATCGTGAAAAAATTCGATCTCGAGATTTTGACGGAATTACATATTTTGAGGTCCCAGAAGTCGATTTATGAAGTTTTTTCGATGATGTCTGTGTGTGTGTGTGTGTGTTGTGTGTGTGTGTGTGTGTGTGTGTGTGTCTGGTGGGTGGGTAAGTGTGTTAGCATTGCTTGTTACCACGCTACGGTCCAGAATCTCTGATGGATCAAGTTGATATTTTACACAAATATGGGCCTCATAAGGAAGAAGATCCCTATTGTTTGGGAAGAATTATGCATGATGGGAAAGTCACTTTTTTTGCCCAAAACCGTTTTTTAGAAAACATTTTTTTCTCCTAAACTGATAACCCTAGAGTTTTGAAATTTTGGCATTATCTTTGAGGTTACAAATAAAACAAACGAAAAATATATTCAGAATTTTAAAACAACGGGATAAATATTTTTTTTTCAATAAAATGTAAAAATTTTTACTTATAATTCAATCTCAAAGCTTGTGAGAGCGATACAAGCCATACCGTTTGACGGATCAAAATGAAACTACCCTTAAAAAAAGAACATTGTATGGAAAATGATTTCAGATAATTTTTTATAAAATTACATTCACCAAAGGGGCATTAAAGTACGATTTCTGTTTTCATAAAATGTTTTTTTGATGCTAAACGACTCATTAAAAAATAATGAAAATTTGATCAAAAATGGAACGAAAAATTAGCAATTCACAAAAAAAAATTCATGAAGTTTCAATTACGGGAAAGAGTAATAACGTTATAAAAACTGTTTGTTTATTCTAGATTACCAGATCACCTGCTATACTTGTGGAATTTTTGATATTTTTTTTACAATGTTTACATTGACTTAGAAATTTGTTGAGGGAATCCACTGAGATAAAATTGATATTTATAAAGGAACAATTTAAATAGTTTATTGACTTATATGAGATGTATGAGGAATAATATTGTTACATGTAAAAAATCACCGCCAATAAACATAAATAAATTACCTTTGTCTTCCATGGCATGATGGATTTGTCTCATAAAATGCTTTAATAAATCTATATATTGCACTCTTGAGCAAACTTAATATCAGTTACAATTACATTATCATTGTGAATTGTAGTACCTTTCCATGATATTGAAATGTGACGAACGGACTCTTTCCTCAAGAAAGAGGACTTCTGTTTGTTGAGAAATATCCAGTTTTTTTTTACAATTCTAGTCTAATAATTCATTCATATTTATTATTTTCAAAAATTAGAAGCTCCCAACTTAAAAGATTTAAATTATATTGAATAGCTGGCTTTGACTTCGATTTGAGTATGTAAACTGGCTAATTACTAATATATTTTTTCTCAATATACATTCATAGCAAACTTATAACAGAGTTCAGGAGGCAGGCAAAGGATAACACTCACTCAGAAAAAATTCGTATATATGATGTTTTACAAAGGGGAAGGAAAATGATCTTATTAAATACTAAGAAGCTATAAAATTCCCAGTATACTAATTCTATAAAAGACCAAAAATGTAAAAGATATTTAAAAATTGAAATCTTTCGTTTGGAGATTAATAAATGTAATTATCGTACATCTTTAATTATAAATCATCTTAAAACAACATTTTTTCTTCGATGTTTATGATGTTTTCAGAGAAAATAAGGGTATTTTCCTGTTGTAAATTTGAAAATTTTACTTTAATATTCAATGTAGAAGGATGTCAAGTAAACAATGAAAGAAATACACTGGCTATTTGAACAAAAGCCATCTTCTCTTGTAGGAGAATATTTCCTATCAAGAAATGTTCACTTTGGTTTTTCAAAAATGGTATTACTGCTGTAGTTATCCTAATGGAATTATTAGCATCAGCTGTGTGATGTACAAAAATAAGCTTATATATTGATATGTCCTTCAATCACTATCTGTACTACCTCAGGAATGAAGGACTAATAATCATATCCCATTTAGACGTTTACGTTATGCTTAAATGAGATGTTATATATTATATACTCAAGAAATTTGATATTAAGTTACTTATAGTAAAGTTGAGTGTAGGCCATTCCAGATTTTTTTTATATATCACAATAACTACCGCCATAATAACGTTTTTGAAAAGCGAAAGTGAAGATTTCGTGTTACAAAAGAATCTCTTACAGGAGAAGATGACGTCTGTTTCAATAGCTATTGGATCATTTACATAATGTATCTGATATTCTTCTACATTGAAGATTTAAGGCAAAGTTTCCCATTTAAAACATAAAAATATTCCTATTTTCGAAATCAATGTAAATAAATGAAATTATTTGCCGAATCTGGCAAATGTAGCTGATGATCGATTATAATTCCAGTTATTCTTTAATATAAATTATACTTTAAATGTTGTTATCTTATGAAATGTTATTTTGAAAGGTTAAGTTCATTAAATGAATTCCAAAACATTTTTGTAATAACGGTTTAAAACGATGTTAAATGGGAAAGCGTTTTGAGTTTTATTAGTGATAATTTTCTTTGAAAAATGAAAATAATTCCTTTGAAAATAAATTTATATTAAATCAATTACCATGTCCTCTGTACCAGCTATTTGACAAGAGCAAATTGAATTTGAGTGGGCATAAAATTTCAATATATCATGTTACAAAGTGGATGGTTTATTCAATTACTATGCTACTAAAGAAACACCCACATGACGAAAATTTACATGTAGTTTACCTGTAGAAAATTTTGCACTCAACTATGCTATAAGTAAATATATTCTCAAACTTCTTGGTATATAATTTTCCATTTAAACATAGCGTAAATGTCTATAAGGCAGATGCTAATAATGTTTCATACATATGGAGACTCTACAGATATATATACTTATATTTGATTATCACACAAATGATAGGTATAATATTCTTGATATTACTAGAGAAAAAACATTGTGGCGAAGCCAAAGCAAAAAAACCTATTACCAAATAATAGCTTAGAAGAGAATATGACGTTTGCTACCACATCCAGTGGATCTCATACATGGCCATCTATAGCACTGTAGTGCCAGTGAATCTTACAAGAGAACATCCCTTTTGTTCCAATAACCAGTGGATCACTTATATACGAGTTGTTTATTTGACCTCCCTCTACAGTGAAGATTTAAGGCAAAGTTTCCCATCTAAAACTTGAAAATATTTTAGTTATTTTAAAAACATTACAAAGTTTTTGTCTGAAAATGTCAAAAAATGTAAGAAAAAATGTCGCTTTCAGATAAGTTTTAATTTAAGATGTAGGATAATTTAATTTCTTATTTTTAAAAAATATTTTTTTAATTCTAAATAATGTTCTACATTTTTGGTCTTTTATCAAATTATTATACTGGGGATTTTATTGCATGCTAGAGTTTTTTAAAAAGTCACTTTTCATTCCCTTAGTAAAAAATCATAAAAAACAATTTACGCTGAGCGATTATTTTTTCCCAGGTCATGTACTGTGTTATAAGTTTTCTGTAAATGTATATTAAAAAAAATATATATTAGTAATTAACCACTTTTGTATTCTTAAATCAAGGTCAAAGCCGACTTTTTTGTATAATTTTAAATTTAAAAACTGGAAGCTTGAAATTTTAAAAATAATGGTATGAACTATTATACTAGAATAGTTAGACAAAGAAATTAGAATTGGAAATTAGACAAAAACATAGAAACCCTTCTATAGTACGTAAAAGTTCATTCCAAAAACTTCAATATTACCAAATAATAATGTTATTCATAAACGTAAAAAATCAGCATCTGATATTAACCTTTGCAGAATGGTGCAACATATCGATTGATTAGAACAATTTGTTAGACAAACCCATCATACTATATATTGTTGCTGAATTTTTACATACACAAATTTTATTCTTCTTACATCACATATAAGTCGTTTAATCATTTAAAAATTTTTATTATACCTCTAAATATTATATCGGTGAATTCACTGAAAAAATTCTAAGTCAATGTAAACAACGTAAAAAAATCTGCAGTGGCCTACACTAAACTTTACTATAAGTAACTTAATATCAAATTTCTTGAGTATATAACACATAACGACTCATTTAAGCATAACGTAAACATCTAAATGGGATATGATTATTAGTCTTTCATTCCTGAGGTAGTACAGATAGTGATTGATCGATTTATCAATCTATAAGCTTATTTTTGTACATCACACAGCTGCTGCAAATAATTTCATTAGTATAACTACAGCAGTAATACCATTTTTGAAAAACCAAAGTGAACATTTCTTGATAGGAAATATTCTCTTACAAGAGAAGATGGCTTTTGTTCAAATAGCCAACGTATTTCTTTAATCGTTTACTTGACATCCTTCTACATTGAATATTAAAGTAAAATTTTGAAATTGAAAACAGAAAAATACCCTTTTTTTCTCTGAAAAACATCATAAACAGCAAAGAAAATGTTGTTTTAAGATGATTTATAATTAAAGATGTACGATAATTACATTTATTAATCTCTAAACGAAAGATTTCAATTTTGAATTATCTTTTACATTTTTAGATTGTTATAGAATTATTATACTGGGAATTTTATGGCTTCTTAGTATTTAATAAGATCATTTTCCTTCCCCTTTGTCAAATAACAGATATACGAATTTTTTCTGAGTGAGTGTTATCATTTTCCTGCACAATATTATTCTACTTACATCTCATATAAGTCAATAAACAATTCAAATTGTTCCTTTATAAATATCAATTTTATCTCAGTGGATTCCCTCAAAAATTTCTAAGTCAATGTAAACAATGTAAAAAAATATAAATCATTCGACAAGTATAGCAGGTGATCTCTTAGTCTAGGATAAACAAACAGTTTTTATAGCGTTATTGCTCTTTCTCGTAATTGAAACTTCATGATTTTTTTTTTATAAATTTCTAATTTTTTTTTCCATTTTTGGTCAAATTTTCATTATTTTTAATGAGTCGTTTAGCGTCAAAAAAAGATTTTCTGAAAACAGAAATCGTACTGTAACGCCTCTTTAGCGGATGTAATTTTGAAAAAAAAATATCTCAACTCATTTTTCACATAATGTTCTATTTTTAGGCATAGTTTTATTTTGATCTGTCAAACGGTATGGCTTGTATCGCTATCACAAGCTTTGAGATTGAATTATAAGTCAAAATTTTTACATATTATTAAAAAAAAATATCTCCCGTTGTTTTAAAATTCTGAATATATTTTTCGTTTGTTTCATTTGTAATCTCAAAAATAATGCCAAAATTTCAAAACTCTAGAGTTAGCAGTTTGTGAGAAATAAATGTTTTCTAAAAAACGGTTTTTGGCAAAAAAAGTGATTTTCCCATCATGCATAATTCTTCCCAAACAAAACGTATCTTCTTCCTATGAGGCTCATTTTTGTGTAATATCAACTTGATCCATCAAAGATTCTGGACCGTAGCGTGGTAACAAGCAATGCTAACACACTCACCCACCCACCCACCCCCACCCACACACACATACACACAGACATCATCATAACTTCATAAAACGACTTTTGGGGCCTCAAAACATGTAATTCTGTCAAAATCTCGAGATCGAATTTTTTCATGATCACTATTCTTTACTTATAGTAAAGTAAAAATGATCAAACCACAAATTAAATCTCTCGATTTATATTCAAGACGCATCATTTTCTTGCATTTTTCGGTCAACTATGCATGCAAAGAATCTAACGCTCTAAACTAAATAAATTATTACGAATTTTGTGGGAATCGAACCCACGCCTCTTTTAGCAATGGATTCCAGCGCGTCTCCAAAACCTGATTTAAATGACGTCAAAAGATTAAATAATAGTCTTTGGACCTTAATTATAATAAATTAAGAAATTTATAATAATCGACGAGAATATAAAATAATTATTTAATATATCAACAAATGATAATTATTATAATTAACAGAAGTTATAGAAATTATCAAATTAATATAAGTAAAAAAATTAACAGCACACAATTTTGTACGTAATCAAAAAACACTTTGTTATAATGCCAATATTTTCTTCTTTTGATATATCTATTTCAATAAAATTGATAGAGTAAGGCTCCGAATACGTCGAAAGGTACAGGAAACTCCTAAATAAAACTAATCTTCTCTAAATTAAGGAGTTCAGGACTAATGGTATTGGCTGTAGCCTCTCAGGAATTTACCACTTCTTCCAGTTGTCAAGAGAGGAACTGATGCTGATATCTATAATGCTTGTATCACTCTTACTTGTGGCGCAAATTTACTAAATTATATTTAACTCACAATACCAAAGTTCAAGAAGAAGATGAGGAATACTGTAAATTTCTGATACATATTGGTGAAGACAGAGTTGAAAAGAATGAAATTAAAGAGATTATTACTGCCCGAAGACATGTTTATCCGTGCACGTAATGTTGATTAGTGTATTGAATACATTTACTTTTCATTCCCCAAACCAGAAATATTGTTCACAGAAAATTCTATATAAGTTCTATTCAACGAGACAGAACGTGAAAGTAATCATAGGTTCGTTGAGTAATTTCCAGGAGAAATTAAACAATATCTGTCATATAACTCGGTTTGTATAGGAACAGAATCAAAACATTTATTCAAGAATTTCTTGACTCACTAGGAGTTGTCTGGATTGGTCCAAGATAAGCTAGAACTCAAAAGGGAAGCTCCTGGAAAGTGTATGTACGAGAAACATTGATCCACCGCGCTTATGTAATGCAACTAGACTAATAAGTCTAGGAGCTTTATGATAATGTCATTGTTTATAAAGTTATCGCATCACAGTGTCAAGGGAAATGGTTTTAATTCCAAGACTGAAAATTGTTTTATCTGAAGAGGACAACATACCTTTTTAAGGACTCTATTTCAAATGCAGTTAGCATGTGTCATGACTATTCATAATCTCAAGGAGAGATTCTAGAGGAAGCATTAGTTCATTTATGTAAAACACCATTACAACATGGCGAATTAAAAGTCTTAAAAATATGTTCATTATCTTCTTGATTACAAATGAATTAATTTATAGTTTATCTGCATTTATATGAACATGATTGCATTATACAGGAAGGTGTCGGATGACCCAACGGGTCATGGGTAGTGTAGTAATTAATAATAGTGTTAATGTATGATTAAATTTTTGTTGTGTTTTTAAGTAATATTGCCTCATAAAAAGTTTACTCCATTGCCTATTAGTGATTTTCAGGTACCAGTTTTTTCCTCAATAACTATTTACTCTACAGCGTTGAGATTTAGCAGGTATAATGGAACCAGTAACGGAATGAACTGTTAAAACTATTTACTGTTTAAACTTTCAGGATTTCTCTACAAAGTAAAAAGTAAGTTTTGCGCAAACAAGTCAGTTGACTTACGGCCACACCGTACGACAGACGATAGTGAAATTCAACACTAGCATAGTTCCTTATACATGGGCTGTATAGTTTTATAGCTAAATTATACAGAACTAAATGTTGTCTATGAATAGGTATATACAGTTTGTTTCAAACTACATACACCTGAATATTAAAACTTTCCATGTGGTATCTTTCTGAAATTTGTATGCTATGAGGAAAAAACTACAACAATGTTATTTCACTGGGGCAGACAATATCGACAATAAGGGTATTTTGCTCTAGAATTGTTTATTGTTTGTTTCAAAATTCAACATTATTTCCTCTCTGTCCAACCAGAGACATTTAATAAAAATTAAATTGTTTTAAAAATTGTAAAATACTTAGAAAATGTTAAACAGGTATCTAACATTTAAAAAGTATGGAGGCAGATTCTACACGGAAGTATACATTTCAGAATGATAAATGATAAACCGGAGTAAACACAGTGTAAACGTTGTTCGCATTTAAAGTTCTTTTCAACTTTTCCTCATGGTATCGCTATCGTGATCAGACTCATATTTCACTATATAGTCAAATATAGTAAGCTATATGTTATCTAACCTTAAGCTAAAATCCAGAATGTCATTACAACAGATTAAACTAAGAATGAAATTTCTTTTTTTAGATCAATAGAAAATAGTTACCATGGGCTTGAAGAATGCAGTAACACGTAAATTATTTTTAGCAAGTTTATAATTGAGGGGGAAGCAGAAGTGATGGTATGTTGTGTTTGATGATCCATTTCAGAGAAGCATTCCGAATGGGTAAAATAAATATCCAGAGTGCAATCTTGACAGTTTCATTGAGGCCAATGAAGGAACTAAAATACATTATTGCTATAAATTTCTAGTATTATATGAGTAATGTTTAAAAACATTTTTTCAGATATATTTATTAAAATTGTAAATTATTTGAAAGCAACATTTCTCCTGCTGCAGCATTTCTTTCTGAGAAATTGGGACAAATTTGTCGTTTTGTGTTAAGAAATCGAAACAACTGAAGTGGCCTACCTCAACTTTACTCTCAGAAAACATAATATCAAACTCGAAGATAATCAATTGAGTTTTGTTTTTGTTTTAACGTTGCTATCGTGTGACGTAATATCAAACTCAGAGATAATGCATAACAAGC
Source organism: Hermatobates lingyangjiaoensis (assembly GCA_026182355.1). NCBI lineage: Eukaryota > Metazoa > Arthropoda > Insecta > Hemiptera > Hermatobatidae > Hermatobates > Hermatobates lingyangjiaoensis. The sequence goes on along the minus strand of JAPFBL010000050.1, from coordinate 2,024,000 downwards.
TCATTTGTTTTAATGTGTCTGCATTCATTTTATCAGTTAATAACAACGTTGAACTCATTGATCTAGAACAATTTAGCATATTAATATTTATTATCACTCTAAACTAAGTCACTCTAAAATAAGTCACTTTAATTTTAGAATCACTCTAAAATAAGTAAAATTCCATTTTACTTATGTTCACTGCGGCCATAACAGTCATCGTACTGCATTCAGTTGTCGCTTCTAAATTCAACTTCAGAATACTTTATTTCCTATTAAGGCATTTTCATTTCATGCTAGTCTGAATAGGCTGCAAATTGTCAATTTTTTGATAAAAACACCTCAGGGGGGGTATGGAGTTAAATATTTTTTCAATACTGCAGGGATCAAAATGATTTTGCTCCTGTTATCCCTAGACACTTATCTTTGTAGTTCATGAAGACTACTTGGGGTAACATTTCATTTTACAACCCATGCATTTGATACTTTCGTTTTATCACAGCAGTAATAGTAGTTTTACGGAGGCAAACATTTAGACTTGGCTTTATCATCTAAATTAAGACCCATAGATTTAAGACCCTATGATCCACCAAAGAAAAATCATGTTATCTTACAGTAAAAAAATTCTTTTGTAGCCTTACTCTTTTGGATCTGTTACGTTGCTTTTATTTAAAAAAGCTATTACGTTTTTGCAACCTCCGAGATTTCAATAATTTAGTATTTTAATGAAAAGAGCATTGGGATCTGCTTTCTTTTTAAGAAATGTAAATTTCTAAACTATGTTAGCTGCAGATATATCCAGATCTTCTGCTTTTGAAAGGCAATCATGCTGCATAAGCTCAAACTCAATACCATCAAGCATTTTACTATTTATAATAACAAGTTGTATCCTTGTAGCAACCGAACTTTATTATAACTAAACGTAAAAGCGCGTGCTTATCCTAACCTGAGCATTGTAGGTCATCCACAAATCACCACAAACAACTCCTCAAATGTGCAGTCGAATTTAGTGCTCAGACGAGCCTTTGGAGCTCACAGTTCGCAGTTGTTGTAGATCCTATATTATCACTATTTATTTTGCTTAAGGTAATTATTATCCATTCCATAGTTTCTGGATAATATATAAATCTAATAATTATTACAGATCCGAGGGCTGGCTTTCAAAAGTTTAGAGTGATTCCTTTGAGATTTAAACAATTGAAAATTTGTGAACAAAAGTTTTTGGAAGTGACAGTTTTGATTTATGATTCTGCTAGATATGTTGTACCTTATGAAATGCTTATTTACCAAGATCTTATATGACTAAAGCTAAATATATATATGTTGTTTGGTATTTCCTTTTATAGTTTTTATTAATCAAGCTTTTATTATTAATATTAATATTATTAAACTAAGAGCATTTCATCTTACTCGTGTGTTCTGCTGCCATATCTGTCCTATTGTACATACTTTAGTCCTTTCTAAATTCAAATTTAGATTTGGAGTCATTAATGAACTTTATAATTAGCTTTAGAGAAATATCTCTTATACTTTTATTGCCTTCAAGTTTTGTTTTTTGAAAATCTTTAATCTCTCATTTTGTCTTCAAGAGAAACCTTCTGAGGGACACCAAAGCAACTTTTCCTCAATGAAGCTAGAAATAAATCACGTAAAATGTATTATTTACTTTTTTTTTGTCTGCCCCAGTTTTTCACTAGTGAAAAATAATAATAATAAAATTGATAGTTCCAATGTTTGAAATATTAATTTATGCGTTTCTGTCGTTTTGTATTTTTCAGCTATATTTGAAATGGATCATAATATGTTAAAATTAAACTATCAAATATAAACAAATATAACGGAGAACAATAGACAAAAGGTTTTCTTTTACTTTACGGTTATATCTATGAGTTTAAATAAAAAAAAATTTAACAATAACAAAACTTTTTTGAGATTTTTATACCAAAAATTGGCATTTGCAAGAAAATGAGACTTCCTCCGATTCAAAGTAGAAGGTCATTTGCCTTTACTATAGTGAGAATTGACAGACAGAGACAATCGGATACTTGCTTTTTTTTTATAAATTTAGACAACTAATACTGAATTCAATATTGGGTTACACTTTATTCTATTACACCAGTATTTTATTGGATTTCTATAAGAGATGAAAATTACAAGTTTATTCACTCTAGAAATGTTACCCAACTATTTTCTAATAAAAGTAACAACCAAATAAAATACTGACTACTGTAGGGAGATAATGAGGGATAAGGGTGGGTTTAGTAATGGGTGTGGCTGCGCATTGTACCGGAGATCTGAGTTCCCAACTTCCTCTGACACTAGAGCTCTTCATGCGGGAGTTGAACAAATTTTGACCGCACTGCTCTTCAGATATGGCATAAAACAGTCAGCTTTGATGCTGTACGTATCCTAATACTTGTTAATGATATTTTACTCAAATATATTAAAGTAAAATATCTTAACAAGTTTATTCATCATCCCATGATCGCATCTGACAACTTGACTCCCTCTCCGGGGACGTCAGGTACAAATGTTGTCAACTCCTACATTAAAAAAAAGTCTATAGATATCTCCAATAATTAAACCTTCAACCTAAAGTAGCAATGGTAAGTATTAACTATTCGACTTCACTATATGAAAGAATAAACGTTGATTATATCTACTGAGTCAATAGAAGTCAATAATATTCTATTAACTGATTATTCAAGAAGAGAGAATAAAGGGAAAGGAGACAGAGGACAGTGATGGGATTGAGAGTAAAGGTATACAGCGAGGAAGATGAGATGGAGGGCCTAAGAGGGGCGGCAGCGTAAAATACAGGGCGTGAACCTCAGCGTAGCCTCGTATCGATTGCCTCCTGCCTCAGTAACCTAGAAGAGCGACCCTAACCTCCATTTATAAACGCCTACCACTGCATAAACAACATTATTGCTTCCTTTCACCTATAAAATATTGATAAATTAAAAAATAATAACTTTGAAAAACTTAAAATCACTATTTAATGGAGAGTGTTCAAATAAATTTATAAAATTGATGTATAACATTAATAAACGTGATAGCATCCAGTAAATTCTATATCAACAATGATAGTAAAATTAAGGATTGTTGAAGTCAAACTCATTATTTATATGAGTTACACACTTAAGTGACACAATATTGCACAACTGATGTACTGTAGCAAGTCGATATTGCTTAAATATTCATTAGCTATGCTTTCACTCTTAGTTTGCTTTTCCACGCAGGGTTTTCTGTTTCTCGTCAAAGTATCATATGAACATATCATATAATTATCATATAAGTATCATGCATAAGCTCAATGAACAATAGTATCTATTGAAGTTTTATATATTGCTGTATTGTGAACAAAACTAAGGAAATTTTTTAAAGGCATAAAAATCACAAGATACATAACAAGTCTATTAGTAACTATTAGTAACAACATAATAATGCCTCTGGCGCTGATTTCTCAAGAGAATATTATGTCTCCCTTCTAATTCTTGAAAATTTGGAATTTTAAATTTTGCCTAATTCAACTGTAGAGTAGGGATCTTTAAAGAGTACCTGGCATTTAACAGGCTCGGAATCGACTAGTCAACATCATCTTCGAGTAATGGCGTACTCAGATTTTTTTCTCTTCTGGCATGAATAAATTAAGGATCAGAGTGAGTATTAGACACCTTTGAATCCAGAGTCCAGTACGCAAGCCACTTGTTTACTCTGGTCTTTGGATTATTCTATTCAGTAAGATAATTACCACAATCTTCTATTAAAGAAGAAGTATATTTATATAACCACCTTTTCTTTTTATAAAGCACTTTGATTTTACTATAGATGCTATGATAAATTCAAATTTCTGCAAACCTACAAATCGGAACTAGGATGACAGTCAAATTAACTACTTTCTATTAAATAAACTCTGTTAAAAGTAGTTTATTTATCAAAGAAAAATTCTTTTATACAGTAAAATCACCTAAACAAAAGTTAGTTTATTATTTAACTCCTATGACTAAAGAAATGCTAATTATTCTAAAGATGCCTTTTATATACTAAGAAAATTCAAAAAAAAGGGCATACATACTCCATATAGTTAAAAAAAGTGACTAAATAGTGTGTTTAATTTATGATGAACGGCTGTAAAAGAAATAAATTGAAGGAGTATAGTAATTTACGTTGATTCTCTCTGTGAAGGGTGAACTTCTTTAGTCGACCTACTAGCCTACAATTTTATAGGTATGTATTAAAATTATTTCAGGTATGAAAAAAATACGTACAGAATTATGGAGTATTGAAAAAGAAAATCTATTTACAACTGGATTAAAATACTTCATTAGAAATGTTGGTGTTTGAAAATGCAAGCAATAAACCTTCAAGTGAGCACAAACATGTCACACGGAAAATACGCCGACCAAGGAACAATCTAAAATCTCATTACAATTGCAGACTACTAATAAGAATAAATCATAACAGTGTGTGTAGTACCTCAAAAGTGTGGCCTTCACTAATGTAATGAGTTGCAAATGCAAGTATTGTACCTTCAGTTCATATTGAGTGCTGAACACCTTTGCTTTAAGAAAGGACTTATATTTCTATGTTTTGATAAACTCATTACATAAATAAATAAGTTTACTTCGTAATTATTTTGGTCTATTCTCTTTTAAATTTAGAAACAAAGAATTATGTTTTATGAAACGTCAGAGTAACTTCAAATAATTGCCTTTTGAAAACTGTTTGAATGCGTTTGGATAATAACTCAAAAAAAAAGAAAATTTAAAAATCTTTTACATTGAATTTCTACAGTTACTTATTGTAAATTAGAAGATTTCTGTAATCACCTTATGTATTTGCACCAAAAATGTTCAGTTTACACATTTCGGAACCCTTTAAGAAATCATATATTGCTTATTTCAATCACTTTTATTTTATTATATCTACAATGTTCACTATATTTATCGAACGCAATTCTTCTGTTTGTCTGTATCAAGCATAACTCTGTATCAGTTAAACTGATACAGTCTATGCAAGGGAAAATGCTATATATTTCTACTTTACAAGCAAATTTGAGTTGATTATGATATGAATTAATGGAAACATGTTGATCCTTCCCTTTCATGTAAGAATAATAAGTAAGAATAATTCATCTGTGACTCATAAGCAGGATAGTGTTGAATTATAGCGAAATGAAATCTTTGTGGATATTTCCTTTCTGTAAATTAGAATCTCCCTGTTGATGAATAGTCATAAAATATTTTTGCTATGAGTATTGGATGTATGAACAAATTTGTACAAAAAGAGTTAAAAAAAAGTAGGTCAGATATCGATTTTAACATTTGAGGCACGCAGACAGACAGAAATAAAGTTTATAAAAAGCGTGTAAAAATAGATAAACTAAATAAGAATTGCCTCATGGTAGCGGTCTCTCATCATTTCAATCTTTTCATTAAAGCACTTTGATGGTGTAAATGACTACATGACACGGAATGCCGGATAAAATCATCAAGTGCCTCCTTTTAAAATAGTTTTAAAGATCTTCACTAATGCTTGTAGTCTCTGTTTTTCTATACAGGTAGAATTCTTTTTCTCTTTATTAATATTTGTTAAAGAATATTTTAACTGCTTGTATTCTGAAAAAGAACCCTGTGTTTTACTTTTTATATAAAGCTGCTGATACAATCAGTAATAATAACTCACTCCTCTTTGTTTATACTGTGTATGTTCAATGTCAACTGAGGAATACAACATTGCATAATGTGTTGAGGTTAATACTAAGAGGATTTACAACCACGTTGACAAGGTCTTTATTATCATCAGTGGTAAAAGCTGTATATTAAACCTCTAGACAGTGATCGAATCAATGAATTAAGGCTCACCAAGAATATTTGGGGAATAACAGAATGACAAATGTAAGCTAATGAGTAAAGGACCATCATCATCTATGCAAAAATACTTGTCATTATTTTTGGGAGTTCCTCCATTATTAATAAAGATCAATTGCAGAAGTTAAATCAAAAGATGAAATGAGGGATATTTCCTCTGACTTCAGGGAATACTGCTGATTAAAAGTAAGCATGGAAGCTCTTAAGGATAATTGATAATCTGACTAAAATCGAAGGGATCAAGAAATGTTTACAGAATGTGCTTGGTGAGGTATACCTTATAAAAACATCATTCCTATGGATTTCAAGGAGTGAGGGTACACTTGAAGCTTCTCTGACTGTAGAGAAAAAATCCTAAGTAAATTTCTGCTCCCATCTTTACTGGCCCTGTTAAAAGTCGGAGATACCCGGTTGGATATATCCAGCAACTCTTTTGAAGAGTACTAAAATCATCAACTATAAAGAAGACTTTCTGACAGAACCGTATACGTGGTCGACACTTTTTAGAAATAAGACGAGACTTGGAGCATTCTATGGTATTTTCTTCAGGGTTATTGGTATTCTCTTCAGGATATTAAATGTTGGGTTACTGAGAAAATCGTTTCATCAGTGTAAACAAATGAAGTCAAGAAGGTTTGATAATGGATTACCTTACAACGAAGAAGGAGTTCCACAAAGAATGAAACGATCAGAAGGGAATCAGAAGGAAATACTTTGCCAAGCTTATTGTAATGGAGTCTCTCTTATAAAATAGTAGGTTGCTGGTTTAGAGTAGAGTGAATTTTATCAGATACAGCTGGTACTATGGCCTGCTTGTGAATCTTTTAGATACTTCTCTGCTTCAAAAATTATTGATTTAAAGAGGACATTAAAATGTGTAAAACAGGTATATGCTTTGTGGACGGCATGTGAATTTAGAAGATGAGTGTGCTATATGGAATTGTTAAACATAAAGTTGACTCATTATTAGTCAGGTTGATATTAGAATTTCGCACTCCAATGGTTTAAGCCCAAAGATAGCAAAAAATCTGGCATATCTACATTCTTCCTAATTGAAAGTACATCTATTAGCAGAAATAATGAACAATCAGTTTAATTAAGTGATTTTTGAATGTTGTACTATATTTTACCAAATATGTGAAAGAGTAATAGGTATGTTTGTTAAGATGTATAATTGAAATATTTTAATCAAGCAGTTAAACATTTGTTGTTATTGATGTCTCAAAAAAAAAAATCATTTGAATAATTAGTTATTGATGATTGATTATTATTCTAATTTTAAAGTAATATTACTCGTAATAAATTATTACACTGAACACTGAGATTTTAATGAAATTAAAGCAGACAAGTGTCCACCAATAAAACGAAATAGTCGTCTTTTTTTAGTGTTATTTTGCAATAATGTAAAGTTCATGAAATTCGTTTTCTTCCAGTCGTTAGAAACGTTTGAAGATTGACAGGAAGAGAATAACAAAGGAACTCTTATCAGTTCTTATGGCACAGACCGATATACCACCTACCACCAGATTGCGTCAATCTGAAAGTGTGTCTGTTGTAGCAAGATTTTCAAATGCTTTTTTACTCCACCATCAAAAACAATAAGTGTTCGGAGGAATGTTGATTAAACTGTTAGTCTTATGCCTTTAGGATTTACATTCTAGTACTAACAGACAACTATTCATTTGTGTTATTAGTTTCCTGAACTTATGGGTGTAAACAAAGAGTCTAAGCCTTGATCATAGTTAATCATTAGTCTTGACGCGAACTACTCAGCACTCCCGGGAAGTCGTAACTTTCAAGTAGTGAAAACAGCATCAGTCTGAATTGTTTTGTTTAATAATATGCCAGAAAGGTTTAAGTTCCCGGTAATAAAACTATAAACAAAGTTGAATTTGTACTGCCAACATTTCGGATGTGAGATAATACATATTGGGTACAATGTTTTGAATACAGAAAGCGCATAAAATCATGAACATCTAAACTGTTTACAAATGTTTTTGAAAGTAATAATTAGACTCAGATTTGTTGATTTTTTTTAAAAAAAATTCTTAGGTTTGTTAAAGATTATGAATTACAGTGTAAAAACTGCCAAAATCTTACTTTGCAGAAGTGGATCAACAAAATTACTTTACAAACTTTCCTGCAATGTGGAACTGTTAAAATATTTCATCTTCCTACTACACAATTATAATACAATTAAATTTTATGTCAATGATTGTCATTCCCAATTTGCAAACAACTTTTACAAATGCGTAAGATACTTATACCCTCCTCCTGTTTAATTTTTAAACTGAAATGTTAAGTTCAATTCTACCAAATTAAGTTAACTGAATCCTAAATAAAGAGATATATTTTAGCTCAGTCCCAAATCAAGGTATAACGGTGCCTTTCAAATAAAATGCATTAGTGGCAACAATCCAATTCACAATAGAAGATAAGTAAACTGTTTCTTTTTTAGTTGTCCTTATCCAAAGATAGACTAAAGCGATACGCTTTAGACTGTACGGGAAACCAAACAATGTACTTTCATATGCCATTCATATTTTTCCCATCTTAGAATTATTAAAATATCTTTTTCTAAAACATATATTCTTGAGAGGGTTCAGAGTTTGTTCTCCTTATACCTTAATAATGAAATTATTAAGCAAATTCATTTGCCTCCTATATTGGCAAAGATTTAAAGCGTGCTGAAAAGAACGACTGTTAATGCAATGACAGAAGTACAGTTATTGTTAAATGCCATTGTTGTACTATATAATGAGTGATTGGATCCACTAGCTAAAATTGGCTATAGGTTAGGTTAGGTTAGGTTGCAGTGGCAGTTCTACAAGGCAACTCACTTAGGCTGAGCATTGGCCCTTTGTGCATCCACAATGAAGTTTGATTTACATGGATCTAAATTTTGCTAACTCAAGTGATTTAGAGTAGGGATCTTTAACGAGGATCGAATAAATAATGCTTCGAACACAATATCAGTTTAACGTCCTTATCCGAGGGACGACGTGCTCGGATTTATTCACTTCCCGCATGAATAAATCGCGGGCCAGGTGGGGATCGAACCCCGGTCCTATCAGAGGCGAGCACGTAACCACTGAGCTAGCCTGCCCCCTAAAAAAAAATTGGCTATAAATGTAATATATTTTTTTTCAGTGATAATAAAATTGCCAATTAGTTACCAGTCTACCAGAGAAGTGAAGTGTAATGGTATTTAAAAAGTTCTGTATGAAGGTTAGATTAAAATATACTTAGACAGGACTCTAAATAAATTAAATTCGCTCATCAAACATCAATAGTCAGTAGTTAGAGTCGAGCAAACTAATACCTAATTTTTTTATATAGATCATGAAAATCAAGATATAAATGCGATAGAGGCTAAAATGATGACGTTTGGAAGATATTGTTAAGAATATTATCCAGTATTCTTTAATTAAATGCAACAGATAAATACCGTAAACTTTAGTAATGATTAATTAAAATTAAACACAGTATTTATGATAGCAATAGCCTAATCTATCAGGGTTATTAACTAGTAAAAAGTATTTCTCTTAATTCCTTTTGAATTTCGATTACTCTTACTTGACCAGTCTTATGTTATTTTTCCTTGCCTCTCATACTCTTTAAAATACCTTTCCTACCTATTTTCTGACTCAATGACAAACCAAATGTCGTTTTCTCCAGACATTTAAAAAATAGTAAAAAAAGTAAAAAATAAAATTACAATAGTAATATGACAAATAGAAAATTTAATAAAAAAAAACTATGAATGAAAAATAATATACAGGAGGACTTGTGAGAAAAAAAATAGGGGTGATTGTTAAGGAAAGAAGTAAAGGAAGAAACAGGATTGAAGATAGGGCAAGTAAGGTGATCAGGAGGTCTACATTGAACTATTCCACTAACACTTTTGGGAGGCTTTGGACAAGACATATGCAAAAACGTAAGTCTGAAATAAGCAGGTTTTCTGAAGGAGATAAAAGGTGCCTCCCTGAAGATAGAATAAATATATAAGGACAAAGGAAGGGTGGGGAAAACTCCTTGATAAGTGCCATGAGTAGTGATGATAAAGAAGACGCTGCAATCCCTTCTAGGCCCAGAACTGTGATGCACATCAGCAGGGGCTATACGAATTAATAAAGAAAGGAAGATAAACACGTTCAGAAAATTTATTTGTTAATTGCTTAAATTGTACACTTAAATGGTCATATTAAACCAACCAATGCCCATCAATACCTTCATTTTAATAGTTATCAATCTTCCCATGCAACTATAAAAGCTAGATACTAGATAAATCTTTATTATTTGAAAAGTCAGATATTAGACTAACTTTTAGTTTTGGGTTGTAACAATAAATCCATATTTAATCACTGGTAACTATGTTGCATTTAATGAATTAAATTTTTCTTACGTTTTCCTGACACCTTTATAGGAAAAGGTGTCAAAAAAATTATTTATTTTGACTCCATCTTTTTTAATGAGCATCTGTCAGATTGTGATGAATCCATCATGGGCACAGGTTTTGATCATTTAAATGATCATGCAGAACAGCCCGTGCCTCTTCAGTAGGATGCACAGGGATGCTGCAGTCCTGGGCTGCATACTTCTTCACAGTCACATCTCGTGAATGAGATCTCGTTCAGCGTTGTTGTTTTCTTGGTTGACAGGGGTATTGGAATGACTCAATAAAACCATCACTGTGATTATAGCGTCCGCGAATCAATTCTGCAACCTTTTATGGACTGTTCCACTGGATGATACTTCTCGTTGAAAAGCCGAAGGGAGTTGTTCGATACTGTGGAGCCTTCTACGTGATAACCAATTTAAAATCATTGCTCAAAAGTGTTCTCAAAACGATTTCATAACTGAGACGAGATATTGAAATAATGTTCATGAAGCTTTTATTGTTATAGGAAACAGTTATGTTCTGAACCCTTCACCACACAGAAGCTATGATTCTAAGAACTTTCTATATTTTAAACTTTTATGTTTTTTAGTTGTTTTTAGTGTTACATTGCCCTTTCTTTGAGAGCTAAACATCAGTTCTAACCCTTTTGAATGCTAGTAAAGCAAACAAAATTGCTTACTCTATTCATATGAAGTATCATTCTCTTGCTATAATCCTACCTAAAGTATCCAATGCTTCTAACCAAGAGCACAAGAGCATGTCGTTTGCATCACGAATCATAACAAAAAATCTTCATGGATACCTCAAATCATGGAAAACAGTCCTATTTTGAAATGGAGCTTTTTTTTATGACTATTACACTTATAATACAGTGAGGTCAGGTGTGGTTCAAATTTTAGCATTCTTGACGTTAATACTGAAGATTCGATGTTCGAATGTTAGCAATGATTCTTTTTTACATGGGAGATCAAACATCTTGTTTACTTCGTTACTTCTAGAAGAGAGAATAAAAAAATATAACAATTAAAAGTTACCTGTTCCCAGTCTGTATTGTATCAGGTAACTTGTTCAAGGTCCATACCTAATAAACTTGGGTAGAACAAAATTTAAGAAGCCGAATGAAGAATAAATCCTACCCTACTTGTATGAAAATTAAAAGTCAAATAACGAAGACGCATACTTTTCAAACTAGAACACAATGGAAGAAGGAAGTCTATTTATGTAGGAGTTTGAAAGAAAGAAACACTTGAAAACTTTTAATATTCATTTTCAAACAGGTTAGGCTCATTCATTGTTACTTTAAATGTGCGTGGGTACTGAAGGTGTATTACTCAATTCTATTGTTAGTGCGCCAATTCAGTTTCATTCACCATCATCTGACCCTCATCAAGTTGACGAGAAAACTTGCATAAACAATCTTGAGCCCAAACTCCCGCTTATGTAATACCTAATGAATACTACATTAGAAATCTAAACTGAATGGTAGAATCAATAGACTGTTCATTCAAAAGAAAAAAAATCTTTTTTCTATTAACCTCTGACTCATAAACTTAGTGCATGATAAATCTCATTTATAAAAACTGATTTTCTTTATCACTTTATAAAAACTTATTTAAAAAGATTAAATATTCCCTTAACCCAATTTTTTAATGATTCAATAAAGTTTTCTAACTGTGAAATTAGAATCTGAAATATATATTTCTAAAAGTCAATATGTGTGTATATTCCCCGAATTATTATTATTTTTTTTTCTTTGTACAAACATGCGAATTTTTAGCCCTATGGCAAAGTGCTCACCCCTGGACTGCTAGCTCCGGAGTGTTATACCCACTCTAGTCTTGGTTAATTTACTGAGGAGGTGAATAAATTTGAGCACGTCAACCCTCGGACAGGACGCTAAGCCGACACTGTCCCGAGCCTGTAGGATGTCAGGTACACGTACAGAACCCTAATCTTATATACTTGAGTTGAGCAAAATTTAGGAATCCCAATGTAAAATGTTCATTGTGAGGTATCCCAAAGAGCCAATGTTTGGCCTATGTGTGTTCTCTTAACACATACACTTTGTATGTGTCAAATATAGTCTAGTCTAGTATAGTACTGTAGTCAAGTATACACAGAACAACAGTACTGTACAACAACAGTACAACTTAACCTAACCTAATATGAAAATATAGAATCCACACGTTAAATTCAAAATGTATAACGTTTATGATAGAAATCACGTTGTAGTGTCATTGAAGCAAATTGTAAAAGAATATTTTCATAACCATGTTAAAATAAACTGGGTTGTGCTTACCGTACGTGTAAAGAACACGTGAGACGTGTGTACGTGAGTAAACGTGTGTACTTACTCAGACAGATTTGTTGTGGAGATCAGAAATGAACCGAAGTCCATAGCGGCATCATGATGATGACATACTTCATTCCATCTGAACAGGAAATGTAAGTTAAATTCAAATCTGTCATTTTCTGTTATTGTGGAATCTTTTTTTTTATTTTATATTTCACATTCTTGACCCCTACGGCTTTATGAAATCAAATCTTAAGATTAGAGCTTGCAATTTTTTTTGTAGATAAAGTATTTGGGGGGCCAGGTTAGCTCAGTGGTTAACGTACTCGCCTCTGAACGGATAGGATGGGGGTTCGATCCCCAGCTGGCTCTCGATTTATTCTGGGAGGTGAATAAATCTGAGCACGTTGTCCCTCGGAGAAGGACGTTAAACCGTCGATCCCGAGCCTGTACGACGTCAGGTACTCGTTAAAGATCCCTACTCTAAATACACTTGAGTTAGACAAAATTTAGTACTCCCACTGTAGAATCAATCTTCATTGTGCGGTATTCCAAAGGGCCAATGCTCGGCCTGCGTGTGTTCCCTTGTGGGACTACCACTGCAACCTAACCTAACCTAACCTAGATAAAGTATTTACTATGTGCCCTGTTCCTATTTTTCATTCTTTTTGTGTATTACAGTGTATTTTTAATTAAAGAAATAAAAAACCTAGAACAAAGAATGTAATACTGAAGTGATTAGATTTCTTAACAAAGTCAATTTATGTGTGTAAATAAATGTTGCTTTCATTGATTAAACTCGGGGTTTTCAGTATTTTGTTCGGTATAACTAAGACATACAGTGTGGGCTTGTCCAAATCGACTTGACCTCCGATCAACTTAATCCGTGACAGCGTTCATAAGCTTCACTTCTTTAATGCTACTTTTTCTTCAATGATGACTCTTCACCCTATCGACTTCAATTACAACCTCATTTAGCTCTGAATGAAACTTTCCTGATGCAGTTTTGTTGACAGAGATGTACCTTTGCTTATTTATCATTTCGATGAAATTATCGGATTAACCATATTCTACAGTGACATATTGAATTTATTATTCACTTAAAATTAAATAATAATATAAACATCTTAAATAATCTTTTTTTTTTTTCCTTGATACTTCGACTACAAATTCTATATATTTAGAAGTAATTTTGATTTAGGGTTACTCCTTTAGCTTTTTTTGATTAGGTGACGTGAATCGGGTGGACACCCATTGGTGGCACTCCGTAACTATGTTTAAGCTTTGACTTAAAGTCAAAAGACAGAAAGTCACGTGGCCATTGTCGTTTTAGTCGTCTTTGGGGGTTTGTGGGGATTACTAGTTGGGAAAGATTTTGAGCAAGTGGGTTTGGATGAGTTGAGAGTTTACTGTGGAATTTTTTATAGCGGTCTTTTGCATAGTCGAGAACAAAGGGGACTTTAAGATCTCGGTGAATGAAACATCTTAAATAATCTTAAGATCTTAAACATGTAAATTATCTGAAATAGTTTGGTCACCTAAAACACTAAAAACTTCTATTTCAGTGTTTTATGTTTTATAGCCATGAATTAAAAACTCATGGCTATAAACACCTGCAGTCACTGAAAGGTTACTATCACCATGTAAGCACAATAGCTAGTTGTCTTATAGTTGGGAAAGTAAGAACATAAAAAACTTGTTTTCCAACGCCTACACGTATAAGGCTTTCACCTTTTAGTGCTATTCTATGGGAGAAAATTGTGGCTCATTTATTATTTGGCACCCATTTTAGTAATGGTCGTGCTACATTACCTGTTGATTCTACATTGGGAGTCCTAAATTCTGTTTAACTCAATTGTATTTAGAGTAGGGATCTTTAACGAGCACCTTACATCGTACAGGTTAGGACCGATGGTTTAACGTCCTCTCTGAGAGAAGAAGTTTCATATTTATTCACGTCCAGTGTGAATAAATCGAGGGTCAGGTGGGGATCTAACCCCGGTCCTACCTGTTCAGAGGCCCTCGCCTCTGTTGAACCAATGAGCTAACCAGTTTAAAATACTTCAGAGTTAAAAGTTAAAAAACTGTTCTAGAATAGTAAGAAATAAAATGTTAAAGTACTCTGATTGTGGTGATCGGATATTAAACAAAAAAAAGTAAACTTTAGATTAGAAATATTAATTTTCATTTAAAGTGTTTAAACAAACAGAGGGAGAGAGAGCACAGGAGAGAAGAGAGAGATGAGAGGGAAGAAGATGGAGAGGAAGGAGTGAGAGGGAGAGAGAGAAAGAGAGAGTTAATCAGCGAATACCATTTGTTTTGTAAAAAATAACGTCGCAAAGTAATCTTCTACTAGCATTCTATTAAAACATCAAGAATGCATTTTTGTGGAAAAAAAACAAGAATTAGTGCTTTAATGGGCCGTACTCTATTAAGTAAGCTACTAATAAACGAAATAGATATCATTATCTAGGTATTACTGAGATCCATGTGAATAACTTTCAAATCTTGTCTTCGCCTACATCTTTAGAATTTATAAGGAATTAAATATATAAAAAATTGACAGCTGATTGTAAGGATTAAAATATTTTAAAAAGAATTTGCAGCTCTACATTGGAGAAAATGTAAAAACATAGAGTCGATTATAAATTTTATCCTCCAAGCATTTAAAAAAATGTTCACCATGACGTCATCAAATCCCTCGAAATAACTGTAAAAGTATAAATTAACGTTTGTCATTTGTTATTCCTCTGTAAGTAATGCAAGCCTTGTTAAAGATCATTGTTTTTCTACATCTGATAATGTGTCATTTATTTTAACTTTTGTCCATTGCATTGATATAACTAAATTAGAAATCTTTTAATCATAACGTTATGGATAACCTTTTATTTGAAGCAGCCCAGATACTGAACAATACAAAGCTTATGAAACAGTACTACCACGCTTTCAGACACACTATTTGGAGATGAACAAACCTTGTTAGGTTTCGAGTATTTTTGTACTATCCTCAAGCTGTCTCAGGAGTGTGTTCGAAAAATGAAACAAGAAGAACTTAAAAGCTGGTCAGAAAAGCTCATTCCAACTGAACTTGCATTTGTGAGAGAATATATGTTCAAAGGAGCGATTTAAACATATATGTACAATACCCAGAATTTGTCTTCTTAGCTACTACTTATGTAAACTGTCATTTAGCGTATATGAATTAACATTATACGAAGAATACAGGAAGATACGAATATACGAAGAAGGTACGAGGAATACGTCTGTGTATGAGAGACGAAAATCTTTGATCACATTCTATCTAAATGCTCTGGTAATCGCTTTCAAAGAAATTAAACTTTTTTACAAAGCATACCTAAAAGCATGCTAAGTGAGGGATAGTTCTCTTGTGAAAATTATGTTTCTTAATGAACTTAATGAATTTACAAAGTACAATGGTATTCACAATAAGACAGGTATAAGACAGAAATTCTGGCCTCAGTTTAATTATAGTCATAACATGCCATATTGAAAAAGATTTCATATTTCTTAAAACTGAGTGAACGATTATTGCCATTTGTAAACAAATGGCACATCATTGATTAGATATTAGTGATATTAGCCTACACTGTAGTCACATTAAAATAAAATGAAAAATCAATTGGTTATCAATGAGTTTGATGCTATTTCTATATAGAGTTTCTATATATGTAAAATATATTTCTATATATTTTCTATATGAGTTTGAGTTTGATTCTACTCGTATAGTAAACTGAGTGTAGTCGACTCCAATTTTTTTTATCTAAGGTTAATTACTATAATATATCTTTTAGTATGTTAAATGAATTGTCCTGTCATGGTTAAAAAAAATGTTTCTTTTACTTTATTCATACATGTATATTCATACATAAAATGAAGTGCTTTGTAAGGTCTATTTAGTTAGATATGACGTCTATGATCTAAATATAATTCTAATATTTCCTCCTATATAATATATTAAATGAATTTAATCATCTTAATAATTTTATATATTAATTTAAGTTCAAACTAGAGGGCTAGGTATCTCAGTGATTACGTACTCACCTCTGGGCTGGGGTTTGATCTATTCACTGGCCTTCGATTTATTCACGTGGAAGGTGAATAACTCTGAGTACTTCGTCCCTCAGAGAGAACTTTAAACCTGTTTTGATATTATTTCGCTCTCTCAGCTTATCCAGCCATATCGCGGATAATAACAACAAAAAAGACTGATGCCTTTTTTACGTGAAAGCTCTTTCACCGCATCTCGGGAGCTACAAGCTCTGCCGAGGATAGATACAAACAAAACCTCTGAGATAGGCCCGAGGTGGGCCACGCGGAGGCGAGCTTCCACGACCAAGGCGAGAACTCGTTCTTGAGCCTGTATGCTGTCAGATACAAGTTAAAGATCCCTACTAGAAATTCACTTGAGTTAGGCAAAATTTAGGATTCCCAATGCAGAATCTGTAGAATCACCGATCAAACAAAAAGCCGGTAAATGACTTTATCACCCGCTAGAGGGATAGGTTTAAACAATAAAAAAAAATTCAAAAGTAGATGGAGTACTCTTGTAGAGCATGTTGCAAATAAAGTTGATTAAACAAACAACACAGATATATTAAACTCACTATATATGACTTGATAAACAGTTGTTTATATTCACTCTACTATTATACTCAAACATCATTTTGAACACTTCAAATAATAAAAGAAGAAAACTGATGCAATCAAGAGCAGATAGGGCATATCACTAGTGTTAAGTTTTATTTATCCAACAAATTTAACTTCTAATACTTAACTTTCTCTTATCTTTTCCTTTTTTCATGGTATTTTTTTCATGTGAAAAAAAATTTCAACTGGTAAATCTACTACGGATGTCGAATTATAAAATCTAGACTCACATATGACTAAAGGTTAAAAGAAACGAACTTGTGCATCTGTGGTACGTATACATAAGAGATGAATGTAGGAGACAAATTTAAAAGGGCCATGGCTGCTATGACGCAAGCAGAAGGGCGTTGCAATTTATAATAATTGTTGGTAGGCGGGGACAGTGACGTCGAGGCGGGTGACGTCAGCGGAGGTATGACGTCAGAGGCGTGTATCGACGCGTGAGATAAGAGAGCCGCCTAATCAGAGCGAAACAGGGTCAGCCACCATCGACCTGTCTCCCACTAAGTTCCATTGTAATTTAACACCAACAAGTCCCATTTATTCTAATCATCTCAAAATATATACCAATTAACTGATATGTTTGAGAAATCCCGAAATAAACTCTCATCCGGGTAGGATGAAGCATTCACGTAGGCTGTGGGCTGCTGACGTGCGTTTACACTCAAACATCAGCTTTTATCTCCCCAAATGATATTCCAAAAGACCAGCTAAAACCAATCTGAAATCACTATTTCAGTAACGGTTACATATATGGGATGGTGTTTAGTTAATCTGGGACATAGTCCAATAAACGGCTTCTGTATAGGGGTACTACCTTGAAGGAAAAAAAAGTGATAACAGATATTTTCGATCATTTATTGGCTTGTTACGATTTATGCCTATTAGGATATTATGACTTAACAATAGAAAAAACGGTATTGCGCAACAAGATGGGTAGGGAGGCTTTTTAAAGTAATTAAATTTCGGAAATAGAAAAGAAAATAAGCATCCGGATTTTTCTACCATAATATAATTTAATACATTAAGGTTTCATCGCCGGACTGTGTTTCAGTTTCGATAATCAGTATGTGAAGTACATACCATATTTGCTTGACGCATGCATAGGTCAATAATAATGCATTCAATTATTGCTGGGATCACAAAAAAAAAGATGCTTTCACATCTAATCCTACAAATTGAGTCGAAATATTTGTCTGACATTTATCTTTTATGTCTATTTATTTCAATGGCCACTCACATATACTTTTAAAATTTCATATATGCCAACTTTTGAACTGGCTTGTACTGCACAGGAAGTAAAGTTCATAAACACTGATTCAATATGTCGGAATATAAAAATAATAAGCCGGACACACTTAAATATCGAAATTTCGGTGATCTAAAATATTGTTGCAGTATTCGTATTCAAATGTACTACAAGAAAATTTTTTTTACTATTAATGATTTTTGCATAAAATCTAACTGAATTAGTCAGGTGTAGAAAGATAACCCCTTAATATTTCATTGTCGAAATTAATTTCTGAATCATAAACTTCTTGGACTGTTTCCATACCATTTTGGAATTTACATATGCATTATTTGTTCTGTTACACCGAATTAACAAACGGATTATTTAGCAATTATTGAAATGTTTAGTTTTTTTTTAGTATTTTTTTTGTACTCACATACATCATAAAAATTGACAGGTTTTGAATTTTTGACTTGACATTCTATTCGTGATAACAGCTGCGTGTATGGAATCACGCCCAACAACTACGGTTGCAATAAGTATCCCGGTTTTAAATGCAAGAAGAATTCATGAGTAATAACTCCTAAAGAAAGACAAAGTGGAGCGAGATTTAATAGTAACCATAACAGAAATTGGGATGACTAAAAAAAGAATTGACGAATATTTCCTGGCCTTTCCCTACAAGGTTATTTTATTATGAGAGTAACACTTTGTAAAACAGAACAAGGACATTATACCGAAATAGGGTATACCATCGCACTCAATTTACAACAAAGGTAAATTGAAACATTTTCCCTAACATCTGGTCGATAGCAGAATGCTGAAACAATTAAAATATGATTACTCTTTATTTCTCAAACATCTCCATAAAGATCTTGACTGTAGTTTGACAGAAAATTTAAATTCTATTTACTTTAGAATTCAGATCAAAGGATATAAATGCTTTTCTTTTAACAATTATAGTCTTAAATTAATTAATAATAATCTTTTTCCTCATACAGATTTATATGCTGTAGATGAGATTTGACTTTAGTTTAAAAGCATCTTTATTTAAAAAGTTTCAATGGCTGTATTTGTATTTGCTGTTTGATTGGTTGGTTTTGTTTCCTTATTGCAGGAGAGAGTTTATTGTCTGACTACCTTTTTCGGGTTTGTTTCGAAATCTCATATCATACTACATTACACTCGATGAACAATGTTATATTACACCCAATGTTATTTGATAAATGTGGATTCAAAATATTGCACTCATTTTATAAATCTACCAAGGTTTATTTTTCTAAAATATTTTTTTATTTCCATGTTTACATTCTAAGGTAGGAGTTAGTTCATTTGTTATTTTAGTTATCGGATTTAATAGTAGTTTATAAAATTATTCTTTTCCTAAATTCTTGTAGAATTCTTGTACATTCTCGATTAGTAATCGTCAAACATACGGATTTTAAAATGTTGACGGATTTATATACATTTTGAGCCTGTTTCACGCATCACCTATTTTTGATTTTTTTTAGGATCATATCTGCTTGATGAGTTTGCAAGAATGGTCATTTATCCAAAAAAATTTAAGCCACCATTAAATTTTGGTCGTTTAATGTATGCTACAGGTCCACACCATTTGACACATCTTAATGAACTATGGCAAATTATCGTTCTTATATTTATCTGACCCTAATAATATTGTTTTTGGGCAGTACCGAAACATGTATTGGAAATTATCGTACCTTATTAAATTATTGTAGGGCAAAAAAGCTAATGAAATAGTCTCCACATATAGAAATTTCTATATTTCATTAGCTTTTTATCCTACAATGATTAAATACCACATAATAACTGATTGCACTACCTTAGAATGATTAAATTATATTTTTCTCCAGTTTTCTGGTCATTCTGGAAGCTTGAATTTGGTATTAGTATTTAGTATTAGCATTGCATGAGTATAGCATAAACAAATGAATTGTTATTTAATTATGTTAGAAGGGATATTCAGATAATACTGATGATGATCAAAATTTCTCTAATGATGTAACGAAAACCAAACTCACACAGGATGGTGGAAAGCTATAATGTAAACCCCATGTCATACACCGACAATGACATCTTAATAGTTCCGATAACTTATAACATGGGTCATCCGGTCAGTCTGGACTGATGACGTATTACAAATTACTAAGAACAGTCATACAGGAGGCTGCCAATCAACCATCAACTCTTGCCACTCCTCAACTGAGACTTCTTAAACGTTCTAATAATTAATGACAGGAATTAGAATATGCAGTCAGGACTGGTGATGTATCTTAACTAACTAAGAGGATAACAAAGAATAGTCCCGTATTGCTTGGTAATGGACTAGCATGCGTGCCTGGTTCCGCCCTCTTCAAATATTTTTCACAACTCCGAAAGCTGTCTGGAGAATCTTAAGCAAATAGATTCAATCAAGGATATCTCAAAGCACTAAGAGAATAACGACTAGTAGTTATGCATGTAATGAGAGTGATCCATTATAATCTGCTTCATACGATTCCCACAAACAACATATTTAGAGATATAACTGAAGCGATATAACAAACCGGACCAAAGTTGTAGATCAACTAAGAGTTTCGAACATAAACTCTCAAACATATACCTTGTACCAGTGTTTACATAGAGTATCCAAATACTTTGAAAAACTGATCAGACGAGTCTGGTGTAGTTAAGCTAGACTGAATAACATTTTCAACTCACTAACAGAGTAGTGAGAGGTAGTTTCATAGGGGATAATAGTGAAGTATCATTCTCATGCCAGTCTCTGCCAAGCACTCTCTCATAGTTGCGATAACTGATCACACATGTCTGATATAGTTCGTCAGACAGGACTGAAAATGTTTCTCCACTCACTCAAAAGGGATTAGGAAGCAGATATATATGGCCGTGATAAAGAACTACCATGCTTCGTGCCAGCCTCCGCCAAATACATCCTTGCAATTCCGATAACTGATTTCACTAATCTGAAGCAGTCTGACTAGAGAGGAGATAAAGCTTATCTCTGTGCGAGGAAAGCGAGGACTAGTTATACGAGTACGAGGGCATGGCAATGATCCGGGCTGCCTCGTGGCATTCCTCGCCAAGGACTTCTTAATAGTTCTGATAACTGATCACACGTGGCTTGACTTCCATGACAGCCATTTGTTATTCAGTAATAAAAAGTGAAATGGCGCCAGTGCTTAACAATTGCTTTAACGAATAACACAATATATTTAACAAGGCTCCCGGACAAACATTTTTTCTGTTCATTTATTTCAGAGTAACTAAAGCATATCAAAGTATATATTTCACTCTTCCATGTTGGTCAAATCTATCTTCAAACTTTTCACGATATTATCAAAAAGCAAGTTTTACACCACCTGCTGTTTTTAATATTTAATTTATTTAAAAGTCGTGAGGTCAGGTTACTCGAAAACATGTTACTTTATTTTAATTCAAAAAAGTTGAATTTGCCTTTACTGTAAGTAAATCCAATAAAAACTATTAATTCAATTACTTTATTAACTTTAGTAAACACTCATGTTAGAAAGAATACAAATATCGTATACCAACGAATGTTTTATGTAAATCATCAGTAAATACAGTAAATAACGAAGTACATACTTCATTTCAGTAAATTGTTCTAGTCATTTTCATTTATCACAACATCGGTTGTAACCTGAAGGAAACACTCCATGTTTGAAGCACGTTTAGGTATCACATTTATTTGTGGAAACATTATAATTTTTCCAAACACAATTACTCATTTATGATTCAATATTATCTTTGCATTGTTTTAAAAAAAAAGTGCTAGTGACATTTTCATCGTAACTGGTTTAATAATTGGTTATTTTTAGTGTCATATTAAAGTTAATTAATTATAATTAATCTAATTAATTGTTCATTATTAGATTTATATAAAATAAAGTTGAATGTAGACTAATTCAGATGTTTTGAATTTAAACAGGAAAAAACATGTTATTTGAAGTAGTCTTCTCCTCTTAACATTGATCATACACGTGCTCAATCTTATTTCTTCAATTAGGTTTATAGAGGGCTTCAGTAATCCATTGTCATTTCAACAGACTTATATAAACATTACTACTTGTATCTACTGAGATTTATCTAGTTGTCTAACCTCAACTATACTTGACATATAGTTCAACGAAACATGTATTACTGAGAGACTGCGCTAGAGTTCACTATATATATATATATACAAAACTAAAATTTATCGGGACTCGGTCAGTTCTTCAGGTTCAAATTAAACTCTCATTGCCAACGTTTCGGTTTTTATTTAAAACCTTTTTCATAGGCAGAAGTATAAATTTTGAAACAGAAAAACTAAGTACTACTTTACAAATTATTTTACAAAGAAAATGAGTCAGTTCTTCAGGTTCAAATTAAACTCTCATTGCCAACGTTTCGGTTTTTTTTCTGTAGTTTTTCTGTTTCAAAATTTATACTTCTGCCTATGAAAAAGGTTTTAAATAAAAACCGAAACGTTGGCAATGAGAGTTTAATTTGAACCTGAAGAACTGACCGAGTCCCGATAAATTTTAGTTTTGTTTCCATTTCACGGTCGATACTTTTATCAATATTTATATATATATTATATATATATATATATATATATATATATATATATATATATATAAAAGCAAATTAATGATCCAGCCAGACTACAGAAATATGAAGCCATAAATCATGAAACATAACGAATTAATTAATAGTCAACACACCGGGGTCTCACGCACACTGCAGCTACTAGGTGACAAACCACCATCTACTCTCCAAACCAACAGCCAGTCACCGTCCAGTAATCAGACCAGCAGCACCTAAGATATGTATATGAGACAAAATGCCGTAGGGGAAAAATCAAAATGAAGAAAAATAAGCTCTGAGGTCTTCGAAACTATCTCGTCAGAGAGCTACTGCAAATAAATATATATATATATAACAAGATTCCAATAAACAATAATTTATTGTGTGATAACAATCAATGATCAAACCACAATATGAAATGGGGAAAAAAGACTAAGATTTTTCAACCGAACAAGCAGTCTTCGTCAGAGACAAAAACCCAACTGAAACACTAGATGCGAACGTCTGGTGTTTCAGTCGGGTTTTTGACTCTGACGAAGGCTGCTTGTTACGGTTGAAAGATCTTAGTCATTTTTCTCCATTTCATATTGTGATTTCATCTTATATTTTTATATATATCAACTATATTGACACAAACAGCACTCAGAAATGAAACAGAAACTCACTACTATATTTCGATGTCCTCGTCATCAGGAAGATAGAAACGAGTCGCTCCGCAGGCAGACAACGACTTAGACTTTTATATATATATACAAAACATGTATAAAAGAAGGATTGCTCCCCAAATTTACAAATATTCGTATATATGTTCGTATATATACACTATATTCTGGAAAAATAGAAAGTCGATGCAAATGTCGATACAAAATGGACGTTCTCAAAATGAAACTAAACTTATACACATACAGTCTGAAATTTTTGGTTTAACTGTCAGGTTTAAGAGAAGATGGAAGAAACAGCGCTTCAGCAAAATGAAGGTAGACATCAGTGTAGCCGCATATGCGAACCGATCAAAAAAAAAAAGCAGATAGGTGTAACAGGTATTAATTAAAATAAGAGACGAAAAAAGGGAAGAGATAAGAGTAAATAAACATAGAATAAAATGAATGGTAGAAACATATTTGTAGTTCTACCCTATAAGACTGTGTTTTTATAAGACTAAAATATGTGTTATATAGAAACAGAAAAGAACACCTGCTACAGAAGACACTCACTATCCATTCCTCTCCTGTTGTTTTAAATCACAGGAGAAAAGTTTTGGAAATCTCAGTGCATCTAACTTATATGCAGCTCATATTGACAGTATCTAGTTTCGCAACTAGGCAAACATTTAAATATCAGATCCTCTCATATCACAGAACGTCGTTCACATCACCTTTTAATCAAATTGATAGTTTAATTTGGTTTTTGGGGACAAAAGAAATTTTATACGAAAGAAAAATGTGTCACCAGTTACAAAATGGTTTAAATATATTTATGTCAAAGTGGTCATGCTGTTTGTACTTTTGGAAACGTTTAAACATGTTTGGTACCAAAGGAGAGCGCAACTACCGTAATTTTCGGACTATAAGTCGCAGATTTTTTCATACTTTTGCCGGGGTGTACTTATGTGTGAAATTATTAACCCATTATTACCAGTATACCATTTCACCGGTATTACATGTTATTTTCACATTAACTGTTATTTATACTGTAGTTATTGGAATAACTCTTAATATGTTATTTTAACATACTAGGCACATTCTCAGTTGTGTCATGTAACGTTAACATACCGTTCAACCTGTTGTTGCTTCTATTTTATATTTATTTTAAATTGTTCGCCATTTAAATTTTAAATTACATATCTGTTCTTGATGTTGGATTTTATGAAATAGATTTCCTCAAAAATGCGACTTATACTCACGTGCGACTTATATATAGCTTTTCCTTCTTCATTATGCATTTTTCGGCTGGTACCACTTGCACTCCGGAGCGAATTACAGTCCAAAAATACGTATCAATAAAATTTAGTTGTTGCAAACAATTTCTTGTGAAACTACTTTTGAAACTTTAGAAAATTAAAAATATCTTTTTTTATCAACTTTTCTTTATATTTGTTCAAAATAATAAAATATCTCCCTCTCCATACTGAAACCTGCACATTTGTATGACCTCACTGAATTGTCTATCCTACTTCTTCCCATATTATAGTTCATGAAAAGCTTCCATAGATCTCCGAAAACTATTAATGAATTTCACCATATTATATTCGAGGATCGAAATATTTAAATGATTTCTACTTAAAAAAGGAGTTTTATTTTATTGAATGTTTCTTGAAAAGATTATTGGTTTGATTTAACAAAAAAAAAAAAAAAAAATTGTTTATCTTTCAGCATATCAACAAATATATGATTGATATATCAAAAATCTTTTAGCTATTTTTTTTATTTCAATGAAAAACATGAAGTAGAGTTTGTATTATTTTGGATGTTATCAAACTTATTTACAACAAACAAAAAGGTTGATTATTACAAATGATTAATTAACCCATTACCGATGGTGGCTAATTGGTAAAATGCCCAGAAGGTATAAATCGCTGGGTATAACAATATTTACACTAGGGAGTCAATTTGTGTTTAAAATATACATTTGATCCATCAAATGGTGTAGCCTGTAGAATATACACTAACATTGGAATCCCCCCTACACACACACTCTCATACACACACATACTAAACATCATCGAAGAAATGTCAAAATGGTTTTGGTACATTTAAGACCTGTTAATCTTAAGAATTTTTTTGTGAACGGCATACTTGATTTATATATAGTAAAATAATTTAAAATGTTCAACTTTTGAACACAACTTAATACAATTCTGCAGTAATTGTCAAACTGCTTCTTAATTTTTTGAGGATTGTTGCTTTCCAGAAGCATATGTAAAAACTGCAGAAAGTGGAGTATCCCCTAGAGAAACAGAAGTTAACATAGTACTGACTCTTTTATTAACATTAAAAAAATCATTAGATAGAGCATATTTAACATACAATAGTAAGTAAAAGGAATCTAAATAGCACTCAGTTTTTGATCTAAGTAACACATTTAAATGTAACATCAGAGAGAAGAGAAGTAAGAGTAAGTGAAGCCCTAGGGGTAGTAATGGAGTGATTAAGCGCCACTAATAGCCTCTAAACTCAACTCCGACTTTTGGCTTTCACAAGACTACTCTGTTAACCTGCTATATGCAGGGACAAACGAAATAGGAGGAGAAGGTGATCAGGATAGGAAAAAATACCACCGACAGAGCTTCAAAGATTTTCTCCTGTAAGGAGAAGGAAGTCCAGAGACCGTCCCGAGAAAGGAAAAGGAAGTTACTTTGTCCCGAAACGTAGGGAACCTGGATGGACATTATCAATGATGGTTTGTCCAGATTCTCCAAAAAAAGAGGAAGAAACACCTTTGCACCTGCTGACTGACTGACAGTAAAGCAACTTTGCTGCACAGAAGTAGGTGCTTCGGGACACTGAACAAAACTATAAAAAAACTTTTATCGCTGGCTCGAGCAAAAGTGCTGAGCTTCTTGGAGGCGTTGAAGCTAACTGCTGGCATATACTATACATAAAACTTCTGTACTTTAGTACAGAAGGGGGGAAGTACAATGTTGTTTTTTTAAGACGCAGTGCTATAGTCACTCTCAAAAATAGTAATAATAATAAAGCCAAGCCCTAGCGACATAGCGTTCACGCTATCCAGCTCTCGTTAAATATCCCTTCTTTAAAATAAACTCGACTAGGACAACAGATAAAAGTTATAATAATCAAGTCGAGTGTGTGACATCACCATGGCTTTGCTTGTTATGAGGTCTTAGGATACTCAATTATTTGTTTGTATCTAGGGGTTGTAACCACCCAAGTTAATATATATATATATATATATATATATATACTGTCTTTATTGGAGGCACTATATTTTGCCGAATTAGAAGTTGTAAGTTATCATCTTATCTTATTTTGAAAATATTTAAGGAAAATTTATCTTGAAAATAAAAAAAATGTGTAAAATTTTTGGTATATCACTGAAGAAAATAGGACTGGGAAAGGCCAATTGGGAATACCAAAAGTCTTAATACGTGTTTCTGTCAGTTTTGGAAACACCCGTACCTCCCTCCCCCACCTTAACAAATAACAACAGTGGTTAGTAAACACAGTATTTTGAACTGAACAAAATTTACTGAAAATGTATATAACATATTCTAAATGATAAAACTTTTAAATGAAACAACTTTGAAACCACAAGATAAAGAGAGGTCATTGGTTTTTTTGTGTGGTTGACTCATTGATATGATTCCCATGTGTTTTGTTTGTCTGAGTACTATCTTGCATATTATGATCTCTAGAACATATTACTAATCATAATCAAAGCTCTTAACTCTAAAGTAACAACAACATAAAGTTGATAGTGCCACCTTAGTTTATTAATTAGTATAATTAAACCTTATCCTTCGTATGTATTATACCAGTTAGGGGACTGCTTTTTAAGAGAGAAAACTATACAAGTTTTTTACTAGTTTCTGTCAAGTTTTAATTTTATTTTCGTTCCTGACAAGTTATCAAAATTCTATAGTATAAAACAACATTGTTGTTGATAACTCATTAGCTGTGTTATACGGTACTTACTATACTTGGAAAATAAAAGGAATTAGTTCATTACATTTTGCATATTCAAAATGTGTTATTTTTTATAAAACTTTTCTTGCAGAAATTTTCCTTTATTCATCCAAAATATTATACTTTTTTTTTATTTATTTTCTCTTTCAATTATTTAATTGTTAAATATTCAATTGAAACCAATTTGATCTAAATATAATTCTTTCAACCAATTAATTTTTAAATTTCTGTTTATTATCGAATTGTCACATATACATAGAAGCCACTCTAAACATCCCTCATACTATTACTTAAATTATTTTAATAGCTTCTGAGGAGACACGTATATGTTTCTTTGCCGCTAGATTGCCTCCTAGACTCAAACGATATTAACGATATCGTTAATTTAAGCTTTTTTTTTAATTCGTTACTTTTATTTAAGTTGTTGTTAGTTTCTTACTCTATTAATTGATTCTTATTAAGGTTAAAATCATTTTTGTTTCATCTTTATTACTAATTTTATTATTATTATTTTTTATTTTTCCTCCCTGTGGGACTCTTAGCTTCCTGGAGACGATAATTGTACAAATATAGAAGTGAGGGATGTTGTGTCGATCTTCTTGTTATTTCCGTTACTATATAATCACTCAGACACAGCAACAAGCTAATATATTCATATTAATATATAATATCAGGGAGTCTCCTTTTAAATAATTGTTTGAAGGGGATTATAAAACAATCAATATGTGTTTAGCTATTAACATCATCATATTCCTGACTTACTGCAAGGTAATTCAATGGTGACCAGGCTTGTTGATTTCTTTGATAAAAACTGCTCATCCTAGAGTGGTGCAATTGAGTACAAGGAATAAAAATAAGAGTACCATGAATTGGCATGTGACTGTGTGAAGTCGGTGATAACACTCTCTTTACTTGGGGGTTGCAAACTAATGTCGATATGGTCAAATCAAACATGAAGTGAGATATACCTGGAATACTTGGGGAGGACAGGATCGCTTTCCTAGAATAGATTACTTTCCTCCCCTTATCTTTTTTCGAAACATATTCCAAGAAATTTGCATTACAGCAATATATAGATAAAATTATAAACTTTGGTTTAACTGAATTTATCTTTTTTAAGTAGTTGGTTTTTATTATTTTGCGTCTTTCAGCAGTTTTTTTTAAACATTTTAATATTTCTTTGGATGATAGTTTCAGGAAATTACTCGTAGATAATAAATTATTGAAAAAATATTTTTTAATTAATATTTTAATATTTTTTTAACATATGTATATAACTTAACAAATATTTATTTATTCGGACTATTAGATGCCATCGTGGTGCCGTTTTCGAAGGCATCTCTAAACAATTGAGTGAATAGTTTGTGAATGGCATAAGTGTATAAGAAGTGCAGACCAAGGATAAGCATATGGACAAGGAAAGAAGAAAGAAATGAAAAGGAAAAAGGCCGCTTTACTCTCGACTGTCAGAGTCAGGTTGTACAAACCACCTCACCCTGTCCAGGGGCCACCACAAGGAGGTGAGAGTAGTGTAGAGTCAGAGAGGCTATAAGAGACGCATCATGACTCCATAGACCCCCATCAGAGTAAGGCAGTACAAACCACCTCACCCTGTCCAGGGGCCACCACAAGGAGGTGAGAGTAGCGTAGAGTCAGAGAGGCTATAAGAGACGCATCATGACTCCATAGACCCCCATCAGAGTAAGGCAGTACAAACCACCTCACCCTGTCCAGGGGCCACCACAAGGAGGTGAGAGTAGCGTAGAGTCAGAGAGACTATAAGAGACGCATCATGACTCCATAGACCCCCATCAGAGTAAGGCAGTACAAACCACCTCACCCTGTCCAGGGGCCACCACAAGGAGGTGAGAGTAGCGTAGAGTCAGAGAGGCTATAAGAGACGCATCATGACTCCGTAGACCCCCGTCAGAGTAAGGCAGTACAAACCACCTCACCCTGTCCAGGGGCCACCACAAGGAGGTGAGAGTAGCGTAGAGTCAGAGAGGCTATAAGAGACGCATCATGACTCCATAGACCCCCATCAGAGTAAGGCAGTACAAACCACCTCACCCTGTCCAGGGGCCACCACAAGGAGGTGAGAGTAGCGTAGAGTCAGAGAGGCTATAAGAGACGCATCATGACTCCATAGACCCCCACAGTTATTAATACAATTAATAATCCTGCTTCAAAACTAAAGGCAATAATTCCTCATTTTTTCAACGAAAATCATTTGATTCATCCAAATGATTGTAAAGAGGTAAATGGAAGTGATTTCAGTTGCACCCAGGTTTTCCCTTCATATTATCCCTATTATTCTTTCCTTGCTGTATATACTCACATTTTAGTCTGTTTTGCAGATTTTTTTCTTTCTCGTCTCCGTTACTTTTTGATATATACGAGGATTCTCTGAATGGTCTTCCAGCTAAACAGGAAAATAACAACACTTGAGAAAAAAAAATGAAGAATGGTTTTCTCTTATGTTTTGAAAGATACCAAAATTCTCAGGCATTTTGGACATACAGTTGTAATTTGAGCTTCAGTGAGTTAGTAAGAGTGTTTTGTAAAAGTAGTAAGCATAGAGTATTGAACTGTCATTAAATATTAGTTTATGAAAGGTAGTACAGAGATAAATTGGAAGCTGTGCAAGAGAATTCAGCACTGTCATTACCAAACATCAATCATCCGACACAAATCATCTGGTATTTCAACAAGGCGATTTTCATCTCATTGTATTTCATCACCAGTACATTTCATCATCAAAACTTTTCATGACTTTTCCAATTACACTTATAATTTCATTCATTAAACTTTATCAAAATTATTTGTAACACAAAAGATTACAATATTTGATATTGAAATGCTTGTACCCACCCAGGAGTAAAAGAAATCAATGGAAACGACCAACATATAATTTTAAATGTAAAATATTTTAAGTATTAATATAGAAATAATGACATGTTAAGGTCTTAATATAATTAATTGTATGAAGAATTTGAACAACTCTCAAATATGTAAATATGCCTGATTGTTCATACTGACTGACAATTTTACACGAATACTATTAAACAATCAAGCACTTTTTAGTTGGTGATATAGCGACAAGATTCCCTCAATTAAATTTAATAGTCCAACAGTGATATTTTTATTTAACTAAGCCATCTAAAAATGTTGATAACTCTGGATAGTTTTAAACTCTGATAAAATATCAAATGATTCTTCCACTGAATCAAGAACCCGATCTAATACTGGGCAGCAAAGTATGAATGCTGTTAGTTCTGGAGAGGATTCGTGTTTAAATACACTCATTTCACGTCCATTGAAGACAGAAAAAAAAACAAGCTTTAATTCTTTTATTAGGATAACGAATGTTGTACTCGGTCATGGGTACACTATCAAGTTACCGTAATATGTTTAGTATCTGCTTCAGAAAATAGCAGCAGCTATTCTTCTATACGTTGCCGTGTTTTTGCTGTTTAAAGCTGCACATATTAAATTTGGACCACGTCCCTCCCAAAATAAAAATGAGTACTATGTAACTAAACAACAGTTGAGTTGTTTAGTTACATAGGTTCTATTTTAGTTATTTAGTTACATGTTGGTTCTATTAAGATTGCACCAACTTAAACCTTCCGTCTGCTAGCCAAATATCAGCTCAGACTGAAACCAGCCATATACCATTTCATGGCGGCCGAATGTTAAGAGTCTTTTTTTATTTGTGTTCTGGAAACAAACATCTTTAAATGTTTCAGGTACCTCAAAATCTTTAGAGTCTTGTGCATGTCTAAGAGTATTCTTTTCAACTCATTATAATGTACGTTCATGAATCATTTTCTTTGGTGATATTTTTATGGTTTGACTAGATATGTTTTGATATCCAATGACTGCTGATTGTGTTCCTCCTATTCTAGTTATCAGATTTTTCTTTCTGTTGCCTGTTTTGATTTTCACTTGGTCCCAGGCGTTTCGACCATGCCATGATAAATCTGACCTGTTGATGTTTTTTAATGTGGAGCCTTTTTGTCTCGTCACGCAAAGACTAACAGCATCTTCACAAACGAGGTAAAAGAGACCTCGTGAAGTGCCCAAGGTGGACCTCGCGGAAGTGGGCTTCCACGACCTACATCAAGAAGAGATATGAAAGTTCTTTTAGTCTTTATCAGACGGATGGTTGCATGGTGAAAGAGATCATCAAGCACGACAGCTTCAGAAGGAAGAGTAACAGATAAAAGAAAAAAGGTATCAGGAGAAGGAAGAGGTATTCAAACGCTAACCATATCAAGACCGGCCCCAGGCAAGCAACGTCCTCATAAACCTTGGACCTAATTTCCAAGAAAAGCCTCCAAATCGCACTGATGAGAGAGAAAATTCTTAAGAAAGGCATGCGCTATTCGAAAGAAGAAATCAGAAGCCTCAAACAAGCATTCGATGAAGGGCACTTTCCACCCGCACGCGCATAGCATCCCACAAACAGCTTAAGTAGCATTACAGTTATGTACCATATGGTATAAGGAAAAAAGACTCCAAATTGGAAATGGTATAAGATCTTTATCTTAATACCTGATTTCTACAAAAATCAACATAAAAAACAACAGTCCAAAGTAATTAACCCAAAAAAATAACAGATATGCACATTTGAAAAAAAAACCTCCGATTTCGAAGCATGGGCTGCCATGAGGTGAAGAGGAGATGAGCGAGTGTCTCTCTTACCTTGTCTTCGATTATTTTCTCATTAAGGCGAACTAAGTTCCGAAAAATCAGTTTCAGTAACTTATTTTTACTTTTATATGTATGGTTTGTGTGTGTTGGATACGGCAATTAAATGTCATTAATTTTTTTCGTTCAATTTGACTTTCAATGAAAGCAAACAAAGAAAAACGTTTCAATGAAATGTGATAATTGAAGATATATTTTAATGACCACTACCAAGAGTTATCATACATTATTTATTTAAAAATAACATAATAAATTAAATTAGATTTTTTTTAAAAATATGTAACAAACAGGATTATGTTTATGTTATGAAAATGGTTATGTTACATCAATTTGCCAAGTTGTAAATATGTTAGTACTGGTGTAAAATGATAAAGGTAAGATAAAGCACAGAAAATAAATTACAAGATTAATTTCACTTTTCTTTGACGTCAATTCAACAGTTAGGTAACGTGATAACAATAACAATATAACCAGTCGAAGTAGTTAGAAGTAAATAAAAAGTATAACAATCATGTATGGAAGGTGATAGTAACTTATCGCAATAGAAAGGCCAAAGCACTTAAATTTATCAAAGTTAAATATAATTAAGAATTAGTTAATTAGAGACAGTTTTAATACGAATACAATACAGGTTTCTTTTAATTCAGTGAATCCGCAAAGTTTACATTCCTATTACATAACAAGGCCGTCCACTCAACTGATAGCCATCAGTAGCCTATTTTGAGTTCATTTATATTCCATGAACTTATTTCAATAACCAGTCATCTTGTAAAAAACTGTACATTGTGACACAAAATTGTTTAAAATACTTACCTATGTTAGTCACACTCTGATTCCGAATATGGTGTTTAATATTGATTTAAATTGATCACTTAATTACCATTCTCTTTTGCTCTATGATTCAATGAAGATGTTTGCAACCTAAAGTAGCTAACTATTGCTCACCAACAAAGAAGGGTTATATATATTTTGTATTACTAGTAAAAAGGGCATGGATGAACATGAAACCATTTCATCTGTCATCTCGACTAGATTATAGTTACCTGAATTCAATCTTCTGTTACGAACATTGCAAAATATGACGTCGTCAGCATATCTATACCATTTAATATGTCTAGGCAAAATTGAGGTTAACATTTTAGTTAAAAAAATGCCATGTATAAATTACTCAGGAGGGAGATAAGAAGTTACCCATTCCAAGCCCAAATTATTGTTTATAAAAATTATTTTTAAACTGAAAATGCCAATAATAGCGTAATAGTAGAGTAGCGCCTTATTCTTGCATATAAACAATGAAAACCATTATATTGATTCGACAGGAGAAAAATTGATATTCTTAAAAACTATTATTGAATGATCTCTAATTAAATTTAATAGATCAAATATTATAAACATTAGTAACGGAATCTTCAAACTTCATACTTTCGTTACGACGGCAATAGCTTCTTCTAAGAGGGTTGACAGCTAGGAGGATAGTTTCTTACTCTTTTGTTTCCCCAAACATCCTTTTCTGGACATTTGTCCTTTCCTGCACTTTCACCCTTTTAAAATACCACTCCCTCCTCCCACTCTTCTCAAACCCTCACCAGATGTTTTCTGCATCTAGTGTTTCAGTTGGGTTTTTGACTCTGACGAAGACCGCTTGTTATGGTTGAAAGAACTTAGTCTCGTTTTCCCATTTCATATTGTGGTTTGATAATTGATATATATATATATAGTTCAATATAAACAAAGAAACATAGAGAAATCAGAAGAACACACTTACAGTCTCTAATTTTCGGTTTGAACCGTCTTCAGGAGAGATAAGAGAGGGAAACCAAGCGCACTGGATCAGAGACGGTTGGAGACCAACAGTGTTGCCGCATGCGCGCCCGTTCACAGAAAATAAGGTAGACAGGAATCAATTTATAATTAATTTATAATTTATAATTACATTAAATTAATGGAATATGAAAACAATAAATATATAAAAAAAAAAATTGAAAAAATAAGGGAAATTTCCCTTATTTTTTCAATTTTTTCTTTTTTATATATTTATTGTTTTCATATTCCATTAATTTAATGTAATTATAAATTATAAATTAATTATAAATTGATTCCTGTCTACCTTATTTTCTGTGAACGGGCGCGCATGCGGCAACACTGTTGGTCTCCAACCGTCTCTGATCCAGTGCGCTTGGTTTCCCTCTCTTATCTCTCCTGAAGACGGTTCAAACCGAAAATTAGAGACTGTAAGTGTGTTCTTCTGATTTCTCTATGTTTCTTTGTTTATATTGAACTATATTTGTCCGTTTTGGATCGTATTTCCAACGAAAAAAAGTATATATATATATATATATATTTATAGTAGGTGTGTTCACTAATCGGGGTTTGGTCAATTTTCCAGGATAAAAACAAAAACTCTCGTTGCCAACGATTCGGTTTTATTTAAAACCTTTTTCGTAGGCCCTTTTTTTAAATAAAACCGAAACGTTGGCAACGAGAGTTTGATTTTTTATCCTGGAAAATTGACCGAACCCCGATTAGAGAACACACCTATTCTATCTAACGGTCGATATATTATTGAATCTGTTATATATATATATATATATATATATATATATATATATATATATATATATATAACCAATTAGATGAAACGATTCTTCGAACTGAATAAACTAGAATTTTCAAAAGAACACACAGAAAAGAAATCACTGAACTCACTACTACATTTCGATGTCCTCGTCGTCAGGAATAGATGTGAATCGCTCCAAAGGCTGATAACGACTGGCTTGGCGTTCAAACTGAAGCACTCAAACAGTGCAGCCAACTTTCAGAGTAAAGGGAGACAAGGAAGAGAAAGAAATAAAAACGAAATAAAAATTAAATGAATGAAAACATTTAACTAAAATAAAATTAAAAGTTAATAACAACTTATAGAAAAAATCTGGAGTGGCCTACACTCTACTTTACTATAAGTAACTCAATGTCAAATTTCTTGAGTATATAAAACATAACGTATCATTTAAGCATAACATAAATATCTAAATGGGATATAATTATTAGCATTGCATTCGTGAGGTAGTACAGATAGTGATTGAAGGACATATCAATTTATAAGCTTATTTTTGTACATCACAAATAATTTTTTATTTGCAAATAATTTCATTAGTATAACTACAGCAGTAATATCATTTTTGAAAAACCAATGTGAACATTTCTTGAAACGAAATATTATCCTACAAGAGAACATGGCTATTGTTCAAATAGCCAGTAGATTTCTTACATCGTTTACTTAACATCCTTCTACATTGAATATTAATGTAAAATTTTCAAATTTGAAACAGTAAAATACCCTTTTTTTCTCTGAAAAACATCTTAAACAGCGAAGAAAATGTTGTTTTAAGGTGATTTGTTAATTAAAGATGTACGATAATTACAGTTATTAATCTCTAAACGAAAGATTATATTTTGAATTATCTTTTACATTTTTGGTTTTTAACAGAATTATTATACTGGGAATTTTATGGCTTCTTAGTATTTAATAAGATCATTTTCCTTCCCCTTTGTCAAATAACATATATACGATTTTTTTTTTAATGAGTGTTATCATTTACCTGCACAATAATATTCCTCTTACATCTCTTATAAGTAAATAATATACTTTCATTTTTCCATTAGAAACATCAATTTTATCTCAGTGGATTCGCTCAAAAAATTTCTAAGTCAATGTAAACAATGTAAAAAAATACAAAAAATTCGACAAGTATAGCAGGTGATCTCTAAGTCTAGGATAAACAAAGAGTTTTTATATCGTTATTGCTCTTTTCCGTAATTGAAACTTCATGATTTTTTTTTTATGAATTGTTAATTTGTCGTTCCATTTTTGGTCAAATTTTCATAATTTTTTAACGAGCCGTTTAGCGTCAAAAAAACATTTTCTGAAAACACAAATCGTACTCTAACGCCCCTTTAGCGAATGTAATTTTAGAAAAAAATATCTCAACTCATTGTCCATATAATGTTCTATTTATAGGCATAGTTTCATTCTTGTCCGTCAAACAGTATGGCTTGTATCGCTCTCACAATGTTTGAGATTGATTTATAAGTCAAAATTTGTACATTTTATTGAAAAAAAAATATTTACTGTTGATATAAAATTTTGAATATATTTTTCGTTTGTTCCATTTGTAACCTCAAAGATAATGTCAAAATCTCAAAACTCTAGGGTTAGTAGTTTAGGAGAAATAAATGTTTTAAAAAAAAACGGTTTTTGGCAAAAAAAGTGACTTTCCCATCATGCATAATTCTTCCCAAACAATAGGGATCTTCGTCTAAATGGGGCCCATTTTTGTGTAAATTATCAACTTGATCCATCAAAGATTCTGGACCGTAGCGTGGTAACAAGCAATGCTAACACACGCACCCACCCACGCACCCACCCACCCACCCACCCACCCACCCACACACACACACACAGACATCATCGTAAAAACTTCATAAAACGACTTCTGGGACCTCAAAACATGTAATTCCGTCAAAATCTCGAGATCGAATTTTTTCACGATCACTATACTTTACTTATAGTAAAGTAAAAATAATAAATAAATAAAATAAATTAAATTAAAAAATACATAAAGGTACAATCAACAATTGAAGTTAATCCCAGGAGCAGATCTAGCGCCCAGAAGACTAATTAGTGCTTAGTCCTTTTCCTATCTCTCCTGAAGACGGCAAAATAGCCGAAATGATAATAGTTAGTGTTAGTCTCTCTTTTTCCTTTACTATAAGTAAAGTATAGTGATCGTGAAAAAATTCGATCTCGAGATTTTGACGGAATTACATGTTTTGAGGTACCAGAAGTCGTTTTATGACGTTTTTACGATGATGTCGGTGTGTGTGTGGGTGGGTGGGTGGGTGAGTTGGTGGGTGGGTGGGTGCGTGGGTGGGTGCGGGGTGGTGTTAGCATTGCTTGTTACCACGCTACGGTCCAGAATCTTTGATGGATCAAGTTGATATTTTACACAAAAATGGGCCCCATTTAGACGAAGATCCCTATTGTTTGGGAAGAATTATGCATGACGGGAAAGTCCCTTTTTTTGCCAATAACCATTTTTTTTAAAACATTTATTTCTCCTAAACTGATAACCCTAGAGTTTTGAAATTTTGACATTATCTTTGGAGTTACAAATGCAACAAACAAAAAATATATTCAGAATTTTAAGACAACAGAAAATTTTTTTTTTTCAATAAAATGTAAAAATTTTGACTTATAATTCAATCTCAAACCTTGTGAGAGCGATACAAGCCATACTGTTTGACGGACAAGAATGAAACTATGCCTACAAATAGAACATTATATGGCGAATGAGTTGAGATATTTTTTTTGAAATTACTTTCGCTAAAGGGGCGTTACAGTACGATTTGTGTTTTCAGAAAATGATTTTTTGACGCTAAACGGCTCGTTAAAAAATAATGAAAATTTGACCAAAAATGGAACAAAACATTAGCAATTCATAAAAAAAAAATCATGAAGTTTCAATTACGGAAAAGAGCAATAACGGTATAAAAACTCTTTGTTTATTCTAGACTAAGAGATCACCTGCTATACTTGTCGATTTTTTTGTATTTTTTTACATTGTTTACTTTGACTTAGAAATTTTTTGTGCGAATCCACTGAGATAAAATTGATGTTTCTAATGGAAAAATGAAAATATATTATTGACTTATAAGAGATGTAAGAGGAATAATATTGTGCAGGTAAATGATAACACTCATTAAAAAAAAATTCGTATATATGTTATTTGACAAAGGGGAAGGAAAATGATCTAATTAAATACTAAGAAGCCATAAAATTCCCAGTATAATAATTCTTTTTAAAAAACCAAAAATGTAAAAGATACTCAAAATTGAAATCTTTCGTTTAGAGATTAATAACTGTAATTATCGTACATCTTTAATTAAGAAATCACCTTAAAACAACATTTTCTTCGCTGTTTAAGAAGTTTTTCAGAGAAAAAAAGGGTATTTTACTGTTTCAAATTTGAAAATTTTACATTAATATTCAATGTAGAAGGATGTCAAGTAAACGATGTAAGAAATCTACTGGCTATTTGAACAATAGCCATGTTCTCTTGTAGGATACTATTTCGTTTCAAGAAATGTTCACTTTGGTTTTTCAAAAATGTTATTACTGCTGTAGTTATACTAATGAAATTATTTGCAAATAATAAATTATTTGTGATGTACAAAAATAAGCTTATAAATTGATATGTCCTTCAATCACTATTTGTACTACCTCAGGAATGACAGGCTAATAATTATATCCGATTTAGATGTTTACGTTATGCTTAAATGAGACGTTATGTTTTGTATACTCAAGAAATTTGACATTAAGTTACTTATAGTAAAGTAGAGTGTAGGCCACTCCAGATTTTTTGTTTTCTAGTGATAACTTTTATTATTATTAAAGTGTTAAGGACACCGATTAAACAATAAGTCAGTATGTAAATATTATGACAAAAAGTTGCAATAGAATGATGAATTTGTCTAGTCGACTGAGAAAACACAATGAATATATAGAACATAATGAATATTGTTCTAATAAATCCCTTAATTCTTACAATCTAATTGCATTGTGGTTTGTAAAAGCGATAACTCTGATAATACTGTCATAATGATAGGTGAAGCCATTGACACGTATTCAACTACAAGAACAAATCATCATCAACATTACGTAATGAAGTAAATAAGATTGATGAAGAACTGAAGTACAATCTTTATAAATCTTTATTGAAGTGTTCAGTATGTGGATCTTAGTCAAACTTCAATATTGAAGTTATACAATAGCATTGAACCACGTATATACGTTTTACTAAAACCAACATAGATTTTATGGCTTATCATACCGTTCAACTTATGAACTTTCTAAATATGTAAGGCGCTATATCAGTTATATTTCAATAAAGAAGCATTAAATATAAACAGCTCATTAGAATTCAAGAATACTTATTCAGCAAATGAACTTTCATTATTATTTATAATAATAACATAATATGTTATTTGCTAGTATTTCATTTCATTTGCTAGTATTAGCAAATACTAGTAATGTACTATAATAGTAACTTATAATGT
Source organism: Hermatobates lingyangjiaoensis (assembly GCA_026182355.1). Classification (NCBI taxonomy): domain Eukaryota; kingdom Metazoa; phylum Arthropoda; class Insecta; order Hemiptera; family Hermatobatidae; genus Hermatobates; species Hermatobates lingyangjiaoensis. The sequence goes on along the minus strand of JAPFBL010000050.1, from coordinate 1,984,474 downwards.
AACTATGATTTCCCTCGAACTTTCAATCACATTTAGCTAACATACTTTCAAACAATAAAATAAGGTTATACCGAACACTGAAATATTCGTGAAGTTTTATATTTTGATACTGGATCTTATATGTGAGGAAATATATTTTATCATATGTATATATATATATATATATTCAGATTACCAATATTATTTCCAATATCACAGGTTCTTGACCATGTCTGCAATCACTGGCATAATCGAAATTATTACCCATGTTATAAATAAAAAATTGAATTCTGTACAATATTTATAGACTGAAATTAGCAGCCTATATAATATATGGATTAAATAAAATTGATTGATCTAATTCCTTACATAGTTTTCACTTTTGTTAAAACATTTATTTTATGCTTTCTACAATTCGTATATGGCGAAGTCATAGAAATCTACCGCCTTAATAATAATCAGTTTTTAACTGCTCCTTTGGCCACGTCATTTGTACAGTGTGTACAGTACAGTCACTGTGCAGTGAGTAGCCAATCTGTTCTAATCTAAAAGATCTGATCAGATTTTGGGTTTAAGTGGCAGAATGGGATCTGGTATTGTCATCCAGCAGAAAGGCCAGATGTCAGAAGGCCAAGTATATTTTCTACTGCACTCGAGGTTTAAGCAGGATAGCGTTGTGTTAGCACAGTACTCTTGTCTCTTGCTGCAACAAACTCGGCTAACAAGGCTCCATGTCATTTCAAAAGTTGGTTGCCAACCTTTGGTGTTGGGATTTGTCTGCTGGGCCTTGACTTTGGTGATATCGTGTGACGTTTTCTATTGACTGACGTTTAGACTCTGGGGTCATGTGAGTAACCCTCGATTCGTCACTGTGACAATGTTCTCAAAAAGTTGATCACCTTCCTCATGATACTGATTCAAAAATCAAGAACACAAGCCATTATTCTCATTTAGTATTCCCAGAAACGTTTTTCTGAAATCTGAAATCACATTCAGAAATTCTAAAGTTTAAATTATGAATCAACGGTCTTGATAAATGTTTTCGTGCACAGCATCAACCAATCTTCTGATTGTCCTGTTCGTGGTTCATCACGGACATTTCCTCGTCCGTCGTTGAAAGTTCTCACCTTTTCTTCTTCTTCAATAAAGTTCTTCTTTGCTATCACTTATCGCATTGAGAGATACTTCACTCAGTCAACGTATACGTACTTCAGTAAACGTATTTCACGTCGGTGTGTTTATCAAAATTGTTTAAAACATTTTAAATTGATACTGTAAGCAATAACAATGATTACAGTATAAAAGGGATACAAGGAGAAGGGATAAAAAATATTGTAACTAAAAACGAAAATTAATAAAATGTAATCGTACAATATAATAATAATATTTTTATTAATTACCAATATATTTTTCCATTCACTATTCAATAATGCATTACGTCACATCACTCAGATAAACGGATCAGAGTTTCTTCAAATCGATGGCCCTGACCATGGGTTACCCCTAGCAGTCACATTTGCAAATGTTGCATGACAATAAAACCTTAAATAATAGCTCTGTATAAACATTCTATTTATTGTAAGTATGCACATTGTTATTTTAGTCACCAGATGAATAAGTCATGTTCAAAGCCTAAAATATACATTCAAAATCCTTTCCCTACTTAAAATTTACAACTAAAACCGCTGATGAATATAAAATTAACTTTTCTGACGTAGTAACTTACCTAAGCGCAAGGAGTGAATAGCCTCAACAATATAAAAGATGCTACTCTCACATCCCTCATTGCCAGAACTGCATCATCCTGAAAAATATCCCATCCAATTCTATTTTAAACCAATCAAGCATTTATTGTCAAGGTTACTCGGAAACACTTGGATATCATTATAAAACGATACTTTCAACCTTGAGTAACAGAGAAAACGAAAACATAGTAGACACAACTCATAAACTCTATTACAAAATCAATTGAATATCTAGTTGATTAAGGTATATTAAAGAATATTGTAAAAAAAACGTAAAAAACGCAGTATACCTGAAGATAACGTAGTTTTAATAACAAACTACGATCAAAGCCCAGTCATAGCTGGTGTATAAATGTGTGCACATGTCATATCGGTTCAATAACTGCTGCAAGGTTCTCAAAAAACTCACATATCAGAATGAAATAACTTGTTTATCTAGGATTATCTTTATGCCATTCTGTTGATGCTCCGAAAACATAGATAACATGTCTATAAATGTAAAATGACGAAGGAAATGTAATTTTCCTTTTTGGTCAATGGAACCAAAATTATTAGTAATGAAAACGACCATTTTAGAACGAAATTTAATGAAGGAATAATTCAGAAAAAAATTCAGAAATAATTATTCAAATTGTCAATAAAAGTAGCAGTTAAAATTGTTTACAAATAGTTCCAGGCAGATTAGCCAGGTGGGAGAGAGGACAATCACCCTACCCTAATCTTCCAAACCATGCTGATGTTATATAGAAACAAATAATTTAACCTTCAACCACCAACTCTACCATCCTTTAATATAAATAGCAAGAATCTTCTGCGGATGTGGTGCGACTTATCACTTGAAACATGTCGATCGATAACATAGCCTCTACAAAGTTTCAATTAAGGGACGAGGAAAGACTTTCCAAAATTTAGAAAGTTGTTAAAGAAGTAAATCAGAGCTAAATATGACATAATATGTTTTTAACAGAAGAACTGCTAATATATATATATATATATATCATTGCAGTAGACACCAGCTTCTGCATTCACAACCTTATAGCTGTTTTGTTCCAGTCTCCTGTCTATCTTACGGTACTTAGAGGGTAAAATCCCAAATCAGTTGACCAAGAGACATTTAATGATAAAAGACACAGTTCATTGATAACAACACTACATTGGATAGAAGACACAGTTCATTGATAACAACACTATATTGGATAGAAGACACAGTTCATTGATAACAACACTATATTGGATAGAAGACACAGTTCATTGATAACAACACTATATTGGATTAGAAGCTGCTTTCTATTCAATGAAATATGTGTACGAGAAGATTTGCTGCCTATCTATATATATGTATATATATATAACTTTATTATTATCATTATTTATATATATTATTGTATATATTATATTATATTGAATTTCATTGTTTTTACTTTTTTTATTGTTATTTTATACTTAACTTCATTATTATTTCATATTATATTTTTTATTTTGTCTTATATATAAGTATTGGAGGGATTTCTATTTTTTCTCTCCTCCGTTGGGAGGCAGTACTGCGTTGTTCTACTTGTTTCTCTGGAGGCCAGTTGCGGTTTGCTTCTCAACGTCAGTAATTCGTACCCTTCTTTTTGATGACGAAGGATTGCAAAATATCGAAGTGAGTTTCTGTAGTGACTTTCTCTGTTTCTTTCCTATTTGTTAAAGTATATATAAGTAATTAAATAAACTAAATTTATGGAAAGAAAACACATATAAGAGACTACAAAAACTCACTCCTTTATTTTAGCTGCGTCGTTATCATGAGTCATTTCAAAGACAGAGAAGGATTGAAGTCTGCCTACATCAAGAGATACTAAATTATTGTAGACAACCAATGAGGAGAGGAGATAAGGAGAAATTAAATAAATAACAACAAAAATAAAAAATTAAACCATTTTAAAAACAAAATTCATTGTAACAATTAATAAAGCAACGAACTAAATAAATGAAAAATAAGTTATAGTCAATTGGTGAAATAACTGCAATTTAATAATTTATCATGATCACATAAATTTCCCACTGTTCTACTGTCTGATAGGTAGACTGCTCCATTTGTAATTCGGCACCTACTTTACCTATGAGCGTGCTACATTACAGAATTAATGGATTCTGTTAAAAATTATTCTTTTAAAAATTCATGTAAATAGACATGAATTCCTGGATAGCTTTTTTCTTATTAGTATGAATTATACTAATTAATATTTTAAACTTTAATTCTGATTTACTTGAAATTATGTGAAATACTCAACAAAACAAAAATGTTTAACAGCCATAACGGTATTTAAAATAAAAAAGGAAATTAGTTTAGTTATTTTTATTTCATTTCATGCAGCGAAGCTGAGTGAAGTGTTAGTATCAATCAAAATAACCACAAGGAAGAGGCCCATGCCACGGCTTTTCCAGGAACTGTTATCACAGACGGCTTCCACGAACTTGTCACAAATGGCTTTCCCTAATTTACACGCATGCTTACTCTCATCCTCTCTTACTTTTCTATAACTCTTCGTAAACTTCTTTGCAATTTATACGTAAATATTTTTACATTTCGAGATTTTTACCGATTTACACGTTTTAGGGCCTCCTAAATCTATTTTTGATGACAGCTGTGTGCAGGCGCATACAGAGCGGTATGCTCCAAATGTTTGTCACGCCTTTAGGTGTGACACCATACGTCACACCTTATGATGGATCTATTTGAAATTATACATAGCACTCGCCTCAATATGCTTTAGTTTTTATACAATATTTCTTAATGAGTAATTTACTTCATGCCCATCATGTGTTGTTAGACCTTTTTTTCTCATGAACCATTAATTCTAGAGTGCGATTTTTTTTACAAATATTGAATTTTTTATAACAAATATTGAGCTGATATTTTTTCAATAACTGAAAAAATAATCAGAACTTACGATTATAAAAAGAAAGTAAGATTTGTGTGAAAATGAAATATGGTAGAATAAGATTGAATGTGAAAACTTGTGACCACATAATGCTAACACCGTTTCAATGACAAAATGAATTTTTAATGAAATATACTATCAGAGGAGGATGAGCTGAATAAAGCCAAGCATATTTTTTTATCACTGAGGTTAGTATGATTAATATTAGAAATAGAATAAACCGTCTTACCTCGTATACTGCTGCTACGGAGCTAACCGACCCGTTTCGGTCGTCACCCATCTTCAAAAGGAACTAGATGACGATGGAAACCGCTTGGTCAGCTCCAGCAGCAGTATACTAGGTAAGACGTTTTATTCTATTTCTAAAGGTTAATGAGCCGAATAGTTTTTGTTGATGAAATCGTTTCATGAAATAATGTATTGTAGTATATATTCAATATTTATTGTAATCTATCAAAAATTGGTTCATTGGACGTCAAGACTGCAAATCAGTAAAAATCAGAAAACATATTTCTCTCATGATTGCTATACTATAAAGAGTAAACAACAGAAATTACAATGTTATTACAAGAAGTGAAAAATCACCTTTTAAATATCAAAAAAATATTTTTATATCATGATTTTAGATCATAAAATACTTATAACATTTCTATATTTCAAACCATCCATCTCATATTGCTGCATGGTGTATCATGAAGACATCTACATATTTATATAAAAGGAAATCACCACTAAAAGTAGTAAAAGAAATGCAAAAAGTTCTTAAGTGTTACCCTGTTTTCAAAAGAACGGTGAGAAGCAAGGGAGTGGGTGTGGGTATTGTAATTGAAAGTGCCTTAAATGTGCCAATCAACCCAACATCTGGTGAGTGAAAAGAAGACGAAAGCTGTAAAGACACTACTTCTCTAGAGACCTTCTTTACCAAATGCCCCTCCAATCCTCAATTCTCAATAGTGAATGTTGTGCTGGAAACCGGGCTATTTAAGTTACTGAAAAATGTGTTAACAAAAAATACCAAACACAAAGGGCATTATCAAATAATCGAAACATTTAACTCCTGGTGGAATAATATTATTTATTATTTTAAATTAAAAAAATTGCATATACATATTATTTAATAGGGTAGAAAGGCAACTTTCCGTGAGAAGTCTAAACTTTTGTTTGTAATATTTATCATTGAATGTAAAACAGCAACTTCAAACACAAAGTTTGATTATGTCGGTAAGAGCAGGGATAGAAGCAGGTAATTCAACTAACTGAATTTGTTTGTCTCCTTTTTGCTTGGACACAGGAAAAAACTAGAACAGAGCTTGTCATCCGCATCAAGCAGCGCTTAGTCAGACAAGTTAACAATGAATTCTTCATCGCCATTCTTATTTGACACATTACTGTAAATTAAGAAATTCCGTTTCTTTTTGTGTCTTTTGATTATACTACTGTCATTATTTCTGAGCTCACTATATTAATAATGGAAAACTGAAATTCCAACACAAGATCCTCTTCAGAAAAACTAAACATAAACTATCAAACTGTCACTGAGTGAGTCATTTTTGTGCGCTACAGAAGATAATAGATAATCCTATCATCAGATATGATGACTGGGGCTCTCACCGGAAATGCAGTTGTGGCCTTGAAATCCTAAGTGAATCACTAAGGTCCGGTAACTCTCCATATATCTCCACCGTTGTCAGTCTCTGACCTTGAATTACATTAGCAACAGTTGGAAAGGATCTTGTTGTGCAAAGACTCTAACTTCACCAATCATTCTAAAAAGGTATAGTATTGGAGTGCAGACGCTGACTTATGCCAGACCATCACCTTTAGTTGTTCAGTGACACCATTCTGGTAACATGTCATTCAAGACCAGGTGTAGCATGGTCAGGAGTAGTGGAGACTTTGGGGAGACGACACATAGGCCTTCAACCTGGTGCCGAGATACACTGGGAATGATGATGATCTTTAGGGGGCATAATGAAAGTTAGATACAGAATAGATACAAAGCTCAAACACCAAGTTCTCTACGATCCACTAAGTTAATCCCTGGGATAAGACTCAAGGTCCATGCTTAAAACAAATACAAGGCAATAAAAGCCTTCTAATTCAATTCGTAATGATTAATATAATTTACAAAACGAAAATATTTAATCATAATGAACATATGACATTTTTTGTTAATATAATTTTTGTAAGAGTTTGTAAGAAAACTATACTAAAGCTTAACTTAATGCCGGTTTCATAGAGCAACAAAAAAAGTTCTCATCAAATTAATGAAATTATTTTAAAAAATCATTATAAGAATAATATAATAAACAAAAGGTACAAGGTAACAGTTTATAAATTCATAAAAAAATCTAACTAGAATAATAAATGAAATTACCACATATAAAATTATCTAAATAAAATTAGCTGCATTGTGTGTAAAAATCTTTTTTATAAAGCAAAATTTAATAGAGCTGTAAGTCAATTAAAGTATTAAGAATATTTAACATCCTAATAGTTTTTATTTAAATTGTTTGGCTACTGGTTTTGGGCTTCTAAAGCCTCAGAACTACTGATAGTAGTTTTCTCTCAGTTTATTAGAATAGTCCAAAATAATTTTTTAGAACAGTCATATCACCCATGTAGAGAGTTATCCCTCCTCAGAAGTGTGTTATCTCTCACAAGAGGTGACATCGCAGACAAGAGGTGATGCCGCATTTAAAAGAGTTTTTACTCACATCACAGTTATCAATTAGAACAGGTGATATCACCCACTTTATGAACCCTCCTGCACTATTAGGAATTGTTAGTACTAATTTCAATCAAGTAAAAGAGCAAAGACACAAGTTGATGACATCATTATATACAAGTTGAGAGAAGTAGAAATCAGAACAATAGATGTCATCAGTGAATAAGGTTGTAGTTTATGTTGTTTGCCAAAGGGAGAAGGAGGCTGGGAGAGATTCCGTTTGTCCTTGTTTGGAGGGTGTCCGGAGAATGAGTCACAAGGACGTCTATATATACCTAGCCACCCACGCACTGGAGCAAAACCAGCGTTCAAGTCTACTGTAGCAGAGACGCGGCTGCGGCTCCGACCCACCTCCACGCCAAAAACCATCACTCAATCTCCTCGAGATTTCGACACAAAAATGCTTATCTAGCCTATTTTTTTTTTTGAAGTATTAGTTACTAAATTGCTTGGTTAACGAAAAATAAATTGTTCTTCAGATTTCTTTCATTTTACTAAAATGTTTAAAGAACTTTTGAAAATGTCAAGAACGATTGTCTCGCAAGAGTACTTAACTCGTTGTCACTTATCCAGATCCTTATCTCTCCGTATGCTCAATGCTGACATCACTAAGCGAAACTACCTTCTAGAGGTTGTTTTTACCTTTCTGTAAGTGAAGTAGAAATCGTGAAAAAATCGATCTCGAGATTTTGTCGGACGTACATGTGTTGAGGCCTCCAAATTTTTTTTAACGCTTTTTCGACAATGTTTGTGCATTTCTGTATTGTTAGATGTGTATCAAAAGGTTGTTAAAGGCTCCAGGCTACACCATGTGATGAATCAAATTTATACTTTGCACAAAAATGAATGTATATTGGTTTGGTTTTGATTTAGGTTCTGGGTTTGTTTTTGGACAACAATGTGCCATGGAAAAACTCACTTTTTTGGTGAAAATGTGATTATAGACTTCTTTTCTCTTTAGCTACTGCTTCTAACAGAGATTCTCCTTCCTGGGGTGATAACTCCTTCTTGAGGCTGGAAGAAGATATTCCAGAGGGTAAGAGAAAAGCCCAAGTGTAAATAATAGAATATTATTATTATTGTCAAAATATTTTTGTTATTTTTATTTCTTTATATCAACAAGAGTTTATTGATGTTGTTGAAAAATGCTACATATGTTTTCGTTTATGAGTTCAATGCACATCTTGTGTTTAATTTGTATTTGTTATGTATTACCGCAAAAGGCAATACAGTTATTAAAACTATAAACACATTTTCACTAATAAAAAATCTGCTGTACTTGTTGGATTTTGTTCATAGACGTTGAAATTTTCTCTCAGAATCGAGTCAAACATACTTCTTATTTCTCTTTGAACAAAAAAACAAAGAAAAACAGGTTTCTCAATGATTTAATGTGACATGTAAGAATAATCAACTACTTATAAGAAAACTTATAACAGTAATAATATAAACTTATAATAATAATATAATAATTATAATATAATAATAATAATAATATAAACTTATAACTGTATAAGCAAATTCCAAATAACCACATATTTTATTATGTTCTCCAGTGTAAAAGATAGTTGCCTAGTCAGAATGTTGCAATCAATCTAGAAATTGTATTCTTCAATATATCTAATTACTAAACATATATTCCTTGTGTGCTTAAAAAATTTATTATTTTTGGGCAATATTGGAGCAAGGGAAAGATTTTTCATTCTTCTTGGCAGCATGGCTACAATCAAAAGTAGATTCTATAAACCCAGAAGTTATTCTTAGAAATTGTCATACTACGAATATTTCATGATACAATGCTAGATGAGTAATATTTAATTGAAAATGAAATTTTCTATTAATATTAACATGAAATGTTTTAGGTAAATAAACATCTTCATAAAGCACAACATACCTATCACAATAACAAACAATTAATTCCAAATTGTTGAAAAACTTTTAAGGCTGAAAAGAATTAAATGAACTGCTTAGATATAAGTTTTGAAATTTGGGTATTATCTTTGTGGTTACAAATGGAATAAACAAAAAATATATTCAGAATTTTAAAACAACAGGGAATATTTTTTATTCAATAAAATGTAAAAATTTTGACTTGTAATTCAGTCTCAAACCTTGTGAGAGCGATATAAGCCATACCGTTTGACGAATCAAAATGAAACTATGCCTAAAAATAGAACATTATGTGGAGAATGAGTTGAGATATTTTTTTTCATTACATTTTGAGCGTTAAAGTACGACTTGTGTTTTCAGAAAATGTTTTTTTGACGATAACGGCTCATTAAAAAATCATGAAAATTTTTCCAAAAACGAAACACAAAATTAGCAATTTATAAAAAAAAATCATGAAATTTCAATCAGGGCAAAGAGCAATAAAGCTATAAAAACTGTTTGTTTATCCTAAACTAAGGGATCACCTACTATACTTGTCGTATTTTTTATATTTGTTTACATTGTTTACGTTGACAGAATTTTTTCAGCGAATTCACCAATATAATATAATATAATGTTTAGAGGTATAAAGCAAATTTTTAAATGTTTTAACGACTTGTATGTGATGCAAGAAGAATAAATTCTTATAGGTTAAAAATCATTCCCTCAGAGTAAATTGGTTTTTTATGATTTTTGTCACAGGGAAAGAAAAGTGAGTTTCTAAAAAACTCTAGCATGACATGAAATTCCCAGTATAATAATTTGATAAAAGATCAAAAGTGTAGAACATTATTCAAATTAAAAAAAGTTCTTTTAAAAATAATAAATGAAATTATCGTACATCTTAAATTAAAAATTATCTGTAAACGACATTATTTCTTACATGTTTTTGACATTTCAGACAAAAACTTGGTAATGTTTTTAAAATACTAAAAATATTTTCAAGTAAGATAATCTATGTAAGAGATCCCCGGGCTACTGGAGCAAAAGCCATGCTCTCTTGTAGGAAATTATAAGTATATCTATAAGCAAATGTTCACTTTGCTTTTCATAATGTTATTACTGCTGTAGTTATACTAATGATTGTATATCCATTATTTCTGTGACATACTAGAGGCTTATCTATTGAAAAGTGGATCGATCACTATCTGTACTACCTCAGGAATGAAATACCAATAAACATCTCCCATTTAGACGATTATATTATGCTTAAATGGGACATTATGTATTATATACCCAAGAAGTTTTATATTAAGTTTACTTATAGTAAAGTTGAGTGTAGGCCACTCCAGATTTTTTTAATTGTGTTTGTCCAGCAGTTGTAGGGATGCTGTGTGGATTTCTGCTTTCTTGTTATTTCTCTTTCTTTTTTTTATTTCAGTTTCACTAGTGCAGGATTTTCCGGCTAGGTAACTATTTGTTGTGTTACTGATGCTATCACTGTGTATGCTCAGTCTACTTGCTGACATTTGTTCCTTTCATCCATGAATAATTGTTATTTCCACTTTGACCACCATTGACACTCCTACTTCCACGACCTGAGTGGTCTACAAGCTTTGTCCACACTACCTTTTGTTTCGTCGCACTTTGCCATTTCCTTCTTGTTTCTGTAGAACTGACTTTGCATGTGACACTGCTATTGTTTGGCCAAGTGGCTAAAGTGGGTACTCCGGAAATGTCATCCATTATCTGTAATAACATGCATATTTAGTCAACTGTCATTTACAACTGTGCCATATTTTTGCAGCCTCCATATTGGTCATTTATTATAATTCAAAAAAACCAGAGTAATGAGTTACTATTTCTATTTTTTCTTGTTCAAATCTTAATCTTAAGCACAGTAATACTCATTGTTTGGAGTGGGCATGCTTGTACTAACATGCTTATACTTACATGCTTGTACTTACATGCTTGGACACCTTAGTTGTTAGGAAACAGCTTTAAAAACATGTACAAACTCATCTATTAGCTTTTCTGCTCCATATTTTGCCTATACCCATTTTAAGAACTATTTCAACACACTCATCTGTAGAGGAACATTATAAGGTAGCAGTGAAATACATCTTTTCAAAATTCAGCATTTACTTATTTCAAGATCAACTGAGGCAATGTGTATATCAAAAATATATTTTGATGTGTAACTGCCTTTGGCTGAATAGCGGTCTATCAACATTTTTTCAAAATTCTGCAGTTGCACCATTTGATATGTCGCAGTGACATTTCACGTATACGTATTTACTGATTGATGTGGTAAAACCACATTGTTTTTGGTAATATGGAAACACTGGAAATGTAACTTTTTTTTTTAAGTCAAAAGATGTACTAATTTTACCCCACTCTTTTAGTCCCACCAAAACCTTAAAATTTCCAATTAAGGAAATTTTTAATAAGAATATTGCGTGAGTAAATTTTCTGAATTTACATTAACGAAAGCAAACATATTATACTACTTAAAAGGACAGTTATTAATTCCATCGGTAGTCACTAGTGAGGTTGTACTAGACCAATGATTACCCTTTCTAATTGACAAAATGGATAAAGACGCTTTAAAATAAATGAAGTCATTAACCTGATTCTCTGTCATTTTGATAATACATCTGCATTACAGCTATATTAAAGTTATCAAGTAATGGAATTGATTTTCAATGACCTTGATAATAATTCTTTACCAATAGCAAAATACAAGTAAATTAAAGCAAATTATACAGCAAAGTAAAGTATGATAATGATAAAAAAATTTGATTTCAAGAGCTTGGAGGTTTAGAAGTTTTCAGTCTACCAGAGTAACTTCTTCTTCTTATTAAATCTCTCGCACTCTGTATGTGTGTGTGTGTGTGTGTGTGTGTGTGTGTGTGTGTGTGTGTGTGTGTGTGTGTGTGTGTGTACATATGTCACATTAAGATCTGATAATTTAGCATTTCTTAGCATTGAAATTGATACCAATTAACGGATTCCAAATAAAAAAAAATAAAGTGGTATATTTTTCCTAATAAAATAAGTAAATATTTACTTATATGAATAAAAATGTTCTATAAAAAAATTTTCCATAAAAAAATGTAATACTGTGTTCTGAGCATAGGTCTCCCCCATCTCTGCCCGTCCGCTTCTATTTTGGTAATCCTCAGCCAGTGGTCCAGCTACTTCTTTAAACTCATCTTCTCTGGCTCCCACTCCTCTTCTTGCTGCTCCAGGACAGTAGTCTGTCATACTTTTTTCCCATCTATCATCGATCATCCCCATGACATGACCTGCTCATTTTCATTTTAGCGCACACAATGTAACCATAATATTATTAAACCCTGTTCTTCAATTTATTTCTTCCCTCTTTATTTTGTCCTCTTTCTGCACGCCTAGTATACTTCTCCCCAGTGCTATCGCTATGGTCGTGAGGTTTCACATATTTCTCTCTGTCGCTGTACAAACTTGATCCCATAGGTCAGCGCAGGACACAAACATTTTACTAATATCGTCTTTTAATATATTGTTCATCACCCAAAACATCTTTCAGCTAATGTCTGCTCTCTTTAAATTTCTTTATTGGGAGCAATCATAAACCTAATCTAACTAAAGTAAGATAATTAATTGGCTTCGGATCATTTAATCGTCCTATATTTGTATTTCAATTTCTCCTTGCTGGCCGTTTGTCATTTTTTTCTAAGTTTATCTTAAGATCAGCCTTTTCCAGGCTACTTATAGAAAAGTTATAATCCATCAGTTGAGTGTTATAAATAATCAGTTATAATTTTTTCTAGATCTTTTTGAAAAATATGTATTCTGTTAGGACTACATAATCAACAAATTATGGGTCTCTTTAAAAAGATAACATTGATCTTAATCCCCTCCTAACATTGATCTTGTGATACTGTTTGGGCTGAATACTCTCGCTAGAAGAGCATCCATCATACATCATACAATGTGATGGTATCAAAGGCCTCACTCAATATAATCTATGATAGCTAAGTAGCCATTCATTTGATATTCGTTACTTTTTTGTTCTAATTGATTTAAAGTATGGGTGTGGTCACCCTTTGATTAACTAGGCTACATCCCGCATGTTCGGGAGGTGGAATCAAATTTACACTATCGACTATTCTATTTGTGATCTTTCTAGTAAATATTTTGCCTGTATTAGAGGTCGGGCTGAGCAGACTGATATTTGTAACGCTCTTTATCTCTTTTTTAAGCATTAGTATTGTCTAATAATATTTTTTTAAGTGTTATTAACAATTTTATTAAATAGTAATCTCAGAAGCTTAAATATTTCCTGGCAAAATACTTTAAAGATCCATTTTTAATGTTATACTGTTATCACTAATTTTTATTTTGCTTACAGCTAATAGGTAGTTAATACGTCTTAGTCCGAGATCTTGTTAGCAAGCTAAGGCATGACCACAAATCTTCTTTGTGTGTTTTTAAATCAGATAGACTTCCACTTTTAAGTAACAGTAAGATAGTAAAAGTAGACTTTTTCTTTGAACTACAGCTCGCACCCTCTTTTTAGTTCAGCCATTCCTAAAATACGTGGGAAAAGTTATCTATAATTAGACAGTTTCAGGAAAAGCTTAATTTAGCCATTAGCATGTGCTACTTTGAACGAAAGTCAATTGTCCGGTTAAGTGCTGAGCCATCCCGATTGGTGGGGGAGGGGTGGGTAGAAGTGGAGGATGGCTTCCTCTTATTTAGAACCCAATCATTCTCTCAGGTTGGTGTGGCTCGTATAGTTGCTATCCCCTCTACCCTGCCCTAGTACAGTCACGATGATAGTTGACTTAATCAAAACCCTAACACCTTTGGTAATAATACAAGTAAAAAAATATGAATTACTTCTAAGAATGTAGAAATATTAAATAAAGGTGTTAAATATCAACAAATCTAAATGGTAATATGTACTACGATTTTATGCAGTGATCCCTGCAATTCCTGAGATATTATAGATTGTCTACATTAAAAAAAATATTCAAGCAACCTGTATTTAAATTTTCTAATTAACAATCAACTTCAGTTTCAAAAATTAAATGTTCAACTACCATTCTTATTTTCAATTTCCGTAAACAAGTTTTGGAAATTTACCTGAGTAATTACAATAATTTCATCATTCAATATTATAACTGCAATATTTATGTTTATAAATTTCATGTTTTTACTTTTCTGTGATAATATCATCTGTGAAAAAAGATCTTTGTTCTTTTGTCTACCATTCTGTGATCTTTACACATATCTGACATATAAGCTGTGAATGTATGTTAAATGGTAGTTGTGGTGTAATACTACGAGTGAGGCGAGAAGAAGAGAAGAAGAGGCAAATAACGATGTTGGAGAGGGGAAGGGATGACAAGAAATTGAAGGAAGAATGAGTGATGGTCGCAAAGAAACAGGTGTAGAACAATTTTACGGTAACATGTAAGTTGACAATAAAAATGGGTAGAATAAACACAAAGAAAAGTTATGTCCTTTAGATGGTAACTGTTTTGCACACACTGTTTAAAAAATAAAAGAATAAAAAGAGCAGAAAAGCATTAACCAAGAATTCCGATGTTGTCCCATTTTACTTAACTTGGCTCTCATCTTTATATCTGAGAGAACTTAAAGAGGGATGAGTTATTTTGAAGGAGACACAGCTTAGCCATTGCTAGAATGACTTCACCTGCCCTTACCAGTACCACATGTCTATCGTCCCCTCGTTGAAATTATGCTAATTCACCTATCTTTGTTGCCATCCTTCACAACCACAATATCTTTAGCTTTAAGATATGAATTTTGTCTATTTTTGATGTAATTTAAATGAATTGGAATACTCCTTTGACTATTGAGACTACAAGTGTAGGATTTTCTGCTGAACTTGTTACCGATAGTCCAGTTTGTTGACTGGGAGAGTTTGCAGATCTGGTTTTAGAATGCTGTTTGTAGTGTTGCTTATTAAAAACTTATATGGGATTAAAGGAAGTAAATCAGATAGTTCTTCAAATAAAAAAAGTTAATTGGGTGAGGGCTTGCCATTCTTCTACTTGGGTTTAAATATATTAATGGGATCCATGACTTTCCCTGTACTCTTAGCCTAGTAGAAGCCTTGTACATACAGTAATATGTGAAAAACATTTAGCTTATTAACACCACTCGTATGATGTTCAATAGCCAATGTTTAATTACATGCTTGCAAAATTGTTCAAAATTTCCAAAATTCTTTCAACACTTTATTTCTATGTACAAAATTAGTTCTATTTTGAGTTGAAGTTTGCCTCAACGTGATAAAAGTCACCCCTCATACTCCCTTTGTTTCATTTAGACAAGGTCTCAAAGCTGCATATCTCTAATTACATTTATTTCTTTTGTTTCTCAAGAAAGTATACATACATAACCCTGCACGGTTTAACACTACCTGTGTCTGCACTTTGAACTACTGCTTATTTAGAGTCTTTTTTTAATTTTTAATTGAATGATTTACTATTCTTGCAAAACTTCAAATACTAATCTATCAATGGAACCAACTTCTTCATAAATTTTGAAAACTAGCCAAAAGGTATACCATGAAAAGTAATCATCATATTTTGTTACATCAACACAACTTTGTTTCGACACCCATTTTTAAGTACTTAAGTCAATCAATTAACATTTTAAGTCCTTTAAATCCTTAAATATATAATGCATGTTCAACAGGACTGGCGTTGACAAAGAAAAGCTCGACAAATATCATTCAGTTTTAATAAAAAAAGGCTTAGGGCTTCTTTGGACCTAAGTACGGTTGGAACATAAGTTTATAGTTTAAATCTGGACTAGAAATGACCTGAGAAATGACAATTTGTTCACAATGTTTATCGTGTCTAGCATGCTGGAACCCATTAAAGATTCTTATTCCTAACGTCCAAACTTACAGTCTTTTAGTTTATATAAACAACACAAAATTTACTCCCACCTCAGGAGTGTGGGAGAGTAAATACACCCACTCACGTTGAGTGTAAATAGATATTATTTACACTTGACTGAATCTGCAAAACATAAGGAAATTAATTCTTTAAAAAGAACTAGATGAGATAGTATTTTTAATTATAAGTAGATAAATGCATCAACAGCATTGAAATAGATATTAATTCTATGTATTTATATTGATTTTATCTGTAGAAACAATAATTAGGTCCATTTTGAACGAATATGACGTATTTAGAGGTTTTTATGATACAGTTGATGTACCATAATGGCATGTTGGAATATATTCGGGAAACCATCTCACCGTTTAGAATAGGACTAATACATTAGTAATAGTAAAATATGATAAAAATAAATTAAAATTCCCCGAAATGAAAAGGCTGTAAAATTTGTTTGTCACATTAGATAAGGAAAAAGACAGGGGAAGGCCGGGGAAATACCAGAAAGCTAACGTGTGCTTCCCCGAGCGCTTGTCATCGCCGGCCAGCTGAGTCACTCAAGGCTAGCTGTCCCTCTGCTTCATTCAACTCTTGCACGCTCACAAAACCTCCTATTTCCGGCGTTAGGATGACACACTTAACAACTCTTTCTATAAACCAACGCAATTTTCATTCATACATTCCTTTTAAGTTCATTTCATTTACTCTCTTAGAGGCATTGTTGCCTCTTTGTATTAGATGATTATCTAAAACCCTCTTCAGTTACAACTAGACTCCCATGTTTAGATTGGTGTTCATGTAAATCCCTAAACGATCTGAGATACAATAAGGGGTCTTAAAAATATGTTTACTCAAAACTTCACTGTATGGTATAAAAAAGCAATAAAAGTTCAAATTTAATATAATACTTATTGTATATTCCAGTGCAGACACAGGAAAACAAAAAAATTATATCTGTTTTCACTGGTAATAATAGATTACGATGGAAAGGCAAAAAAGAAATGACTCCAAACATTAAAGATTAACATGAACAAAAGGATATTATGACTTTTTTCATAGGATTAGAAATATATTAGGTTTGTTGTTTGAAATAGGATATTTTCTACTGCTAAAGATTTTAAAAATAATTATATTTTCGATTTTGTCAATTTTCCTTTTTAAATTTTGAAATTGAAGTTATTTTTATTTTTTAAATTACATGAAGACAATTTATTCATAACGGAGATCCGTAGTCATAGATTTAAGACTAACTGTGTTCAAGAGTTACATTTTAGCCATTATGTGGTAGATTAGTGCAAACTTTAGACTATAAATTGTCTAAAATGTTTGGACATAGGTAAATTAGAACTAAATATAACAGACTGAAATGTTAATGGTGACTGCTACAACTTGAGAGTTTAGGGTAAAGTAAATCATAACTGTCACCCAGTCAAGAACACAGTAACTCTTGATGATGGAAGAGGCTCAAACCAGTCGTGCACGCTTAGGCAACATGCGAGGTAGGATGGATAGTAATGATTTCTTCTGAACTTCAACTTTTAGGTATCAAATGTAAATCTTAAAGGCAAATCTAATCATGAAGTAATAATTGTTACCTAGTTAGTAAAAGAATACTATGGTAACTCAACTTGATGGTACTGTACTAACTGCTTGTAAGTCACCGGTCCAAGTGAACAGAGCCTTTACCATCTTTTCGGTACAATAACTTCATTTCACGATATGCCTAATCATAAAGATCTTTCTTCACAGACCAAATAATAATATCAAATCCCCCTCCAATAAACTGCCATTGAAACCTGAAGAATTACAGAACATGCTAGCTCAGAAAGGAATCAATGGGCTTAAAAACTTGATAAATATACTATTACAAAAATACACAAAACATCCTTATATTCTATGTTAGCAGATGTATAGCTTATATCTCGGGAAATATTTTCATCTAAAAATTCAAACAATTATCATTTGTTTCAAAATAATCCTCACTTAGACAGATAGAGCAGCGACAAAATTTAACCCCCCAGATGCAGAGTGCCCTGGATGATGAACTTACCATTACAAAAATGGGAACTTTATAGTCCCCATTTAAATGAATAAAATTAAAATAATAAAATTAAATTTATAATAATACAATCTATCGACTAGAGATTCAATCGCAGTAACTTATTTTTCAGATTATAACAACTACATAATTTAACTACTTATTTTTAATAAAATATATCAGAAAGTCAATTGAATATACCATAATAAATATTATTTGGTCTACACTTGTCAATTCTATAATTAATTGAAGTTAGATTGTTTTTAATATACATTTCCTGTATTCTTCTCCTTTGATCATCTGGCTCGTTTTCTACAAAAATCACCGTTTGGTTGTTGCGAGAGATACAAGTGTGTCCTTCTGGATTATATTTATATGCTTTTGTTGAACAACGATATTATTGAAATATTTGTTTTAAAATCCAGCATACCTGTATTCAGTAGTGGTTGTAACAATCAATACATTTCTTTGTAGCGTATATGAGATTGCTTTCTTACTCATTTCGTATTTTTGCTATTAAGTTAGAAAACAATGATTTAACGTTTGTTGTATTAAGAATGCTACGGTAGCTTCTTATACTTTATGTTCAACATTTATTTAACTACTTGTGATAAGCCTTGAATAAAGGGTATTTCAAATATTTGTTTATTTAAAACTTCAAGAATAATATGATTGACATTGGAATTTGCCAGTTGCTCAAACTTTTAATCAAAATATTTGGCAAACATTCTTTTGTAATACTACTATTTTTATCTTTTCTTTATTGCTATTTTAAAAAAAATAAACTGCTAATGCAATCGCATTTTTTATACAATTTTGAAACCGTTTCAATTTTTGGTTCATATCAATTTGGTTCATATCTTGTAATAATTCACAATTCTTTCAACTCCAGTACGAGTATATTTTGTGTCCTACATGTCATTTTCACTTCATAAATCATTCACTTTTAAGACTGTGACATTTCACTTTTTTAAATGCAAATTGTAGATTATAGTGAAACAAATGGAGATTATTTAACACATCTTATTACTCTCCTTTTTGAATAATTAGATATAGATACACAACATGTAGCACAATAAATTTACTTTTCAAGTTTATTCTGTTAATACAGTCTTTTCATAACTCTAGGATAACTATGTTGGGTAGAACTGGTGATACTGGATATCCCATTCGTTATCCAATAGCTGTTTACATACAACTCTATCAAAAGTAATATATCTTAGCTCACATAGAATATATAGTATCGATATAAAAAGATTCTTGGACATTCCAGAGTGTGGTCTTGTCTTAGAATTGAATTATAACTAACTCTTCCAGAGTTATAAAGCTGTACCAGTGAGTTCCTTAAGCAGACATATCAGTTGAAAAATAGAATAAGAAGACACACTATAGACTTCAAATTTTCAGATTAACCATCATCAAAACGAATAGGACAGGGCAAATACAGTTCACCTGAAGAATGATAACTGAAAACGCATTTTCGGGTAAACCGAAAATTTAGGAGTGTAAGTGTGTTTATCTATTAGTTTGTTTTTGAAATCTTGACAGTCTCAGATCGATTTTTTCTTTATAGTATAAATATACAGAGATATAATTCAAACTATGAAACAGTCTGTTAGAAAATTTTAGTCTGCTAGGACTCAAGTCCTAGCTTGTTTTAGGAGTGACTCACATCTTTCTACCACATGACGAGGTAGGTATAAAACTATAATAGTGAGTTCTTGTAATCTCTTTTATTTATGTTCATTCTGTGAATTTAATTTATATGCATAAATAAACTTAGAGATATAGAATGAAAGACGGGACAAATGAAAGAGAGAGAGGAGAGAGAGAGAGAGGGGGGGTAGTGAGAGAAAGAGAGTGAAAATGTTGAGAATAGGTTCCAAAGTGATTTATAGATGTTTTCTACAATATACGTGAGAGGAATCAAATGAAAGTACTTCTCAATGAGTAAATTCCCAGAAGTGTGAGTTAAATACTAGTATAATCTAAAAATAGATTTGAATTTACTCGCAAATTGGTTACTCATCGTTTATAAATCGACTTCTTCTATGAAATATAAACTGCCTAGGAATAAAATGACTCAAGAAGATTTTTAAACAAATGAGGTGAATTGGTGACGTGATGTAAGGCCGTGGTTGGGATTGCGGCGTCATTGGTGGAGTGCTGAACGCCGGGCTGCTTATAGACTCGTGTGACTCACGTCCCCCTGTTCATCTCAGTAAATACCTTTAGTAGCTAGTTCCATGAACTGTGACGTCATGCTATAGGCATTTCCGCAGTTCATAATCTCCACCTCAAAATAAACAACAATTTTTTTATCTTGAATTATTTTTAGATGGCTCAAAAATGTCACTTTTTCATATAAATATCTATAGTGAAATTATCTGATTAATGGTAAAATTAAAACACTTTAGTCTTGAGTTGTCTATGATCAACTTTGGCTTGTATAGCATAATGTCATTTTGAATAGATATGTAACATTCATTAAAATATACTATTTAAAAAATATGTAGATAAGGCACAATAAATACTATGAAATCAATTAAAACAACAAGGAAAAAGGAAAACGATAGAAAAAAATGCTCTCAGGTCTTTCTCTTCATCTCATCAGAGAGCAAACAAAGTAATGACAAAGAAGGTAGGTAACATAAAAGTTATACAGAAGAAAGATAACCAATGAGCTGGAAAATTAAAGTTACAATATAGCTTGACAAGAACAAATACACAATAAAAATAAACAATGTAAAGTAAGGAGTAACTTCTGGATCTTGCAATTTTAATCGCAATCGAAAGAAATATTCTCTTAAGATTTATGAGTTGAATGATTTCTCATGATATTCTCGTTGTTGTAAGGGGATTATGGAGGAACTAAATGTACAGGTAATGTTTGTTTGAGAGTAGTGAAACACATACGCAGAAAATTGAGTTCAACAGTGAAAAGTCTTCATATAGCCATTTCTGAAAAACATTAAAACACGCCTCCTACAGCTATTTTAATTAACTCAGCCTTGACCATTGTAAATGAGCTCAAGTACTTGGAAGATATTTTTGATTCACTGATTTCATAGACCAGCATTGTTCAAAGTGTATGCGATAAAATCCTATACGTTACTAACCCTCGTTCACGCTGAACCAACGCAATCAATTCTTTAGTCAACTAGAGTTGATGTTTTGTTTAACAACCATATACTCAAATATAAAATAAACTTTTGCTGGTAAAAGATTAATGTAGAAGCAATGGGAAACGAAAAAGCCTAGTTGTTGGTGAAAGAGACCAGTCAAGATGTTATCGTATTTCTTACCAGACAACTCCGAAATATTTTATTGGTTTCGAAATTCAGAAGCAAAGCCTTCATGATTGAGAATAGATGTGCTCAATCAACATATATTCACAATACTCTGAACTGTTCTTTTACTACAGAATTTTTCCTCTTTCTTTGAAGATGAAAAATTCAAATTAAATTTAAAATAAATTCAGATCTTAACAAGATATTGGAAGAATAGAGAATACTTGTACCAATTTCGCATAGTAGTTGACTCTGTGTGTGGTTCCGACTCGACTAAGTAACAATCCTGGGGTCACATATTAATAGACAGCCAGATGTCATCCTCGCAAAAAGTGACTTTTCTGAGGAGGAAATACATTGTTCAACAGGTTTGTAATAGCCAGCAACATAATGTGCCCAGTGAACAAGAACATATTCCTGACAAGAGCTCTTTTCTATTTTGTAAAATTTTATATAATATAATTATTCAAATTATATAAATCAAATTAATCTTCTCATAACGAACAAGTTAATAATACTTATTCTTAAATAAAGTTGTTCCATCTGTTTATTTTTAATTGGTTACTTTGACATTTATTAATTTCTTCCATATTTCTTACTAATATTATTGTTTATTTCATTATAATTGCTGTTTAAGTGCATGTAATATGCAATGTAGAAAATTAATACAAAAATATTAAACACACACACTCATGCAGAGAAACACAGCGCATAGTATTCCGAAAATATTTAATACAGTTTCTACTGAGATTACTACAAAATTTATAGACTTGTATGTATAAATTATTTATGGTATTTAAGCAATTTGCACAACATTCCAAGTAAACACACAAACACACACACACACACACACACACACACACACACACACCTAATACATATATATTTCAATAAACACGTAAGATTTCAAGTGTTTCACAAGACAAGATTTCACAAGAACACCTAAAATAACAACCAATTGCTTATGTGAGTTTAATCAAGTGTTTATGTGATATCTTGTTATCATTCTCACCATGATATTTTTGCATCTTGTGTTTCAGTTGGGTTCTTGAATCTGACGAAGGCCGCTTGTTGTGGTTGAAAAATATTACCCTTTTTTTTCATTTCATACTGTTGTTTGATCACAAATATATATATATATAAAAAATATCATCATTAAATAACTGGTTTCTAGGATCCTAAAACATAAAATTTGCTCAAACACTCCAATTTTTTATTTCATGTGATAACTGTTCTATCCAGATGATGAATTTTTTTGGATTGTTTTAATTTGAGCCTAGTTTAAAGTTTGTGGCTGATTAGTCTAGCAGACCTTCTACTGAGTTGAGGGGAAAGTCAATAGGACCTAGCATAGGACTGCAGATGGACTGTTATCACATGCCTGATAAGCACTGCCTGGCACTGCCTGTTGTTTAGTCCTGTTGACCCTGATAGATTCCTACTCCAGCATCTTGTTTGTTTCTCGACAGACAATCCACCTGTTTACGATTCCCCACACTCTGTCCCTGACCCCATGACTAATGAGACCTTTGTCAAAACAACTTCTGCTCCCTCATATCTGCAAACAGAACAAACCGCTTCTTACTGTCCACTCGCGAGTTCATTCCTCAAAGAAGTTAAAAGTATCGAGTGTGTGTGTTGTGTGTATATGTCCAAAGTATTGTGTTTATTTAGTTTATGTCTAAAAAATTACCAAGCAAGGTCCACTAATGGACGAAAGATTATAGTCCCCATTGAGAATTTTACATTATAGTTTTACGTTTCTATAGAAGTCTAAGTATACAGATTGTACATTTGCACGGATAATAACACAAAATAGTTTGATATTGTTACAAAAATTATACAGCACTTAATTAAATGTAATAGATGAACCTTTCAAATTTCAGTGATAGTTTATTCAAACTTGACTCAATATCTAAGAAAGTAAGAAACATTTGGCATAAAAACTAAACTAAGTTATAAATAAAAGATTGTTAGCTTACTGTAGTCTTAGTAAGTTAGTTAACTCAGTTATCAGCAATATAAACAAGCAAAAAATAACTGTTATAACTTAACGTAATTCTTAGCCAAAACAAAGTTTTATGAACAACTCTGTAAGGTAACTCCCAGCTGAGAGCGACTGAATTAGGTTATTCTCTCTAGAGACCCAAAAGGACGCAAGATTTTGAATAAAGCTCAATGAGAGATTTGTTCTGTTCTCTGCGTTGGTCAAAGCTGCATAGTTCGGAGGAAGATTCCTGTCATGCAACAACCTGGCGTATGGACAGACAGATTAATCAACCACTCATAAACGAAACCAAAAAAGCCTTAATATTTTACAAGTATGTACAAAACCTATTTAAACTTTAAACCTCACCCACCCATTCCTTGTGCATCAACTGTTATTGCCATGATGTCTCTTATTGCTGTATTCATATCTACCATTGAAATTAATGAGGTTGCAGCATTCCCTGAAGTAAAATCTGTCCTTGGTCATGATGGCACTAACAAAGTATGCACAAACTGGCCCCAAAGTTTTAACTGCAAGCTATATCTCACTCGATTTGCAGTTCTAATCAGAAAATTTTAGGTTTTAAAACAAACAGAAAAACTTATCTGTAACTATGTAGACTGCTCAGTTCATTAAGCACAATGTTTCCAACGATGTATTACATTTACATGTAATTTAAGTATGTTATCACATACTTAAAAAATTTATTACTATGGTCAAGTACATAGAGGTGTTTCCCAGGGTTCTGACCGATTCTATTAATCCTATATTTAACTTAACAAAAGCGCTTCCATGATAATCCATTTTAATAATTTCAATAAAAATATTGTTGATTCCCTTAAAACGCTGTCACTCCTATCGCGTCCACAAACTTTCAGAATAATCACAGGTCCAAATTTTATTTTTTATAGCAGAACTGATCTTTCCCGTTATTCCAAATTTCTGAAGTTTTTTGCCATTTAATATTTTATACGTTCCATAATAATCGATGAGTTTCATCACACTAGATTAGTATTAGTATTTTAGGACAAAAAAATGTTTTCTAAAAATTCATAATACCTAAAAAACTGACTTTTGTAATATGCAATATTATCCCCAAACAATAGGGCACACTACACTATAAGGCCTATTTTTGTAAAAAGACATAAATTTGATCCATCAAGCGGTGTGGCCTGTAGAATGCCTATCAACTTTTGGACACACACCTACCCACCTATATGCATAACATGTAAATCTTATAATTGTTTTTTTACATATATATAATTTACTTATAGTATATATTGTAGTATAAATAGGACATTTGAAAGTGAAATGAACTAAATATTAACTATATCACCTCATGCACTGGTTCTGATTCTTGATAAGATTGTGGTTTAAGTTTGTACATCAAAAGAGGTTGTAAACTTTAGTGACTATAAGCTTTGAACATACTGATCAATTGAATCTCCTGTTTTTATTTTCGCACGGAAAGTATATGTTCCTTTAATTTTTATTTAAAGTAATCATGAACAAAGAATTAACACAATGGTATTAATTTTATTACTAGCAACAGTAGTGTGCTACTAACAATTAATGCCATATAACAGTGTCTAAGTGCTCTTAAAAATGTTATTCCCAAAATATTATAAAAACGCAAATTAACAATTTATATTATTACGTCTAAAATTTTATGGTTTCTGAGTACTTTATGAATACATTTTTCGAATCGTATTTGCAATGATTTCCAAGAATACTGAAGAGTTTAATGCCACTTAATAGGTAAAAACCGCTCAAGTTTGACGCAGTTATAATACAAAATATTCCTAATGTAAACATATTCCTAATGATGAGGATGTATTTACGAGTAATGATGGCTGAAGTAGACCAAGACGACTTTGAATTTTCAAGGACTAAAATGAGACTGGTAAAAGGAAAATATTATAATAATATTGCAGAGAATAGGGCCTACTAAATATTTATTTACTTATTAAAAATTGTAAGAGGTTTACTATAAGCTTCTTCTGTGAAAAGAACAAAAACTTGTTTTTCACTTCTTCTTTGATATTATCCTAAAGCATTTTCTATCAAATAAATTAAATTTTCAATTTAAATAAAGCACACAATTGAAAGAGATAAATGTAGTAAGTTACTAGTTCATTTTTCTCAGAGTAGCTACTTAGTAGGTACTGTTTTAGAATCATCAAAGATAGTATTAAAGCACTACTATACTGAATATAGTAGCATAGCGACACATTTTTTTTTAAATTCCTAAAATGGAAAATAATTGTTTTTGTCGATAAAATTTTGACATTGTATACAGCTTATCCTCTTATTAGAAACAATTTTTAGTTATAAATTTAAGTAATTAAATGAAACGGTCCAGAGAACTTTTTCAGCGGTTGTACTGTTGCTGATCGTGTTCAGTCGGCGCTCTACCTTCCTGCGGACTCATCGCCTCCTGATGACGACGATGGTCGAAATATAGAAGTGAGTTTATTCCTTTGCCTATCTGTGTGCTATCTTCTTTTTACTTGGTTTTTAGATATAAACTTAGTAACAGCGCTTCACAATATAATATTGTGTTCACAAACTTTCAGAATCAATAAAAAATCAAACTATTTACATTATACTTTAAAATTAAACTTTTTGATACTGAAAATATTTTGTGCTTTTTCAGTGTAAGCTAGTACTAGTTTCATAAAAATAAAAAAAATACTACAGTTTTGAGTTAGTGGAAAAGAAGTCTAAAATGGCTTATTTTGCAAAAAAAAGTGACTTTTCTAAGATAAATTTTGCCAAATAACAAGACAGCATATCTGCACTATAAATGCCATTTTTGGGTAGAATATGAATTTGATTCAGCAGACTGCATGACCTATAGGGCGATTACAAACGTTTAGATTTACACAATCTACAGAGAACAGCCATTATGGAAAAAACTTCAAAAATGGATTAAGGGGACCTCAAAATGTGTAAATATGTCAAAATCATTAGATCATTTGTTTTTATTTTACTACAAGTAAAGTTATAGTACACATAAATTATAGATTTTGAGTTCCCTTAAGACCACTTTTGAAGTTTTGTGTTTGTGTACGTTTGTAAATGATTGTGGTCAGGCTACTCTATTTAATGGATTAAATTTATATGTTACCCAAAGAAAGACCCTATAATCCTTATGGTACATAATGGTAATACTTCTGCTTGTAGTAAAGTTAAGGTATAGGCCACTCCAGATTTTACATGATTACTATATATTTACTTATTATAAAGTAATATTGAAGAAGGAAGGTATTAAAGTGGGCGAAAACAAAAACATTATAAAAAGTTATTTCGTTAAAATATAAAGCTTTTATACTGTTCCTTGCCAGAGAAAGTTTGGTAAACCCTATAATAAAGTTGATATGAGGCAACCCTGACACGCTGCACGGTAGAGATAAGGCTGTCCTGAATTCATAAAACTCAGCATGAACCTTATCTGTAATACCTTCTTTATAATTGTTACGCCATATTTCCCCAATACTAATGCCACTTTTCTATTTCTTCGTTCAGTAGTATCAACTTCTATACTACTGTAGTATGGGGTACTATAATGCATAAGAGATCAAAATTTTGTTATAGCTGTATTATAAGTCCACCTAACATCGTAGACTAAGCTATAGTTTAAAAGTTACCTTGGAGCAATATATTTATTTTTTTGGGATACGAAGAATGTCAAGAAACTTTTTTAAATGAATTTAGAAGTTGTCCAAATGCTGATTAAAAAGCTGACAAAGCATATTAATATATATGGTTCAAAATCAGAACAATGATTTCTTCCAACTCTCAAAATTTTTATGTTACTTATTTTTAGCTTTAGAGTTATTCTAGAGTGAAAAGTGTGGTTCATTCTAATGACTGAAACATTTCAGCCATCTAGAATCACTAGTTTAAAAGAAAAAACAGTCATGTCGAAAACATATAATTGTAATAAAGAAGTTAGCTCTGAGGCAATATTATTAATAACTATACTGCTGAACTTCATTATAGCCGCTATTTATGAGTGTAAGATCAAACTTATTATCAAATAGTGTGATCTGCAGAGTGTTTACAAATTTTGGATGTGCACCTACACACCCACAACATACACACGTGCATACAATCTTACAAAAAATATTTCAAAAGTGGACTCAGGGTATCTCAAAATGTTTAATAAGTCCAAATCTCAAAATAACATTTTTTGATTAATACTTTTCATGATTTTAAAATAGTTTATTATTTACAGAGTCCACGGACCAAAAAATAGATTTAATCCATCTAAGTACTCTATAATTATTGTAATATCATATATAGACAGGATTAAATTAAAATTGAAGCAGTCTCAAAGAACTAAATAGAAAAACAAACAGAACTGTTGATGTGACTTTAAGTTGTCTTTTCTAAGTGTTATCTCTTTGTAATTTATACATATATGTATAATGATCAAACCACAATAAGAAAATGGTAAAACAAGACTAAGATCTTTCAACCGTAACAAGCGGTCTTTGTCAGAGTCAAAAACCCAACTGATTGTTATTTCACGTTTTATGTGAAATCTTTTTACATATATGTATGTGCATATAATTAAAAGTTAGAACAGAAAACACAAATAAAAGAAGGAAAAAACATTGACAGTTTTTGATTTTCGCTAACATTTAGTCTTCCTCCCTTTGCTCTTCTGAAAATAGCTGAAACCGAAAATCAGTGACGATTATGGTGTTTTTTCTTTCATATGTGTTTTTTTTTACTAAGTTTTAAATACTGCTATCCGTTCCGGATCGTTTTCACAACATTAAAGTATATATATATATGTACAACAAATTCAATATTATATCGACTGTTTATCGAATAGGTGTGTTATCTAATCGGGATTCCGTCAAATTTTCTAGGTTCAAAAATCAAACCTCATTGTGACGTAAGAAAATTTTCTTACAAGAATTTTCTTAGTCAAAAATTCTTAGTTCTGTAAGTTAATTGTTTTATTTATCTCTGAAATATTTCTGCTTATAATATTCATAAGTTGTAACAATTCATTTTCATATTGTTTATATGTTGGATCTTGATATGTGATTTCTTATTATCCTTTGTTTGTAGGCGTATGAAAAAAGTTTTAAAATAAAACCGAAACCTCACAATGAGAGTTTGATTTTTGAACCTAGAAAATTTGACCAAATCCCGATTAGATAACACCGTATATATTTATAGTTACCCCTGGAAACTCTGGAAAGAGATCAAAACAAGGAAGCAGGAGGATTCCTCTCTCTTTAATGAAGAGCGTACCATTTTACCTCGAAATTTATCTTCTGCACTCAAGAGGTTTTGGATTTCGTCAATTCTCCACAGTGACACAAAGATTTCTTTACGAGTTTTCCTGTATTTACATCTCCAAAGCAATTCTACCTGCCCAATAATCCATCCAATTTGTCTCAGATATTTAAATTTATAATGTTTTACATGATATAATTTTGCATTTATTGATATTGCATAATTGCTGGTTGTTGTATTATTTTTATATGTTCTTTTGATTATAAGACCTATGAAAAAAGTTTTAAATAAAACCAAACCTCATTTTTGAAATATTATTTAGGCCTAAAACTGACCAATTTCTAATAAAAAATAATTGTTTTTCAATTCAAAGCTGGATACCTTTAGTTTATTTTAGCTACATTCATATTTTGAGATCGATAATTATTTGTATTGGTTACTAGTTATTACTGAACATTCAAATTAATAATTTCTACTCAAGATTATTAGTATATTACTTTACTATAAGTAAAGTATAGTGATCGTGAAAAAATTCGATCTCGAGATTTTGACGGAATTACATGTTTTGAGGTCCCAGAAGTCGTTTTATGAAGTTTTTACGATGTCTGTGTCTGTGTGTGTGTGGGTGGGTGGGTGGGTGAGTGTGTTAGCATTGCTTGTTACCACGCTACGGTCCAGAATCTTTGATGGATCAAGTTGATATTTTACACAAAAATGGGCCCCATAAAGACGAAGATCCCTATTGTTTGGGAAGAATTATGCATGATGGGAAAGTCACTTTTTTTGCCAAAAACCGTTTTTTTTAAAACATTTATTTCTCTTAAAATGATAACCCTACAGTTTTGAAATTTTGACATTATCTTTGAGGTTACAAATGAAACAAACGAAAAATATATTCAGAATTTTAGAACAACAGGAAATATTTTTTTTTCACTAAAATGTAAAAATTTTGACTTATATTCAATCTCAAACCTTGTGAAAGCGATACAAGCCATACTATTTGATGGATCAAAATGAAACTATGCCTAAAAATAGAACATTATGTGAAGAATGAATTCAGATATTTTTTTTCAAAATTACATTCGCTAAAGGGGCGTTACAGTACCATTTCTGTTTTTAGAAAATGTTTTTTTGACGCTAAACGGCTCATTAAAAAATAATGAAAATTTGACCAAAAATGTAACAAAAAATTAGCAATTCATAAAAAAAAATCATGAAGGTTCAATTATGGGAAAGAGCAATAACGATATAAAAATGTTTGTTTATCTTAGACTAAGAGATCACCTGCTATACTTGTCGATTTTTTTATATTTTTTTACATTGTTTACATTGACTTAGAAATTTTTTGAGCGAATCCACTGAGATAAAATTGATATTTATAAAGGAATAATTTAAATTGTTTATTGACTTATATGAGATGTAAGAGGAATAATATTGTGCAGGAAAATAATAACACTCACTGTGAAAAAATTCGTATATATGTTATTTGACAAAGGGGAAGGAAAATGATCTTATTAAATACTAAGAAGCCATAAAATTCCCAGTATAATAATTCTGTTAAAAATAAAAAATGTAAAAGATAATTCAAAATTGAAATCTTTCGTTTAGAGATTAATAAATGTAATATCATACATCTTTAATTAACAAATCACCTTAAAACAACATTTTCTTCGTTGTTTAAGATGTTTTTCAGAGAAAAAAAGGGTCTTTTCCTGTTTTAAATTTGAAAATTTTACTTTAATATTCAATGTAGAAGGATGTCAAGTAAACGATGTAAGAAATACACTGGCTGTTTGAACAAACGCCATGTTCTCTTGTAGGAGAATATTTCGTATCAAGAAATATTCACTTTGGTTTTTCAAAAATGTTATTACTGCTGTAGTTATACTAATGAAATTATTTGCAAATAATAAATTATTTGTGATGTACAAAATAAGCTTATAAATTGATATGTCCTTCAGTCACTATCTGTACTACCTCACGAATGAAAGACTAATAATTATATCCCATTTAGATATTTATGTTATGCTTAAATGAGACATTATGATTTATATACTCAAGAAATTTGACATTAAGTTACTTATAGTAAAGTAGAGTGTAGGCCACTCCAGATTTTTTTTAAGATATTTTATTTAAATTTTTAAAAAAGTGTATTTATAACAGAATAATAAAAAATTATTTTACGTCTCAATATTATTTTTTTCTTAACTAATTGTTTTGAGTGATATATATGACAAAAAAAGCTGAAGGTTCCAACAAGGAAGGTGGTGGTACATGAAAAAGGTAACTAGATCAAGTTCAAAGAAATAACGCTGGTAAAGGAACGTTTAATGGAATTGACTAAGAAGGTCGGAGTAAATGAAAAAGTCCCTAATTGCAGCAATTCTTTTCTCATATCAACTCGAGTTAAGCGCGGTGAAGTCTAATTTGTTTTCGTACGCCTCATGAAGAGTTTTCCTTTTTTTTCCCTTCATACGATGAATAATATTCCAACTACCACTCACAAATGTTTACAACATATAGACTATTTCCCCAAAAAAAAAATTACTGATTAAAAAGTAGACAATATTTTTTTTTTAAATACATACATATTGTTGTAACTACTGAGGTTAGTATGATTTGTATTAGAAATAGGAAAAACCGTCATAGCTCATAAGATGGTATCAAGGTTAGGTTAGGTTAGGTTGCGGTGGTAGTCTTGCAAGGAACACACTTAGGCCGAGCATTGGTCCTTTGTGATACTACACAATGAAGATTGATTCAACAGTGGGAGTCCTAAATTTTGTCTAACTCAAGTGTATTTAGAGGAGGGATCTTTAACGAGTACCTGACATCGTAAAGACTCGGGACCTTTCGGTTTAACGTCCTTCTCCGAGGGACGAAGTGCTGAGGTTTATTCACCTCCCGCATGAATAAATTGAGGGACAGGTGGGGATTGAACCCCGGTCCTATCAGTTCAGAGGCGAGTACGTAACCACTGAGCTAACCTGGACTGTAAGATGGTATGTAATATAATTTTTTTTTTCTTATCTAATACCCACATTTATACCATAGATATTACATCTAACCTGTTATACAATTAACTAGAATGTAGTTCATTTTTAATTTGGTACCACACAATTTTTATAATTCAGCTATGTTATTATAAATTTTGATGTGTACAAACAGTAGCAGAGCAGAGACGCTGGTAAATAAATATGACTCAGGTAAACTTCGTGGGTACTATTTATTATTATTTTATGCAAGGAAATTAGTTGAATGACAAAATAGTTTTGAGTTCTCAAGATAGACTGAAAGAATTATTTGAAGGCGTTGTGGTATTTGCGGCTTAAGCACTGCTGGAAGTGCCTTAAAAGATAAAATAAGAGCAGACTGCTGACTCATGCTTTAGTTGTTTGGCCTAGAAACGTAGATTAACTGATGAACTAAAATACTTTTATATGAATAGATGTTGGCAGTTGATTGATTGAAATGAAATGCAAGTACGGTTAGATACATAAGAGGTAAGGATTAAACAAGAGTAGTCTTCCCAAACAATGGCTGTGGACCAACTGGAAGCACGCATTGTTCAAATTGGCCACTGAAAATTATACAAAATATAATTCAAAGGACCAAACATCATGTTGCACTTGACTGTATGTACTTCTAAATTTCGCCACTTTTAAATTATTAACCTTCTAAATCCTATTATCATAAATATTTGAACACCTTTAAATACCTTCAAATATCTTAGTTTGAAGGGAAATATGATGAATTAGAGATTTAGTTTATCATGGCATTCCCAGTCAAAACATAAAGAAAAACAAAGTTTTGAATAACTCTCATTCTGTAAAAACTCATCAGTTAGTTTGCGTTATGATATTCATAACTGGGTTGTTTATAAAAGTAATGTTGGAAACAAGGTGAGAATGCGGTGACTTTGCTACTGTCAGCCAGCGACTGTGATCCACTCAGATGATGTGAAAGAAGACAGAAAACATATTTTCATAAGAGGCGAAATTTTTCTTTCTCTTTTAAGTAGGTCTATGATCTAGATCAGGTATGGGCAACCTTTTGTGAACTGGGGGCCGCATATATAATTTCCAAATAACCCCAGGCCACATGGTAATTTCTGTGGGTTTTCAATAGCATAAAGATTATATGTAAAATGTATTTTTATGTATATATAGAAACACATACTGTGAGCTATATTAATGTATCATTAATTATTTAACTTTTTATTGTTCTCATAATGAGCATTATTATTAAAATCTCATTATTTTATTATGGTATACAACACAATCTCCAAAATATCGGTGTGTCATATAAGAAAAAACTAAAAAACTTGTTACTATATAGCTCTCTATAATGTTGTACTTTCCTTTCAAAAGTCTCGGTGAGATTTTGTTAATAAGCAAGAAAGTAAATGAATTTTTAATATAAACATAGAATTCCAGATAATCTCTGAGGGCCGCAGATTGCCTATGCCTGATCTAGAACCATCTGAAAAAAGAATTTAAACCTTTAAGAATGTGTTTTACTTGAAAAAAAATTGCAATAGTATTAAACAAAATTAAATCGTTTATTCGTATTTACATTATAATAATACTAAGTTTTCTACCGATTGTAAATAAAACATCTAGTTCTCCCAACATACAATGAGTCAAATATAGTAATCATGAAACTTAATTTTGAGTCGTTGAGAGATGTATACGTTTGGAGGACTCCTTAAGCCATTTTAAATTATCAATGCCTGCCTGTGAGAGTCTCTACCAAAAATATTTTAAAACTCCACAAGTTAAAATGTTTGAAAAGTTTTAGTGATATTTGGTATAAAAATAGTTATAAATCAAAAAAGATTTATTTTCTATACTACTAGTATTGAAATTAAAAATGTAATCATTGTAAAATGTTTATGATAATTTTAAAACATAGGAAATATAGTTTATTGTCCTTTATTTCAAGACGTACTAATTTTAACCTTCTGTTCTGGTCACTCTAGAAATATTACATTACTTTTTAAGTATTGTCTATATATGATCATTGAATAATAAGCATTTATTGAATTAGAATAAAGGAAGAATATTACTCTGAAAAGGATAAATATTAAATTTCACCGACAGACACTAGAGGATTGGGTTAAACAATGATTACATTTCGCTGAACTTGGCAAAATGGATATAGCCACATCAAAATAAATCATGTTTGTTTCAAACCCCCACAGCTTTAGGACTTTGTCTTTAACGTTAGCTGTTCAACGTGGAATGTATGACTCATTTGTTATTTGGCACCTCATTTAGTTATGAGCAAGCCTCATTCTCAGGTTGATCCTACATCAGGAGTCCTAAATTTCACCTCAAACAAATTTATTAGGGAAGTGATATTTTCGAGTGCCTAACATCATACTGGTTCGGGATCAATAGCTTTCGTCCTCTCCAAGGAAAGTCTTGCCAAAATTGTCGAAATTATTAATTTAGGGTCATGATATAGTGTTATAGGTAGCATGCTTCCCTTGGTATTGAAGATCGAATTTTCAAATCTTGAAAGTGATTCTACAATTTCCACATGGTGTAGCACAAGAAGAATATCTTGTGCACGTTCCTAGAAGAGGGCATAAATTTATCAATCCCAATCCTGTACTATTATCGATACTTGTACAAAGATCTTTTCTCTAATAATCATCTTGAGTAAGGTAAAATTGGGGTCTGCCGAAGTAGAATCAACTCGTATTATGGTTGGCACAAAATACCTGCTAGCAGTGCCAAAGAACAAAGGGGTAAAAAAGTATCAAAAAAGGTTTGTATAAATTAAATTTTTCGTTAAATGTAGAAATGTTATGTTCTGATTGAATCTGAATAGTTGTTAAAACAATATTGGTCACAACTTTGGACAGATCTTCAAGAAGTAAAAACACTTCATAGGAAGTTGAGCTGTATATTACCTTTGGTCAACAATTATTTAAGAAAAAAGGCATTATGGTGCATTATGTAAACTTGTATAATTTTTTTTTCTTAACTACTGACACTGGATTAGCGAAGTTACATATTCACACTATATATAGTCACTGGATATGATACTCACATTACAATAAATGAAGTAATTACATTTAAATAATTAAATCAGATACTGAAGTAAATCAGTTATCAAATGTCAATGAGTTTGATAACTGATTTACTTTCTCAAATAAGTAAATATATACGACTTACAAAAGTTGTATAAATATTAAACTGTTTCCTGTTTCGTCAACTTAAAGTTAGTATCCTATGAAACACAATTTAACAAATCTTGGTTAAAAAAAAGCATAAAACCGCTAAAAACGCGATTCACCATTGGAAATAAGGAAAATATGGTAGAATTTGTCAAATAAAAATGAGCATACGAGTATTAACCAAAATTTAATATTCAAAAATGAATCCAAAGTCTTTAATCAAAAGCGATCGTCATCAGAGTCTTAAACATAACAATAATTTAACCGAAACGATCCTAGATTATTCTGTATGAGACCTGACGAAGGTGGTACTCGTCGAATGATGCTAACCTCACTTAATTTTTTTTTTACTTTTTTATAGAAAACAATAATCCATTGTAAAAAATTGAGTATTCATTGTAAATATCACATTCCCAATAATAGTAGATAATGTAATAAAAAATTGTTAGTT
The DNA here is from genome assembly GCA_026182355.1 of Hermatobates lingyangjiaoensis. NCBI lineage: Eukaryota > Metazoa > Arthropoda > Insecta > Hemiptera > Hermatobatidae > Hermatobates > Hermatobates lingyangjiaoensis. The sequence goes on along the minus strand of JAPFBL010000050.1, from coordinate 1,949,091 downwards.
GTAATAGTTGCTTCATGATGAAATGGACCATATTCTTATTTTCTAATTGTATATGTATGGAAACTTTTCCAAGGTTAAACTTGAAAATGCCAAAGAGTTACGTAATGCTTAGACTTGCCAGACATAGGAGATAAGCCTCGTGCCAAGTCTGCAAAGCTACAGAGAAACTCGACCCCACATTAATTAGCAGAACACCACTTTCTTCTGGCATAACAAGAAAAATGAACCGTCACACTTTATTTCACTTAACACAACTTATATTCCCTTAGTTCACTTAACTTCCTTTTGTCACATTTCTTTTCTAGACATGTAAACTAGTTATTCATAAATGATTTATCACTCATAATATTAAAAGTATTAAAAAATGATACTTAACTTTTATGATAAACCAATACAATATTCGATTTATTTTATCCAAAATGTGCCAGCTACAAACTTTGGAAAAATGTATGGTAAGCTTAAAGTTATGCTATGGTATCCAGTCATTATACTACCTTATTATATTACATACTACAGTACTTATAACAAAAAAACAAAAACACTGTAATCCTAAATATCTTCATCGCCTTGACTGCACTGCTTCCTATAACCCATTCACTTGTTATAATTCGTTAATTCACTAAATCCTTCTGTTCGTCGAAGTTGTAGTGTTTTGAGCATACTTTGATGATTGATTAGATGTCCAGTTTTTAATTATTCAACCCCTGCGTGTTGTTTCTTGCTCTATTGCTAGTATATCATCGTCGCTTTCATTTTGCAATTTTTTTATGTTTTTCTCATTTAAAACAGTTATTACCTTGTTTAGATAAATTATAATATTACTTTTAAGCCCTTATGTTTAATTATCTAATAATTTTATTACAAATACACTAAATCAGGAGTTCTAAATAATACCTTAATCAAGTATAATAAAACTGAGATATTTAAGGAGTGTGTTATACTTTGCACAAGCTTAAGTCCGGTAGCAGACCTGTGGCTCCTGAGCTATTATGAAGTTCATTATTCACTAGCCTCAATATCTCTTAAAAGCATAATAAACTTGTATTTGGCAAAATTTAGTGCTGCCTATATAACCAAGCCGATTTTGCAGTATGCCACTGAGGGCCTAACTGTGAGTCCAATTGGAACACAAAGTCTTATGATCACCTAAAATAGCATAGGACCAGATAAACGTCACAAATTTTAGACAAAGATGGTTCTTTTATAATTTTCAAGTAGTTAAAAAAATTTCAAGTGTTTCTCTGGTAATGCTGCTATCCGTTTTATAATAAGATACATTTTTCAACGCTTTCAACACACACACACACACACACACACACACACACACACACACACACACACACACACACACACTACACACACACATCGGAAAAACTTAAAAAATCTGGAGTGACCTACATTCAACTGTAATAAAAGTAAATTAATACTAAACTCGTTGCCAACATACATGTTGCACTCTTTAACAAATCAAAAATTTGTTGAATATTGTTCTCTGAACTTCCACTTATGGAAGCTGCAGTTAAAATCATATGAAGAATGTAGACTCAGTCTGGAAGAGGCAGAAAACTATAAACTCATTTCATTTAAATGATGGGCTTAAAAGAGTTTTGGCATACTTCTCTACGAAGAATAATGAAGATACTCGTAATTAAAAAACTCAAAATATAAACTTGATTTAAAAACGACAATATAATTACTGGGGCAGTCCAGATATTGCCCCAGTAAGCATGAATCCGATGAAAGTACTGCAATCAGTATAATAATAATAATATGATAATTGTTATCAATCAATGATTTCAAGTTTGTTAAAACTGATAAGATGGATACAGCCATAATATAACGAATAAAGTTATTAATTTGATTATCTATGACTTTCATAATTCTTTACCAAGAAGATTGAATATTAAGTTTACATGATTGTCAGATTAAAATAAAACCAAACGGTAATTGATTGTCAACAAGATTATTATGTTTACTTTTAACAAAGTTCAATGTAGGACACTCAAGATTTTTTTATGATCAAAATCTTAAAAACATGTAAAAGTGGCGTTTGCCATTTTGGCACGCACTCATCAGTAAGAAAGATATTCATACTGAGCAAGGGCTTTCTCGTTTTAAGATCTGATAATGTATCATTAGTTTTAACTTCTTTCCGTAGAGTGAAATTATAAACTTATGTTAAATAATAGTAATTGTTACAATTTTTTTTTTTTATTTTTACAATTACAATTATTATTATTTTTTTACAATTATACGTAAGTCTTAAATAATTCATTACTTGTGCAATTCGTTATAGTGAGACATTAACTAAATATAACAAAAATTTTTGAAATTCTCTATCATGAATAATGTCGTATGTTTTAGTATGAATTTATCTTTATTTACTTGTTCATTTTAAGTAATTCCAATTTACTTGAAATTTAGCATATATAGTAACGATATATATTTAGAGACCAGGTTAGCTCAGTGGTTAACGTACTCGCCTCTGGGCCGGTAGTCCGGGGTTCGATCCCCACCTGGTCCTCGATTTATTCACGCAGGAGGTGAATAAATCTGAGTACGTCGTCCCTTAGAGAGGACTTTAAGCCGTCGGTCCCGAGCCTGTACGATGTCAGGAACTCGTTAAAGATCCCTAATCGAAATGCACTTAAGTTAGGCAAACTTTAGGACTCCCAATATAGAATCTGTAGAATTCACCGATCAATCAAAAAGCCGGTAAACGGCTGACGTTTCAGCCGCTAGGGGATTACTTTTAAACATTAAAAAAAATAAAAGCAATATATTTAATATAGCAGTATTATAAATATAAAAGCCAGTCATATTAATTATTATTGTTTTTTCTTTTGGTTAGCCCTAAGAGGTTGGCTCGATCTACTAGTTTCTAATAGCACGAGTGACAAATCATGTGGTGTCTACGCCTCAGATTATTTGTATAAAGGAGATGCAGAATTTTTGCTGATGGCATCACTGGAAGGGACAGCAAAACATCCGTGCAATGTTTGATACTCGTTAAAGATCAATATCCTGATTACATTTCAGTGAGGCAAAATTGAATACTCTTATGTAGCATGGCGATAAGAATCTAAATAGTTGATATACCTAAACGATAAAGCATGTTTCAATCAGTTTTGATAACTAAAGGTTTCAACAGCGTGATCTTCAGATATCTGTGTTGCATGCCCGATTGAGAAGATCTGCCAGTGATGTGAGAGTGACGTCACACTTAGAGGAACCTTTCATATCTAATATCTTTTATGGCTCAAGTCTCAACTGGTTAGCCTCCGAATATTGTTTTTTTATTGAACTAATTTCCTGGTTGTAAATATTTATATCATACGAGTAAAGGTTTTTTTTATTTTATAAAAGGTTTTGTTGCATAGAGGCAACAAAATGGTCCACCGTTTTAACTAATTATCACTTGACAATAAGAGTATCATGTGATCAGTTTATCAATAAACTGATTGTTATCAAAGGTAACAAAACATATGTTTATTCCAATTGTTACTCTTTGCAGACTTTAGTGCTTTTCATGATGCCGACATAGAATTGTAACTCATCTCATCTGTATGTTTTTTGAAAACATACAGGCAATGTTTTCAAAAAAGTTAACCATTGTTAAATATTATAGTAAAATAAAGTTGTGTATTCATCGTATATTAATTATATTATAAACTTATTATAATTGCATACGTCTGTTAATAATTCTAATCTCATAACAAGCACTAAAAAATAGCGGATAATTACATAAAATATCGAGAAACACAAATTTCGTAAATGAAAACATACTTGTTATTTAATGGTAAAATATTTGTAGGTTGAGTGCTTACAGTTAAATGAATAAAACTAATTTAAAATTCATATTGTTACAGTTATTTATGAATAAATAAAACTAAAAATAAAAATACCATTAATGAAAAAACATTATGTAAAATTTACTAATAATCATGAGAAACAATTGTGGACAGCTGGTTTTTACTTGTGAAATATTCAAGTGTTTTCAACGTTATTTACACTTTGTTTAAATCAGTTCTTCAAGTATTAGAATCAAAACTCATAATATGATCACGTGAAGCACATGTTTATCATTTCATATGAGCCAAATGGTGATAACATCAGACTTAAAAATGTTAGAGAGATAAGTAACTAACGTACGTGTGTGTGTGCTTGTTACCTCAGTCGTTGCATACATAACCTAATCTATACGAAAGTGGTAGAAGGGGATCAGGTGCCTTTCACTTACATATAAGTCTCTGCTCGGGTAGCCTGGCAGGGAGCTTCCTATTTTTTTAGTCAGTTCGTATTATTCACATAGCTTTGCCAATGGTTAAGCAAGCCTCTACCCTCTCAGATAGTTTCTATTAGAGTCTCCTAATGTATCATCACCAAATCTACGGTAGCAAGGGTTCGGGAATGGACCCATGCATTCGCATCCGCCCTAATCTTTGACTGATGGCCTGGAGATTGTGGGGCTTCCTGCCCAAAGTTGAGAAAGCTTATGAGCATGATGGTTAGCATCGCTGTAAATTCTGTATTCACCCACTGTTTCCAGCGAGCCCTTCTTAATTAACCGGGGTGGTTTTACGTTGATAGGAATAAAAAAGGATGCAACGGGACGATGTGTTCCTCTCTTCAGGTAGAAAGTTTCGCTCGATTGTCTCATGGCTTGGGGGGCTTTCGGACAAAACTTGTTTCCTCGCTTCGGTGCACAAGAGCAACTTTAGCTGTCATTTTGGGATGTTCTGTTCCTTGCTTCTCCGTTGGTCTGTTCGCCCGCGAGTGGAAAGTCTGATTAAGAGTACATAATATGATCTCTCTCTTTTTTATTCTCCTGACTAGCACCTATCTTGTAAAAGACTTCTATCAAAACAGCTACTTTTCCCACGACCAGGTTAGTGTATTGATAGCAGGTGTTGCCTTCTTGGGCAGGTGTTGATGGACATAGGGTCTACTTGGCCGGCCTTCAATTAGTTCATTTTTTCGTTTCTCCTTCTTTTTTTCTTTTTCTTCCATCTCCTACTCCTTCTATAACTACCTCTTCTTTTCTGATTTTAATTTTCATAATCTCATGTGTATTATGCCAAAAAAGGCTTTCTTGTTTTTCTTGATAAATAATAGATACTGAGTGAAACGATAATCTGTAAATATAAAAATAAAATTGGAACCTCTAAGCTCTTTTTATTTTTAATACCTTCACAATATAACCAATATAACATTTTTTTATATATATAATAATTTATGGGTGGGCAGACCCTCAGTGATTGAGTTGCCCCTGGCCCTGCACCTTCCCAAGGACGGCCCTGCATATAAAATATCCTTTTTTCATAATTTCACATAATTAATTTTTTTCTCACTATTTAGTTGATAAAATACTAATAACCTATTCACAATATATTGATATGATGATAATTGAAACTAATATAAAGCCTTTCATAAATATCCATAATTTACCACTATCAGTTATCTAAACTTTATAATTTTGAATCTGTTTCATCTTAAGTATAAACGGACAGATAAAACATCGTCATATTGTCTGATAATAATTGAACATTTCATTCATATAATATTATAACAATATTAATAAAAAAACTAACATACAACAGTAATTATATCAATCATTTATGATATACAGTATGGAGCTGTATGCGCTAAAAATCTAGATTTGTTCAATTAATCTTTTTATCTTCAAAGTTACATGCTAATCTGCTTGAACAAATGGGTTCCGAATAAAACAAACCGATAGAATATATTTAAATAGATTAAAGGATGAAAGCAGACCAGGAAAAGACCTTGAGAGTGATGAGATTAGAGTAGGAGGAAGAATCGAGTGGTCTAGTTACATTTAAGCAGGAAAGTAACCGCCATCTTTGAATTGTTTATTGTTTTTTTCGATAAGAATGATTAAGGCTTAATCCTCTCGCGGATAGAGAGAGATAAAGAGGATGCTGATAAGAAGACAAAGGTTGTCTTGTTGTCTGTGTCGATGGGTATCAAGAAATGCTGATAACTGCACTCTGAACGTCGACAGCAAACTAAGCATCTCGTCTACGACTCGTCAAACATAAATACTGCAATGGGTCTTGTTTGTAAATGCAATATTCTTCCACTTTACTCTAATCCATTCAGTGTACTTTCAATTATCTGTGGGGATGCTGCAGAACAAGTCATGTGAATATAAACAAGATTCAAACGCAAATAATTCCAACATCTTTGTTGATTACTCAAAAACTCATTAACGTTTATTCTTAACTAGTACTCTATTCCATTAATATTCAAGAGTTTTATTGAGGAAAGTATCTTTTTCTTTATTTGTTCAGGTCTAACCATTATATATACATATTTATATTGTACTTGTCTGATGTTAGCGTGTAAATTAGTCTTCATCTTTCTAAATAACATTCTTGTTACTTCAGCCACATTATTATCTTATTTTACTATCTCTAATAAATCTGAGGAATTAAATGTTAAGTTTGAGTAATTTATTTAGTATTTAGTAATTATATATGAAGATTGTTCGGATACGCAAACTCTAAACACTTATTTAGATTTTTTTATTCACAATTAACTATGTCAAATAGAGTTTATCTTATAATTTAAGTATTATTTAACATCATGGTTAAGGTTTTCCGGACAACCCTCCACTAAAAGTTTCTATCAGTTTCGTTGGAAGTAGACCACAAGTTATCAAACAACTGTGCTATCTTTAGTATCCATATAGGGACAGTTCTCAGTATCAGCCAATTGTTACATTACTGAACCACTATTAGAAATATGAGTGTTGAAACAATATGGATCCACTTTTATCCCAAACAAGGAAATCACAGACTCCTTCCAAGTCTGAAACCACATATATTAAAGACATAAGGTCCTTCGGATTTCCGCCTAACTAGTATAAATCAAAACGGAAGAGTTTCATCCCAATCCAGTTTTTCCGTCACAACCTTTTGCAATATTATTTTAGGGTTGACTATCATCGGAGGCAGGAAATCAAGAAGTTCATAAAGCTTACAGTTTCAATCTGTACTGATTTCTTCGGTATAGTTCTATTTAATGGACCTGTTCAGCTGAATCATAGTCATCTTATCATTCCATACTAGAGCCAAAGTTTTGTTGTCAAATTCAGTCCCATATAAATTAAAATATTCTCTTATTTATCGTAACCATTAATTTTTGTAGATCTTATACTATGATCCGTTTATGAGTATATGTATTCATGTGAAAAAGAGAGAGAGAGAATGAGAGGACAGCTCTCCAGCATCTCTAAATCTCTAAACTTGTCCGTATCCAAACTATTTGGTAAAATTTTCTAATTAATATTATAATAAGACCACTCTTCAGTGAAACAAAACTTTTAATACAATAGTTTAAGAAAAAAAAATTTTATTTTATCATTATCCAACCCAACCTCGCGCAGATTTTTCTGAACTCATTCGGTACATACTGCTTGGAGTTAGCATAGAATCTCCAATCATCTCATCATCCAGTCTAATCACCAACAATTTCTTTTCATTTCCAAAATGGTTCAGTACTTTCTGTTACCTTCCAAATACAGGTTCTTTTAGAAAAGTTTCATCTTTAATATAAACTCTTTACTTAATCATCTTCCATGGGAACTAGATTAAGGCATTTTAGCTCAGTCCCGAATGAAGCTATGCTGAAAGTTTATAACATAAAACTGTGTGCTCATTTTCCACTTAGTATTATGGGCTTGTCGGATTTATCGTCTATTCTTCGTGGCATACTATGTTCATATCTAGTCCAAAGTGAAACTAACAAATTAAATATAACATGCTACCACAAATACTTTAATACGTCCATTAATTTCAATTGTCTTAAGACAATGAACTTTAAATTAACTGAATATCATTGATCAACTACAAAACCTTTTAGAATATGAGGAGCACAAATATCTAGTGGATTCCCATCAGCTTTTGAACCACAAGATAAATCTAAACCTTTCCCGTAAAGAATACTCCAGCCACGGAAAGAGAATAACAAACGTAAACAAAGTACCAAGGTGTTTAATATAGAGTAACAATTAACAGTATAAGATTTACCATCCATCCATCCATTAAGCAAGATTTAACATTGCATTAATCTGCTCCGAAACTAAGGAAACTTAACCACAACATTTTATCCTGATCGTTTTAGCCATTATAAAGGACGTTCCAAAAGATATATAATGTGGTTTATAAATAATTAAACATTAAGAACATAAATTTGTACAATGAACAAACGCAAAAGCTATTTCAATTACTATGAATGGTAAACTATTTATCTGTTTGAAAGATAAGAGTAGACTATGGATGTAACTAGGTCGAATCGTATATGGGCCAAAGTCATTAGCAGATAACTATCGCAATACGAAGTGTTAAAAATTCAAGTAGGTATTTGTTAACAACGTTTTCTCACTAATGTTTAAGCAGCAATATTGATAGCTCTTATCGGCATCTAGAAGCAGAATAAACAATGCTTGGTTTGCTTTATCTATAAACTTAATTATTATATTAATATAATCTAAGTTCATTAATTAAGAATAAGTATATATTTTCAAGTTTTCGTGAATTTTCATTATTTGTGATATTAGAACTTTTGAAGCATGTCATGGGTATATTATTGTTCGGCTTTCCTGCTTGTTTTCTCACACTCTCACTCTCTCTCACTCGCTTACACACACGCACTCTCTAATTTAAATCATGAACTTAAAGTTTTTGACCCTTATGGCAATATATATATATACTTCAGATTTTTGTAGATTTTACAAATATGTAGGAGTAACGTCAAATGAGGAATAATTGGAGAGTAATTTCAACTAAACCAATCCGAACGTTCTACAAAATAAATATAATAGTCTGTTAATTATATCAATTATAACCAAAAACCAGAAATTCAGTGAATAAAATTCATAACTGTTTTTGGAATAAAAAAAAATCTAGTTGTAAGCTGGAAATATTTAAAAAGAATTAAATGAACTATTAGACTAGAACAGTATAAAAACTAGGTATGACAAATGTCAACAACATAGTAGCTCTTCTGTAGAAGGAAGAGTCCATTACTCATACTTCAATTTTGCCAAAAGATAATAAAAATCAAAAATATAAGAAAATCTACATCTGATATTAAGTTTTGTTGAATGGTTCAACATATAGATTATAGATTTGAATTTAGTTAGGCAAATCCTTCATACTATGGAAATCATCGGAAATTATATGTTCATTAGCGCTGATTGTTTACATGTAAAAATATTATTCTTCTTATATCTGATATAAGGCATCAAATAATTTTAATTTTTTCCATTATACTTCTAAATAAGTTTCCTGATTAGAAGTTTATATTTGGATATCTGACATGGTATATAACTCATAGAAATCTTAACCATTTATCTTGTATATTTATTGATTTACTATCTTTTGCTAAGGTAATTCATTATTATCTAATTGATGAATTGAGTTGACCTCAGAAATAACAACTTGGTACATACCAAAAGGTACCTATCAGCAAAATAATTACAAAATAGAAGGATATAGCAATTCGTATATCTACTTTGTTAACTATACTGGCAACTGTGCTGATGCGGTGGTTAGATTTAGTAGTTAATGTTACAAGACCTAAAAAAATCCTCCAAGGATCAAAAATCGTTAAACTTCCTGCTTTGCAAAGTTTACCTTTGGAAATAATCTTGAAAACTTAACGTTATTTGCTTTTAGTTTACTTTAGTGTTCTTTGGGTAAACTGAATTCTAACTTCTCAGCACCCTAACTTACTCGTAAGCTTAAGTTAGGAAAGTTGCGATAGCCGAGAACAATCGAACGCAATTCTAACACAGAGTAGAGAATGTAGACAAATTCGGATACCATGATTGATTTGCAAGTTACTAAAATGTTAATTACAATAATTAATATTTAATAATTAAATTTTACTAATATAATTATTTGTAGTAATACTCTAAAATTATTTTTACTTTTGTTTTATCTTCTCTTATGACTTTAGTAATTAAACTCCCTAAATTAGCAAAATAGAGAAGTACTAAAATAATACATAGTGCATCATCCCGAAATAGTTATAAATACAAAAAAAGAACTTGTAAAAACACAATACAGAAGAAATACAAAATGTCAATAAAGTCTCTGTGTACTCTAAGAAATTATAACTCTAGATGTATTACGACAGTAATAAGCTGTAAGAAGTATTAGAAAGAAGCTGATCTATACTTTTGTTGTTTCATCGTATAATGTTATTGGGTTTCAACATGTCCACGATTACTAGCAGTAAATTGGATAATATGATTTTTCTGTTCAAGGAAAACATTTGGCTATTAATTTACAGTAATGACTGAAGTTACAAATTATTTCAGATTTGAAATCTTCTAATGACATGGTTTAGTTAGATGCAAATGTGTGTCATGTGTTCCCATTAAATGAAATCTAATTTTATAAGTCTAATTACCTACCGTAAATCAGTCGGAAATTTATTCTCTGTAGAATGTAAAATCGTATTCCCTTTATATTTTTTAGGATTGTGGTCATGTAATAACCTCCAAAATAAACACTTGAGTGGCTTACACTCTACTTTACTATAATTAAAAATAATATCAAACTCGTTAACAACCAACTGATGTTTTGTTTTATTTTATGTGGATATACATATATTTTAATCAATCAGTGTTATTTGTTTACATGTTTCCACAATCATTTTATTAATTAAAAGAAACATAAAAATACTGAATAATCTGACATGTTATAAACATTATTATCCTAAGGCCTGAATCGCATTGGGCTAGTCGCTCCGCGGTCACCTGTCCATAAGTCTTCATCCATTCCAAGGTGATTTGCTACAATACAAATATAATGTGATCAAAGTTACCTTTTCTAGACAGATGGTCTGTTTTCTTGGTGTGATGTCAAATACAGCTTTCATTCATTATAGTTGAGTAAACACATTTTTAATTGATGTTTTACATATATTTTTAAGTTCTCCCATTGAATATATAGTATTTTTGACAGATCTAAGTACATTTGAGGGAACTTTTTCTATCTTAAATTGGACCCGGCTGTTCTTGACATCCTTTAACAGCTTTCTTCTTGATTTATTTGTCAATTCCACTCCTCCTGTATAGGGTAAACATTCTTGAAAATCAAAGATATTCGTATGGTTACAACATTCCCCAACTGTTTACGCACACATTACCAGATATTCCCTTGTTTCCAGATATTCATTTACATCAGAATTCATTTAAATTATAAAATATTTGAAATGTTTTGTTATGTACCATTGTTTGGAACTTTCTATTTATAAGATTTAATCCTCCAACATAGTGCATATTGTACATGTAGCCCTTAGTATGATGTATAAGTGCATTAAACGTCGCCATAATTGAGTATTGTTTCTTGTTTTGACCAATATGAACAACTACCTTCCCTCATTGATGTAATTATGGTCATCAAAATCATCATAAATTATCTTTTTAATTTAAAAAAAAGCAATTTGTTGTTTTTCCATGTTTTTATCGAAGTTGTATTATTAATAATGCGTTCTTAATTTATTCTTGTTTAATGTTGTTGTTCTAATGTTTCTTTAGAAAAAAAAATATTATGAGGTGGTGATAAGAGAAACAGGAGTTTCTTTTAATTCTAACGTAGTCCAATCTCTGGTGTCATTGTACTTTTTAGTTAAAGCCTGAGGAAGAATACTAGGTGTTTGAAACGCGTTGTTTACACTATTAAAAAAAATGTTTATATGCGGAGACTATTTCATTAATGTTTTACCCTACAATAGTTTCTTTTAATTCAATATGAATATGATAATAAATTGCATCTCTAAATTAAGATGGAGTCTGACAAACAAATCAGTGAATTTATAAACCTGTGAATTCAAGGACGATAATATTGCTCGTTAAAATTGACTTTCAGCGGATCCGTCTTATCTAGAATAACTCTATAATTGGGTGACACTTTATCGTCAATTCTCAATGTTTGATTAAATCAAAATAAACATTCAGCTCTTAGTTTACAAAGCAAACTTTATCAAAAACAAAACTGATTTTCTCTAAATATTCTAATCAGTAGTTTAGTCTTATCTCTAAACCATTCTCTAAGAATGCTCTCTTGGATCATTTTTTTATTAAATTATTTCTTTTAAATAAAATTTATATCAAACCACTCAAAGTTAAATAAATAAAGGTTGTACTCTGAAAAAATGTACTCTGATCATTCTCTAAAAAGGTACCATTTTTGTGTATAACATTTTTATGATCTGTCAGTAGGTGTAAACAGGTGTCGTCCACCATCATTCAGAATCGACCTTAAGTCAGAAGTTTTGCCTTTTAATGCAAAGCCTGCCTTCACGGTTATTGAAAAAATTTGAACTTTTTTTTTCATCAGAGCTGAAGTTAGTTTTATAATATCTACTCTCATAATTTCAACACTCTAGAGTTAATAGTTTAAAAAAATATAATGTTGTCTAATACTGCATTTAGGTCTAAAAAGTAACTATCCTATGATGTTCAAAAGCAATAAGGCGCATCTGCAATATAAGGTCCATTTTTGAGTTAAATATGAATTTGATCCATTCAACTGTGTGGACTCTAATATATCCAAAAACGTTTGGCTACATACCCATACACTCACACAGACATCATCGAAAAACGTCAAAAATGGAGTCTGAAGACTCGTAAATTAGTGAAAATCTAAAAAAAAAAGATAAAAAAAATGAAGAATTAATTTTTTCATTATCACTTTATTTTACTTTCAGTAAAGCAAAAATTGTTTTGAGCTGGCCGTCTGATATCGAACATTAGTATAATAACAGTTTAAAAAAAGTTCTTATTAGTTCATCACATTTTATTATTATTAATCACAAATCACAATATTAAATAATAAATATTAGTAATAAAGTATTTTAAAATATCACACTGTTATTGTATTTCGTTTTACAGAAATCTGACACCACCCCTTAACATTTTATAAATGTTACTTTTGCATAACCTTTGTAAAATGTTAAGAATAAATTTGTTTGTTTTTTAAAATAATTTTATTTGTTTAATGTTGTGAATATAATTGAATTGTGAACAACGGCTCTGAAGTCTCACAGGGGTGTAGCTGTAATAAATTGCGTGAATATTGACTGTTTTCAATTGGTTATTAAAAAGTGTATTTTTATATAAATCGTGTGTTATAATATAATTACATTTTAGGTTTCTTTATTTTTTACTTTACTATAAGTAAAGTATAGTGATCGTGAAAAAATTCGATCTCGAGATTTTGACGGAATTACATGTTTTGAGGTACCAGAAGTCGTTTTATGACGTTTTTACGATGATGTCTGTGTGTGTGTGGGTGGGTGGGTGGGTGGGTGGGTGCTGTGTTAGCATTGCTCGTTACCACGCTACGGTCCAGAATCTTTGATGGATTAAGTTGATATTTTACACAAAAATGGCCCTCATAAAGGCGAAGATCGCTATTGTTTGGGAAGAATTATGCATGATGGGAAAGTCACTTTTTTTGCCAAAAACCGTTTTTTTTAAAACATTTATTTCTCCTAAACTGATAACCCTAGAGTTTTGAAATTTTGACATTATCTTTGAGGTTTCAAATGCAACAAACGAAAAATATATTCAGAATATTAAAACAACAGGAAATAATTTTTTTTTCAATAAAATGTCAAAATTTTGACTTATAATTCAATCTCAAACCTTGTGAGAGCGATACAAGCTCAAAGACCCTTTGACGGTTCAAAATGAAACTATGCCTAAAAATAGAACATTATGTGGCAAATGAAGTGAGATATTTTTTTTCAAAATTACATTCGCTAAAGGGGCGTTACAGTACGATTTCTGTTTTCAGAAAATGTTTTTTTGACGCTAAACGGCTCGTTAAAAAATAATGAAAATTTGACCAAAAATGGAACAAAAAATTAGCACTTCATAAAAAAAAAAATCATGAAGTTTCAATTACGGGAAAGAGCAATAACGATATAAAAACTCTTTGGTTACCCTAGACTAAGAGATCACCTGCTATACTTGTCGAATTTATTGTATTTTTTTACATTGTTTACATTGACTTAGAAATTTTTTGAGTGAATCCACTGAGATAAAATTGATTTTATAAAGGAACAGTTTAAATTGTTTATTGAATTATATGAGATGTTTGAGGAATAATATTGTGCAGGAAAATGATAACACTCACTCAGAAAAAATTCGTATATATGTTATTTGACAAAGGGGAAGGAAAATGATCTTATTAAATACTAAGAAGCTTATTATTATTATTATTATTATTATTATTTTAAAGATTAAAATTCCCAGTATGATAATTCTATAAAAGACCAAAAATATAAATGACTATTCATAATCTGAATCTTTCGTTTAGAGATTAATAACTGTAATTATCGTACATCTTTAATTAACAAATCACCTTAAAACAACATTTTCTTCGCAGTTTAAGATGTTTTTCAGAGAAAAAAAGGGTATTTTCCTGTTTTAAATAAAAATTTTACTTTAATATTCAATGTAGAAGGATGTCAAGTAAACGATGTAAGGAATGTACTGGCTGTTTGAAGGAAAGCCATTCTCTTGTAGGAGAATAAATCGTTTCAAGAAATGTTCACTTTGGTTTTTCAAAAATGTTATTACTGCTGTAGTTATACTAATGCAATTATTTGCAAATAATAAATTATCTGTGATGTACAAAAATAAGCTTATAAAATGATATGTCCTTCAATCACTATCTGTACTACCTCAGGAATGAAAGGCTAATAATTATATCCCATTTAGATGTTTACGTTATGCTTAAATGAGACGTTATGTTTTATATACTCAAGAAATTTGACATTAAGTTACTTATAGTAAAGTAGAGTGTAGGCCACTCCAGATTTTTGTTAATGGCATTATTGTTTATGTAGAAGGTAGAACTGATCTCTCACTATTTGGCATTCTATCAATTCTATTCATAGTTCAAATTGATAATATCTATAAAAAACAATTGGTATAGGTTTTGAGTGAATCAAAGAATTTTGTAAGACTGTTGTGAGGACAAGGGTGAGCAGGCGTCTAGTCTGGAGGGTAAGTCCACCCCCTGTGGGTCGACGCAGATGCCACCCCTCCCCCAGACAGGTCAACGAACTGCAGTCAAAACATACCCCAGACACGCCCTGCCTCTCATTGTATAACATTTTTATGATCTGTCAGTCGGTGTAAACAGGTGTCGTCCACCATCATTCAGAATCGACCTTAAGTCAGAAGTTTTGCCTTTTAATGCAAAGCCTGCCTTCACGGTTATTGAAAAAATTTGAACTTTTTTTTTCATCAGAGCTGAAGTTAGTTTTATAATATCTACTCTCATAATTTCAACACTCTAGAGTTAATAGTTTAAAAAAAAATAATGTTGTCTAATACTGCATTTAGACCTAAAAAGTAACTTTCCTATGATGTTCAAAAGGAATAAGGCGCATCTGCAATATAAGGTCCATTTTTGAGTTAAATATGAATTTGATCCATTCAACTGTGTGAAACTGTGTGGACTCTAATATACGAGGTGTGTAAATAAAGTAGTGAGACTGATTTTTTTTAAATTTTCTTTTCAAATATAATTACAATGTGATATTGTCACCTTCAAAATAGTTCCCTTCGGAAGCCACACAGCGCTGGAGACGGTCCTTCCAATCATTGTAGCATTGCTGGAACTCGGATTCTGGAATGGCCTTCAGCTGGTCGGTTACAGCAGTTTGTATGTTTTGTAGTGTCCCGAAATGAGTTCCCTTGAGGTGATTTTTCAATCTCGGGAAAAGGAAAAAGTGATAAAGACTCAAGTCTGGTGAATAAGGAGGCTGAGGAGCAACAGGAATGTTTTTACTGGCCAAAAACTCGTTTTCTTTTCGGAATTTTCGGAACCATTTTCGCACAAATTTTTCTCATCTCCAATTCATTGGTCAAAATGTGATGAACGGAGGTGTGATTCAAATTCAACTGTTCCCCGATCATTCTGACTGTCAAGCGTCGATCTGAACGCACAAGGTTCCGTACTCTGTTGACATTTTCATCGGTGTTTGCACTTGAAGGTCTTCCGCTTCGTGGTTCATCTTCAATCGACTCTCTTCCTTCTGAAAATTCCTTAAAACCACCGAAAAAACCTGTGCCCTTGATAAAACACGTTCTCCATAGGCCGTTTCGGTTGCATTATGTCCAAGTCTGAAGCAAAATTTGATTGCACACCGCTGCTCAACTTTGAGGTCACTCATTTTTAAAACGCTCAAGAAAAAACCATTTCACGAAAACCAACGCTACGGACAAACAAATGACTGTGGCGAGTTCAGATTCATACTGGAGGCGCATCACACGTGCACCTGACGCTACTCAAGGCCACGCGTCTCCAGCGTTGCCAGATCGAAAGCGACGTTGCCAGTCTCACTACTTTATTTATACACCTCGTATCCAAAAACTTTTGGCTACATACCAATACACTCACACAGACAGACAAACACACACACAGACATAATCGAAAAACATCAAAAATGGAGTCTGAAGACTCGTAAATTAGTGAAAATCTAAAAAAAATTGAAGAATTAATTTTTTCATTATCACTTTATTTTACTTTCAGTAAAGCAAAAATTGTTTTGAGCTGGCCGTTTCATATCGAACATTAGTATAAAAACAGTTTAAAAAAAGTTCTTATTAGTTCATCACATTTTATTATTATTAATCACAAATCACAATATTATATAATAAATATTAGTAATAAAGTATTTTAAAATATCACACTGTTATTGTATTTCATTTTACAGAAATCTGACACCACCCCTTAACATTTTATAAATGTTACTTTTGCATAACCTTTGTAAAATGTTAAGAATAATTTTGTTTGTTTTTTAAAATAATTTTATTTGTTTAATGTTGTGAATATAATTGAATTGTGAACAACGGCTCTGAACTCTCACAGGGGTGTAGCTGTAATAAATTGCGTGAATATTGACTATTTTCAATTGGTTGTTAAAAAGTGTATTTTTATATAAATCGTGTGTTATAATATAATTACATTTTAGGTTTCTTTATTTTTTGTTAATGGCATTATTGTTTATGTAGAAGGTAGAACTGATCTCTCACTATTTGGCATTCTATCAATTCTATTCATAGTTCAAATGGATAATATCTATAAAAAACAAGTGGCATAGGTTTTGAGTGAATCAAAGAATTTTGTAAGACTGTTGTGAGGACAAGGGTGAGCAGGCGTCTAGTCTGGAGGGTAAGTCCACCCCCTGTGGGTCGACGCAGATGCCACCCCTCCCCCAGACAGGTCAACGAACTGCAGTCAAAACATACCCCAGACACGCCCTGCCTCTCATTGTAAAACTTCCTCATTCGAATCGTTCAAATATTCACTCTGACTCATTACCGTACATATCCTACACTTGCACTATTGTTTCCAAACCCAAGCCTTTCAACGACAAAGCAATATCTATAACATTTAAATCAGGTTGATATTCATTATTTACTTTATAATTACAACTATCCTATCTGATAAAGTATAATTATTCATCTTTTTATTGAATGAATTCAAATAAGTTTTGATCCGATCCATAAGGCTGCAGTATCCATTCAACAAATCCATGAGTCCACACACATACAAGTAATCCATCCATTTAATGTTATACAAATCAGTATACAATTTTTTCTAGAAATCATCTTTGATACTAATACTTAATTGTATAAATAATCAAACTATGATGTTATATTTTGTATAAACTATCAGTAATAATTTTACTCATAATATGATTTTAATTCAAAACAAACACGTGCAGTAAAAACATCAAAAACAGAATAATTATTTCTGTTAACAGAAAATCAGTTCATTAATGAGACTAACATCTTTCGACTAAATAACAGAATTGATTCAATTCGTTAAGTGACTTTAAATAGGCCCAGATACTCGGTGGCTGTACAGACCAGTGCAGTATCGCGGCTAACACAGCGCCATTGTCAATTAAATGAGCGACACAGCTCTTTCGAAAATTTTTTATTTCAATTGATTGATGTCAAATCTACTTTTATAGAGTTTGCTAATAATTTGGTGAATAAGAACTGATAGGCATTTCCAGATGACATGTTTAACATGAAGGAGATAACAATTTATATTATGAAGTTACTGCTGTTCATGTGAATGGACAGTATATATCCTTAAACTTTGCAAACTTTGAAATAGAAGAAGCCATGACGTAAGGTATAAAAATAATAAACACCTATCCAAGAAGAATGTGTTGTGCTTTAGGACGCAATTGGCCAGGTTAATGTGGAAATAGTGTAAGAAGTGAGATAGTTGTGAAATGCAGAAAATATCTTAAGCGTCCACACCCTCACAGTGGTCTGCAGAAGTATATATAGAAGTAGCAGTCATCGTTGCCCTGAAAAAGGAATGATAAGGGTTGGGGGAAGAGAAAGATTATGGAGGATGAATAGAAAGTAGAAAGTATCTTTATAGTAAAAAGGTCGACTACAAACCAGAAGTTGTAAGAAGCAGTCAACAGAGGATATTTCTTGAACAACGATTTTTTTTTTCATAGACTTGAAAATAAATCTCATTCATAGACATCCACAGTAAAAAATTATTTATTCATATTCGTGTTTCTTTATAATGATGCAATCTTAAGAAAGGACTTGTATCGATTTTGACAATATGGCCAACAACATATTTTCATATGTTTGAATTGAAGTTATCAATTCCAATCTAGAAGTACCATTATCAATGTTTTGATTCATAGGGAATATTTAAATGATAAAACTATGTTGATTTGATCCAACTAGTGAAAATATTTTTAAAAATGATACATAAACTTGATAAAACTAAATAAGCCGTTTTATAAGCTTTTTATAAATCGGCTACTTTAAACAGTTATAAGCTACTCATATTTTCTTTTAGTATAGTAGGTATAACTTTATTAAATGATAAAGTAATGTCAATTGTTTTTAATTTTGAAGAAATAAAAAGGAATTGATGATTATTGACAATGACTAGCCTGATCGTGGGAATCAAAACTTGTTCTCGGAAGAAAACAAAACTATTTGCAAGGCCAGATGTTTAAATAAATGACATTCAGCTTTCAAAAGAATGCAGAAATATTCTTGAAAATGCAAAAAAATGTGCAAGCAAATGTTTCTATTTTCTTTTTCTGATTGATGTGAACAAATAAACTTTTATTAGATATTTAAAGGATCAACCACATTAAGTTTAAGAGAAAAAACTGATTCAATACAGCAAGATACTACGATCATATGATTTCTGAGCCACAATGATTTTGAATTCTCTGAACCTCAACTTCATTTTTTTTCGAGATACAAGAATTTTTATTTCATTATTCTTTTGAAAGTGACTTCGCTAAGAGATTTCAAGATATTACAAACCAGACATCATATGTTTATATTTTATATATCTATAAAAGGCAATAATTTTTAATATTAGAACTATCATTATGTATTAAGAAACAATACATAAAATTTATTTACTTTTACCTGCTATTCTGGTAAGAATACTGAGAATATCTATATAATATTGAGAAAATATTAAGAAATCTTATATATTGGATGGGAAAATGTTACACGAAAAAGGACAACTATTTAGTATATCTGTAGTAATTTATAGAACTGCCATATAATAACAATAATTACATGGTCGTTATAATTGATAGAATTGAAGTTGCCAAATAAGATTGTAAGGTGTGTGACAATACGCATTAAATAGTAAAAGTGTCATGAATTCTCAAGTGTTTTAGTAAATTTTCAATGAAATACATTATTTTTTAATACTACACATTTTCTCTGTACCCCATATATATAACCTGTACAAGTAAAAGGTTATATATCACCTTTCAGTAAAATACAGGTCAGAGTTAAACAAGAGAATGTCAATTACAGGTGTTATATGTATTATAACAGGAGTGGAAATGTATGAGATCAATGAGTACCATTTTTGGTACTCATTTTGTATTTGGGTATTCCATATACCTTAAAGATCTATGTCATACAAAATTGTGTGGTTATATATACCATAATTACAAAGAATATGTAATATGTATGAAAATGCATACATTACATTACTAAATTTGGTTACATTTTTTAGACAAATGCAATGTAAAGGTTGCAATTGAGATAATTGCAATTGATATTGAGTTAATGTAATTAACGTAAATAACATATAAGATGTGTTTTAACTTTACAATAAATAAATTATAGTTATGACTAGCAGACTATGTCGGGTAATTTACAAAAGTTCAGAGATAATATGATGTTTTTCAAAATATTATTAGAAAAATGACAGAATACGAAAAAATATATTTATTATCACAGTGTTAAGTAAGTGCCTCTGTATACACCCTATTAACTGTCCGTCCTTCAGGTTCATGGAAGAACAGAAAGTTGGAACCTCTGACTCATGAGCAAGCAACATTCAGTTCACCATGTGAGAAACACTTGATCTCACTCACTTCAATTCCTGCCGTAGGTAGAGTTTGCTTTGCGACTTATTTACCGTCATTGCAACCGTTTAAATTGAAAGGGACAGTTGCTAGGTATCAATGGTATGCGTGGTATAAACACAGATTCCCCAGTACCACACCCGGTTATGATATCAGCCTCTATGACGTATATGTCCAAAGCATTTTTTGGGGCACTTATGTTTCGTAACAGCATGACTGCTGCCCATACTTTAAATTTTAACTCATGAGCAGGCAATCCAAGAGCAGTCACGGAATCAAGCTTCTCCTCACTAATCATACTGTTTATTGGCTTGTAAGTTCTTTCCTCAGCTTGATATAGTGCAAAAACTTGTTTAATGATTTTTTCCTGCCTGTTCATTTGTAGGGGCGAGAATTAATTTTTCACAAAGCCAGTTATTCTGAATAGTTGACAAGGCAAACACCTTGTCAATTAACTCTTGCTGGGAGCTTAATCTCCCAGCTTCAATGAAACTGTTTCAGTTTCAATGAAACTGAAATCAACCAACAATACCTACTTGCTATACCTGTATGTTTTCAAAATAAACATGTCTGTAAAGTTAGCTAAAACAGCTGGCTTAAAATCAAAACTTAGATTTTAAGTTAAACATACAAAAATCTACTGTCAAAGTTTCATCTCTCTATGTCTTATGGTGGCTGAGTTTACTTGTGACAAAATTTTTCGAACAAACCGACAGACAGAAATTTTCGTAAGAGTGAATTCGGTTTCTCTAGTGTATGAAACGTAAAGATAACTTGAAATAAGTCAGTTCTAAGGAATGTACAGACAAAAACTTTCTTTTTTTTATATAGATGAAAAAAAATCCAATGTTGAGATATCGGTGATATATAGGTTTAGATGTCACCAAAGTCAATTTTTGACGTTCTTGTCAATGATGTGTATGTATGTGTTGGGGGGGAGGGGGATATGTAAAAGTTTATAGCCAAGCTTTCATGAAAAATCACTATTTTGCTAAAAATGTGTATTTAGACAATTTTTTCTCTTAAAATGATTACTGTCAGGTGTTGAAATCTTGGGATTATTATGAAACCGGCAATATCTTTAACTGCAATCATAAGTGTACTTCAATAACCGAAAGGGCAATTTCGTGTTAAAAATTAAAAATTGTGATTATAATTTATTCTGAAAGTTTATAATCAGGTCATATTTCTTGATAATTTATAATGACATTACACCCAAAAGTAGCTCCTTATGAGAGGAGCTCAATACTTTTGTGTTGAAATCCCAAGTATAAAAAATTCTGTAAAAAACATAAAAAATTATGTGTTCCAAACGATAGGGTCATAATAAATCTACATGTTGCACCCTTTAATAAAGCTTGATATCATATTTATAGTTCTGGTGTGTTTAAGATACCATTGTATTTAGGTTATATTGCAAAATGGAAAAGGTTAATTTTTGTACTTATAAAAGTCTATTAATTTTAAACCACTTCATGGGTGATTCAAGAAACCGTAAATTTCAAATTATGTATTCTTTTACTACGAATATTTTATGAACTACACAATAAACATTTTAATTACTAAGCACCAGATGTAAAAAAATTATTTTAATAAATAACAATCTTCATCAGGTACAACATACTTCATCAGAAGTGCAAACCAATATAAATCTAAAAAACAAAATTAACAAAAACTATTTTAACAAAATAGTAATTATTTAGTATTTATACTAAATTAAAGAATTAATACCGAAATTAATACTAAAAATAGTGAATTTTAGTATTAGAGTAGCCACTTTGGGCTGCTTCTATGATACAAAAGAAAGCTCTTTTTCTTAACAAATTATATCATCTGTTGGAAAGGGAAAGCCAGAAAAAATCCTTCAGCCCAAAATAAGTGAATTTATTCCTGCGTACTTGTATTAAACAGTGAAAATCACAGGCCTGGAAACCTGCTACGCCCTATGATTTCTCAAGTAACCACTCCCACCTACCAGTTAGCCAAAAAACAATGGATTAATATCACCCTGTAGTAGAATCATTGTTCACCAATGTTCCAGTTAATGAAACCATTAAAATAATATGTAACTAAGTCTATTCTAACTGTATTAAAAGAGACCAATTGAATAAATTACTGGAAGCATGCACAATGGAAAACTTTTTACCCACATAGTATGTACAAGGTGATGGCGTCGCTATGGCCTCAGTATTTGGCAACTACATAAAAATAGTGACTTTTGGCAACTATTACAAGTATCATCTTGAAAAGAACGTGTTGAACAAAAGTGATGACATCAAACCTAACATATACTACCGATATGTTGACGACTCTTTTGTTGCAGCAAGGAATACAAACCCAATGGGCGCACTGACAAATTCATTTGAGGAAGAATCATCCCAGAAATTTACAGTAGAGAAAGCAATATACAACAAAATTAATATTCAAGGAAAATGATAATTGTTTCAACAACATTACCACAGTTTAACTTATTAAAATTGTGACTACGAATAATTATTTATCCTCACGTGATTCAATGCTAAACGAATGTGATTCATGTTTGTCAAAATTATCTTTGGAGTTTTGGAGTTGACTGAGAATTCTGAAGAGTGTAACATGATATAGGCCTACAGAGAGAGACGCTTTGGTGCTTACTGCTTTTAAACCCCCCCCAATATAACTAAAGGCCAACACTAAATATAACATCCACCGCTAAAGATTAGAAAATGAATAATGATAATGTTTGTCTTCCAAGTTTCTCTAGGTTAACTTGTTTAAATGAATAGGGTCTACTTAGTGAAGTTCGACTGAATTTTGTTCATCTCTCTGTGTACGTAATTGCAGTTTTTGTTTGTAATGTGTTGAAATAGTCGTCAAAATTGACACCAACAAGTTTCGGAATCCCTTAAATCTTTTAATCTCTCAATCATTTGCAAATTTGAGGTAAATTTGAATGATAAACCAATAAATTTCTCAATGACTGTTTCAGTATCTTCCTTTATCAACTCTATGTTTTTATTTGAAAAAAGCTTCTACTTAGTTGCAATATCTGCAGTATCCAAGTGATTTTTTCTACTGCCAAAGTCTACTTCATAGCTATAATCAACATCGATCACACAGTCTTCGTGGGCATCGTGCATTACCTATGCCACATTGTAAAAAGTAGCCTCTATCATTATGTTTGCTTAATGATTTAGAAAAGTCATGGTTAGTTTATGTTGTTGGATTACTGAACTTAAAAATTTATGACATAATTTACTAGACTGTAACTGCACATAGTCATTGTTGACTTGTCATGTTTAATTTAAATGAAACTGTCATCCTTGGAGCACACAAACACTTCATAATGCAGAGATGAAATGGCAACGAACTTAGAGTACTGCTACAACTGAAGCTTAACGGTAATCAAGGTGAGAAATGAAATAATGAAATGTTCAAGTATTGTTTTTCAGGACTCCTTTAGGTAGTTATGAGAAAGGAAGGCTCAGCAATACTGGAAAGGTAAGGGTAGAGGCGAGCCGGCCATCCGTCACACGTGTCTGCCCACTACCCCCTACCATCGCACTCAACCATCGCCACTGCTAACTGCTTCGCGAAACTTAAGAGATAACATAAAAACAACTTTACCCAACTTAAGGATGGTCTAGGTTAAAGGACAAAAATCATGTAATATGCTTCCATGCTCGAAGTATAAGGAAAAACTAGAGGGGTTCGTGACTCTAAGGCCACTAAAAAAAGATTTGAGAGCATAATGGAGCCATCCAATCACCAATTTGCTAACTCCCACGTGACACCTACATCAGAACGACTAATTCGCCACCAAAAATACTCTTACCAACAACACCTCTCTTTCTGATTGCGACGGTACAATATGACCCTTTGTATCAATGTCTTATGAGAAAAATGTAATTTTCCCGTTACAACATACACATTTAGGCACAAAATGACAATATAAAAAATATTACGAAAATAAATATTTCAGAAAAAATGTAAAACATGTTCCAGAAGCATGATGATAAACAAATTCCATTTGTAAACTATAACATTAACGGATGACATAAGTCATGTTAGTTATGTAAAAATTAACCGCAACTATCCATCTTAAACAAGTATACCACACTGAGACTGAATACCAATAAATAAAAAATCCTTTTATATCGCTAAACAATATAAAATTATACTAACAATTATAGAAAACAAAAAACTATTTAAATTGCACACCTGATTAAATACTACAATTTCATATATAATTTCATCATTTTCAAAAATTAAAAGTAGGCCGTTAGTTATTGAATGAAACAAACAGTATTACCTATCTGTGTATGTATCAGAAATATGTGTCGTAATAATATTAAATCGAACCTATTTTATACCTATGCATTAGTTGTGAAATCTATGAGCGACACAGCAAATTAGACAGGAAATCCTGTTTACGTAGTAACTATCCTATTTGTTTGTTAGCTATGCCTTTGTATAGTTACATTAGAGTATAGTCCACCCCTTTTCTTTTTTAAGCACATCAACATTATTTACTTTAGTACGCATAATTTCTGGCAGAACTCCTCTTAAAGTACATTAAGTATCAATATCAACCAACAATGATTTCTTTAAATATAGTAATCTTTCTCCTTCATTATTTAGATGTTGATCTTTTAAGAACTTTCAAGTTTCACTAACAAGAGGTCAGTATTCCCTTTTGTTACAATTTACACAATAATTTCACTCAGTGTTTGTCATTAATTTGAGTCAATAAAGAAATGTTCATTTCACATAGAGAATATTTCTAAGTACCCCAAAATTAAATCAACTACTAAAGTTTAATGCTTTAATTCTAATATTAATTCTACCGATAATCAATGGTACAATCTTAAAAAAAGACATAATTAGAAGTCCTTTATCAATGAGAAAACGTTTTCTTTTGAGAAAACTGAATGGTTTTCTCCTTTAACTTAATAAAGGTCAATTCAACTCACATCTTAGTTAAGAATGAAGTATATTATTCATGTTATCAGAATGTCAAAAGAGGATTTAATTTTAACTGAACTTTAAAATATTAAATATTTTAGACTTTTTTAATTTCTAAATCAATCAATGATTATTTTAAAGACAGGATAAATATAATAGTAATCAGTTTAACAACAAAATAATGAATGAATAAGTAATAAGAATATAGATATTCTTAAGTAATACTTAAAGAGTAGTCATTACTTAATAAAACGACGAGGATTCCCTTCATGTTTTCCTTGATTGCATCTTCATTGGTAGTTAGTTGTTTATGTAAAATGGAATGAGTTAACACATCATGTCGCTATCACGCTCTTACCACATGACTCTTCAGCTTCACACAGTAAGTTCGCAATTTCTTCCAATTATTAAATAAAATACTTTTTAAACTCTTGAGAACATATTTAAGATGAAATGATTGAATTCTTTTGATCATTTTTATTAAACATTTAATGGGATATTACTATAAGCAGCCCAAAAATCTGTTGTAAACAAGACTCTCAGATTAACATAATTATAAATATGCATTTAAATGAATTATACTCTTTTAATAATAAAAGAGTAGGGCAGTCTGTATGTATATTTTTAGAAAATGCTTCTTACATATTAGTTTAAATTTTGAAATTTACCTTCAGTTACTTAAAGTAAAAGAGAACTTCATTACAAATAGATGATTAATCGTTTATTATCTCAAGAGAATAATAATTAATAAATCATATCAATTATTATTAATAATCATAATTCATCATCTTCCTTTACATTTAATCTGTGCCTATTCTATAACACTTTTTAAAAAACTTGACTCAGGAGGGAAAATATTGTAATATTTTCACATGTCCCTTTTTTTATATGACATGTGTATAATATTGTTACACTATGTTACATGAAATCTATGTTACTTAAGAATTTGTAAAAACTATGAAATAAATTTGTTATCAGTTCAATTTTGTTTGGTGGCCAGTTTAATCCTTGTAACATTGTAGTTTTCCGAAGATGATGTCTGTTGTTATTAAGAGAGCACAATGGAGGAAGGTTATCTGGGATTTGGACACTGAGATTACCACAGTTGTATAAAGCAGAGTCATCAGTTCTAAAATGATTGAAGTAATTTTTAAATTTCTATGTCCGGTTAGAAACATAGTTAATCGGTAGTTGTTCAAATCAATGTGATTATTTGATAATCTCCTGGGACTCTATGTGTCCCCTTTTCAAATTAAATAACAACTAAACAACCAAAACCACATCTAGTTTAATCAAAATATTGTGGCCAGATTTCTACAAAATTGCTGAAAACCAATCGTCGAATCACCCTAAGAGAGTGCAATATTGATAATCATTTTTCTACCTCAGAGCTTACAGTAGCTTAGAATCAAATTTGCTGATTATCCTGCTTATAAACAACCAGTTTTCGAAAAATATTTCATTGGACTCAGAAGCCCTTAAAACTTAAACCTTTTGTGGAAAATTTTGTATTGAAACTTTGACGCAATACTTTGATACCTCTATCTCTCAAATAGATGGAAGGTAAGTGAAAATAATAAACTTAAGTTATATAATTATTAATAATCAAAAAAATAATAATGCAACATAATATTAAGCCTAGACAAGATGTAATAGGTTATTTCCACCTCAATAAAATTACACAAACATATTTTCTTTCTTTGTTTTTTCTTCCAGAATTGGCAAAACATACCCAGCTAGAGATGATTCACCTGTTGACTAACATGAATATATATGTACTTATTAAATTAATTAAAATGGAAAGAAAAAATATAAAACTACTAATATGAAATTTATTATACCTTGAAAATGAAAAAATAATTTTATTTTACTATATGTAAAATATGGTGACCATGAAAAAATTCTTTATTTTTACAGATTTACATATATTGAGATCCCTAAAGTTTTTTTTTTTATGTTCTTTCGATAATGTCTCTTTGTATGTGGGTTGTTGTACATTGAAAAGATTGTGGGCACGCTACAGGGCACAACGTTAAATGGATCAAATTCATATTTCTAAAAAAAAATGGATCCTATAATATAGATTGAAATTAAAATACTATTTTTAAGCCAATTCGTTGGTGTTCGATGAACTTGACATTTCTTATTAGGTATTGCCTTACAAAACATTAACTAAAATATTGGAAGAGTATTAATGCACAAAAAATGATAAATATCTGTTATTAATTTCTATCTGTAGTGATATGATAAGTTTTGGTAAATAAGCATCTTAAAATGTAGAACATTCAAATCAGAAGAACAAATCAACAGTATCAGTTCTCATATTTTTGTTAACAAAAGAGAAAACTCTTTATAGAAAACAGTCTATACTGGCTCACAGACATCAAGAATCTGCTGACAATATTCCCTCCAATCAATTAAATTGTTACTAATATATAGATGTATTAATCCAGGAACTATTTAATGGATTACAACAACTGAATGTAAGAATAATTAGTGTAAGTGTTGAATCTACCACTGTTGGCATTGAGGGTTCTAAGGGCTCTTCTCAGGGAGACGTCTAGTCGGCACAATTGTCAGGATTAGTTGTAGATGACCAACCGGATATTCTAATTAATGAAATTTATTATGCACAAGGATACATAGATGAAATTGTTATTACAAGAAGTGCCGTGTTAGATGGTACTACCTTTGGGTTTATACAGCATGTTTTCCAAATTGTTATGAGATCGGAAAAGATCTGGACATAAATCCTGCTAAAACGGTATTTATACCTTTCTCAAGGAGAAAGAAGGTAAATTTCTTAAAAAGAACATTAAAAATATTATGCTAAAACTATCAAGGATATAAAATTTTCTTGGAGTCTTTTTAGTTACAGGATTAAACTGGAATAGCGTGTAACGAATTCTATAGTAGAGCATGAGATCTTAACCAGAAATCTACACTTTGGCTATGTAGAATTTCTATTGCTGCTGTGATAAAACCAATGATATAATTATTTATTGGTTGTGTGCTATCCTAAGATAAATGAAAAAGGTATCCATATTAACTTTAATAAACTATAGAGGCAAGTTTGTCCACTGCAAGATAATAGGGGAAATGATTACCTGCACTATCACAAACATGAAAAAGTTATTAGACGTCTTCTTTTTTATATATTTTTAATCAAGAAAAAAACAATTTACATATTATTGAGGCAGGTACGAAATGGAAATTCTTCTATGGAAGACAAAATTTACAAAAATTGTATAGAACGGAACATTAATAGTGTAGTCTATATGTTACCAGATACACTGACCCTAACAGTATATTCTACAAGGGTGTCAAAGTGACAACTTCCATTGTAAGTTTCCTGATTTTCTGTAATTGTACCTGGACACAAGGCGATAGAGTAAAATGAGACAGTAGACCGGAAAGAAAAGCTAGAAGCCAATCAAAACTTCTGCAGTCTGGAGTCATTTTACCTCAGCTGTGGTAAAAACGCACTGGCTTAATGGATGAAAAGGAAAGTAGATAAAGTTGGCTAGAAAGGCAGGGTCTATTTTAGGGTAAAAGCTCATTCCAACCAAACATCAATTTCATAGAAATTAACAAATCCTGATAATATGGATTTAACAATATTGTAGAATATATTACCAAACATTGTTTTTGTTGAGACTATTTATATATTAAGGTTATACAATATTGCAGACTCTTGTTTTGAAGAGGCTTTGGAGCGTTTGATCACATTCTATGTGAATTTGAAGTAATTGAACCTAAGAGGTTAATGATTTTCGCAAATCATGTTTAAAACCAATAAAAATGAGATATACTACTCTGCAGACTAATATGAAGTTCATTAAATAACCTTAAACCCAAATTTGATTTGAGAAACGAGAGAATGAAGCACAGTAGGAATAGTATTGCAGTGGTGTGCATCAATCCGATGGGACTAATCCTAATATCAATCCAGATATTTCTAAATCAATGATTTTACGTTTACTAATAACTGGCAGATGTGCAGGTATTTTACAAAAATTCAGGGATGATACGCGGTCATGATATCAGCCTCTATGACGTATCTGTACAAAGCACGAATTCGGAGTCATGTCTCTTAGCACATTCTTGGGGCACTCAATTTTCGTAACTGCATGATTAGTGGTCCTACTTTAAGTTTCACGTCATGAACAGGCAGTCCAGGAGCAGTCACGGAGTAAAGAAATTCAGTTGGATAATGAACTACTTCCTCATCACTAATCACTCTGTTTACTGAATTGTAAGTTCTTTTCTCAGCTTGATATAGTGCAAGAACTTGTTTATTGATTTTTCCTACCTGCTTATTTGCAGAGATGAGAATTAACTCGTTTACAAAGTCAGTTATTCTGAATAGATGGCAGATCTTGAACTTCGGGGATCACCTTGCCAATTATCTCTTGACATTTATCAAATGACATGGAAATCAACTAACAATACCTACTTATTATACCTGTATATTTTCAAAATAAGCATGTCTGAGAAGTTAGCCAAAGACAGTTTAAAAGTCCATACTTCGCTTCTACGTTAAATTTTTAATCCACTCAAAACTCAGATTTTAAGTTAGACATAACACAAACCTACTTTCAAAGTTTCAGTTTGCTATGCCTTGTGGTGGCTGCGTTTACTTTTGACAAAATTTTGTGCTTAAAAGTCCATAACTTCGCTTTTACGTTGAATTTCGAACCATTCAAAGCTTAGATTTTAAGTTAAGACATACACAAATCTACTGTCAATGTTTCAGGTTGCTAAGTCTTATGGACAAAGCTATGAAGGAGGAAGATTAAAAATGGAAACAAGAAAAATGTCATGAATGCAGATGCTGCTCTATATTTAATAACAATAATGTATCTATTCACCTTTGCGTTGATTTTCTATTCAAACCGAGGCAAAATTTTGCCGAAAACCCTGACAGACAGAAATTTTTCTAAGGGTGGACTCGGTTTCTTATGTATAAAACGTGAAGATAACTTGAAATGAGTCAGTTCTAAGCAATGTACAAACAAAACCTTTCTTTTGTTTATATAGATAAAATGGATATAACCAAATTAAACAAATGAAATCATTAAACTGATCAAATATATTTTTGATAAGATTTACCATAGCGTTTCATATTACATCTCCACTATATCCACATTAAAAAAATACGAAACGCATCTGGTTGTCAACAAATTCTTGATTATACTTACTTATATAAAAAGGGGCCAGGTTACCTCAGAGGTTAACGTACTCGCCTCTGTACTGATAGTACCGGGGTTCGATCCCCACCTGGCCCTCGATTTATTCATGCGGGAGGTGAATAAATCTGAGCACGTCGTCCTTCGGAGAAGGATGTTAAACCGTCGGTCCCTAGCCTGTACAATGTCAGGTACTCGTTAAAGATCCCTACTCTAAATACACTTGAGTTAAGCAAAATTTAGGACTCCCACTGTACAATCAATCTACGTGTGCTCCCTTGTGGGACTACCACTGCAACCTAACATAACCTACTTATAGAAAAACTGAGCGTGCATATTTTTTAAACGCTTACATCGTCAGCAAACACATGGTGCTGCCATTACATTTTAACAATGACATTTTCAGCAAACTCATCACACTGTAATTAAATTATAACTGTTAAGTTACAGTAAACATAAAAACACTTTAATTACATTGTAAATCGGAAACTAATTACACTGCCATTACATTGCTAATTATATCATTGTTAGTAAAAACTCTTTGCACTCAAGGCATTGCAAAAAATTAAATTAGCGTTAATTTATCCCACTGTAATTACATTTTAACTATTAAATAGTTAAGATCATCACATGGTAATTGCTTTACCAATCATTGCGTCGTCATTAAATTCCTCATAGTAAACTTAGGATGTCAGTAAATTCATTACATTGCAACTACATTGCAAACTATTACATCGTCAGTAAACCCATTGTACAGTATTACACTAAATTATATTACATAAGAAAACGCCATGGTATGATTTTCTCTTTCATGTAACTACATCAGATCTAATAATAATAAATGAAATAATAATAAGGAGCATTTATGAATCATATTTATTGTTTGATTTTTATGATAAAATAAATAATGTATCATCTTATAGATATATTTTACAATTGAAACTAATTCTTACACTTTAAATCACAAATTAAAACAAATCATACATTCCTCAAGATGTACATGAATGCTGCAGAGATTTCAGTTCCTGTTTTCAATTTTCAAAGTAGACTTAGAAAACTCTCACATCTCCCATTTTTTCGTTCCAAACATAGTAGTAATTCACCGAGATCTTAAAGTCCCCTTCGTTCGCGACTATGCAAAAGACCGCTTCAAACGATTCCACAGTAAACTCTCAACTCATTCAAACCCACTTGCTCAAAATATTTCTTTACTTAGTAATCCCCATAAAGCCTCTAAGACGACTTAAACGGCAATGGCCACGAGACCTTCTGTCGTCATAAAGATTAAATACAGTTACGGAGTGCCACCAATCAGTGTCCACCCGATTTTCGATACTAAATCAAAAAGCTTTAGGAGCAACAACCCTGAAACAAAATTACTTCTAAATACATGAAATTGTAGTCAAAGTATCCAAAAATACAAAAAAAAATTCAAAGTGATTGTCCTCATTTTATGACCTCCCAACATTTTCTCTACATTATTATTTTGTTATTCACGTGTCAGGACTTTATGAATTTACATGAATAAGTTGTAATTTTATTTAATTAATTTAACTCATTAGTTGTGCAATCCGTAATTGTGTGATATTTACCTCAGTATATTAATTAATTTAGTTTTAATACTTTCAAAACATCAAAAATGTTAAGCAATATTTTGAAAAAAAAACATGCAAGAATAACAAATTATAAAATTGTTCACTAAGTTGTGTTTTAAATATGTCAGATAAGAACATATTTTAAACTGTATGTTGATTTTAAATATTTTTTGAATATTTTAACTGTCGTGTAATTTTGTTTTTTTTTTCTGTGTTACACTATTTGTTTATTAGTTTTGATATTTAACAAGTTGGAAATTATCTTGTTGCAAGCCACAATAGACGATGGTGTGGGCAGTGATGGATTGTGATACACTTCTGCTCTGCGCTCTCCAGATCCAGCAGGCAAAAAGCCTAACATTTTGATTCCTTCTTCTTACAGAATACATCTGTCAGTCACAAGCATGTACAATAACTAATTGTAGTATCTAGATGAATCAAATTCAGTAATATAAAATTTAAAACTCTAAATGTAGAATCAGAACGCGCTAATTGTACAAAACCAAAGCTCAAAATGGTTTCTAATTAAGAAATGAACCACTATCTTCACCTCTGAAACTATATATTGAAAGTAAAAAGGGTTTTTAAATTTATTTGTAACATTACTCGTTTTCTTAATATATTGCAAACGGCACTTAAGAATACTGTAAGTATAAAGTGCAATAAATGGTTTGTTTATGACAAAACAAGAATGACGCGTTGGGCGTGTAGCATGCCAGGGTTTGGGGCCAACCAAGGCCGCCTCCTATCACGTTCTCATGGCATGTTATCGGTTTACCTTTACACCCACAACAGTCTTCTACGGCCCATAATTAACACTTGTTTACATGACCAGCAATTCAAATCCAAGATATAAAAGGATCTCAACCAAAAAAACTTAATACACACATTAATTATTAATGTATATATTATTTTATTAATCCTTCATAAACCAATTTAGCTTCCATTGAATATTAAATTTGTATTTTTTTGTTATTAATTATCATCTGGATACTAAATGCAAGGGTTAAGTCACCAGTACGTTAAAAATATCAGAATTACTATTGAAATAAGTGAATTTAATATTTTTGGGTCAGTTTGATCAAATTTTTAGACCAATATTCAAATGTAGTACCGGTTGGAAGCTTCAAACTATAAATTTTGGACTAGGGGTTCTGGTCACTCTGAACTTTAAAACCTCTTTTGAGTATAATAATAAATGTTTTTACTAGAAAAAAACTAAATAATAGACAAATTTTTGTGTTTTAACTTTATATACATAATGGAAGTTATATATATATATATATAAAACAAGATTTCACATAAACACGTGAAATAACAATCAATGATCAAACCACAAAATGAAAAGGAAAAAAAGACTAAGATCTTTGAACCGTTACAAGCGGTCTTCGTCGTTTGGGGTTTTTGACTCTGACGAAGACCGCTTGTTACGGTTGAAAGATCTTAGTCTTTTTTCCCTTTTCATTTTGTAGTTTGATCATATATATATATATATATATAATAGTTTTCACACTTACAGTCTCAATTTTTTTCACTTAATCAACATCAGGAGGAATAGAATATGTAATGAAGTCAAGGAACCACTCGTACTTCGTAATTATTAGGCCCTGTAAATGTGTAAACCAATTGAATTTCCTTATTTAGGTTCCTTTTTAGAACTTTTGTTCATTTTGATCCATTTTTACTAATTCAAAGTAATATATATTCATTAAACTCAACATTAACTTAGAGTGTTAATTATTTTTCATTAAACTTACGAAATATATATCTCGTCGACACCACAGTAAGAAATTCAGAAGTATTGAGAAGGGAGGGAAGACTGAGAGGTATTTTAAAGGTGCAAAAATCAAGGAAAGGGAACAAAGACGAGCAAGGTAAGTTAGAGTAAAGGAAGAAGCAGGTAAAAAGTTATCAGTTAGCTGTCATTCCTTGAAGACAAGGCTATTGCTCTAGTTAGCACCAAGTTCGACTTGAAGAAGCCATTACTAATGTTTATTGTATTTGATCTTTTAAGTTTATTTAAAGAGAAGACGCTAATATATTTTAACAATTTTGATCACACTTCATAATTTTAGCTTCTATCTAGTTTAAATAATCGTTTTCATTACTCATATGCAAAAATAAGACATTACTTTGTTTACCTCTAATTACTCCAGTTCTCTAGGAGAGTTTTTAAGTAACAAATTTCAGACGTTATTATAATTAGAAAAAACTATATTAATGTGAAGATTACGAGCAAACCTAGAAAGAGAGTCCAATTATTCATTATATTGTAAAAATATCGTAAATGATACGACATTTGGCATTAAACTGGTTTTTGTTAATGGATTAGCGAACGTTTTTTTAGCACTATATAAGTTTTGTCAAATAAGAGGAAGGGTATTTTAATAGATGTGCAATAAAAATAATGATATTATATCTATCATTAAGTAACTCAGGGAGGCCAACTCCATCGACCTCAAAAATATACATTTAAAAACAGATATGTTGGCTTTCCAGAGGTAGCCAAAATAAAAATAGATATAACCAAGTACATTGTTAGGTTTTCTAAATATACTAAAACGTAACTCAAGGGCAATCCATGAACAAGGAAATCTAGGAATAGCATCATCCTAATCTTTAAGACTTTATGCAAGAGGAAGTAGGTAATTATTCCCTCCCTCTATCCTATAATCCAGTTAATTAAATTATGTCTGGTTGATTGTCATTTTCAATTTAAAAATAACTTTTGCAAGGAAAAACTCAATATCTATTGCTTATTATCACTTCTGGGAAATTTATATATGGAATTTTTTGAAGCTGGAATGGTAACTTAGTTCAGTTCTGCCTAATGAGTTAAATTGTTTAGATATTATGCCTCTACCTACAAATCTATGAATAAAGGTTACACCTTGCTTTATATTCTTATATATCCAATTTTGAGAAATTTAAACAATATATATAAGACACTATTATTATATGAATTTTTTTACAGAAGATATTTAAAGTGGTAAAGATTTTTTAAATGACCTTTT
The DNA here is from genome assembly GCA_026182355.1 of Hermatobates lingyangjiaoensis. NCBI lineage: Eukaryota > Metazoa > Arthropoda > Insecta > Hemiptera > Hermatobatidae > Hermatobates > Hermatobates lingyangjiaoensis. The sequence continues at coordinate 1,913,895 of JAPFBL010000050.1, read as the reverse complement.
AATAGAGCAAGTGGAGTGGGGAAGGGGAACTCTTTGTAAAACTTCAAATGTATAATTAAATTTAATAAATATGTAGAAGTTACCAAGTTTTGTTAAAACTTTTATGAAGAAGACCATAGAATGGTCTTGAATCTTTAAATAACGCTATAAATGAGTAACTGGAGAAAGGACATAGTCCCCTTACAACTTCTTCATATGTGAACTATTTCGATTTAATTTAAACAATATTGATTTGACATTAATTTATTTAAAAAAAATCATTGCCAAAGCAGTCATTTTGGATTTCAAAATGCCTTCTTAAGAAAGCATGGGCTGAAGTGAATTGTGTTTACAAACCCTCTTTGAATCCTAATTTGATTAAATTATATCTATATAATTTAATTAAAACACTGAATCATCTAATACATTTTCCAAGAAGTTTTATGGTATAAATTTTTGATGAATTAAGAAATGATTGAATTTAATAGTATTCTAAATGAAGTATAATTTTTTACTCAAATTCTAGAAATAACAGCAAAATATTCCTCTGAGTAACTTTCAATAATATCAAGCAGTGATATCACTTTCACAAATCATAGTAAACTTTTTAAAAACTCTTTTTGGAACCCATGAAAGTGTGTATTTCTGCTTGTCTAATTATACATGTTACATTTGACAATGAAACAAATACAGATTGTGCAACATTTTTGTATTATTTTTTCAAAGTGATTAATTGAAATTGCTTTTTTATGTAAGTATATATATGACACCATGTCTTAAATGAGATTGTTTTAAATAAATTGTTTTTATTTGAAATTTCTTGATTAATCTTCATTCATAGTAAAACTCATGTTAAAAAAATCTATATTAATTTAAGCATTTTGATTTTTAATATTACTTTTTTGTTTCCTTTTTTTTTGTAATTTAAGCTCTGATTCTTGGACCAGTAATCCATATAGGGAAGTATAGTTATACAAAATAATTGAAAATATTTCTTCTTCTTCAAAATATCAACAATTATTGAAATAAATTGTAAGTAATGTTCCTTATCTTGTAATATATTTACAAAACTTGAAAACAAATGACAAGGGAATGTTTTATTCCTGTAATAATGAAGCTGCGTTGATATCAAAGAAGCTAAATAAAATCAAGAAAAGTTGGAGTTAGAAGTAAAACGAGAGGGTTAGCTTAGTGGAGCGGTACGGGCTTGATGGTCACTGTTACGGGATAAATTTCATTGGCATATTTTATATTATACTAGCTGACCTACCCACTTTTACCAGGGAAACAATTTAATTCCAACTCTAAATAAATAAATTACATATAACGAAAACAATTTAAATTTTCTATAGTTCCGTTACACTTAACTTTTTTGAGATAAATTAACGAAATTAATGCAGAATTAAAATTATAGATTACGCAAAAAAGATATAATCTAACACTGACTATAAATTGCACACTTTGTCTAATACAATTGGTAGTTGATAGATTAGGTTAAACAAATAATAAAAGGAATATTTTTTGCTGAACAATACATAAAGAAATGAAACGTCTTCTAGTTAGATATCATCGATATATATAATAATTTATCATTTTGCCTATATGGATTAGAGCCGGATACTAATTACTAATAATTAAATATTTTAAACAAACGAATTAATCAATCAGGAATAAATAAACAAGCCTTACATCCATTAAACTGAAACAATACTTTAACTATTCTTTTAAGATTAGAATTAATGGTTCAAATACTATCATTATTATTCGTAATACTATCATGCATACTTAAAGTTAATAAGTTATTATTTAACGCATAACTTTCTTTAATGCTTAAAGCAAGTTAAACCAATTAGATATGAAAAGTTAATTGCAAACTATTGATAATAGCTAAAGCTTTGTTAAAGTTAATAAGAAACCCATATAAAATTACAATAATTGTTTTTATATCAATCTGAAAACAATAATAAAATTTCTGGTACCTGGTTATTTCCAATTGAACAAAGTATGTGGAAATATTGTCATAAAGAATAACCTACCTGCGGCTGCCATTACCAATTAAAGTCAAAATGTAAACAAACAGGTTATACAGCAAACCTTATCTATTATAATATTTTTGGGATATTACCTGAACTACAACTCTGATTTTTAAAAAAAAAACTTTACATAAACCTTCCCGGGGATATACCTAATAATTTCCTAAATTTTCACGGAGATTGGATGTATGGTTTTTGAATCTATCGAGTACAAACAAACATACATACATTCATTTTTATACGAGTATATAGATTCTCCATTGGACAAATATTTTAAACGTTATATCTTAAAATGAAATCACGATTTTAGTTTCACTCAATGAATAACTCAAATAATATCTTATCTGTCAATACCAACAAAGTCGTTGGTTGATGCAATTATTAATTATTCAACGATCAGCCTAAGCTCAACAAGATTCTAAGAATTCGAAGATAACCTTCTCAAAATAAACGATGGGATCAACTTTTTTTTCATATTCTTTACTATTTATTTATAGATTAGATAACTTCAGCAAATTACATTTCATCATGACTTGTTCAATCGATTAAATAATTTGCAATTTAAGTCTTGTTCAGACTTTTAATACAATAGTAACTCCAATATTTTATGATGAAAAATAATAAATTCTACTTAGTTGCTATTATTATTCTTATTATTATTAATATCAATGAGGTTGGATTTGTTATGTGTACACTGTATACACACAAATTTATGCAATGAGCACCTAGTTAGTATACCATTTGCTGATGACATTATTGTAAGAAAATGCCTGGGGCTCAAGTTATTTACCCTAAATAAATAATTAAAAATTATTAGAATTAAATTTTAAATATTTTATATATTTATTTAATAATTTAATTTACTTTGAACTCAGCAATCAAATACTTACCGCAAAATAAAACGACAAAGTCTTTTTCCTTTTACACCACTTTATTCATTGAACTCGTTCTCAAATAATTTGCTTTAGACTTTTTTTTTATTTTTTCATTCGTGGTATTTTCTTTTATGTATACCTTAGTAATGCTTAATCGCCATTTCACCTAATTATAGAGATGTATCAAAAAGTATTCGTTAATAAATAATCATCCACTTTTTTTTATCGTGAAGATTTAACGAAATCAGAGAGATGCCTATTAACGAACCTTATTAAGGTGTTTATCAATGACTATTACTGTACATTGGCAGCAAGTCTTCTCTTAGCCAAGTGTTATTAAATAATACAGCAGCATCTGCATTCACGACCTTTTTGATGGTTCTTCAATCTTCCTTGCAGTCTTCCTCCTTCTGGCTCAAGTCGCCTTAAAAGCTGTTCAGTGGACATTGTTATGTGGGGTTGATAGTGTTCTCTATTAATGAAAAAATTAAAAAAATTCTAAGACAAATTATTTGAGAACGAGTTCCATGAATGGAAGTCAAAATTACTAATAATTTTTAATTATTTATTTAAGGTGAATAACTTGTGGCACAGACGATTTGCTTACAGTGACATCTATATGTCCTTTGGACAGTTTTTATGGCGACTTCAGCCGGAAGGAGGAAGATTGAAGAAAACAGCAGAAAGGTCGTGCATCCAGATGCTGTTGTATTATTTCATAACAATAATAAATCTAAATTTTCAAGCTTTTAAATCATAATTTAAAAATTGATTTAATTAGCTAAAGAAAAGCTGTTTGTTTAATGTTAAACAGTTAAGTGAAAATTTTATTTGATCAAAAGTCTAAAAATAAATCGTTTTGGCTAAAGTGGAAAGGTTGCAATGAATGCAATAAAAGCGAAGAGAAGCCTGCTACAGTAACCACAGAGGCTAACTGAAATAAAAGCCAAGAGAGTAAGGTTTGAGTTAGTCGTCTGTATTGGCACTCAGTAAAAGAGGCAAATATCGGAATTGAGTGTTTGACTTGGACAACAGAACAGAGTCAAACAAGGTATTGAATGTCAGGGCCACGCTTCTCTCATATCAACTCTTTTAGATCAATACGGACAGCAATAAGACTCAGCAGAAAGTTCACTCCCATATTTCGAATAATTAATTAAAATTTTGTAAAATTAATCAAAGAAATATATTTATTAATAAAATTATATAACAACAGTTCAATCCTATGAAAATTTTAATAAAAATTCTGGAGTGACCTGCACTGAACTAAATTATGTTACAAAGTAAATACAGTGATACCTTGAGATACGATTTTAATTCGTTCTGTAACCATCGTCGTATGTCAAAAAATTCGTATCTCAAAGCAATTTTTCCCTTTAAAATAATGTAATATGTATTAATGCGTTCCAGCGATACTAAATCACTCAAAAAGAAACGTTAATTGCATATAATATAACATTTTTTGTACAAATAAACGAGTAATAACACACATATGGTAAAATAACATATTGATGTATGATAAATGTTAATAAAATCAATAAAAAAGAAAGGAGTTTAAATTGTTATTTAATTTTTTTTTTCAATTTTTTTTTAGATTTGTTGTATCTAAGAATTAAGGCCCAGATTTTTTTTTTTCAAAAAAAAAATCTGGATCTAAATTCTTAGATATCCCCATAATTTCTATACTTTTTTTTTTTTAATCAACACTTAGGCTAATCATCACTTTCATGTTGTGCCTTTTTGGCCTCATTCACTACGTGAGACCTTCGAAAAGTAACGATCAAGAGAGGTTAGGTTTGTTTCTGCCTCTTTTTTAAAATGTTACGAAAAAATGTGAGACACGTATCATTAAATAAGGCACTCGCTCTCCCAGTAGACATTTTCTCTGGGTGTCTTTTTTCTACGAAATCAGACACTTCCTGCCTGATGTCATCGTATCTCAAATTTTTCGTCGTATATCGGAGCAAAAAATGGTCGAATATTTCGTGTCCTATCTCAAATAATCGTATGTTAGGGCAATCGTATCTCAAGGTATCACTCTATACTCGTATATCGATTTGAATGGCATTTAATTTAGTTTTGATTTATTTTAAAGTGGCTATAGTGTAGACGTATCGTGAAACTCCATAATACAGTCATAACAAAAGTTGAATAATTTTTCTAGATGATATCCTTGCTCTAGGTCTATATAGAACAACAATTCAAGGCTTGAATCTGATGGGATTCGTACGCACCGCAACTATATCCATCAAACAGGACTGCCTTTGTCGTATCTAAAGTGAACTTCTCATTTGAAGTCGTTTAAAGTTCTTTAATGGACTTTATACTTATTATTGTAGAAATATCTTTCACTTCTATTATTTTTAGGTATTTTATGCAAAAAATGACCTAATAAAATTACTTTTTATTTGCTTCCTTCTTCATCCACTCAACAACTATATTCTTGAAAAGGCTGGGGGGTACATGTAGAAAATGTATCTTGTGGAATATGTTTCAGAGAACAGGTTTGTTGTCTCCAACCTTTTTCATCCGGACGGTCCACTGTCACATTCCCTGTATTCCCTGTTTGCGTCAAGCTGCCCAGATAAGAGTTATCTTTTATTACTGGCTAGATTCTATCAAGAGTGATCAAACATCCCCACAAATATTATATAGATTTCAAGGCTTTCACAGTGTCCTGACTGCCCAATCAAATTTGTGTTGTTAATATTTTTAGAATATTCTACAAAAAAAAAACTTTCCTGCCAGGATTTTGGACTGGAAAAACTTAGTTATTCACAGCTTTAGAGATATTGCAATTTTACCCTATATAATAATTTCTAATGCCAGCACTGACATTAACTTCATTAGGAACGAAATTTTTGTAATTTTGTCATGAAGTTGTAACCTTTTAAAAAAAAAAAATAACATATGCAATCACTATTGACCATTTCAAATTTTCTTATACTTTTTTTGGGGGGGAATCATCTCAGATATATATACCAAAATATTAATGATTTAATATTTTTGAACATATTTGCGTCCCCAACAAGTATTTCAATTTCAAATCAGCCTCAATAGATTGCAGATGGTCTATATCATAAAAAAAAATTCTAAGAGAAGCAAGTTTAATAGTTTTGCATGCTGGTTGAGGGGTAGTGGTTATGGCTCCTGTTACTCCTAGACAGAATTCTCTTTGTAGTTTATTAAGACTAATTTTGATATAATTTATAACCTTTAGTTGCGAAATTTCCAATACGTATGATACCATCGCTCGTATCACAGTAATGTAGAACCAATGTGTAGATTTGGAGTTAAGACCCAAGTCCACCAAAGAATTTCTGACAGATGAACGTAGAGTTTGTGACCGTACCCAATGTATCTGCTATATGACTTATCCAGTTCAGTCTTTCATCTAAAGTTGCACTAAGGTATTTACATACCCTTGAGTTCACTAACTTAATATATACTGAGATACTTAATATCTACTTTTGTTCTTCTTTAAAATGGTCCTTTCCTCATTTTGGCCGGATTTGACTCATCTACGAGTATTTCTCCTTTAACTAATCTTTCAATAGTTTGGAGAGTATGCCACAAAAGGTCAAAGGGAGTACTACTATACTTTGCTATTCATACAATAAGCTGATCATCTCTATATCTTCGACATATCAAAACCCTGATTATGAGTAGCTTCCAGTATTTCATTCACAACTAATGACCACAATAAGGTCGATAAGACACTTTTTGAAGAATAGTCTTTAGTATTCACACTTTCAGCTGTGTTATAATCCTATAATTATATTGATTATTTTCCAATTAGTATAATATTAATTGATTTTACACTCGTTTGATTATATATGTATATACAGTGGAACCTCTACATACGAGCTACTCTACTTACGAGAAACTCGAGATACGAGAGGTCTTTCGAGCAAAAATCTTGCTCTACATACGAGAGAAAATCCAAGTTACGAGAATTTCCAGATGGTTCAAACCTGCTTGGATAAGTTTTTCTTCAAAAGACCTATAGAAAGTGAAAGTGTTGCGATTCCAGCTAAAAGGGCAAAAGAAAGCGAAGAAAAGTAAAAACTGATACAGTAATGTTAAAAAGCAAAAAAAAGCAGAAAAAAGTGCATAAATAACTTAGTGCCGTAAAAAAAATTAGTTTTTCATAAAGTTAACTTTAATTTTAAGTGGAAGTGCTCATAATAAATGCTTATAATAAACTCGCATTTTATTTCGTTAATATCATCTTATTTATCTTATTACTGTATTTTTATGTTCAGTCACTATTTGAATGTGTTTTTAGTAATCAGGAAGATGTGTTCATAGTTATTTAGGGTTAACTTGAATGATTTTGGGAGGCCGGGAACAAATTAATTGGTTTTCAGTTATTTCTTATGGGAAAAATTCGCTCTAGATACGACAAATTCTAGATACGAGCACGATCCGGGAACGAATTAATCTCGTATGTAGAGGTTCCACTGTATTATGCACGATTCAATGGACTGGAAGGACGTGTTATCTAAAGCTCATTCTATATTCAAGAAGCAGGCAAGACTGATTCTTTTGAGGCATTAGAGATTTTCAATTTAAAAGAAAAAAAAACAGAAGCTTATTCTGTTGACGTAAGTTCTGAAATGCATGTTGTGACTCATGTAGATACTTATTTAACACAAATTTCTGGCAGTAATACCAGTGGAACTTAGTAGTATTCATTTCTAATGGAATATTACTCTTCCAGTGTTTTATTCCTGAAGTATTCGTAGAATACAACATCATAATTAAACTTAAACTTTCTTTTATCACCGGAGTAGCGAGTTAAAATTAGTAGCCATTTAGCCAAGAAAAAGTACGGCTCTGATTCTTCAACAGTACCAAAAAATAATAGGGTTCTTAAACATATCAAGAAGTGTAAGAATCTGACAACTCAGCAGATGAATTTGTAACTGCTGTTTGCAACAGTTTCCTCAGACAACTATGTATCGTACGCTGAAAGCAAAATATGTAGTGGTTTAAATTTGCTTTTATTGTTTTAAGACATAAATGTTACTAGTAATCGTGTTAACTTATTCCTCAAACCCTTCTATTAACATTTAAATATCAATCTCTTTGATTCTATTCTGATAAAAATTCTATTTCAAAGTAAAAACATTGTTACAAGATAAAAACCAAAACAGTAAAAACAAGTTGAATTTTCAGTTTATTGAGTTATATTACCTTTTGCAATAATCACAATTTCTTGAAATTTGTTGAATTTCATTCTAGATTGAGATAGAATAAATCTAGAATAATATTTAGAATGAATCTAAATTTTAATCACAAAATTTCATTCTTCTATAATTTGTACTTACTGTAAAAAAATGTTGTCTGAAATTATAAAAATGCACTATAATATCATCTTTCAAACATGGACTTTCAAGGAAAGGTATTGAGCTCATCTTCTCATAAAAAAATATGTTGAGTGTAAATAATACTGAAATCAAAGGGTGACACCAGTATCGTATCCTCAATCATTTGGTCAATCATGGTCAAAATTTTTACATTTTAACACTAAAATAACCAAATTGAATTTTTGAAAAATTTAAATATTTTGTAACTTAATGATACGGTGATTCTTTTATTATTATATATATATATATATATATATATATAATATTACTACACATTTAGTAAATACTTAAATTACTATTAGGAGTAGTGAGTGGTCGATACAATAACACAATATTGAGGCCAAAGTATAAAGCTTGCTCTAATGTTCGGATCACTGAAGCGATTTAACCCTAATCGACTTTTGATCACTTAATGACGCTTAAACTCTACTCATCTTCAAAGCTTAAAAAAATGACAACTGTTGGATTTATTTCATTTTGATTGAAATATTTTCTGATAACGTGATTAAATCAATCAAGCGTTATTAAATTGATTTTAATACAATCAATTAATTACATTTTTGTTTCGTTAATGGTTCACCATTTTCCATTTGATTGGAAATCATAATTTGAAATCAGAATAGTTTCTGCTAATACTTAAAAATTCTTCTGTATGTCTTGTTAATACTATGAAAAAGTTATTTCTTCTTTGTATTCTTTGATTTTTTTTTTTGGACCATTTTCAGTGAGGTTGACATTTAAAATGCACATGTCTCGCCTCACATCAATTGTATGTATGAGAAAAGCAACCTCAATCAAAGCAGGTAAATTAAACTTGGTAATTCACTATACTTTGAAAAGCAATAACTCAAAAATTGTTAAGGATTAATGTTTCAAGTGCGCTAATTTGACTGAAATCCCTGTGATAATATAAATTGTTTGGTTATATTATATAGACATCACTTTATTTATCATTAGCGTAAGAAATTTATTTTGTAACAGAAATCGTTAATTTTATTTAATACTACATCCCAAAACAGCCCATGTGTAGTTTCTGTAATAAAAACTGACCAAACAAGCTCATATTACTGAATGAGACCCATACAAAGCTTTGGGTTTTTTTTCATGTCTGCATACCATTAATGTCATGGCCATGCAAAAAATTCTATATCCTCCACTCCTCTTCAATCCAGAGCATTAAATCAGTATTCCAGGGTTAATTATTTGCTAGAGTCAAGACCAGGCAGTTCATTTAATATGAGGCTATGTAGAAAGAAATGCGCTTTATACTAGGTATAGAGTTCACATTTGCACAAGTTTAAGCCTTATTTAATTATATTTAAAGAATTTGAAATGGAGTAATTAAAAATTAACATTGATTAATAGTCTGGACACAGGGGACAAGTTAACTCAATGGACAACTTATACCACCCCTGGGCTGGTACTTTGGGGTTCGATTCCCACCTGCCCCTCGATTTACGAGTATTCACGCGGGAGGTGAATAAATCTGAGTACGTCGTCCCTCGGAGAGGACGTTAAGCCGTCGGTCCTGAGCTTGTACGATGTCGGGTACTCGTTAAACATCCCTACTCGAAATACACTTGAATTAAGCAAAATTTAGGACTCCCAATATAGAATCTAGAATCACCGATCAAACAAAAAGCCGGTTAACGGATTACGTTATCACCCACTAGGGGCTCAGTTTAGAAAATAAAAAAAATATAGTTTAGACTCCGCTATTATTGCTGTAAACTGTTAACTAATTTCTATACAGTAAGTACAGAAACTTTTCTTCATTTTTACCTTTAAGCAGATTACCTTAAAAATATTATATATTTATTCATAACATAAAATTTAAAAATCTTAGTTTAAAATATGATATAAAACGATTATATATTAGGGTTTGAAGCTATTGAATTCATTCATAGTGCAACGAATTATATGCTTCATCAATCAGAACGCGGAGTCTTGTAAACTATTCAACACACATTTAACATTGTTCATGTGTAATGCTAACCAGCCAGACGCTTATTAGGACCCGTCATCTGACCACACTCTCTAGAGGTGATTGCCTACTATTCCTAAAGAAGTGTTCAAAGATTTCAGCCTCTTCCAGAGACTCATCATTTTCATATGATGCTAATTTCAGTTTGCATAAAAATTATTTAAGAGAGCCATGGCCATTTAGATTTTCTATGTATCTAATAGAAGAAAGTCCTTCCTTCGAATATTTATGGTTTTGCTCACAAATTTAAGTTCAATTGGAATAAGCTATTTACACACCTTTTATCTGCTTCTTTTTTTACTTTAATATAAAATTCTGTCTCGAGATTTTGATGTTTTTACATGTTTTGAGGTTCCGTTTATTATGTTTTATCGATGATATCTGTGTGTAATGGGTGGGAGGAGGGCGTGTATCCAAAAGTTTGTGGGGACGCTTCAGATCCATCTTTGATGGATCAAATTAATATTTTACACAAAAATGGACATTATAGTGCAGGTGCACTCTACTATTTGGAAACAATCATGCATGATGGGAAAGACTTTTTTTTACCAAAATATTTTTTTAGACAACATTTTTTTCATCTATTGATCAGTTGTACTTTAGAGATTGCTAGAGATTTAGTATTACTTTTGACCCATCAATGTACCAAGCAAGCACTTCTTCCTTGCAATGAAAAAGCTTTTAACCCAAGTGATTATTCAGTAGATCAATTATATGCTTCCCAGGAAAATATTCTCTAAAGGGCATTGCAATTGGCAACATATAACTAAATTATTAATTCTATTTTGTTCTATTAATTTTTTTGGCAGTTTATTTCCCATGGAGGAAGACGTTTAATAACTTTTAAATCCTCCAGGAGGCTATTGCTCCTGTTATCATTTAAAACATTTATCTTTGTATTTTAGGTCGATATAGATATAGTGTATTTTATTTATATGTCGATATAGATCTACAAATTATGCTCATTTTAACAAATAAATCAAGTTGAACAGCCTATGTAGAGATGTAGTGCACTGTTATTTGAATAAAGGTCATATAATACAAATGAACGCATTGCCACCCAGAGTAGTGTGGGATTAGGTTCTTTAACGGATCCATTGTTATTAATAATATAAATTTACTTATTATCAAAAATAAAAATAAATGTATGGTTATAATGTACTTTACGTCAGATGTTAGTATATTTATTGTTACATGTGAAAACCCTCGACCTCGTATGTCTCCAAATTTGGTTAAATAAGATATACCAGGTATAATGGTCTCCTATTTTAGTTATGTTCCTAATAATCACATTAGTACTAACTACGACATAATTCTTAACCAGAATGATCGTGATAGAGAACAAAATACTGCGTTTATAGCTTCTCACTTCAATATTGTAAAAAATATATGACTTTATCTTAGAAAGTATTGTTTATGTTTTCTATAATAGGATACATTGTATGTATTTTCCGTTGTCTTTTTTATTTTTTTGTAGGATCTGTAAGTTTTTTGGCCATATCTTGGCAATGTACAATAACTAATTTGTCAATTGAATGAAACGTTTCTACTCCCGAAGGTGTGATTGATCTGAAACTTGTTGAGTGAGAAGAACTATCGAATGAATAATAGTTGAAGGATAATGGCTGACTATTCTAATAGCAATCGAAATTTATTCAAGCGTTAGTAGCAAAATGCATAGCATCATAACTGTAAACTGGGAAAAAGTATTCTAATAGTGTATAACAAAGGTTGGTTTTGATATTGTTGAAAACTCCGTTAAACATGAGACTGTTTGACTGGGGAATGCGATCAGCCGCTATCAGAATTACCGGTTATAGCTGGATAAGGTGGGGGGGAAAGTTATGCGGTCAGGTCTAGAAAGGAGTTTTCCTTTTCCTGAGGTATGTAGCAAGTGTCAGGCCATGTGCCTTGAACGTCAGTCTGGAGTGAATTGAGGTCAGCGGTCGATAGCGATCGTCTCCAGCGAAGCCTTACTGACCTACAAACAAGTATATATAGACTAAGCCCAACCTTCAGACGTCCACCGACCCGTCACAATCAGCACTATATTTCGTTGCGTCAACAAAAAATAAAATCCAATGTTAGACTAATTTTATATATTATAATTAATTTTATAAAAATCATTTTTTGTTATGACAAACTTCTTCTTTTGTATCATTTCATTTTGAAAAATAGTAAAATAAATTTATCACGAATATTAAAAATTACAAAACACCATAAGACAACGCAAAACAAAACTATTTAAATTCATGTCACATCTATATTTCCACATTCGTCGTCATCAGAAAAAATATACTCTTCTTAAGAAGCAAACTGAACTACTACTTCATCTTATGATGACGAATGAGATTTCATGAAGAATATCGATATAGATTTTCCTCGTTATTTTATGTATTTTGATCTGTGTTAATTTATGTTTTCTTTTCTTCTGAAGACAGTGTGTTTAACTAGATTAATCGTAATGGAGAAGAAATTCGAGCATCTCACTTCAATATTGTAAAAAATATATAACTTTATTTCAAAAAGTATAGTTTATGTTTTCTATGATAGTATACATTGTAGGATAGTATATTGTAGGTAAAACTACTTACGGTCAAAACCGTGATTTTTTGGTGTCTGTGTTTCTCATTAATCATTTGAATTCTGTATATAATATAGTTTCAGTGCAGTTTTAAAGAGACTAGATACAGAATTAACATCTAACCGATTTCTCTTCAGTTTTCATTGCTGATGTAGTCGAAGAAAATTTTTCATAAAAATAATGGATCAGTCAAGTGACTAACCATTTGACAACCTCATAAGTCAGGGAGAAAATTATTTATTGAAAACCCATATAAATTGTTAATGATTTATGTATTTTATGTCTGGAGAACAGAATAACACATGAAGACTGTCCTGTCATCTTTTCTTTTTCATGGAGATCAATTGAGCTCGATTTATATATGTTCCAAAAATGGATTGTTAACCTAATTGTTATCTTTACATGCATCTTAAGGGCAAGGTTAGCTCAGTGGTTAACGTACTCGCTTCTGGGCTGGTAGTCCAGGGTTCGATCCCCACCTGGCCCTCGATTTATTCACACAGGAGCTCAATAAATCTGAGTACATCGTCCCTCGGAGAGGACGTTAATCCCTCAGTCCCGAGCCTGTACGATGTTAGGTACTCGTTAAAGATCCCTACTCCAAATGCACTTGAGTTAGACAAAATTTACGACTCCCAATGTACAATCTGTTGAATCACCGATCAAACAAAAAGCCGGTGAATGGCTAATGTTCTGATCCACTAGGGGATTGGTTTAAACAATACATGCATCTTCATTTTCAAGGAAATAGTTATTATGGTTGACGCAATTCTCTAGATAGAGTTGATGTCTACAGTCTACACCTGCAGTCTACTACTACTGTACACTACTTAGTGCTTTCTCTATTAAATCAAAGAGAGATATAATTAAAATAAATTCAACACAACTTACCTGAATGGCCTCTAAAAAAAAATAAAAAATAAATAAAAAAAAATCTGAATGATTGACTTACCATTTGATGGCAGTCAGCCATATAAAGGTTAGAGAGTAGGAGGGGTTACCCAGTTCCAGATCTCTTTTAGGAATACATTTATGAGTCAATGGAAAGTGAAACCACCAATAATGGGTCTCTCTCTGGTTTAGCTGCAGCAAAATAGGCCACTACAACCCAGGTCAAATCGAACACAACTTCTCTCAGTCAGTTGTAGATAGCAGCACAAACTAATTCCTTTTTAAATTATTTAAACAATTTTTTAAAAAAGTTATATAATAAGTTCTTCCAAAAACTAATCATGATTTTAAATCAAGTATGCCTATTCAATAAATCACAATTTAAATCTCACATTTTTAATATTTAAACAATATCTAAATAAAGTGCAAATAATATTAAATTAAATACATATTAAAACTAAAATCTTACTCAAGTATTCAGTTAAGCCAATCACAATATAAAATGTTATTTAATCATAACTAACCTATTAATGAATAAAACGGAACTCAAAAATTCGACTGTAGTATGTGTGTACCTATTGTAAAGAAGCTTACTTATACCAATTCAGTGACATAATTTATTATGGCTATCGTGGAAGCATATAAGCAAACGTCTTTTATATATATAATGCAGTTAACTGACAATAATTTTAATTACTTGATTTCTTTAATGTGGCTTATTCCCATTTTGTGAATTTCGAAAAAAACAAAAACTCAATTAATTATGAACAAGTTTGATATTATCTATACTTACGGTAAAATTGAGCGTAGGCCACTATAATTTTTTTTTTTTTTTGGAATTAGTCGTAATATCAAACTCTCTAATAAAACATTATCAAACTCATAGATATTCAATTTCATGATTTCATTTGTTTATTGTGAATACATCAATTTTATCAGTTATTAGAAACTAAAAATTATTGATCTAGAATAATATGATGTGATATTATTATTATTAAACTGAGGGCTGAGTCTCACCGGACTCGTGCAACCGAGACCATAGCTGTCCTACTGTTCATACCTTTGTCATTTCTAAAAAAAACTTCTTACTTTTAGTATTTTCAAGAATTCCATCATTGTCCATAGAGTAATACTCTTACTTTTATTGATACTTCCAAAAGTCCTTAACGTCTTAGTGCTGTTTGCCTCGCATATCATAAATATGTTCAGAGTTTTCCGCGTCTTCAGGACAGAATCTGCTTGAGTCGTATGATATTAATGAAGCTTGAGTACCGCTAGTTAAGAAAACGAATTCTACTGATATAGTCTACATATATTTTTAAATTCTTGCTTTAAAGATTATTTCCTTCACAAATTTAAGTTCAGTAATAATGACATTTTTGACAAATGTTCTAGCACATTTTATTTTCGGTTAAATGGTTCAAAAAAAAAAGAAAAGAAAAAGAATCACAGACTATGTTAATGAATATCAGACAATTAAAGCCCACAACCAAACCAGTTCTTTTGGTTTAATGAAATACTTAGTCATAAATAATCATCAATGCAATCTAGAGAGAAACACAGAATACTACACCAAAACAATGAATCGCAAGAAATTTTTTATCTGGAGGCTTAAGAAGTCAGCAACAAATCGTTGCGGTAGAATTCACTCTTTTGAAGAAATTCATAATTGTTCAATATTGTAAAGCACTTCCTATAAATTGTAGTTAATGTTATTACTATAACAAAATGTTCAATTTTGTTATAGTAACTGAACTTTTCTACTCATAGAACTGTGTGAGTTGCCTAGGACTTTACTTGTAAACCTTACCTGTTTTCCTATAAAAGTTGCCTCCTTTTTCAAAAAGTGATCAAACTTATTACAAGATTGTATAAAACAAACCAAATTTTTACTGCATACTTACTAATAATCGTAAATCTGTTTTAATTCAAACATGTTCCTCAGACTTTCGACGACACCATGATAAAGTAAACCAGGATGATATCTTTAAATTTGGAGTTATTTCGCTGCATCAATTTGAGATCAACCGAATCCTCAGTGATGAGGAAAACGAGACAGTACTCGTCAAGAGCCCATGATGGACCTCGCGGGAATGGGCTTTTACGATCTACATCAACAAGAACTATAAACAGAAGCCATATAAAGGTAATGAGGTTTATTCAGTCTCAATAAGACTGGTGGTTACTTGATGAAAGATTATCAAGTATTACAGGTGAAAAATGAAAAGGAAAAGGGTCAGGTAACATAATAGGGAGTTGAGAGAGACATGGAGAGAATAGGTAAGTAAGACAAAAGAGTAACAGATAGAAGAGAATATAGCAGGGGAGAAAAGGAGAAGCACAAATGCTTACAGCACCGAGACCGGCTCAACAAATCTAAATCCGCCATAACCAACCAGAAGCTAAAACCGCTTTTCAGACACCGAAGTAAACAGTGACACAGGAAATAGACACAAAGAGACGGGTAGTCCCCTAGGCCTGAGCCATCTCTTCGTGGCCCTCCACTCACGGACATTAACCAAGGGACTCAACCCACCAAATCATCCCCCGCAAGATAAAGTCTTGAAAAAGACAGGCTTAGATTGATATGAACACTTGATTGATTGATATGTCCACATCAGATTGATATGAACGAATAGTCCTCCCATGCTAGCGTGCGATCGAGCAGACTATTCACCCGCGGACGCTGACACAGAGTAACCAACCATCAGCCCGGATGTGCCTTTCTTAGTTCACGCCATGAGGGAACAACCACCCAGGCATGTTAAGCCCCCCCACCACGACAAGGTGAAGGCACTTAGGGGGGGATTATCTCACACCACATGTCATGTACAAAATATTCTTTTACCATGTTTGTAGATTAAACCATTCTTATAACATACTTATAACCATTTATGACATAAATATTCATAATTACTTCATTACTAATTCATCCATTGGTACGATCCAGTATATAAGGTTGTAATATCCCTCTCCATAGAACAATAAATTTCTTAAAATATTTTTGATAATTATAGTTTTTAGATATCAAACTAACTTATTTTTATACTTGATAATTTTGTCTACAGTTTTAGGAATTTTCTCGGCTGTAATTTTGGAAAAAAATAAAAATTGTATAGTTGAAAAGAAATGTCTCAAGTAGAGGAGGTTGCTGTTATTCCAAGAACTGTTTCTCATTTTGAAGGCTACATCCCTTCTTTCAAAAGGCCAAAATTGTTCTTTTTTTTTCATAGTATTCTAATTTTATGTAAATGTCACAAAGTTTTCATATAGGGTTCATAGTAATGTAAAAATTATCTAATTAATGAAATATACAATAATGTATCTTTTCTATGATGAATTTTGAAGTTCATAATGATGGCGATATGAAGTTCATCGCCACATAAAGTTATTTTGTTTAATTTCATTGTGACCACTATCGCGTTCACAAGCTTTCACGTTCAAAAGAAGATACTTTTTATTTTTTCACAAAACAGAATTTTTTTCTTATTAAAAATTTATGAATATAATATCAATTCCAAATGACTCTTAAAAGTCAACCGTCTAAAGTTGGTGGTATAGGAGACAAAAAATGGGCAATAATTTTAAAAACACATAGTGGGCAATACAGTAAACTTCTCATGGGTTGATATTGTCCAGAAACTATATAACACATCTGTACTGTAGCCACTATTTCGGAGTATAATATCAAAACATCTATAAAACGTAGTTCCTGTAAAATTTTCACAATTTTTTGGATACTTACCTACTCGTCTACCCACAAACTCGCTTACCTACTATCCACAAACATCATTCAAGAACCACGTCAAAACTGACTCAAACTTTCTCAAAAAGGGTAAATCTCTCAACATCGTGAAATAGAATGTTTCATGATTGTTATCCTTTTCTTATAGTAAAGTCAAAATTTTATTGTTGGTAGATAAATGAAAAGAAAATTATCTGAATTTACAAAATGTACTTTGATGCACCTTCCCTAAGTTATAATTTCACCGAACAACTATTCAACTCATTCTCTTATAAGATACTATGTTTACGTTTAATATCATTGATTTGTCAAACGGTGTAACTGGTCAGACAACCACTATTTTGTTCACAATCTTTAAGATTTAATCTTAATTTAATCTTTCTATGCAAAATTGACTTTTCTCATTCCTAAACAATTATTAAAAACCTTCAGTTATACGAATATTAGTTCTAAACTAATTACAAATTTTCTATTCTCTAAAGTACATAGGTGACGAGGAAAAAAATGGGGTCTACATTCAAGGCGTAAAAGTGACTTTTTCATCAATTAAGTGCTTAATTATGCCCTAAAATTATACAGTCTTTCTCATTTGTTGCACAATCCATAATTAACAGGTATTTACTTATACTGGGGTAAATGAATAATACAAAGACTCCAGAAAATAATGATATATAACAACGGAAAATCAGAGTTGAAGGGAGTTAGGAAACCATACAAGACACATGTGAAATTAACATATCAAGAAATTTAACGTATTATATTTCTTTAAACCAAATAAAACCCCTGAACCAGATCGACTCACCAAAGATGTAATAGTAAACGTAATGAATAGTATACACCAGAAACAAAAAGAATCTAGAATGAATACCTTCGCAGGGTAATTTTCTCAAAAGCTTGGAAAAAATGTAAAATTATATTATCTGATAAACCTGAAAAAAATGATTTAGATGTACCGTCGAAATTCAGACTAATGAGTTTGATTCAGATAGGCAGAAATATGTTAGAAAGACTGATAATAAATCAAGTTTCCTCCCATCGATACAGCAATGATCTACTTTCTCAACAAAAAAATGCATCTTTAGACCACAGAGAGGAACACTGCAAACAGACAAATATAAAAAGGTTAAAAAGAGATAGGGTGAGATGTGATAGGAATCGAAGTGGACGTCTGAGATCTTTTGATTCAGAATGGTGGCCTGCAATAATTAGTAACTTTTGAATCTTCAAAAGTAAAAAAAAGTTCTCAACCTTACCAAAAATTATTTCAAATATCAAACAGTTATTACGAGTATTTTAGTAAACAGTATCACCAAGCATACAAATATTTCAAAAGGCTCTTCCCAGGGCTGTTGCAGCTCTCCAGAATATGGGTTGCTCCGTATCATTCGTCGCTAAAACTGCAGCACCATTCATACTGCACCATTGTAGCCTTTACAGATGACTTCCTCTGTTAAGTTGTGGTAAAATCAAGCATTGATATTGAAGTAAATTCAATGAGAAAACCTGAACTAATACAGAATTGGCCATTAATGAATAAGATTGCACTAATGAATGCAGTTGCATTGGTCACTAAGCTAATTCCATCTTAAATTGACACTTAATAAGTCAAACTTAGATGCCATAATCATCAGCAATAAACTGGTATCCCCAGAATTACCTGACTTCGCATGGTATTCAGTAAAACCAGGTAAACTCAAATAAACTATGTAATTCACGTTTACTCGGGAGTTTTTATACAGATAATAATCTCTTTTGGAACAAACATGTTTGAGACCTTACAGAAAGATGCATAAAAGTTGTAAATGGCCTAACAAAAGCAGCGAAAACTTACTGGTGATTCAACAATAAGAGCCTGCACACTATTGGCGTCAATACTTTCTTGACTGACACTGAGTACCAGTTTGGTTTGAAGCATGAAACTATCAAACTTGGAAGAGTTCAAGATTAATAGCTATAACAATGATTAAAAGGTACAACAAAGCCATTGACAGATAACTAACATTAATGCAATGCTTAATTATTGAAATGGTTTTGCAGAACAAAGAACTCCCTCATAGTAGGGGCGCTGCTCGTGAGGAAGAAAGGTCTCACACCACACCATTTTAATCATCACCATCACAGTTACAATCATCAAAATTCTGAAATCCATTCTTTCATGATTACTAAATTTTAATTATAGTAAAGAGGAAATGTGTCAGTTGAAGACTGTGTCTCCTCTTCCCACATCCTATATTTCTTGAAGACACTAACAAGTGTCTTAATTTTTTTAAAAGTTTGTTTGATGATGTACCTAAAAGTTAGAATGTCACACTGTCAGTTTTGAACCGATAACCAAAAAGAATATATTTTGTTCTTTGCATATATGGAAGTGCTCATCTTCTAGTTGTTTTCATAAAGTGAAGCACATGAAAAAAAAAAGATGTTAACTCTTCGAGGTCCACTGAATAAACTTCTGATGTTTGGCTTGGTCAGGGTTAGGGTCTACCAAAAATTATATAAACCCTCGAGAAGTTTGTTAAATCTGACAAACACATATTTCCTGATTATGATTGAACAATAATATTGAAGCATGCAAAAGGGACTATATTGCGCTTTACGTCAAAAAAGGCCACTAATCACTTTTACCCACTCTTCTGTTGATTTTAAACACTTTAAATTTATTTAAGTAATAAAATACTTAATAAAGTTTGAATATGACAAGATTACATATTACGTAAAAAAAAGTTGATTATTAAGTTCTGTTTATAGTCACTTATGATATTATGCCATAAGAATAACATTTTCATTCTAATTGGCAAAATGGGAAAAGCTTCATAAAAAGAAACTATTACAATTATTGTCAGTGAACTGCATTATACGAAAGATTTTTTGCTCAAAAGACGTTTCCAAGGGAGCTATATTAAATTAATTGATGTCAATAAGATTCTCAATAAGTCCACTCACATTTTTTAACATTAACATTAAATAACTCTTTATATGCTAGACGTCCTCAGTTCTTCACAAACCAAGGATGTCGAGAAAAGGAAGGCAGAATGTGAATGGTTTTACATGTATATCTATGGTCTCGCACTTCTGGAACCAAGGATTCACTACATCCTGGTACCTGCTCCTGAGGGTTTGGGTGCTTTTAGAGGTTAAGGTAAAATAATATGTTCAAGTTTTTAAAATGCTTAAGACAACCATAGCGATTAAATACTGAACCTTATTTACATCTGTCTGACTGACATCATCAATGTATTGTCAACTTTAGTTGGTTTCCTATTTAAATCAGTTCTTTATAGAAATGGTAAAATTAGAAACAAATTATTTTTAGATATTGTTAACAAATAAACCAAAAATTCTATAAATAAACAAATACACATTCATACAAAACACCTTACAAACTTAAGCCTTGCTTTGATTGCTTCACAAATTTTCTTGATTTGATGAACATTTTGTTCATTAATTCAAGGTCTGTAAATCGTCCATTTTTTTTAAAAAAAACTTACATTTAATTTGAATTTATCTTCTTTTTTCAGAATAACGACCATGTATAATTGAAGAAAACATGTTAATTATTTAGTCAATAAATAAGAATTAGCGAAAATGATTAAAAACAATCCAGTCATAATGCTAAAAATTAATCGTTTGACTATAGATGAATTATGCTCAAAAAAACATTTTTTCATAGTCAACAACTTGTAAGCTGTTCACCTTCATGGTGTCTTAAGAGGGGACAGTGTCCCTCGTTTGTTGATTGGCACCTGTTCTGTTTATGGGTGAGTCACATTAGCGGCTTTAATCAAGATATGGGGTCCTAAATTCTGTTACACTGAAGTTCATTCCGAGTAGGCAGTTTTAACGAGTACTTAGGTATTCTAAAGGACCGGCTTTCTCGTTTACCACCATTTCAAGGATTCCAATATTCTTAATCTAAAATGAACATTCAAACATACAATTTTTTTTTCTGTAAATTTGAGATCATGAACTTAATTTAATAATATATAAACGATTAGAAGTAATTACTTTTAAAGAAGTCATACGTTTCATTCAATTTTAATTAATAAATTTAAGTTTTAAGGAAATCGTTAAATAATATTTCAGTGGCATGTAAAGTTGAGAAGATATTTTGACCTTTCTATTTTTCGTATTTCTCTATTTCCTCATTCCACAGAAACGAGATTGCATTCACACTAAATTAAGAACAAAATATAAAATTTGAGTAGCTAAACCAAATAAATTTGAAATTCATTGGAACATTAAAAAAAGTAGTTTAAGTTAAACGATATTAATGAAATATTTCAAAAACAGATTTTCTCTCTAGGGGTTCCACAAAGAACAAATGCTCCAACTGATGGCTCACCAACATGTTTTCATTAACATTGGTAACATGTAGTTTTACCAATATGTTACCAATACAGGTCACGGATGTTATCACTAACAACATGATGTCTCGGAGCAGGCTTTAACATAACCATTTACTTCCTTACCAAGTCTTTCCAACGAAATAAGTTAAATTAAACATCTTTCAACACAGTAAGTAACAATATTGCTAAAATAAAACAAAGCACAGTTTAAGAAAGTTGCTTCAGCGAAGTATGATTAACTTATCTTACTCATATAATGGTAAGTAAAATAACATCCTTCAAGAAGTTCTATTTTATTTTTTTTAAATATTTTTAAAGATTTTTTTATGTTTTTTTTGATTTTTTTAAATATTACCAATGTACATAGTATACAACGAATAAAAAACATACACATATATGTGGCAAAAACATTTTGTATAAAGTTTTATATACGTTATACACATAATATACAATCAACATATACATAGTTAATTTATATACAAGGATTATACATTGTCTACAATATTTACATAAATCTATACAAGACATCTAAACATGCGAAAGATATTTTTCACAACAATAAATACAGTGTAAAATATTTATAATAGCAATAATGAAATATTAAGTACATTTATTCAATATTACAATTATTTAAAATAGCAACATATTCACTTCTAAGCTAACAGGTATATATATATATAGACAGAGAGGGGGGGGGGGCACAAAACAGGATTGATAGATAATCTCGGTTTCTCTGATTATTTTCTAACGTAATAAAAGGGAGCATGCATGCATTTACTAATATTTTGAAGACATAGAATAAAGCTAACATACACTTCATTCAAAACTTCTACCTTAAACAAGAGGTAGATTTATTTAACAAATAACCGAGGGTTTCAAATTAAAGCAACTTTGATTTTTTTTTTACATTAAAAATGTGTAATTGCAATTTTTTTACATGCTTTTTTTTAATGTATAATACAAATATTGTTAATGATAGAGGAGCACACAAATTATGATTAGCATTATTAAATCTGAAAGGGAATCGTTTTCTTACAGAAACAAGAAACATTTTGTTCTCCAAAATTCTGTTAAATGATTTAAATAGGTATGTGGTCCAAGCTAAATGAGAATTTTTTTATACACAACTATCAAACTAACAGGTACATACTTACATTATACTTTATTTATTTTTAAACAAGATACACCAGATATTCTAATTATTATATATGGTCCATTAAAAAATATATTAAACTTTCACAGATATTAACTTCAGATATAATGCTAAAAATTACATTATGCCATAAGAGTGTATAATTTAAAAAATAAAATTAACTTAATAAATAAAATTATTAATAAAAAATTTCTGCTACATCTATAAGAAATTATTTAAATGTAGATAAACCATATACTTCATTTATATGGTACATCTACATAAATGAATAAAAAAAATATAAAAGGGAGGGATATATATATATCTTAATTACATCAAACAAATAAACACGAGAAAAAAAGTCTCCAACTTTTTGTTGGTAGTTTACCTTTTTTTTTAACAACGAACTATCTCGGAAAACATTTGAACTGTTCCCTTTTCCGTGGATTTTGTAGTGGTTTCCTGATGACATGTTTCCGTTGTACTTAAACATCCTCAGATACAGTTCTATGAGTCACTAAATGTTTGTTACCAGTGCGTTAGTTTTGACCAGTCATTGTCTGTTACCGGTAGAATACTTTAGAATTTGTATATGTATGGAAATATATCAGAATAGTGGCTATACAAAATTTAAGTATGCCCAAAAATGTTATGTTATATTCATTTGTATTGAACTTTAAAAACTCAATTATAAATATAATAAAAATGGGCTATAAATTTCTTATGTTTGCACAATTAATATTCAACTTACAAAGCGAATCAAGAAAATTTTGAAAATGTACAGATAAAGAAGGTACGGATCACAACTGGATATTTCAAGTCCAAATCATTTTTTTAAATAAAATATTTTAAAACGTTTTAAAACCACAAAAACGTTGACTACTATATTTCAACTGACCGGTCATTAGGTAAAAGATATTTCGTTCCCAATACAAGTTACGACTCATACGACAGTATGGATGATGATATCATCAATGACGACTCATCAGTGATATATGATGATTGTGATGTATATTTATCATGAGATATATTTGTATATTTCATTTAATTTTTTTCTATACATAACGGTTTTTTTTCAAATACTTTGAACAGTATTATAATAAGATTCATTTTGATTATCTTATTGTGACTTTCTCAGGAAAGATAACTAGGACATGGCAGTTTGAAAAAAATTTTGATCACAAATAAACATTCAAAAAAATAATTTAATATAATTCAATTTCAAAATTTATTATCTTAATGGACACAGGGAAACCCAGAACTAACAATCTCAATACATCATTATACGTCAACAAATTATGACTAAGATCTTCTAACTATTAACAAACAGACTGGTCAAAACGACTTTACTGGTAACGGGCATTTATTGGTTGATAGAACTTAGCACACACTTAAGTTTCATATTGTGCTTTACACGTTGATTTTTATATCACTTGATCACTGTGAAATACGAATATATATATATTGGCCACCATAAAACAACCTGACTCTATGAACAATAAATTCCTCATACTATGATTACAGCACAAATGAATTATAAAATGGCCTTTCGAGATAGCTGGTTGTCTAAGAACTTTTTTCAGTTATTTGACAAAAAACTACTTCTAAAGAAACATATATATATACCGAAGAAGTGCTACAATAAACACACATGACTCTATAATAAAGGAAACCACCACTACAAGTAGTAAAAAAGTGGAAAAATCCTTAAAGAAAAACTACTTTTGAAAACGGGGTAACACTCGGAAGCGCTTTAGAACTTTTCCCGTTTCTTTAACTAGTCTCAGAGGTGGTTACCTTTTAATATATATACGAACACATATAAACCGTTTCAAAAAGTCTTAGTTTTAACTTTTGACAATAACTATCGCTTAGAAGAAAGGATTTAGTCTTTCTTGATGTTTACATATGTTTATTACATGTGCAATAATGTAATAAACGAACGACACTAAATTAATTAAAAATTCTGAAATATTAAAATGTCAAAAAGTTATGGTTAAAAGTTTCTGAAATCTATTAAAATGTTAAGGACATAGAACAATCCTTACTGCAATCAATTATTCGTACATAATCTTATTCAATTTTATACATTAAATGTTAAATATTTTAAATTTACTAAGAATTTATATACAAGCATATATAAAGTAATAAGTTACACATACAACAAAAGCATTTTGATTAAGAGTTATCATACAAGCAAGCCAAAATCAAGTATCCCAATGAATTTTGTCTCGACACACCAAAAAGGTTTTAGTTTTGTAAATACATTGTTTTTTTTTTACCTAAAAGAAAGAAATGAGTAAATACACCAAATAAACACACAAAAGATAAACTATTCTGTAAATTTTAATATAATAGTCAATTGAGATAAGTTTACTCATAAAATTAGAAAATAAAATAAATTAATATAGCATTGCTAAAGCAGAAAAAGAAGATAAATTATGTTGAACTTGAGTGAGATATCTAATAAACTTGAAATGATTAACTTCTTAGTCATGTTACTAGACTTATAGTCAGTTTAAAGAAATTAAAGCCACTTAGATAATCTAAAATGATTAAGTTTAGCAATAATGAGTAAATAAATTAAGCAAATATGCAAAAATGAAGCATTCATTCAATTATGAATAAATAATACCAAATAATAAAAACAACTATATGCAACCATTAGTTTTTTTTTAATGAAAACGACGACAAGTTATTATGTATACCTACACTAACACTTAAAATTCAAAGCTAACTTAAATTCAAATCTATAGGACATGACTATTAAACAATATCCGAATATTAATATTACTTACGTTAAAACATTTATTTATTAACACTTTCTACACATTTAAATAAGTAGTTGAATAATTATTGTAATTGTTTTTTAATTTTATTAAAACTAAAAGCTGACCACTTCTAAACATATCTCTGTAACAAAACTTGTGATAACAAACATAGGGTATAATAGGACTTAAATTCTAAAAATTATAAATTTCATAGAAAATGATTTATAAAAAATTGTAAAGTAGCATTTTTGTTGACAAGATAATCACGAACCATCCAGAAAAAAATAACTGCAAACTAAATGTTTTTATGTCCCTATTCAAATTCAATATCAACATATTGATATTTCAATAAATATATACATATCAGTATAATAATTAATTTCAAGGGGCTTTCCTAAACGAAATAATTTAATTAAAGAGATTATTTTCATAATCATATATTCAATCAAACCGGTTAATGAATTCGTTTAGAGAAAATGAATCCAAATCTAGAAATCATTGAAAACATAACAGTCAACAAATTCTGTACAATCAGTAGGACACTACTAATCTAGCCCACTTACAGCGTGTGTAAGTCTAAGTTACTCTATGTCGAAGCCTCGCAGAAGTCAGAGCCAGCCCTAAAACTGTCAAAGACAAACGTCCTTCACCATTAAGGTCAGTGTGATTTAGTGACGGAAATGCCAACAGAGAATGCTGACTAGAGAGGAATCCAATTTAATCATAAATAATGTATTTATTTGGCATTCTATAGGGTTTGGGTTAAGAAATTTAATAATTAACATTAAGCTGAAATACATACAAACACTTCACAATCAATACACTAGTGATCTGTTAAAAATATACTAATCCGTCTTATACCTCGCGCTGTATGAGGTTGTACAGTCATACTTAAAAAAGCCACGTCTTTCAAGTTAGGCTAACGTCTAAAACCGACCAGCACTCCATACAATACACAATGTTCGCAGGATTCATTCATTTATAATGCATTTTTTACCAATATTTATGGAAACAACATACTTGATTTATTTAGGCCTGGAGTGTTTAAATGAATGTTAACTTTTGTAAATTACCACTTTATAACCTGAGGATGGCCTCATATGGCCAAAATATATTGTTAATTGTATTAGTTTGCTGAGGAACTAAAGTCGAATCTTTAACCCTTATAATATGGTGTTCCTTTAAATTGAATATTGCTGCTAAAAAAAAGGGGGATTTCTTTAAATATATCATAATGAATTAATATAGTTCAATGTAGAAAAAGAAACATAGAGAAATTAAAAGCACACACTTACAATCTCTAATTTTCCGTTTCAACCGACTTCAGGAGAGATAAGAGAGGGAAACCAAGCGCTTATCTCTATCTCTATCTCTCCAGAATACGGTTCAAACCGAAAATTAGAGCCTGTAAGTGTGTGCTTTTGATTTCTCTATGGTTCTTTTTCTATATTGAACTATATTTGTCCGTTTCGGATTATATTTCTAACGAAAAAGTGTCATAATGAATTAATATATATTAGGTTATAGATTTAAAGAATTTTTTTAGAAATTTACTTTTGATAAGAATCGTTTCATTGATAAAAAAACGACCTCAAATAAAATTATTTAGAAACTATCAATCAAACAAAAAACTACATTAACCAAAAAATAATGAGAAAATGAATTATTTTAAAGCATTCCATTAACTAGTTCTAACTAGTACTGGTTGGTTATTCACAGGAGCATATAACTCCTTGACATTGAAGCATGCCGAAGGTTATTCTGCCATAGCGACTACATCCTGACACAATTTATGGTACTTATCAACATATTTTATTTCCTAGGAATTCGCTCAGAATGTACTCAATTTATAATTATTTTGCATTACCCTTTTATATTACTTCCTCTATTTATTCATTACATTGTGTTGTTTTGTGTCTGACACTTATTCATGATAATCAAACATTTATGCTCCAGAAAAAAAAAGAAAAAAGTAGTATTTATGGTCTGTAACAATTTTGAAAAATGGCTACAGACTGCCTCTAAACCTGTATCATTTAAATAACTTCTTGTGGTAACATATTTTATTAGGTATTGGTTAATAACATATGATTTTAATCTTCTTAAAATATAAATATAGTTTGCAAGATATGGACAAATTCATAGAATTCTTTTAACAACTGTACATAAAATGCGATAATGACATTTCTTCTGATTGTGCAAGAAGTCCTTCAACTTATTTCAACTCAATGACCTGGTTATTTATAACCCTTATATTTAAGTGAAATGCAGGATTTCTAAAACTCGGTTTCCCACCTTTATATTTCTGACTCTGAGGCAGCTTTTGGAGAATTACATAAACAAGAGCAGAATATGAGGCTCAAAATACCTTTGTAGAGGTTTTATATTTAATATTTCATGAAGAAAGGAAGGAGAAATTGACATTGCATTTAACTTACCACTAAAAAAATAAATAAATTTCATAAAGTAAAATTTGCAAAATTGCACTATGTTAGTAATTTTTGTGTTCATAAAATAATTATACAACATTATTTCACTAAGCCAACACTCTTCTTACAATAATAAACATAGTAGATACAATTATTAATAACTTATTTGGAAAGATGCTTTAAACAACATTTTGAAATTACCCTACAATCTTTCTTTTTGAAGCTATTAATTTCCTGGTATCCACACTGCTGCACAAGACATTAACTTCAACATGAAATCAACTTGCTGAATGATTCAGTAACCTGGGAAAATAACAATTTAGAAACACACGGTCATAATATTCAAGTTCAAATTTTCACTGAAATTAATCATCAATAAAAAAGTACACTAAATTAATTAAAACTTGTATATAAGTAGTTA
Organism: Hermatobates lingyangjiaoensis; assembly: GCA_026182355.1. Classification (NCBI taxonomy): domain Eukaryota; kingdom Metazoa; phylum Arthropoda; class Insecta; order Hemiptera; family Hermatobatidae; genus Hermatobates; species Hermatobates lingyangjiaoensis. The sequence continues at coordinate 1,885,333 of JAPFBL010000050.1, read as the reverse complement.
TAATGTATAATTAATTTGATAAATATACCACTTTAAGTAAAAAAATGTGACCGTCCCAAAAAGTTAGAAAAAAGGATAAATGTTTTTAAACTGAAAATATCAATATAGTGATATTATTATAGCAATAATGGATGAATTAATTTCATTTTATGCTGACAACAAATTGATGTCAATTTCAAAAAAACAAGTTTTGCAGATGATAATGTTTTTAAACAAATTTAACACAACTTCATTCATACCAATATTCAATTGTTTTACAACTTCAGCAAATAATATTCTACAAAAGATATTATAAACTCGAAAACTTCGAGTGAATGAATAGAGGGGTTTACAGTCTTTATTAGTAGACATCTAACACATAATAATACTCAACAGTCCACTTACAACAGAAGCCATTAACTCATTACCTCGTAATAAACAATCATACTTTCAGAACTTTTTCATAACCAAAGAGGACTGTTGAAAAGAATGTGTTTGGAGGACCGTAAACGATCAGGACGGATGATTGTTAATTAAATTAATAAAATACACATTGTTCAAAACAAGGCTTGATTAACAACAATAACTGAAAACCACCGTAAGTGTTTTTCATTCCCTGGTTCTCAATGACTACTGTTGGTCCATACCAAGTATTTACTTCACAAAAGTAATACACTGTTTCCATGATATTTATATAACTGCAAAAAAGACTAGAAAAACACTCCTGTTTTATCACTGTTTAAACGTCATTGTTAGTTATAGCACTAATTAAAAGTTGACAAAGTATGTTCCTCAGAAATAATAACCGAAATATAAGGAACTTCACCACTCTTACACAGTTATAATTAACAGTAGTTATGATAGTTCAGTTCTACTAGATCGTGAATGATAAAAACGGTCAAATATTGAAACTAGATTGGCTCATTTTATGCAATTACTCAACGATCTAATTAAATTCTATCAAAAGTAAGGAACTTTATATATCACCTTCGGATTAAGAATGACTTATCAAGAAATTTCAACAAATGCTAGCATTATTCAAATAATGAGACCACTTTACGATGCTAGTTAGTTAAAATATACACTTCTTAAATGAATGTAATTCTCTTGTAAATGTTATTATTACTATTAATCAATGACTCAATAAATATGATTTTTCCTTGAATCCAATGATTACACAGACGAAACGTACATTAAAATAAAGAGAAAGATTTGAATTCCCTTAGGATATTTAATCCTCAAATTATAATGTCAATCTAATAATTCCAATTACATATACAACTAAATTATAATTTGAAAACTAATAACTTTAAATTTCAGAACTAAATTACTAAACAAAATAAAAATACATTATTCGCAAGTTTTGTAAGTACTAAGTGGCAAAATTAAATACTGCTGTTTGATTATTTCCAAGAAAGGTAGACAATTTCAAAATTCACAAATATAAATGAATAATAATTACTCGTAGTCAAGTTGTATATTTCAAGTGATTTCGACTTATTCGAGAAGTTGCTTTCCATTAATGATTCGTTATACTGATGATAAGGCTGATCGCGTTAACACTAAAGTGATGTCAAATTGGTTTGTGATCACCAGTAGAAATCTACACAAAATATTGTCGTTATATAACTGAAGATTGGTTCCTATTATTCCCTACGTACAATCTGATTTATTATAGAATTTAATGTGATGATTATTTCATTACAACAATTCTTACTCTTCATTTCTTGACAAGGTAATTGAACCGTTAATTAATTAATTCAATAGGTTACACTTAATAACCCCCCCTGTTATTTTTAAATTTGAATTGACAGCACTAATTGATATTTAATATTACATTTACTTTAAATTAATGATAACATCAATATCAAATATAACAACGATGATACACAGCAATCTTAAACGAAGTTGACACTTAATAATTATTAAAATTGATAGAGGGGATTATTTTTTAATATTTCACATGCAAAATAGAGCTCAAATGACTTGTAAACAAATTTCGTTATTAATAATTAATTAACCATACCAAAAAAAATAATAGATACTACTATTTTTTTAAAAAAATAAAAACCTTTAAAATTAAATTAAAACAAGTAAATCTCAACAAATAACATATGCAATACAGATTAATCTTTAAAATAAATCTGACTTAAAGATTTGCTTAAATTACTTATTGAAACAGGAATGTTGAGATAAGTGGTCAGATAAAGCCAATAATTTGTTGAACTAGTAAAAATTAAATTAAAATAAAACTAAGTTGAATAATACGGTTTGTTTAAAAAATATTTCATTTAATCATTTATTAAAATATATATTCAGACACTATTTAAAAAAAAGTAAATGTATTGCCTATATTCCCTAAAATTCAGAACTTTAATAGTCGTCGACTTTTAGACTATCACAAAAGAAGATAACCATTGAAGCGGAAAAAAGTAATATTTGACTGAGACAAAAGAAATGTTAAACCAAATTCATTTTTTAATCCCTCTCAATCAATCAGAGCACCTAACTTGTCTTGAAGTTATTTCAATTATATTTTCTCTAAGATAAGAAATTCACATCGAGTTATAATTCAAAGAGAGCGCAATGCTACACGACCAAACACTTACCTATTATTTCCACAATATTAAAATTTAGTACCTAGCAATCTAATATCAGAAATACATTATAAATACAAGAGAGATTTTTTTTCATAATTTTGTAATTATATAATAAATAACGACAAATTAATTCTTAGCCATTTTTTTAGATAACTGGGCAGTAGTTACTTACACATAGAAACCCTAGTGATATACACATACTATATTTATGAACTATTCAGTATTACATTACATGTACAGAAACTCATTCAAAGAAATTAATTAAATGTAATTGAAGTTATTTTCATAAACACAAGTTTTAATATTAAGGGAAGAATTATAATTACTTTCAAATTACTTAATTAATAACATATGTAATGTTATTATTTGGGTATATATCCCTGATAAAAAGAATGAGTTCAATAGACATGTAATTCAAAGTATATAGACTGGAATAACTTGTGCCAAGAAAACTATAGAGGGAATTAACATGAGTCCTTTATCCGATATTATAGATGAAGGAAAGTATTGAGGTGAACTGAACGGTTGTACACCACTGCCACATAGACAAAAAACTTGAAATATAACATTAACTTATAGATAGTTTCAAATCTTAAGAGAACCTTTCAAACGGTAACAGTCCTTCTATGATATAATGATTTGAACTTTTAAGGAGGACAGATGTCGATTGAAAGAAATTATGCCTTTTTAAGATTTGTAAACATGGTTTCCATGTAGTTATTCTGTATTTTTTCATTTTTTTTTTATAACACGTAACTTTGGTTATTTTTAATGCATATGTAAATTTAATATTTTAATTAGATTAGTAGTAAATACGATTAAGTTTGACAAAGTGATGTTGGCATGACAGATTAGGTCTTGTTTCTGCGGACAATTGACGCATACGAAGGTGGCTGAGTTGGTTGTGGCTCTGGAGGCCGAGGAGGAGGTGAGATCGGTCGAGGTACTGGTTCTACTGGTGGATGGTACGGCTGAAGAGACGACTGCCTTTCGTAAAGCCGAAGGCCGGGACCTTTGTCTCCTATAGTTCTCTCTAACGAGTTCCTTTCCGACGAAAACAAGCTCACACCCTCATAAACTTGAGCCTACAAAAACAAACCATAATTTAGAATCTAAATTTACTTTAGATAGTTTTTAATATAATAGTAATTGAAAATTGTTTGCCACTTCGAAACAAGGAAAATAGCCATACATTTTTTGGGGTTAAAGAGTATCCCCAAAAGAGTTCGAGTTCGGATCTTGTAAACAAGATCGGTTTTTGATCTTGTTTATTAAAAAAATGAACTAAACGTAAAGTACCAAAATCCATTTTACAAAATGAATGAATCTATGGCCTGAATACTTCCATTACCAAGAAATAATCCCTGGTAATTTAGAATTACGATATATTTGATAACATGACTTATGGAAGTTTTCCAGTAATTTATTTGGTTAAACAGTTCTCGTTGGCGGTTTAATTCATTTGATAATTACACCAAGTTTTATCACTGAGTTGACGGATGTTTATATTTAGAGTAAACTTTTAGAATAAACTCAAAATTCAGGGTTCAGTTGAACCAATATGGTGGTCCCCAGTTCGTAACCCACCATGACCCAGAATTTTGTTTACTAGGATAACAGAAAAAATCATGTACTCGTCGGTACTTGTCGAGGAAAAAAAGCTGTCGGTCTCGAGCCCTGTTCGATATTAAATATTCGTAAAACCAATATTTTAAATAAATATTATTAGCACAAAATTTAATCATCTCAATGTAGACCACTCAGGTGGTGTATCTAAAAGGACCTCAAAGCTGAGTGCGTCTCTTTGTGAGAGAACCTGGTAAACTTTCTTTTACCTAACCTGGTAAAAAAACGATTTACCAAATTGTGGTATTTCTATTTTCGAATATCGTTCAGATAAAATGAAAAAAATGATTAATCAATTTAGAATGTAAAAGAAAAAACAGTCGTTCTGTGATTCCACGTAGTTAGAATGAAAATTCTAGATGAATACGAATATCACAGGGATTACAAAAAAAATAATCCCTGAAATTACAAAAATAATGTCAAAAAAAAAGATTGAAAATCCACTCAGGTTTTTTTAATAAATTCATTCATAATTGTTACAAAAATCATATTCATTAAAATTTATTGGTCCATTGGTTTACTTGTCAAATTTTAGGTGAATTGCGGTATATATTTGTGTCTTTACTTTCTAAGTGTTTTTAAAATCTATGTTTAAAAGTAACAGTCGAAGTGAAATTTGAGTTACTTACGAGAGACTCGCATGAGGAGGGTGTATGTTTAAGTTGAGAATTGGAATGCATCAAGCCGGTTAAAAGGTCCTGTCCTGGACTATCAACCGAAGAAACCCTTTCGTTATCATGAAACTTCTTAGAAGCCTCGTTAAGGATCGTAGAGAACCTGAAGTAAAAAAATTGTCCATGAAATTTACAATATACATTAAGAAATACAAATGAAATTAAACCTTTTTCGTAGGTCTACAAAATAAAGGAAAACAAAAATTAGATACCAATCACAAAATCAGTAAAGTATTATACTTTTTCCGGAATAGAAAATAATTGAAAATTCGGATTACCCATGGGATCTCCTTTTATCACCTGTTCATGGAAATAAATTTATTGAACTGTATGTGGATGATCTATTTTTACTTTACAATAAAAACAGTATAGCGATATTAAAAAATATACACAGAAATATCACCATAGAAGTAAAGCATCTACGCTTTTTCTAGGTCACTCAAAAGAATATTTAAAAAATTTGGAGGAAGCAGGCCTCCAGTGGTTCAAACATATCTCTGCGGTATAAATAGTTATATGCATGTGTTTCTACTTCATAGATTAGGCTAGTTACTTATAGAGACTTACGATTGATTTGTGGCCTCTACTCCAATGTTCTTGACCAGTTGATTGTACCATACCACCTGTTTCTCTCTCGAAGTCAAGAGCTCTGCTACTGAGACGTTTGCAGGCACCGGGACAACTGGCCTCGTTGGTTGATTGACAACCTAAAAAAAGTTACACCTCTCTTTTCATTTTTTTAAATCATAAGTTTCAAATGGTAGTCAATACTTTAATTAGATATTCCACAGATTCAGTTAACTTTTAGTTGCCACTAACTTCAATGGTTTTACTTGAATAACTCTACAGTTAATTTTTATGAGTATCATCGAAACCAAGTATTCTGTTACCATCTTTATTTAGTAAATGTTTTCTACAGCATATAGACAGTTAACTAAACATGAATAAAATAGAGGTTAGCAGTGAACTCTTTATTTTATTCAATAAAACATATTCACGTGTTGAAAACCTTTTTTAACATGCAGAAAAATCACAATAAATAAACACGTGATGCAATCAATGAAGTCTAAACTACAATGGAAAAAGGAAAACAATAGAAATAAATGGTCTGATGACATACAATGAAAGGCCTGAGAGCATTTATTTCTATTGTTTTCCTTTTTCCATTGTGGTTTAGACAACAACCGTTGGAGACGGTTGGGTCTCCAACCGTCTCTGAACCAGTGCGCTTGTTTCCCTCTCTTATCTCTCCTGAAGACGGTTCAAACCGAAAATTAGAGACTGTAAGTGATTCTTTTGATTTCTCTATGTTTCTTTGTCTATATTGAACTATATATATATATATACGTTTCACGATGAATCACAAACACAGAACTAAGGAACAAACACACTTACTGTCTCTAATTTTCGGTTGAACCGTCATCAGGAGAGTTGAGAAAGGGAGATTTTTCTCCCTTGGTTGGAGACCAACCGTCGCTTCACAAGTGCGCTTGGTGTCCCTTTCTCAACTCTCCTGATGACGGTTCAACCGAAAATTAGAGACAGTAAGTGTGTTTGTTCCTTAGTTCTGTGTTTTTGATTCATCGTGAAACGTTTGTTGTCCTTTTGGATTGTTTTTTTTTCCTGTTTACAATATATATATATATATATACACTTTAACACATAGAAAAAACACAGAATAGACAAACAACTCACTTCATATTTTCGACATCCGTCGTCAGGATAGAAAGTGGAATTCTCGGTTGGAAGCAAACTGCTATCAAATCTAGTTCTATTTAATTCTATAGTATATACATATATATATATAATAATATATATATATCTTATCTAGAATTTTCAAAAGAACACATAGAAAAGAAATCACTGAACTCACTACTATATTTCGATGTCCTCGTCGTCAGGAATAGATGTGAATCGCTCCAAAGCCTGAAAACGACTCCTATATCAATATATATATATATATATATATATGATTTTAAAATGGAAGCATCCTTCTTTTAAAGCATATTTCGTTGAACAGCTGACCGTATTTCGCTGATGTCATTTCGTTCACTAGTTTTCAAGGTTTCTGAATACTCTTCTTGTTTATATACGCTCAAGAAGAAGTATTCAAAACTTGAAACTATGAAGAAAATGACATCAGCGAAATACGGTCACTGTTAACGAAATATATATATATATATATATATCACACTTTTTCTTCTTCTCGGAGTTTGGTCAGGGTAAATATATGGAATCACCTTTTTACCAAGTTTCGTCTTTATTTTAAGACATCCTCAGGGCTATAAATCAAGGCTGGGTTCTGTTACATTACAACAACCGTTAACTGTCATTACCGGTAATGACAGTTAACGGTTGTTGTAATGTAACAGAACCCAGCCTTGATTTATAGCCCTGAGGATGTCTTAAAATAAAGACGAAACGTTGGTAAAAAGGTGATTCCATATATTTACCCTGACCAAACTCCGAGAAGAAGAAAAAGTGTTTGTTAATATTTTGTGGTCAAGAAAACAGTACCGTATATATATATGAGAAGTAATACCAGGACAAAGACATTTCATAACGGGGTCAGATGTCTAGTTTTAGGGGCTTGCGATTAATAATAAATATTCGAGTACTATATGTTTGATATATTGTTTATCGTTCAAAAATTTTTATTTTGAAAATGAAAAAAGGTCTTCCTCTCGGTAAGGTGTTAAATTCCACGGTACACAACCTGTACGATGGCATAAAATAGTCAAAATTGTATTCTGAAAATTTTAGGACTTCTGATAAAGAATCGACCCAGCGATGTATCCCTCTGTAACCAACAAATGAACTACAACTTTTTACTGTATCAGCAAATCAGCTACAGTTTTCATATTTAGAAAAGCACTGAAGATGTGATACAATACGTTGCGGCGTTGGGAAAATAGAACTTTCCAGTCAGTCGATTACGCACTAGACCTAGAATTGAAAAAAAATGTATAAGAAATAATTATCAACTCTGGGTTAAAGCTGAAAGTGGCTGACTGAATGATACATAGTACCTAACAAAAAGCCTAATCAAAAGACTTTAAAGATGAAATATGGACTATTCAAAAGAGTACAGCTAAAGGCAAACATGTATGATAAGATTGTTTATTGTTCTATTACTGATGATCTAATCACATAATGTAATAATGAGTTTTTAACACAGTTCTTTGGTAGTGAGTTACCGTGGTGACAGGAAGCTGTTGAATCTGCGGATGAATAGGCGGAACTGGCTGTATTAGAAGCGGCGGCTGTTGAAGAGGATGGAGGATGAGTCTATAAGGTAGCTGTGGAGTTGGGAGGAAGAGTCGAGGGGGAAAGGCGAAGTACTGAGGGGACAGCTGTGCTGGCGGCAGGACGGGAACTTGGGCAGGTGTTGGCTGAGGCGTGTTGGCCACTACGGGGTACCTAGGTACAAACTCTGGCGCCAGGGGATTCAGCCTACAAAAAAGTTTCACAGTTCAAAGTGAGTGCACAGACTCATAGAATCACAAACAAGGTCTTTAAAAGGCTCAACCTTGTCAAGCAACATTAGATTGCGCACACAGAATTATTAATATACTTTTTTAATATTAATGCCATTAGAAAAGTACTTCTCCACCAGCAATGCAAGGATTGTTCAAAGTGGATGCGAAGGATTTATGGTAGGAAAAAGCGATCACACATTTCTTGATTCCATAACTCAAATTTAAAATATTTAAATGTAATTGAGAGATATCCTTTCTTATAAATCGACAAAAATAATGTTGAGTAACATGCTTACAGTTTTTACAATTCTATATTCTCACAGTCTTACATGAATTCAATATTCCTATAGCTATAACTTTAAAGCAACTTTTAACTCCTATAACACATTCTCAGGCTCATTTTTCGGACCATCAACTCATAGGCACTACTTTTCGTTACTATTTGGAAAACTTTTATCTCGCTGTTTAATTAAATAATAGTAGATGTTAACGCTTCTATTAGGCTCTATATATAAAGCCTTTGCTAGTCACTCACAAAAATCAACACCATTTTGGCTGAATTATTCATATCAGGCAATATATCAGTATTCCCCCAGGAATGAACCGTCACTGTTTCCATTCCTGTGTGATAATTCATTCACATGTGAATATAATCAAACGTCCAGCAGTCACCTAACCTAGCATCACCTGTCGGGAAGAAATTGTTTATGAAACTAACACAATTAGGTGGATAGCATTTCTTAATTTGTGTTTCCTTCGTTTTCATCACACTCTAAATCTCATTTATTTTGTTCAAAATCTATTTCTTTAATTTTATACCACAATTAATCACAACATAGGCAACATTTATTTATTACATTATATTAATTATATTTAATATTTGTTTTCTGTATTTCACAACTTTGTGTGAAATATCTGTATCAATGCAAACAGTAGTTCTTTACAAGTTCGTATATCACTATTCCAGAACATTTTTTCAAACTTTTATCCGTGAAAGACAATTTCAACTAAAAAGTCAGAACAAAATCAATTTTATAAAAATCCTGACTACATTTTTATCATGGCTACAAACCATGTTATTTTTAATAAAAAAAAAACATTATTGGTGCAAAGTTTCATGTTCTGTCTTAGGAGCTAACAGAAAATTCAATATGTATTGGGAAATCATAATCGTTTGGTTTTTTATATAATCTGCTCCACATATCCATAGCAAATACAAAGACACATAGACACACAACAAACGCGCGCTCGTGCCTACAACACACGTACGCATAGAACTATTCGTGAAACTTGCTTTATTGAATTCAGGAGAGTTCAAAATGTTTATTTACTGATAATTCGATACCGAAATTTTGGCATGAAATTTTACTTTCATTGCTGTACATTTCACAATAACGCCAATCTCAACTTAGCATTGTCCTCACCTATCCATTTGTCGGATTTATTTACATGGACTGAGATAATTTTTCACCAGACTATCTGGAAAAGTTTAATAGAGTGTTTTGTTACTTAATAAGTTATTTCGATCTTATCATTATCATCAAAGTATCATAGGAGTGAATATGATATGGACCTATAAATGTCAGCCTTCTACATCTGTTTACATTTATTCTTTTGACAAGGACATTACATCCTATTCTTTTTTCTTACATGAATTCTTGCTTTATACTTTGTATGTGCTTACAGTTTTTTTGAATCAAATTTTATTAAAATATTCTCCTTAATTCTGAAAGAAATGTTAGACAAGTTGGTAATGGATATTTCATTTAGATAGCCTGTGACAACCGTGATTGCATTAACCTTAAATAATGTCGGTAATGCAAAATCTACTCAACAGAAACGACTTTAAAAAAGTACTTCTATCATAAGGGATAAGAGTCCAAAAGGTCCAGTAGCATAATTTCACTTTGTGGCCGTAAGTACCGCGGCCACAACTTTCTTACTCATACTTCCTGAAACATGTAACATGTTATACAAAGTCAAGTGTAAGTTCTCTTATAAACTTAAGGGTACGTACCGAAAAAATGCTCTATATATCTAGAGGTATCATATATGTGTTTCTAAGGCTTTCATAGGTATTAATGGTCACAAAGTACCAGGACTGTGAGAGGGAATCAGATCGCAGTAAATTACTGCGAAAGGAGACAGAGTCGGAATGAAACTTAATTTAGAGGAGTCGGAGCTGAAGTCAATAAAATTAGACCGACTCTGACTCTAGTAATTTTTTAGAACAATTTGTCAATGTAACTAATCAAATAAGCCATATAAAACATGAGAGGTATAATTATGTTTTATTTGTTTGCACTTTAATCTATTCGTAAAATAAGAACTGTTAAAACAGACTATCAATATTAACAGCACAAGACCTTGTACTGCCTTGAACTGTCAAGATTGTAAGAAATTCAGTAAAGTTTATAATTTTTTTGATTAAATAAATTTTACCTTTGCCCATGAAAAAGATTTAACTAAAAATCGAAACGTCGGCATTTCAGAGTTGGATCGTAACCTAGAAAACTCACAAAGTTCTCAATTTTATTTCAGTAATTTTTATCACACAGTTGATATATTTCAAGTGATTTCAATCCTCCAGTGAATCTCATCTCCTCTCCTGATGACCGATTCGTCGAATATTGAAGTGAGTTTTTGCAGTGTTCTCTTTTTTTTTGCCTTATTTATTCATGATTCCTCGATTTATTCATGAGGGAAATGAAGAGATGAATAAATCTGAGTATGTCGTCCCTCGAAGAGGACATTAAGCTGTCGGTCCCCAAACTGTTCGATGTCAGATTCTCGTTACAGATCCTTCCTTAAATACACTTGAGTGAGGAAAAATTTATAAATCCCAATGCAGAATCAACCTTCATTATGTGGTATCACAAAGGGCCAATGTTCGGCCTATGTTTGTTCCGTTGAGGGACTGCCACTGCAACCTACCTAACCTAACACCTATATAGTTATTTCTCTTGTTATGTAAATTTGAATTTGCATATTATGTCGATGTCAAAATATTTGACGAATTTGTAATAAAACGCCGCAAACTTATCTATAGGCATTAAGACTCAAATACTAAAAGATTAAAAAAAATAGCATGGGTTTACTTGGTAGAAATAAGCTAAGTAGAATACTAACCCATACAATTTCTTTAGCTCAATGGAATCAATTATCTGTTGCAGCATCGACCAAGAGGTACCGTGAAGAGATGCCCCTCTCTCACAGGCTCTAATGAACTTCTCCCAAACCTTGCTGCACTTGCCCACCGAGCAGAGCGTTACTGGCTCTCCGACCACTGCCAGCAGCGACTGGGCCCGAGTCATTGCCGTGTTCAGCAGGCGAGGGTCACTCAGAAGCCCATAGTCTGTGACTCCTGCTCGCTCTTCGTCACAGCTGTTCCTCGTCCTCACAGTGCTCAGCATTACCACTCGAAATTGCTTTCCTGTACAGATAATCTTGTTAATTAATCCTAGTCAATTTCAACATCAGAATTTTAATACAACGTAGCCATTAAATTAAAACTAAATACCACTAAAAGATTAAATCACAAAAAACAAAGCCGTTACAGACAATCATTTTTCATATTTTATTTATTATTGCAATGAAATCTTTGATTGCAGATTTATGCGTTTTAAGCATTTATACAAATCTGATTGACCAATAAATTAGGTCCAACTGTTACGGAGGGCCAAAAAATATGTATTCAAGTTAGTGGGCCACATGTACAGAGCCAATACATACATATAGTAATTCTATTAAAGAATATTAGAACAAAAATCAATTTTAAGTATTAATTCTCACGTAATAAATAACCACAATATAAACTGACTTGAGTCTCTTAAATATCCAAATTCATAAGCAATATATTCTGAAAATCAATCTTGTCATATTGTGGTTACAATTTGTTTCTTCCTTTTTCATATAAAGTATTCTCCAATTTTAAGAGACTAACAACCCAATTTTCTAACAATCAGCACTGACTTGTCGAAAAAGTATGAAAGTTACAATTTTATGAAAATATAAGACTTTATTCATGTGTAATATTTAAATAAGCATTAATATAACACAAAACAAATAATTTAAAAGAAATTTGTGTTAATAAAAACCAATCTTAACGATTACAATTCCACTCTCCAAAAAATTGAATTCCTTAATGTAGTGATCATACCTCTTAATGAGAAATTTGAGGCTGTTTATCTTGGTTATAATTGGGTGGATCAATGCCAGTATACTAGACTTCACTGAAGCATCGGGGTGTAGGTTTTCGGCATGTTTTTAAAGCAATTTGTTTCCTTGTTCTTGTAAAATGTAATTTTCTCGTTCTTGTTTCTTGTTGTTTAGTTATTGAGTAACAGATAAAAGCTGTTGATTTCCTTCTATTTGTTCTTATTGAATAAGAATCCTTATATAGCCTTTCTTTCAAAAAATGGTTCATCCCTCCATAGAACTGCTCCTTCCATTCTTTACAATTTGTTGCATAATCACATTATTTTGTAACTCCTCTTTTTATTATCTCTATTAAACTCGAAAATAATTATTTAACTTTTCATTTATTAGGACATTTTGAATTTCTTTTTTTTAGGGTAACCTCATGTGAATTTCATTTAAGCACTTCTCACACTACGTTATGAACTCTGAATATTTGGATTTTTGAAACATTTTTATCTAAAATTTCGATATTAATGCTATACATATCATTGGAATTTGTTGATTCCTTTCTAACGTTCGAACCTAATAACGTTCAATTAAATTATTTATGTAATAATAATTTTAAATAAATTATTTTTTTTTATTCTCAGGAAACATAAACTTTTAATTTCATTTTTATTCAAGCTTGAGAGGAGTAACAAATTCAGAATTCTGTCAATACAAATATGGTAGGTTTTGCATACCAGTATGTTAAGATATTTCCACTTTTACTTTTACATCTGTTTTACATATAAACTGAAGACGATTATGAAAGAATTTAAGATAATTAACAGATGCTTCGCTCTTCATTATAAAATAACCGAAATAATTGCCTACCTATTTATAGAGCTCATAAGTTAGAGTAATTATGAACTATAGGATTGGATGTAAGATATATCCTGGTGTAACTGCAATAAAACTTATAAAAGCCGCGCTATTCCAATGTACGAGTATACGTTGTTGTGCTATTTCATTGTACACTGAAGATGAAGATCTATACACTCTGTACTCTTCAGTTTATCAACAAACTTATTCGCTTTATTATGTAATGTTGATGACGGATCTCTTCTTGCAATTGAATATGTCAATATCTTATAGCAAAGCTTTCATTTTTTCCTTATACCTCTTCTTTTCAACATGACAGCATTACTAGATTTATTGCTTTTGCATACGACAATGTCTAATAATGTAGTAAGAATTTTCGAGTTTTATTAAAAAATCATTCTAAACATATATTTTGTTCTCTTAGTCGATTAGACGAATTATTTATTCTTTTTTAATGGTTTGTTTAACTTTCCTTCCGTCAGTATCACAGTTTCAAACATTAATGCAAAAACATATCTTGTCTATGTCACCTACGACATCTAATGGAGGAATATTTTCTTCTCAACCATCTTTTATTGAAAATTTTTAACCCCATGAAAGTACGTGAAGACTATCCCTGGGAACTTCAACACTAGTCGAAGAATAGATCAACTCAAATCTATAGATTTGTTATAGACAGCTCTCCATAATATATAAAGAAGCCTCTATCTTATTTTAGATGAAGGTTATGCATAGCACGTTTAAATTATGTTTACATTAATTAAATATTGGTTCTTTCAGAATAAGTATTAGTATAATATAGATTGATATCATCATCAATCTTAGTAGAAGCCAAACTAATGTAAAAATCATCACGCCTTTTTGGGTACAGTTCCAATGGTAAATAATGTTCCAGGATGTGATAAGAGATCTATGTTAGGTGGTATTTATTATCAGAGGGCAAGTAAAGTAAGGATTGGCGTTAATAATGAGATAGGTTTGATATCCATGACCTCCACATTGCACCATTCCCCTATTAGTCAAGGTATTCATGAGAGATTCAAATTCTTTTAGCTTTATGGATACCTCCGGAGGAGGTTGAAACCGTAAAGTAGAATCTTTATTTATATAATTATAATAATAATGATTATTATAATAATTATAATAATAATAATAATTATTATTATTATTGCAGATAATTAGTATATTTTCATCAGAAACCATTATGGCCAAAATGATAGAGGGCGGATGTGTGGAAAATGGTAGACCGGCTAGTCAAAAATATTCTTTCCACAAAAAAGAGACACCTAGAAGAGAGTAACTAGTTCAGAATCCAAGGATGTCTTTCCTAAGGGAATGAATGGCCTAGCCTGAGGTAATGTGGGAAACAGTTCCAGGCTACTGTCCAAGAAGAAATGGTTTTAGTTGGTAGTCTGGTTTACTGGGAGCCCAGCACAATGTGCGTAAATTCACCTCATCTCCTTACCCCAAAAAAAAAAATATTTTTATTATTATTTTTCAGCTGAACAACTGAATTTTGCAGCGACATTTTACATAGTTCAGATACTCAATTCAAGTAGTCAAACCACTACGAATGATCCAGACTGATTGAACCTACCTTGTACGTTGTGGATCCTTTCAACACTGACTCCAGACAGTCGCTTCTTCCTCAACTCGTTTCTTATCCTGTACACCTGGTCGGCGTAAGGAGTCATTACTCCAATTGATGACTCATCAAACCTTCCCCAACTCTTCGGCCATTCTTTCTTCAATTCACTTACTCGTTCTACAACTTCAAACACCTGAAAAAGAAAAGAAGTAATATATGACTCAGTAAATTTTTATATGAGTAAATGATCAGATTATTAACAATCGTAAAAAGAGTAATATTAACAAAGATACATAATGTAAATTTAAAACTGTATTTATTTCCCAATATTTTTCCAATCAAAACTAACAATATATGGTTAGATAACCTAATGAAATTAGGTTAGTGTTGACAGTGGACTGAATCAATATGATCATCATGAGTTTCACAGCAATTGTACTACACTTGAATGCAAATGAGACTCCAGTAGTATTTATATCGCTTACAGAATTCTAGTTACATATGGGGTAGATACCTCGGCCAAGTTGTAGAATGCAGTGGAGTTGGTATCGTGCACATCAGTGCCTTGACAGGCGAAGAACGTGAGAGGGTAGAATTGGGTATGAGCCGGCTGCTTACCACTGCTTACGAGCTTGCCCTCGTAGAAAATGTCCGAGGTGAACTGGAACAATAACAACACATATTTAACTTCAAACTAAATATACGAAGCAGACAGACAATGGAGTAGAGTTTATGACACATTAGAACGTTAATCATAACTTATTAATTTATGTGTTGAAACTTTCGGCATAAATATTATATAACATAATAACAACATGTCACTTTTTATCCATATCTTTCTGGATTATGTGTGTGCTTGTATATATGGTTTACTTTTTAGATCGTTTCGAGTATTAAATCTGTAAAAATAAGTGAGATATAGAAAATGGATACCAAAATATCCTTTACAAAAATTTATATTATAAACTATATATTATATTTATTTAAATTTATTATATTATTATTATAATTTACTGTATAAATTATATTTATAATATATTGTAGAAAATTTAACGGGAAGCAGTATGCAAAATAATTAGTAACTTTAGGATAGAGAGAAAGAGAGAGAGAAACAGAGCGACAGGAAGGGAGACATCTAAACACATCTAATCAATATTTAATAAATATTTCATAATGGAACAGATATGTCTGTCTGAACAAAAATTTCTTCATTTCCATAAAAAAAAATGAAGTTTCGATTAATCTTATAATTTCATTTATGTTAGTTCAATTAGAAAAACTGTTTTATATAAAACATTTTTTTTTCTCATGTAACCGGCGACCCGTGTCCTAATCATTTCTAATAAAAATAATGTTATTGGGAATAAATCATGCGTCTGCAGTATAAAGCTAATTTCAGGAATCTGAAAATTCATAATTCCCATCATATTGAGGATGTCTGTGTCTAAACAATGCTTTAGTTTTGAAGTAAAATGTAGGGATTACACTCGAAACAGTATTCCATTAAATTCAGTCAGGTTTCCCAATGTCAATGTTGAAAGAACCAAAATATGCAATGATCATTGAGAAAACCATAGAGTTGTAACAAGGGGGCGGAGAGTCGATACAATCTGGGGACACATATGGAGATCGAAACACATATTGTTAATATTCACTTAAGAAAATTTGCTATCGGAAACAAGCCAAATGTAATAATTAACTATAATTGTTTTTTTTTAAAAAAGAAAAAACAAAATAAAACATAATTTTATATGTAAAAACCATAAAAATGTAATACTCAAAATGAATACTTAGAGAGGGCATTTTAGGCGGACATAAGTAAGTATCAGCCTTCAAGTATAATTTAATATCACTAACATTGCTCTTTACTGTATCGTAAGAAATAGGTTAAAAAATAAAAGAACATTTTATATATGTAACCAGTGTATATTTTATGTTTGCCAAATGAGTATAGTATGTTTCATCAATTAAACTTGTCCTAAACATTGTAAAAATTGCTTGAAGTGTATTTGAAATTATATCTTACCATTCCAAAACAGCCAAATGTTACGTTAATAACGTCAATATATCCAAGTTTGGAAACCCCACGGACAAAACATTACCAATGTAAATTATGAAGATTTTATATCATATTTAATGTAAATATTAACAAAAATTTTGTAAAATACAACAAAAGTGTATTCCTATATATAAAAATAAACTCTAACTTACATAAAGAAAGAAAAAAAACTAATTTCAGGAGCTTTACACTGGACTGCAAAGACTTATCCACCTTTAGAAATTTGTAACAAATCTGAAATGACGGTAGAAAACTTTTTAAACTGGATAAAGTTTTGTAAACTTTAATTTCCACTTTGTGGGACAAAATAAGTTAAAAAACCAGATGCTTACCTTGACAATCACTTCGTGAGCCCTGTAGTTCTCACACAGATTGATCTTGCAAGGAAAGTCTGACGGGTAGTAGTCGTATAATCTTTCCAACAGTGATACATGCAGGTTTCTCTCTCTTGAAAATTCTGAATAAACTTCTGGATTAAGCTGAAGCATATAAATATATTAATGAAAAACAATTTCTGAGAAACAATAGTAAAATTACAGCAAAACATCTAAACAAGTTTGGTATGCCTACAGAAACCACAGAAGGGAGTTCTAAAACGGAACAAAAAGTTTTCGAACAGTAATCGTCCTCTTAAGTCACAAAACTAAAACTGGTGTTAAAACCTTAGTTAAATTTTTAAAAATTCATTCACGATAGTACTGTAAAATCCTTATATTATAACCAAAAGTAATAACTAGAAGTTACAATATCTAATTATCGTTTTCAAGCGTCGTCAGGAGGAGAAAAAGTAAAGCGTTTGTTTGAATAGAGTTGCCAACTGTCTATGCATTGATGGCCTTGATTTCACTCTACTTTTTCCTTTTATGACTGTTGAAACTGAAAAAACCGGAATGGAAGTTGGGCTTTCCTTTTATATAAATCTATATTCATGGTGAACTATTGATAGCCGTTTCGGACCATTTATTTATCGTTAAATTTATATATATTTATATATATATACTCTATTCGTCTTACAGTTTTCCCCTCACGACGAATA
Source organism: Hermatobates lingyangjiaoensis (assembly GCA_026182355.1). Lineage (NCBI taxonomy): Eukaryota > Metazoa > Arthropoda > Insecta > Hemiptera > Hermatobatidae > Hermatobates > Hermatobates lingyangjiaoensis. The sequence continues at coordinate 1,867,288 of JAPFBL010000050.1, read as the reverse complement.
ACCTTTCAAAATACTATTCTAATAAGATTATTTTTCTGTTGTATGTTTTAGATCAAGAAATAAGTCTATACATTACTATATAGTATATTTAATTTCTATAAACGCTTTCAACTTCACAGATTTCTTTTCGTGAAGATATGTTTTGAGAAGGATGGAATGTCGTAAATATAGATACACGAATGACAAGACCCTATATATAGATACGGTAATATCATCAGATATAGTAACATCTCAGCCTATCAGATATTACAGGCTTCCCCAAATTTTCAATTTGCTGGAGAAACTACCAGTTCTTATAAATGGGAATTAAATTCTTTTTACTATTTAGTGCATTAACAAAGTCTATGAGGCATTCATGACAGTCAGAGGTGCTTGGTGAGTTGATTGAGCCGAAAAAAATACATACATATCAGATATTTGGTTGCGATCTACTTTAAAGGACGTTAGCACTTGCTTATATTATCTTAATTATAGTGGTGATTAATTGTATTTATATGTAAACACACCTGCATTGGGTCTCCAGCCAAGACAATCCTTGTATTTTCGTTTGCCAAGGCCAGTGGCATGATGGCTTCCGGTTCAATTGTTTGAGCCGCTTCATCAAGTAACATGTGAGTGAAGTGACCTGCAAAAACATGCCATGTTTATTAATATTGAAAGAACATACTCAACACCACTGAAAACATAAACCATTTAACAAGAAAATAAGCGTCTTGATGGGGACAAGTATACTCGTAGTAAGAGAGAAAAACAGAGGACTGCGTGACTATTGTGACCAGATCCGTGAAGATAGTTTTGGAACTTTTGTGGTGTTGGTACCTCCATCTAACCGAACTCTGTAGTCGTTTAACAGAGAGGAATAGCTGTTTATGGGGAGTAAAGTCCATTGTGCGTCATTGAGGAGTTCATCGACTGGAGGTTGAAGAGTTTAAACCAAAGGACCTATTGATTGGTTTTAAACAAGTCGCTCTTTTTCCAAAGAGAACAAAATAGTGTCTTTAACCTTTAGCAATATATGCGAATTTGCTTTTATTCTTTTTCTAAGAGAGTAATAATTTATTTGTCTTAGTATAAATGAATGGAAATTGCTGTTGCACAAATCAGTTATAAAGCTAAAATAGGTTTGTAAATCTCATATTCTCAATAGGTTTGGTCAAAAGAAAAAAAGTAAGATACCCCATTTAAAAAAAAAATTCAATTAAATTGAACTAATTAAAAAAATAAAGAACTACCGGGAGAACAATTGTGTACTGCTGTATATGAACTGCAGCACCATTATACGAGTATATAGTTACAAACATGTTATATTATATTTTTGTAATTTCATACGAGTCTTTCTACAACACTGTCTTTGGAAAAATGGTACCCACTACATTGTAACCCCAATTCTAGATTGTCCTCTTTAGATCGGTATTACAACATTAACCCTTCTGATCATCTCTGGAGTACTAACAGCCTTATAGTTAATAAAATAATTAAAATTAGTACAGTTTTAATAATATTTTTAATTAGCATCTACAAGTTGGGATTCCAGATAAGACTTCTAAAACCCCTTTTTAATTTTTTTCTATTACTTTACATTCATCAGAAGTAATTTGGGACACAAAAAAACAAACAATAATTAACAGTTTAATTAATAAATTATTTCATGTTATTTAATTAATGATGACGGTTACCTTTAGGTAGACCAAGTGAGGTGAGGTACATGGCCATACTCAGAGTTACTACGATCACACGATGTTTTATTATGTCATCCAGAGAGGGTAGTTTGAAATAAGTTACTCCATACTGGTTAGTTTCCGTTAAACTATACTGTAAACATATAGTTTATATTAAGAAACCAATATAAAATTAAGCCTTTGAAAGAGTTAAAAAGCAAAATTACCATATACCATATAATAATTATTTACTTATACAAATAGTAAATGCAATAATATATTTATGAAAGCTAGGTTTTAATAACTTTATTAAAAAACGTAGCACCCCAAAGCTGGATGAAAGGTACAATCTAATTTAATTGTAGGGTCAAATAAAATTAGAAATAATCCAGATATAAATCATTTTGAAATATTTTTTGAAGAGGTATTTTTCAATGTTTAGAAGGATAAGACATTGAAATAACCATTGCAAGGTTTATATTGGTCAAACTGGTAAATCATTAAAGGCAAGTGTAAAACAACACCCATACAACATAAGAAGACAGGAAAAAATTAATGCCTTATTCTTGCATATAAACAATCAAAATCATCATATTGATTGGACAGGAGCTAAATTTATTACATATGAAAAATCCATGTTGTTAAGAAATATTATTGAATCGTCTCTAATTAAATTTAATAGATCAAATATTATAAACATTAGTAACGGTCTCTTCAAACTTGATACTTTCGTTACGAGGGCAATAGCCTCTTCTAAGAGGGTTGACAGCTAGCGGATAGTTTTTTACTCTTTCTTACTGTACTCCTGTTTCCCCAAACATCCCTTTCTGGACATTAGTCCTTTCCTGCACTTTCACCCTTTTTAAACACCACTCTTCCCTTCCACTCTCTCAACCCCTCACCAGATGTTTTCTTCATCTAGTGTTTCAGTTGGGTTTTTGACTCTGACGAAGATCGCTTGTTACGGTTGAAAAATCTTAGTCTTGTTAGTCCATTTCATATTGTGGTTTGATCATTGATTGTTATTTCACGTGTTTGAAGGAAAACAGAATAATACAACAAAAACACATGAAATGCCGACATCGAAGGAATTACTTTCTTTTTGCATAATCATTATATATTATATATATAATGATATATATATATATATATATATATACACTTTAACACATAGAAAAGAACACAGAAAGACACTACAGAACTCACTTCGATATTTCGACATCCGTCGTCATCGGGAAGAAGTGCGAAGTACTCGCGTTGAGAAGCAAACTGCTACTCATTACATAGAAAAGAACACAGAAAGACACTACAGAACTCACTTCGATATTTCGACATCCGTCGTCATCGGGAAGAAGTGAGTAGCAGTTTGCTTCTCAACGCGAGTACTTCGCACTTCTTCCCGATGACGACGGATGTCGAAATATCGAAGTGAGTTCTGTAGTGTCTTTCTGTGTTCTTTTCTATGTGTTAAAGTGTTTATTGTCCACACGGACCTTTCATTTTATACATATATATATATATATATCATTATATCATTGAATAACAATTCACCTCTCGAACAGAGTTGTGCTCTCTGAAGTTTGGCGAAGCCATAGACCATACGTTCTATGTTCTTAGACGATTTGATCATCAACGGTAGTAAATGATGTAACAATTTCGCCTAAGGTTATTTTAATCTCACCTGAGACTGTAGGTAAAAACAATAAGGGCCACCCCTTATAAGATAATAAAATGTTAACCACCCCTGAAATATTCCTTCAAAATATTGAAATAGCCAAAGTTCTTATATTTTTCCAGTTTTTAATTAACTTACGCTGTCTATTAAAATAAATATAGAAATAGATTATTCTATTGAAACGTAAAGACTTACATGGAGAACGTCTTCATGCACTGTTGAAACCCATCTTCTATGATAGTAAATCCTCAAAGGTCTAGCCTCTTCTCTACCGCTCTGTACATAGGGATGCAAATATTCCTGAAATCAAAAAGGAATACAATAAAATAAACATTTACATATGCAGAGATTACAATATTTATAGAAGAACCTTAACATAATAAAGTAAATGAAACTACTTTTTTCCATTTAGTATAGAATAATGACCTTTTGAATATTTTTTTAAATAATCATGTTTGAATTTGATAAGCTTAATTCTAACACCTTCCAATGCTATTAGACATTTTTAATAACACATCGATAACCTCTCTTTCTGTTTGTGATACCAATTACAATTATTTGAAACTATTACTTTCTTAGAACAGATAATATAATAATAATATAATAAGATAATAATTATCTTATAACAGAAATGCTAATGTCATTTTATCAAAGTATAAGATTTGTAAAGAGAAGTTATTTCAGAAATCAATTACAATAGTTAGTATTCTTTGACAGTGTCGAAACACCAGGTTTTGATGGGACATTCATCCATCCTGGAGAGGAAACGTTACTAGTTAATATGCAATTAACAAATTGCTAATTAATTAACAATGGAGCATTAAATATGACCAAAGCTTCGGGTGTGCGTGCCGACAGATATACCAGTAGTCTAAAATTCTGTGGAATGAAACCAGCCTGATTTTCGTTGGTGGCTCAAAAGTATTTGTTGGACATACATAGTTAATACCACGTATTTCTCTTCTTTATGTACTAGATTTAGTTAAATCATAGCTTTGTTAAATGTTAATATCATTTAATGGATATCTTTACGAAATCAAAGAAATATTATGTATAATATAAAGATGAAGCTTTTGACATACCTTAATGTAGAGGTCAGCGGCGGAGTTGGAATGAGTGCATATGAGTATCCTAGTTAGTGGTTCTTTGAGAATCATCTTGACACTTTGGGCTAGAGTGTACGTCTTGCCAGTTCCAAATGGCCCTAAATACCAAAATGATAATAAAAAAAAAAACAAAAGCAGTTGAGACTTTTCAATGAAATCCGAATCTCACCTATGAGAAGAACAGGAGGCAAGTGGATCTCAAGTGGGGCAGTAATTGCTAATATCGCTTCTTTCTGTTTAATATTTAATCTAGGATCGACTAGATTATTCCAATGTCTGAAAAGTAATGACGTTTAACATTGAAAGGAATGTTTTTTAAAAAAAAGAAGAAAAAGAAATAATAAACTTTCCATTATAATTTTATTCATATATATGAACTACATCAACGATGAGAGTACTCTTTGGTAATGAGCAACTGCATGAACCAGATGTCACGAGTTCAGTATATTTATACCACATTAACTTTACTTTCACTGTCTCTTTTAGCCATTTTAGCTATTTATATTAATAATAATTTTATTTAATACATTCTGAGGTAAAATGGATAAACAGACAAAAGTCTCCACACAAATGAAGTTTTATTCAATAAACAACAACGCGTTTCGAACACTTTGTGTTCATCATCAGGAAGACACCAAAGGATGTGGTGATGAAGGGTTGGTCCAGTGAAAAAACTCTATGTTGAACACAAAATGTTCGAAACGCGTTATTGTTTGTTGAATAAAACTTCATTTGTGTGGAGACTTTTGTCTGTTTATCCATTTTACCTCAGAATGAGTAAACACCACACAATTACGAATTGCACAACTAATGATTTATATATGTTTATATATTTATATATTAACAAACACTTTTTCTTTTTCTCGGAGTTTGGTCAGGGTAAATATATGGAATCACCTTTTTGCCAACGTTTCGTCTTTATTTCAAGACATGCTCAGGGCTATAAACTAACAAAAAAACAATAAACAATGGACATTTGTCATTTCTACTTTACAAACATCATAAACAAATTGAAAAAAGAACTTACTGAAGGCTGGGTTCTGTTACATTACAACAACCGTTAACTGTCATTACATGTGCTGTTCCAAGCGACATATTATTGAAACACTGTTTTTTTTTGTTAGTTTATAGCCCTGAGGATGTCTTGAAATAAAGACGAAACGTTGGCAAAAAGGTGATTCCATATATTTACCCTGAGCAAACTCGGAGAAAAAGAAAAAGCGTTTGTTAATATTTTGTGGTCAAGAAAACAGTACCGTATTACAAAATGATTTATATATATTAATACATTAATCGTTTAGAATTACCCTTTAATACCTACTATCTCATTTTAAGTACTCAGATTTACGAAATATGTTTTTACGAATTGTAGATAGAAAATAAAAAAAACTGGGTTATGCAGTGCCAAATGATAGAAAAAATGGAAATGTTTTATTATGCAAAAGAAAATAAAGAATCACCTAAAAGTACTGCTCTTTAAAAGATCGGTAAAGTAAATGAAATCCATTAGCAGCAAGATGTCAATTTCGATGGGAAGCCCAACAAGTGCTGCATATTATTGTTTAATCTACCATAAATTGAATAAAAAATCATGACGAAAAATAATCTATGATTTTTTTTCAGAAAGCTAAAGAGATCGATCATACATACAAGATAAAACTCAAGAAATGGAATTAAGGTGCAGAAGGCATATCCCATTCATTCAATAGCATTTTATGAATAACATCCTTGCTAGTACTACATAGTTTTTAACCATATACTAACCTCGTTCAAGGTAAGACAGTACGTTTTTATAATAATATAACTAACAATCTCTATGATACTAAACAAAAGTATACGTATGGCAGGTGATTTTTATAATAAAATGTTATGAGTTTTTAAAATATTTCCTCATTCCAAAGTTTGTGATTCATCAAAAGTTATATGTTTGATTATTGCTACTTTTATCTTAAGAAGTTATATATTTCGTAAGAAGTAAATAAAGTCCAATACATTACATATATGGACAATAAAAACCTACTTTACGAATTTAACCAGGAACATATTAATTTATGAACAATGCCCATGCCTGCATAAACTTTTTTTTTTACTTTTTGGACAATGATAGCGCCAGAATTTTTTCACATAAACAAAATGTTTTACTTAATAAATTTTTCACCCAGAAGGGGTAAGATACTGGAAGAATTAAGCCCTATAAGGGAAAATTCATTCTCATATAAAACTAAATAATAACTAATCATACAAGCTAACGCTGATATTTATTAAAAATTATTTAAATTTTAAATAATTAAAATCTAAGATAAATGGTGTTTTTAAATACCTGGCAGGAGACCAAGGAATAGTAGGTTTGTCACTAACATCAGGGAAAAGTATCCTTAGATCCGTTATTTTATCAATGGCCAAATGCCATTCACAATAAGGAACTCGGTTCACTTGAAACTGTATATCGAACGTGACAGTGGTGTCCTCCTGAAAACCAAAATTCTCTGTTAATTTGTTATCAAACTAGTTTAAATAAATATTTGAAATTCCAAAGAAACATAAAAAAAATTAACAACTTCTCAAGACACTATAGAGTATCAGAGTTCATTTGATTTTTACTTCAGTGAATATTAAAACAAAATTATCGGAGAGATAAATCAACAAATTTATAAAAACTAAATGAAAAATTAAGGTAGTTAGAGCAAAAAGTTCGCTTTAAATCTACTATCAAAATCAGTTATGTGGCGTGTGAGTCTTTTTACTTTTCTTTATTATGCATACACCAAAAGGTATTTATACCAGTGGTTTGACCACTGATTGTTATTTAACGTGTTTATGTGAAATCTTGTTATATATATAAAGTTCAATGTAGATTACGAAATAGAGATATTAAAAACACACACGTACAATCTCTAATTTTTGCTTTAAACCGTCTTCCTTCCGGAGAGATGAGAGAGAGCTACCAAGTGTACTAGTAGAGACCCGGTTTCCCTCTCTTATCTCTCCTGAAGACTGTTCAAACCAAAAATTAGAGACTGTTGGTATGGATTTTTAATTTCTCTGTTTTGTAATCCACATTGAACTTATTTGTCAGTTTCGGAAAGTATTTTCATCAAAAAAGTGTAATATATATATATATATATATATATATATATATATATATATATATATAAAGATTTCAAATAAACACGTGAAACAACAATCAATGATCAAACCACAATAAGAAAGTCAGTTGGGTTTTTGACTCTGACGAAGACCGCTTGTTCGGTTGAAAGATCTTAGTCTTGTTTCCCATTTCTTATTATGGTTTGAATTCATTGATTATATATATATATATTATATTATATATATATATATATATATAAATAAGATTTCACATATAACTACGTGAAACAACAAATCAATGAAAGATAATTAATTTTAATTATATTATATATAATAATTATTACTTATAATTTAATAGATCTAATATTATAAACATTAGTAACGATCTTCAAAACTTGATACATTTCGTCACGAGGAGCAATTAGCCTCTTCAAAGAGGGTTGACAGCTAGCGGATAGTTTTTACTTTTATGACATTAACTGTACTCCTTTGTTTCCCCAAACATCCCTTGTAACTGGACATTAGTAACAAACTTTCTGTGCTTTCACATTTTAAAAAATGAACCACATCATTCATCCTCCCACTCTTCTCAACTCCTCACCAGATGTTTTCTGCATCTAGTGTTCAGTGGGTTTTTGACTCTGACGAAGACCGCTTGTTACGGTTGAAAGATCTTAGTCTTGTTTTCCCATTATTGTGGTTTGATCATTGATCATATTTAATATATATAGTATAATATAAATTATATAATATATATTATATCAGATTCACAAACGAAGAAAAGCAGCACACAGAGAAAGAGACACACTTACAAACTCATATATAATATATATATATATATATAAATTAAATGAAACGATTCCACGAATTAAACAAACTAGATTTACAAAAAGAACACACATAAAATAAATCACAAAAACTCAAAACTATATGTCGATTGCCTCGTCATCAGGAAGATAGATGTGAGTTGCCCAAAGATAGGTAACGACTCAAGTCACGAAGAAGTAACGTCCAGAGTCTTCAGAGCAACTCACACCTACCTTCTTAATGACAAGACAATTAAAATATAGTAGTGAGTTTCTGTGATTTCTTCTCTGTATGTTCTTTATGTGAAACTAGGTAATTAGTAAACAAAGTAAAAACTTTGTTGTTGTTTTTACTTTGTTTGCTCTCTAATGACATAAATTGAAAGGCCTCAGAGCATTTATTTCTATTCTTTTCCTTTTTTCATTGTAGTTTATACTTCATTGATTGCATCACGTGTTTATTTATTGTGATGTTTCTGCATATATATAAAAGTGTTAAACGAAATACAATCCAGAAGAACTGATACAACTAAAATAAATTGTGACACATAGTATTGTATATTGTGACACATAAACGTAACATGCATAGATCACATTTCATTCAAAACTTTATATATATATATATCAATGATCAAACCACAATAAGAAATGGGAAAACAAGACTAAGATCTTTCAACCGTAACAAGCGGTCTTCGTCAGAGTCAAAAACCCAACTGTTTTTCTTATTGTGGTTTGATCATTGATTGTTATTTCGAGTGTTTATGTGAAATCTTTATATATATATATAAAGTTTTGAATGAAATGGATCTATGCATGTTACGTTTCTATACACACACACACTATATATTATATATATATATATATATATATATATATATATATATGGTAGAGTAGCAGTTTGCTTCTCAACGCGAGTACTTCGCACTTCTTCCCGATGACGACGGATGTCGAAATATCGAAGTGAGTTCTGTAGTGTCTTTCTGTGTTCTTTTCTAAGTGTTAAAGTGTATATATATATATATAGTTCAATGTATATAAAGAAACATAGAGAAATTAAAAACACGGTCTCCAACTGTCTCTGTACCAGTGCGCTTGGTTTCCCTCTCTTATCTCTCCTGAAGACGGTTCAACCGAAAATTAGAGACTGTAAGTTTGTGTTTTTAATTTCTCTATGTTTCTTTATGTACATTGAACTGTATTTGTCCATTTCGGATCGTATTTTCATCGAAAAAGTGTATATATATATTCATTTCAGTTTTATTGGCACTGGTTCTAGTCTAAGGTTGGTGTTTGGATTCCGAGTAGTCGGAGTGTCCTCGTAGTTCCAGTTTGTTGCTTATTTATTGCCGTGTTACTCCTCCGACTACTCGGAGTCCAAACACCAACCTTAGACTAGAACCAGTGCCAATAAAACTGAAATATATATATATCGTAGCTTCATAACTTCATGAATACAATTCAAAAAGGACAACACTGTGCACCATAGCGTATTCACACTGGTTGCTTAAAGAGTTAAGGTAACTGTATTAAAGAAAAGCATTCCAGTCTAGGTGTCAACACTGCTGTCAAGGGGTAACTTTACATATAAATAAGGGTTTAAAAGTATAAACTGAGACAAGACCATTTACCTTGAGATTGAACTTAGTTACTGTTTGGTTAGACAGTCTAAGGTAGACACCAGCCTTGGTCCTGTCTTCAATCAGAGCTTCGTGTACCACCACAGGCTCCTTACCATCCAAGTCTTTCTTCCCAACTAAAACATAAAATATCCTCTCTAATAATTATCTCCATCCCAGCCACATCAATGTAAAACCTCCCTCCTTGCTTGATAATTACAGAATCTCTACCCCTGCCTCATTACCTCTGCAATACCCATTCTAGTTTGATCAATTTAAAATCTCAACCTCACTCGTAAAATCTCCTCTCCAGTTTGAACCATCACAGAATCTCATCCTAGTCTTATCATTGTAGAATCTCCTCAGTCTTATCAAATGTTATTTTTTTTTATTCTAGTCTAATCTACTATAGAATTATAGCCCAACTGGGAGAGTTATCAAATTTTGGCCCCATACATGAATGAAACAAATGTAAAATACTCGTAATAAAAAGATAGACTCAACAATTTTCAAAACAATACAATTAAATGAATTATTATGAGATATATTATTAGTCTAAGCATGTACTTTATTATAAACAGTTTCCTAAACAAGGTATAAACACAAATTATCCTCATCAAAGAAAATCAGGCCCATACGGATATTTACAATTATCTGTACAATGATTAATATTATTATGTATTAATAATAATAATTAATATTATGTTTATACTCAAATAAAACCTAAACTAAATAATTGTTAACGTTTTTGATATCATGCTCACTCACAGTAAGTTGAGTGAAGTTCACTCCAGATTTTTAAACTTGGAATACCAAGCATGGCTTGGAGAATGTCATACTTAAAGCAGTTTTCACCATATACAGTACAAATATCACGAGAAACCTTTGAAGCCTTAGAACTTTGATTAAAAGCAAAAAGAATGCGGTGTTGAAGAACTCATTTTTCTGAATTTGATATTCCAAACAATGATCTGAAATTAACTAGACGGAAAAACAAAAAAAATCAGAAGAACAACACATACTTTTTCGAGTGATTTAAAACATCATACCAACAACACTTAATGACATATGGAATGTTTAAAATTTAAAACCTTTGTTTGCAGGACCTTTGTTTACAGCTTAATATTGAAACTCAAATAAAAAAAGAGAATTTAATAGCGACAAGTTTTATGCTATTAAATTTCAAATCCGGAGTACATTACTAAACTAATTAATTTACTTGATCCTAATTTCAGCTTAAGACTAGTAATTCGAATTTGTCTCTGTGAGTTAAAGGAAACCTGACCAAATTATCAAGGGATCCTAATGTAGTATTTTGCTTAATCCGAAAATATCAAACTGTTAAGACATCCTTTCATGTTTCGTAAATAATTGCATGGATATTTCAAAAATATATATCAGCGATTCAAGTAGCCTTGTCAAGAATTAAAAAATACGCTTACTGTAATCAGCATTTTGAAACATAATTAGTTTATTATCAGGAGAAAAATGGAAAAATAACTCACTTGGTCTTCTAATATATATACTAATACTTATATACTAATAGTTGTTTTAACTACATGTACTGTGTTTCTGTTATGTATACCAGAATGAAAATCAAAGAGAAAAATACAGATACAAGGTTTTAAAAAAAAACTCAAACACAAAATAGTCAAAAAGTCGACGTTAGTATGAATCTAACCTCATAAAATAGTCAAACTGACTTTCCTCCACTTAGGATACCACGCTAACCTTCCGTAAAACATCCGTTTTTTAAAACTAATACATAAAATTCAAAGTAAATAATCAAATGTAAATACCTTGATTGCTTTTTCTTACTGGAGATATGAAAACAGAAAGACAACTGATAAGTAATCGGCCTTCTAAAGTTTCCTCAGAAATAACTCGCCCCAGATAGATGAGAGCGAAAAGTTCACCGGGCGGAGCATACTTGACACTGCTCGAGTAAGGACCACTAGGGGTAAGGATGTAGTTCTTAATCAAGTTCAAGCTCGAACGGATGTTATACTTTGCAACCTTAAACATAAAAACAGCACTTCAATTCAAAACTCCTAAGTCATGTAAAAAAACAGATTTCCTTACACGTGAATTTGTTTTCATAACATTGTTTATTTAATTTTTGATGGGAATAATAAAACTTTGTCTTCTAATAAAACTAATAAATAAGAAGCATGGGTAAAATATTCAGTCATCCATATGCTCATCTTCACATAATAAACTTTAACTATTAACATAAAGTTTGAAATAATGTAAGCTTTCCCTTTCATGCCAATAAGAAACCTACTTTAATTTTGGGAACTTCACATCGAAAGTTAAAGAGTCGACTTTACTTATGTTCGACTAAGAACTCTTGATTGTTCAATAAAAAAAAAAGAATTTACATTTAGACTGTTATTTTCCAAAAACAAAATGTTTCACTGATAACATCCCTAACCTGATGAAAAATAAACTAGAACCAATTAAAGAAAGGGAAACACAAAAATTAATCCAATTCTTCAAATTCTCTTCTTCGTCAATCCAGTTTGACAACTTGTCCATCTTACAGGAAGAATCATTTATGGAAAATAAACAATTTCAAAAACCTGATGGACGAGAAAGAGCATTTGCCAGGTACAAGTAAAATAGAGCTTAGTTTTCTTATAATATGTTACTAACAAACTCTGTGATAATAACAATAATATTATTAAATTATCCATTGACTCTAGGCCTATTAGTACTTAAGAAGTTCATCGGTACATTAATATAGTAAAGAAAATGCGTATTTAACAAAGTTGCATATTTATTTTTACACTTTTCTTTTCAAGGATTGAAAAACGAAAATCTGTTATGTGAATAACCCGTTTTTACCCGATTACTGACCTTCAAACTATGCATTAAGGGGTATATAAAACCACATTTAAAAATAATCAACTACGTCTACAACGTGCTTGGTCTCACTTTCTCTTTTCTCCTGAAGATGGATTACTAGAAAATTTGAGTCTGTAAGTGTGTTTCCTTACACTACGTGTTACTCTTCTTGAATTTTGAACTCGTGTATATGTTTAATGAACAATAGTCCGAGACTTTACAAACTAGATAAAATATTGATAAAAGAAATAAGTAAGCAAATCAAAACTCCTTCAATTTTAGGAACATTAAATTCAGACAGTGATGCCAGCAATCCTGAATGCTTCAATCAACCAGATTAACTTGTTATTATAATTTTTGTTTGTTCATTTAGCTCTCAAACTAAGGTTCTTTCTTAACGAAAGGCCTTAGAGCATTGTATCTAATATATATTTGTTTATTGCGGTTGTTTAATTCATATATATATATAAATTATAGTTTATATATATATAAAATTATAGTTTATCAGGACTCGGTCAGTTCTTCAGGTTCAAATTAAACTCTCATTGTCAATGTTTCGGCAGAAAAAACTAAGTTTTTCTGTTTCAAAATTTATACTTCTGCCTATGAAAAAGGTTTTAAATAAAGACCGAAACATTGGCAATGAGAGTTTAATTTGAACCTGAAGAACTGACCGAGTCCCGATAAACTATAGTTTTGTTTCTATTCCACGATCGATACTTTTATCAATATATATATATATATTAGTAAATTTTGGAAGCAGTCCTCCCTTGACACATACATTATTGAAAAGGACATCGATCTTAGCTGGTACCTGTTCCTTAAGAAGCTTCTCAATTATTTTAATAACACTCCCGCTATTTAGGAAAATTTAGAAGCTTATTAAGAAACAGCCCAAATTTACTATTTATTTTTTTTTTTTTGCCTTTATTGCCTTGGTCCGCATGATGACTTGATGATTAATCTCCAGATTTGCTGGTTAAGTACTCAAAATATATTATTTATTCGTTATGCGCAATAGGATCAATTGTTGGAAACTACACCTCAATGTTTCTAAGAGTCAAACTTAAAAAGTAACATTGTATTTTCTTCAAATATGTGTTACTCAAATATTCTCGTATTTCTTTTATTGCTGAATATTAAATACAAAATCATACAAAAGTCTCTTGAAGTAAAGAAGATTGGTTTACGATAGCAACTGCTAGATATTTACTTGTGAAACTTGTTACCATATGGATTTTAAATTCTGGGAAATGTTACACAAAGTCCAAAGGGGCCAGGTTAGCTCAGTGGTTAACGTACTCGCGTCTGAACTGATAGGACCAAGGTTCGATCCCCACCTGGCCCTCGATTTATTCATGCGGGAGGTGAATAAATCTGAGCACGTCGTCCCTCGGAGAAGGACGTTAAACCGTCGGTCTCGAGGCTGTACGATGTCAGGTACTAGTTAAAGATCCCTACAATTGAGTTAGACAAAATTTAGGACTCCCACTGTAGAATCAATCTTTATTGTGTGATATCACAAAGCGCCAATGCTCAGCCTACGTGTGTTCCCTTCTGGGACTACCATGCAACCTAACCTAACCTACACAAAGTCCAAACATAAAAAAAGTTCTATGAAACTAAAGTTTTAACAATACTGTTAAAAGTAAAATATTCAATCTTACTTTGAAAAATCCCCCCCCCCCCCCCCCACACGGGACTTGTTTCGGGACTTGTCCATCACCCACATCAAACTGGAAACATTCAGTATGCAATAGAAGACAGACAAGTTCCGAAATAGGTCGAGCTGGAAATTCAAGAATGTCATAAAACATATATATGAGGATGGATATAAATAAGACAATAAACTTCTTACTGTTATAAGATATTATAAAAAAACAGCAATAGAGTGGGAGGCATTATCCACACAAACATATAACCAGCAGACATTTTTACCAAACCCGAAAATATCAACAACCATATTCCTTCTATATCAAGGGTTTATATTGTATTATAAAGATCTGAAGAATCTATATTGGTATTTTATTAGCCACTTTAACATGCAAACAAACTTACCAGACTGTACCTCGCCATCTCTTCAATGTAAACCAAATCATGCATTCGCTGACGGTAGTTGTACTTCGTCGGCTTCGCATCTACAGCAGTCGTTTGACTTACTACAAAACTAGCAGAATCTGGCGTCGGGTAAGCAGACAAAAGATCAGACTCCCTTTCCATTTCTCCAGGATTTGCCTCATTTGAAGTTGATTTGAATCTTTCAATTCGGAAATTTCTTTCTGTCCATCTTATGCTTGATAGTAATATTTCCTAGAAACAAAATATAAGTATTCAAATAATATAAACGACATTACCACTGTGAATTTGTAGTTGCACTGAACTGTTAATATACTCCTGATCATACATATATGTAAACTAAATTCACGTAAAGAAAACATACAAAAGAAACCACCAAAACTCACTACTGTTTTTTAAGTAGTGAGGCGAACTGCTCCGAAAGGAAGTAAAGATTGAAGTTTATCACATTCACAAAACATTCAATCAGCGTAGCCAACATATGAAGCGAGAGGAGACAAATAAAAATAAAATAAATAAAAAAAGTTCTTAAAGTAAAGTAAATATTAATAATTAAAAAAACAACTGAATAAATGAAAAAAGTAGAACAATTTATTTAAAATGAATGAATAAATAATAATTGACGATTGAGGTTAAATCTAAAAGCACATTAACCCCTCCAGGTGACAAATAAATGCTTCTTCTAAAGTTCTCAAAACACTGAGATAAAAAAAAACAAGTTTTAGTGCCTTTATATGGAAGTAGACATTCAAACTGAGTCTATGAGAACTAGCATAAATGGGAACGGGAAGGTCTCTGTGCTTACCTACGAAGACCTGTGATTATGCATAAGCAAACTTAACTTCGTAGAAACCAAACTAACCCACATAAAAAAGCATCACATTGGGTGCAGTCCAATTAATAAAAGCAGTTAGAAGGACAGGAGGTCTTATGGGAATCGGGTAGGTGTGGTAGCTAAGGAAGGAACAGGATGAGAAGGTTGGGTGATTTGCAGGTACTTTAGATGTTAGATTTTCCCAATAGAACACTATGAATTATTAGATTTATCAGAAGTTAAGAATACTTTATTACATGTTTTCAATTATTAATTATAATAATACATAGTACTCAGTTTATGAGAAACTATGTCTGCATGCATACTTCGTCCTTTATAAACTTTAGTCCTTACAGTAAAAATAACTATAAATATTGGTGAATATTATCTATAAAAAGGTTAAAGCATACTAAAAATGTTCACGTCAAATAGCAAATACCTATATTATTTACCGTATTGAATTATACAAAATAATTAACATAAGATCTGTTATAGAGATATGAAAAGCATTGTTTCAAGTATACCTTCCTCAACTGTTCAACTTCTTTCTGATCTGCTCCTGGATTTATTTCAACGCAAATCTTATTGTAAATAAATTCTTTTAATCCTACATCGAATACAACACGTTGAGAAAAACTTCCTGAAAATTTTCAAGATAATATCAATAACATTTTTGTAAAATAATAAAAATTATTAAATGATATGACTCTACCGTAAATGTCAGCCGAAAACATGACTGAAACAAGACAAAGGACCGAAGGATTATCCTTCATTTCTATGTGTATTTTTCTATTCCATTCTTTAACTTTTTCTAATTTATCTTCTAATATGGTTTCACCATTAACTATTAGGCATACTTTCCTGAAAAAAAAGAAAAAAATTACTATTATAGATTCAATTAATTAATTAATAATAACTATAAGAACAACCAAATAGGTATACCACACTTGACTGGTCAATCCATTAATTTTTATATTGAACTGAGATAATTGAATATGAATGTTACTCATCGGAACACATTGGCAGACTCTTCAGAGTGAGGACCAAATAAAGGAATAAAATGCAGAGTTGAGGGGGACAGGAATAGCTGAACAAAGGAGAATAAGACTCAATGATTTATAAGGTTATTGACCAACTCAGTTGATTTTTATTCCATATGATCTTTACTATTGTGAAATCTTTTCATTATATATAAGATAATACTATATTATATTATAAGATGTTATATAGGCCGTACTAATAAAATCAATTTTCTATTTTTTACCAAACTCAACCTAGCTATCAGAGATACTCCCATAATCATATACATTATGAAACTCAAGGTTTTCTTATCTCGACCCTATATATTCGTATTTTCTACTATTTTTCTTTATCGAGGTTTGGCATAGCGTCAAACAACTCTCAGCCAAAGTTTCGTCTATATTTGTAGACATCTTTAGGTTATATCAATATAGAATGCCTGTTATATACCCTAACGATGTCTGCAAATATAGACGAAACGCTGGCTTAAAGGTGTTTTATTGAGAAGTGTTTTGAAGCTGTACCGAACTTCGATTAGGAAAAATAGTGTACATTATGAAACTACATGAACCAGGTAACTTTGGCATATATGTTTCATATATGTATTATATGTGTACGTTTCTTAAAAGCGACATACGTATAGGATTTTCATAACAACTGACATTTTTTGACACTATTTCCAATCACCTTTAGGACACTATATTCCCTATGTCTACAATAATAATACACCAAATTGGTATTGCTGATTACTTCATTAAGAGTTCCATAGATCAATCTACATCTAAATCGAACAAGTATAGGAGATAATATACATATATGTATACTCAATTTAGATAATATACATAGATGAACAAATTTTGAAAAATAATGATTTTTCACATATGAAGACAGCCGGAGCGGGGTGCTGATCGTAAATAAGAACAAACCGAATGTATAATCCAGCAATACTGTAATGAAAAAATGTACCTGGTCACAATTAGTACATATTTTACTTATATAAGGAAATATTGACTTATTGTTTGCTGTATGATTCTCTAAAATGCACTTCACCTATCATTAAAAACAGGAAAAAAAATTGTATCAACAATCTAAAACATCTGAACTAATATGTAGAATGAAAAGTTACGATACTATGAGACTTACGGAAAAGCAGAAATGAAATCGAAAAGTAACAATACAAAAATCCTTCGCAGAGATACAATGTGCTGTGAAGGATTTTTTATTTTCCTTTGATTTTGTTTTTTTTTACTGCAGTGTCACGTATGCTAACTAACATTTTTGTATACACACCTTTATTTTTTAATCAATTATGTTGTCTATAGAGAAAATATATACGTACTTTCATGGGAATTATCCTATTCTTAATCAAAACAACCAAATAAATTAAGTATAAAATGATATTTCCTTTTAAATCATTTGTTAATGAAAATTCATGATTTCAAAACAAATTACAATTAGAGTTAATTTCGTAATTAAAAATGATAAATCCTAAATATATGTCTTTCGTTACCTACTTTATTTTTGAGTTTGTTTTTCTTTGCAAAGAGCCATCCTAGGGATTGGCGAGCGAATCTATCAGTGGGTGTTACCCTCAGGTAGAAACATTAAAGCATTTTATAATCCTTACAGTTTAAAATCAATAAGTAAAGGAGAAACGTACGCTATGAAGAAGTAGTGGCTGACATCTATAAGAGCAATGGAAGCTGGTAGTTTATTGATTGTCAAAACCCAGGTGAAGGAGCTGTTTTTTGAAGACAATACCACCTTGTGAGGAGAGGTCGACTTCAATAAAACTCCCTCCAAGTTTTCTTTTAATAGCTCCGACTCACAAGAAGGCAACCTGAACAACATAAAACACCTAATAAAGCAACAAAAATATCAAAAACAAACTGTTTACAGAATAATAGTCTAAATCCATGATTCTGAAACTTCTCCAATCCAGTACCCACTTAGCACCCCCTCAATCATATATACACATTAACATATAATTTTTTGTTGCCATGCTTCAAATTAAAAACAACCCTGTACTGAACCTTGTAACAGAGGGTGCACATGAGCTCATTAATATGTTTACATGATCACTTCATGGAGTGTATTTTTATTTACTTTTTTCTTTTTTAGCGAAATTATTATTTATCTTTTAGCGAAAGAGTGCAGTAAAGCATAAGTTGAGAACCTTGAACAAAAAATTAAACACTTCAAGGATTCAGATTATAAACTCAGACTCCTCAACTGAAAATAAGTACCATGTGTTATGCAATGTTAACGTTGGAACTGATAATTTAATTTATATTTTATAATTATTTACTATGCGCATAAAAAATCTTGAAAATATCGTATCTATTTGTTCAAACAGTGTTGAAGAATGCTTTCTCTTGCCCAATGTCACTAAGTCACTAGGGAAATAATCTACTACCTCTCTTACTGAGAGACTTAATTGCATACTTCTTTTTAGACACCGTATTGCCAACATAAATAGAGAATGAAATTTAGGCTTGGTTGGCCACAGTTATCGTCCTAGATACAAAAATTTAATGCAATAAAAGAGTTAATTTTTTCTCTATATACTCCAATTTACAGGTATCCCTGTAAATTATCTATGTTACGTCTCCCAGGTTAGAAAAAAAAAACAGCTTTCTACTACAATACAGTGTAACCAACTTTAGAAAAATATCAAATTAAATAATTTAACATAAGAAATTAAAAATTTATCTTACAAGAAAGAATAAGATAATGCAATGACGTAAAATATATGAACTTTTACCAAAGAGGCCACTGCCAGACTAGTAAAAGATTAAAATTATGATATCAGTTCATTTAATGGATTATAAAGTTCAGTTTAACAATTTATAAAGGATCAATAATAAAGCCCCTACATAAAGAAATTATAATGAATATATAGGATTCTTATATTTTTTAAACAGTAAGGGTGAACCCTATATTATACTTCAATTTCAGGATGAAGAGGAACTGTTCCTCAGGGTCACCTACAAACATTTCGTCTAAAACCTTGAAATAAATTAAACGTCAACTAAAGTGCATCTATTGTTGTTAAAAAACAATAAATAACCTTCTGTTCAATTAGATTTGTTGCATAAACAAACTGATTTAATTTTTATTCTTTCGGTTTTCAAGAAAAACCCTCGGGGACAAATGTGGTCTAATAGGAACCTGTTTACTGCTATTATTAAATATTGAAAGTTCAAATTTTAGCTATGGCCCCAGAGTTCTTTTGTGGTATTTGGAAAATCTTGTGAACATTGTACCTCGAGAGAAGGAAAACCCGAGCATGTACATTTGTCAGGTGCTAGAAAAGATCCCTACTATAATACGCTTGAGAAAGGCAAAATTTAGGACTGTATATGTAGAATGAACCCGGTAACTAAAATTAGTCAAATAACAAATGAAGCACAATTTTCACCTCTAAAACAACATAAACAGAAAAGGCTAACTCTTTTTTGTCTCCAGTCTGTTAGGAAGTAATATTTAACCTTACTCGCGAATTATGAACAAGTTTCCATATAAAGTCGTAGTTTTTTTTTTAGGTTTATCTAACATCCCGTTTCCCCTTACCGCCATACGCAAATGAATCTAAAAAAGGAAACACTACGTGTTCAACACTCATTGTTTTTGTTGATAAGACTTTCATTTATATGGAGACCTTGTCCAACTTGTAAGTTGGAAAATAAAGTTTCAAAAAATGCATTCTTTATCATTTCTACATAATTCTTTTGTATCTCATGTATTATTTTGTATTTTATTTAATAATTTGGTTAGGTTTAAATTATATATTTAGAAGAATAAATGTACATAAATTTATATATAATATATAAATATTATAGAGAAGGGTATAAGTAGAATAAATCACCCATTAATTAATAAATTAACAACAATTAAAAATAACTGTAATTCCCAATCTGACCGTTTAATTATAGAATTGTTGAGAGAAAGGCTCCGCAAAGCTTGCGATACTCTCAGTTCGTAGCGTCTGTTCCATTCTTCTAGTTCCTCAACACTGTGTGCCTCTACGCAAAGGCATCCGTATTTGCAAACTCCCTGTAACAAGACCATTTCAGGTTAAAATTCAGAAATCAAGAGTAACAATATGTTTATTAATAATAAAGATGAATCATGTCAAACAGTTGATTGTCGAAATCAGAAACCTTTTAACGTAACTTTCTAAAACATGAATTTCCAGTTAAGTACTGCAGGGTTTAAATGAAATAATAGGAATTTGATAACATTATTGAATATTGATAAATTTTAAACTTCATTCACAAACACTTCAACAACTTCTATTCGGTTATATATCTGCAAAATGTTACAATAAGCACACTTGATTCTGCAATAAAAGAAGTCACCACAAATTCAAAAGAAAGAATAAAATATTATATAATAAAGATTTTTTTACACAAATTTCTTTCAGTATGGTTATCTAAGTCATATTGGATAAGATCATAATGGTCTTAAAATTGATTTAATACGATATAAATATATTATTCAAAGATACAAATACATTAATCATCTAGTACCTTTTTTCAATATACTAGATGGGTATATCTAGTTAATCAAAAGTTAATTAATAAAAATACCATTATAGGTCGATATTAACTAAACATACTTTTGATTATTATTTTGATTATACTTTTTTCAAATATAGCTTGCCAACATTAACAGCTTTATCCAAGGACTGAATGCCCGTCTTTGACGAGTATTTTACATAAATTCAGAGATGATACATAGTTTTCTAAAATATTATTAAAAATTATAGAATGGTAGAAAATATCATTATTAGTACAGTTCATAACTCTCATTAGATCTGGGTTTCTTTAACGTTTTGCAGCTTTAGATAATGAGTTCAAATTTGATGTTATTTGAGACATACTTCTTGTTTGGTACGCGGGGAGGTAGACATCACTTTTTTAAGGCGAAGATTTTATGATAAACGCAAACGAAATTAAAATCAACTAACAATACCTACTTGCTACATCGGACACCTAAAAATACCTTATATTTTTAGCTATATACCTGAATGACTGTGTAACTAAAAGTCCATAACCTCCCTTCTACGTCGAATTTCCAATCCATTCAAATATTAGGTTTTAAGTGAGACATACATAAATATACTGTGAGTTTAAGCTCGCTATGACTTATGCTGGCTGAGTTTGCTTGCGATAAAATTTTTGGACAAACAAACAGTCAGAAATTTTTCTAAGGGTGGATTCCGTTTCTCTAATGTTTAAAACTTAAAGATAACTTGAAATGAGTCAGTTCTAAGCAATGTACAGACAAAGCCTTTCTTTTATTTATATAGCTTTAATAGTTTACATATGAATGGTGCTACGGCGGCTGTCAAAATAAATACAGTGATTGTTTGGTTTCCTTCTGTGAATTTTCTTTGAGAATTAATTTTGTTAAGTCCGCAGTACCGTAGTTCAAATAACTACTATATTTCGACTGCTTCATTATCAGGTAGAAATATGTGAGTCTTTAAAAGAGTGATTGTTAAAAATTATGCTTTTCTAAATTCATGTGAATAATTCCTCTTTCATCTATTAGTGCATAACAATTTGTATCTAATAGTTTAATAATTTTTAATAAATCCTGAATCACTTGAAATATACTATATCATAGATACTATAATGCTTGTTCAAAATAGAAGACAGATTTCCAGTATTAAAAAAAAACTACCATATAATCATCATCAAATTTTGTTCACCCGTACAAAACCGGGGCGGGACACTAATTATAATGGGGAAAATGAAAGTTGTGTGACATTTCACAAAGTTTTTTTTAACTTTATACACTTGAAAACCCAAATATAAGAACACTCATGAATATTTTTATTCTACTCATTTTATGGTAGATCCTTTATCAAGGATAATATGTATGATAAGTATGATGCATATATACTAAAGCTATGAAACCGACAAATAGAGTAACACGAATAAAAAGAGAGGACACAAAAGAGCTGAGCTGTAAAAAGTCCTTCATCAGAGAACGAGAATATAGCAATATATATATAACACAGATGTGCGTGAACAAAATGAGACCAGGGAATAGAATAGGATGCATACTCACAGTTAAATGAAACTGGTTGCACAGAGTAAAATGACTTAAGCCTCTTGGAGGATCTCTATATTCCCATCGCAAATTAAGTTCACTTTTATCTGTAATCAAATGAAAATATACAATATCCAGAATGGACCACTATTTTTTCATAAAAACAAAAAAATAATTCTTAATGTGATAGAAAAATACTACATTTTTGATGAATATTGATTTTAATAACAGATTCAAATAAAAGCAGCCTAAAAATGATTATCTAAGTGATTCTTTAAGCTACATCTAACTTTGAATAAACAAAATCATATAAAATTATAAACATTGGTTAAAAATATTTCAAACAGAAATTTACAGTTAAAAATTAGATAAAGTTAATCTTGTATTACAACTTGTACATTCAGGGATAATTCTTATTTCGTAATCAGTGAAATACTACACTTTTTTAACAACTTAAAATAAAACCAAATTCACCATCAACCTCCTTGTAAGGTATTCTTGCTGGGAATAGATGATTTCAAATAGTAAATAGGTGCAAATGATATTATCTTAATAGAAAATAAATTGATTAAAATGAATAAATAAAAATATAATTAAAATATAGAATATAAAAATAAATTTTACTATGAATACATTTGTTTCTTTCGAATTTCTATGAACTTTTTATATTGGACTATATGTGCACAATCGTCTTTAAAATAAATAAGGATATTGAAATAGGAGCTTCTTACCATGCATACTTCATATAAGCATTTATTAATATTCTAACATTGAAGAATTAAACAAGAAACTCTATACCTCAAAAAAAGTCAACAATCATTATTCTAAAAAGTACTATAGTACTTTAGTTCTCCTTTCATAAAATTCCAAATTCAAATTGTCCATGTTTCAAAACGGTGATCTCATTGATTAAAATTGTCCGTTTTCCATAAATTGGCGAGCTAGTTAAGCTTTTTATACCATGGAAAGTTTGAAGACAATGATAGTAAAATATTTAAGCAGATTGATTGTTTCATTATTCGTACTTTCAACAGTGATGTTTAACTACATCTAACAATCATCATAGATCCACATTTTGTCCAATAACTGCAAAGTATTATCAAATCTCCAAAAAAACTCAAAATAAAGTTCATTAAATTCATTTAATTTTTTTGTAACATTAATTTCACAATACCAACCCCATAAAAAATACTTGTACGAATAAATGCGAACTCAATTCCTCTAATTTATTCGAAATGTATGAAACATTATCCGAAAAGTATTTATACTAAATTGAGTTGGTATCTAACAAAGATACACAGAATGCCTGGAATGCCTTACCCACAGAATAATTTCAAAATAAGCTATACCAGTTGGTACACATAAACGAAGAAATATAAAGGAACACAGTCTTGTTTTTTGAACTAAATACAAATGTGAAATGATTAATGATAATTATAAATAATAAAACTCAAACTAAATATAGACAAGGCTTACCAATTATTGACGAACCATTGCTGGCAGACATTATTTTAACATTGTTAAATGATTCAGTGTGAACTGCAGATTCTATTGCAGAGGGACCACCATGGTTTGGCAGCCTATTCAAGTCGTAAAGAGTGTTATGACCATTTCGAGTAGTTCCTTCATTATATTGAGTCCACTGTTCATTTAAAGGCTTCGAATTGTTCGCAATATATTCATTTTGCTTTTGAAAAAGACGAAGGGCAGATTGAAACTCTTGAAGCATGGATATTTGCTCATGACTGTTTGTTAAGGCTTTGCTCGCTACAATCCAATCATTAGCTACTGATTCTGCTGCTTTAAAACATTTCATATTTAAAAGTGCATGGAGGAGCCTCTGTCTAGCTTCAATACCAACTGAATATAAGCTCTGAACTCCAGGTAACAAACTTATAATACGTCTACAATCCTGAACAGCTATCTCAAATTTATTCAGGTTAATGCAGCATTCTGATCTGCCTAACAAATAACTAATTAACTGATCTCTGGGAGTTGCTTCATTGCATTTCTTTAGTAAATCTTCAAACAATAGAAAAGCAGAGTTCCAATCTTTCTTCCGTACAAAATCGTAGACATCAACTGTTCGATTATTCATTCTTAAATTTGGAAACGAATTATATTATTAAAAACTACTTACATTAATCATTGTACAATATTCTACTTTAATAAGCAAATGAGCCCAGATAAACTTGCAATAGGGAAGCACATTGAAGCAATAACCTTGGTAAACAATAAACACAATAAGTTACAACTATAACCCTAGACAAACCTACCTCAAACTTTTTATCGGGAGTCAATGTAAATCTACAGTGATACAAGGAATCAGGTTTACGAAAAGTTCAATAATAAAGTTAAAAATGTCAACAGCTTCAAGTGTCAAAACGATAAACGAAGTAGGTTCATTAGTTTTTTTTTTATTTTAACATATAACTTTGGAAGTTAATAATATTTGTACACAGGACTCTGATGTGCACATAACGTACGAGGACCAGCTAAGAATAAACGAATTCGCAAGGAAGAATGCCAAGTTGGAGGTTTATAAAGAAGAGATAAAAAATAAAGAGGTAGTTAATGTTTATTGAAAAATATGTATGTAACCTATAATTTTGTTATATATGATGGAATTCTCAACATTACATTTTTATTTAAGTAAGTGAGTTCATTGATTTGTCACTCATTTGTTCAAAATTTCAGTTTCAATTAACTAATTGTTCTTCCCAATACATTTTTGTGTAAGTTAAATATATCAGTCATAATATTTCAGCATGCTCCAAATAAGATTTTTTTTAAATAAGAAACAAGTGTAGAATCAATATAGTTCTAAGTATAGAAATATAGTTGTAGAAAGCAATTTACTTATTTTAACCGTAAATATTGATTAACACGACCTTTGTATACTTTTTTGATAGAGAGGTGGAGTTGTTTCTTGTAATATTTTTAGGTACTAGTTCAGTTCATGTTCTAGTTAACATCAACAATAATTTATTTTGTTAAATGTTATGTTTAAAGTTAGTTGACTGATTTGTCTGTCAACAAATTCTCTTGTAGCTGGATAGGAGTAAAGTCTGATTGGTTGAGAAGTTTATTTTTCAATGTAGTCAAGTTTTATACTTGATTGAAGGAATTGTACTTTCAAGTAATACATCTCTATCTTTTTTGTTGAAAGACCTTTATCTTTTTTTTTCTCGTGAAGTTCATTTTAATTTAGAAACTTTTCCTGTTTGCCGTAACTGCGTGTTCCTAAAGTTAAGGTTGGTTAGATATGTTTTATAAGACAATCCGCCATTGATTATTTTTATTTCCTTTTTAATAAAAACCTGTCCTTATTTCTATTCGTTTCACATAAGTGTTTGACATCCCCGTTGCTCGTCCAGCTTCATCAAATTCAGTTTTTAAGCTTTGAATATGACGTTCCAAAAAGAGGAGACTTGTTGATTTCTACTTGGGGTGTATTCGTATATTCCTGTGCATAGTAAAGTATTGTGTCAACCATATTATTATTTGATGACTCTACTTTAGTGGTCACGATAACTTCTTCAGTAATCAAATGAAGTTCAAAAACACCTTATACTTTTCTGCTTCTTTTTCTTATACTTTTTACTTCTGATATTATCAATTTCTTCTCGTGTCTATTCAGCTGTGGACATTCGAAGTAGTATATTGACTCGAGAAGTCTTCAGCCTATTGAAAGTCTCTTCACCATACCACTCATTCTACTGATATCGATCAACTGTCTTGAAATTTCAATTTTAAAAAGAAAGTTCTTCTATATGTGTGCGTTTCTCTATTTCGTAACGTTATTTTACCCTCAGGACAATAATTTATTGTAGTGAACTTTATTTATACTCTTTTCTAATGCTTCTATAATTATATAAATTAATATTATAGCAACTAAAATGTAACTTATAATGATAGATATACACATAAAACTTATAACCAGAGCTAAATATGTTATTGTTTTTTTGTCTTACAGAATGAATTAAAAAATCTTGAAGATGCATTTGGTGAACTAGAGATTATGGATGACACAGATGTAATAAAATTTCAAATGGGTGAAATATTTTTACATCAAAATCTCCTAAACACACAGGTATTCTGCTTATTGTTTTGATTAGCATAAGATCAACCTTAATATATGAGAATCATACTTGTGGGAATAGCCACTTTAAACTAATCTAACCTTGCGCTATTATGCCCACCTGTATATTCGTTCCAGCAGTCACAATCTATAACTTGGTCAAGTGAATTCTAAATAGGAAATAAGGTTAAGATCACTTATTTCCAATTCATGTTCTTCTTATTGAAACAACCACTTTACCCTTTGTTTTGGGCCTGTTCTCTCGTTGTGGGGATAGCCGCTTAACTGACCTGAACTTGTAATGGTCTTGGGCTGAGAGGCTGGCTAAGTATGCGCTTCTTGTGCGAGCAGCCGCTTTAACCTAACCTTAACTTATTAGTCTTCAACTTATAGCCTATATGTGGTTTCCTTATGGATGAAAACTTAAGTCATTCTTACCTCGATTTTACTTTGTATAAGTCAGAACATTTTAAAGTTACTTTATTTGTTTTGTTTTAGAAATTTCTGCTAGAGACACAAGACAAAATAATCAAGCAACTGGAAGAAATCAAAAGTATGAGGGAAAACCTCATAGAGCAGATGTCCGAATTAAAGACTCTGCTGTACGCCAAGTTTGGCAGTCACATACACCTGGAGGAGGACGAGGGGTAGCCTGCTCTTTTGCTTCTTACTAACTGTTATCTTGTCTCTTATTTTATTTATCCCGTCTAATCATTCTTCAGATTGTATTTTATATTAAAACTAAAGTGATTAACACATTTTATTTGATTTACCTTTATTTTTACTTTAAAAAACCAGCCATTGTATAGACTCAGTGTAGAGTTTATGTAATTTGTCAGTGATGCCAGAAGTGGTTTATTTGCTAATTCAGTGTTTCTCAATTTATAGTATTACTGTCATAGAGCTTTGTTGGAGCAAAACATGCAACCTCTAACAAATCTTGGATTATTAGACGGTCGTTTGTTTTTAGATGTGGTGGCTAAGGAAGTTTCTTCTGTTTTAGAAAAAAAAAAAAGAAATATGTGTACGGTATATGCACGTTCCTGTTTACAAGAAATAGTTTGGGGTCAGGGTGGTCTAGTGCACTGCAAGGTACCGAAGTCCTAAGTAAGTTACTTACTCGGACTCAAAACGTTAGAGAAATATACATTGTGCTATCGGAGAGAAAGTCTAGCGGTCCCGAACCTGACATAATCGATTTCGAATCCTTACCTCATATAAAATATGGAAACAATGTAGGGGTCCTAATAGTACAGTAACTCAATTTATTTGATATTTTAAAGGAAGCCAATAAATAAAACATGACAAAATGTAGGATTGCTGATCTAGAATGACCTAATTTGTTTGGTATTTCAGAGGAAGCAAAAAAAAAAGACATACATCATTCATTAGTCAATTGAATGATTACCACTATGCAGTAAGTAAAGTACAGAGATCACAAAAGAAAAAAAAATAATTTCGGCGGATTTTACATCAATCCCAGAAAAGAACTTACTTAGGCCACAACCTGGCTCCTTGTGATATCACAAATGAAGAAGAGGGCTATTCTCCTACGTTATAAGTCCACTTGAACCATCCCGAGAGATAAACTTAATTAGATCCCTGATACCAGTGTATGCGAGGTTCTCAACATTGTCAAAGTACTCTCCTAATGTTTTCCTTCTTTGAGTCTTCTCTGTGAGGAACAGATTCCTTCTTTTGTTCTCTTTGACAACAGTCAAACCTAATCTAACTTCAAAAGGTTTTATTTTAAACTTTTAACACTAAAGAACAATTTTTACAAAAACTATAATATTAAATATAAACTAGGTTTCATATTTTATCACTCATAACTTTTACAGACTTTAGACGTAGGCACGAACTAAAAGTCACCCACTTACAGTTCACTGGCACGTATTGACTATACCTGTTTCGTAACTACTTGTTTCAATAGTATGAACTTTAATATTAAATTTCTTATAACTTTTGTTTTTGAGATATTCTGTTTACACATCCTGTATGTGAACTGTGAGTTCAGGTCAATTTGCGAAAACTATTTATTGTACTCAGAGAACCTAAAAACTTGTACTTCATATAGAAACCTAAATGAAATACTTTCATTTCTCTATATTTCTATAGAGGGTAAATGAAAGAAAAAGAGCTTCCGTCACAATCTTTGATCGGGAAATGCATCCACAATTAGAGAGGGCCCCTGCAGGTTTGCCCATGGTCTTATTCTTATACCTTCAAGATAGATAAGTTTATATGTTCACTAATATGAAAATCTATCTCTTACATACCTTCGTGCTAACAAAAAGATAAGCAGAAATTCTTTTACTCTACGAAGGACAACAGGAAGCCTCCGGACTGGACTATAATTGAATGTGGTACTCAAAGACACTTTTACTTTCTTGATATCCGATGAACCTTTCTAAGAAAGGTTCAACTGTACTATACTGAATACCACAGAGTATGCTAACTCTTGTAGCATCTCCACAAGAATTGCCAACTCTTCCACTCTGCGATCCGAAAGTGAATGACTAGACCATTATAAAAATTGATAAACATTTACCCAATACTTATAATCTCTATATCTGAAGTTGTTTATCCTAAAAGAAAAACTTATAGTTTTCCACAAGAATGCTCTATAAGCATACCTAGGGCGAAAGGACCTATGCTTCTCTTGCACCTTTTCAAGGGCTGGGCTAGATGATTTTAAAATTAGATGTGTAATAATAACAGAACTGCATAGCAAAATAGTGTAGATCTGCAAACCATTCACTGCGATATCACCTCTTAGTTGTAAAAACAATTATTCAACAAGTGTTGATAGATTTCATTTAGTAATGCAAGGAACAGCAGTCACAACGTTCTTCTCGGTATTGAGGTAGTCATAACTCACTGTTTTTGTTATGAACTAGACCCTCTCAATCTGCACTAGGTAGAAGTTGGCGAACCAAGAAGGTTTCCTAGAGTGATCCTACAGCAACCCAGTATTCTTGTTCGTAAGCGCAAAATTATCTGTTTGACTTCTTTGTACATGAAAATTATCACGATATGAACTAAAAGAACGACAGAAGTATTTTATTGTAATAACATGCTGGTGATAGATTACTGAGAAATAAATAATATTATATCACAAAATTTTATATTGGATATTTTTCACACTTCCCAACAATTATCAAAGGTAACCTCGGTAAGGTTACTAGTGAGTAGGTTGCAAATGTCAAGGGAGTACATACTGAAAAATTCCTATTGGCAATGGTTGGGACTGCAATTCACTTAAGTTTATTATGACTCATACATATTATTTTAAAAGATTATGTTTTTAGGCATTGAACCAATTAAAAACACGAATATTTTCTTCTGCATATAGAGGATTGTTCCTTCAGAAGAGAACAACAACAGATATTTATGACCCACCATACTTAGATTGTTTTAAACCAAAGATACCAATATATGATGCTTTGAACATTCAGATTAAAGGTTATGACTTTACGCTACTTGAAAGTTTCCAAAGATATGTCCATAAATTATCGGAAATAATGGAATTAAATGTAGAAGAAGGGTAAGTTCCAAAGATTTATCTTATGTTTTTGATATTTAAGTCATAAAACATCAGTCATACTGTTGAGGGCGGTTGATTATGCAAACTCTTTTCTCAATTGTATTCCTTATATTTAAATAAGGCACGTATTGTGTACTTAAATTAAAACTATCATTTATCTTATTTAAAATTAAATTCTTTTTACTCCAGTTTTTGTGATTTAGTTACTGTATATGTTAAATCAATTAGTAAGTCAAATTGTTGTTTTTTTTAGTATGTTAAGAAAACATAACATCTTAACTTGCAATTCCTATCATTACTGCTTATAACATTTAAACAAGAAGTTTATTGTTTTGAATGAATTCGACATTTATTTTGACCCAAAATTCATAATTTACTTCTGATTGTTAAATTATTTTGAACGACCTCAAGAGAATAAGAGTACACAGAAATATTATTGCACAGTAAGTGGAATTCCATTGTTAGTTGGCTCCTCTAAAAGTATGACTGGAGAAGATAAAACAACATTAGCATTTTCAAATACGTAATACTGAAGACACCGTAAGATATATATGATCCAACTACAATAAGAAATGGGAAAACAAGACTAAGATCTTTCAACCGAAACAAGATGTCTTCATCAGAGTCAAAAGCTCAATTCAAACCCTAGATGCAGGAACATCATGGTGAAGGGTTGAGAGGAGTGGGAGGGAAGAGTGGTATTTTAAAAGTGTGTAAAGTGCAGGAAAGGACAAATGTCCAAAGAGGGATGTTTGGGGAAACAAAGGAGTACAGTAAGAAAGAGTAAAAAACTATTCGCTAGCTGTCAACCCTCTTAGAAGAGGCTATTTCCCTCGTAACGAAAGTATCAAGTTAGAAAGTATTCAAGGACATTACTAATTTCCTGCGCTTTCACCCTTTTAAAATACCACTCTTCTCAACCCCTCACCAGATGTTTTCTGCATCTAGTGTTTCAGTTGGGTTTTTGCCACCAATGGATATAGAGGTTGCACAGTCCCTCTGTGATACAAGATTATTGGCAGAAAACATGAGCCTCACTTTGAAGTGAACTCCTGTTCCCTTTCTATTTTTTTTGTGAACCAAAAAACTCTACTCTCCTATTGGTCACCATTGTAACGAATCATATTCCTTTCCCCGGACAACTCATAGCAAACAATATATATACATACTATGAAAAACAGAAACTAGGACTCACATTCAATATTTCGACCCTTTTAATGGTCAGCCTCAGGAAAGGAAGTTGTGTAGCGAGAAGACAAAAGTCAACTGATATATATATATATATATATATTCACTTAAAAATTGGAAAGACTATCCAAACTGGGCATAACACGAGTTCAAAATCAAAGAAGAGTAAACGAGTGTTTTTTTTTCAATTTCATATTGTGGTTTGATCATTGATTGTTATTTCACGTGTTTATATGAAATCTTGTATATACTCTATCAGGACTCTGTGAGTTCTTCAGGTTGAAATTAAACTCTCATTGCCAACGTCTCTATTTTATTTAAAATCTTTTCTATAGGCAGAAGTATAACATTTTGAAACAGAAAAACTAAGTATTACATTAGGGATCATTTTACGAAGAAAAATAGACTGTGGATTTTCAACAACTCTCTAGTTTGAATGAACACATGACACTTGTTCACGTGTCACGTCAAGTGTCCGAGTTCATTCAAACTAGAGAGTTGTTGAAATCCACAGACTATTTTTCTTTGTAAAATAATCTCTAATGTAATACTAAGTTTTTCTGTTACAAAATATTTTCCTTCTGCCTATGGAAAAGGTTTTAAATAAAATCGACACGTCGGGAATGAGAGTTTAATTTCTACTTGAAAAACTGACCGAGCCCTGATAAACTTTAATTCTGTTTCTATTTCACGGTTGATACTTTTATCAATATTTATTCTCTATTCATTTAAATTCGAAATTTATCCTGACAAGACAATAAACTAAAGAGACTCACGCAATAGAGGGTATCACCCTTCCAGATGATCTAAAGAAGAAAGTGAGTAAGATCGAAAAGTACAAAAAAAAAATAGTAAGAATGAGATGTGGATAGTTTAACGAAACTGACATCAAAGAAGGACTGAAAGAGAGACCTCTTTCTTCTAATCACAGTTCAAATTGAAAATTTGAGAATATAAATGTTGTCTTTCCTTATTTGTCTAGCTGTACTCATGTTGAATTATTGTGTCCGTTTAGGGGAATGTTTTCACATCGTTCCCCTAAGAAAATCTTACTCCGAATTTTCTATATATATATATATATATATATATATATATACGAGTTCGAGATTAACAAAGAGCAACACACAAAGTAGGGAAACACACTTATAGACTCAAATTTTCGGGTAATCCGTCTTCAGGAGAAAAGAGAATGGGAGACCAAGCACGTTGTAGACGCAACGGCAAGTAACCAACCCGGCAACCCTTTTTGTGTTTGTTTTGTGTTTACTATGGACAGAGGTAAAGGAAGGAACAGGATTGATGATAGGACAAGTAAGACATCCACGACGTCCACATTGAACCATACCACCAGCAGTTTTTGGAGGCTTAGGAGAAGAGATGTGAGAGAAGATAGATTGAAGATTAGCAGGTTTGCGATAGGAAATGGAAGGTGCCTCAATAAAGACTGAAGAAGTACAGGAGGAGGAAGAAAGTATAGGGAAAAACTCCCTGACAACTGCACCCAGCCTATGAGCACCAGGAAAATAAGTTGTGATGAGGAAATTAGAGTCACTGCGATCCCTCCTAGGACCTGAATTATGATGAACGTCTGCAGGGACTATACGGTTGTTAATGAAATTAGAAGGATATCCTCGGTCAGAAAATTTCTGTTTCAATAAATCTATTTGGAAGGAACGATCTTTTATTCTGCTACAAATTTTATGGAGGCGTATGGACAATGATCTGGGGATAGCTTTTTTTACGTGGGAGGGATGGCAACTATTGAAATGAAGGTACTGCTGGGCGTTAGTAGGCTTGATATGGACAGATGTAGAAAGATGACCCCCATCGTAGGTGACGCTGACATCCAAAAATGTAATAAGGTTATTGGACACTTGATGAGTAAAGGAAATAGATGAAGAGAAGGAATTAAATGACGTAAGGAACTGATCTAACTCATATCTATATATATATATATATAGATATACTGAAAATATGCTATTTACTTCTTATCTAAATGTGCTATTTTTTAGATATGCTATGCCTGCTGTAGAACAAAAAATTCAAAGATACAAACCAAATAGCACAATAGTTGACAGCGAATACTATTTGAAGTTATACGAAAGAAATATAAAGGTAAGTTTTTGTTCCATTTTAATTAAGGAAATTTTAAATAATATGTAATCCCTTTATTTTACAGTCTTGCTAATTTTATTCGCTTCTTCTTTTCTTTTAAGTTTCTTTGAATGATTGGGAAAAGTTTATATGCCATTTCGAAAATGTTAGACTCCTATCCAGTTATAATAATAAATCAACTAAAAGTCCTACAGGTAACAATTTTTAGGTAAGAATTCACCCAAACAAGATAAAAATAACAATTTGTTTAATACCCTCACTAAGACCGTTATCTATCAAATATCCGTATGCAATATGTGGAATTCAACACTTCCTTTCAAAGAGCATATTTGAACTTATGAAGTTTCCCCTGTTTCGCATGATTCCTGTATTCGTTTGAAACTTACTATCCACATCAAGGAGAATATTTGAAGTTACTCCTTCAATTAGTTATCAATAACACCTTTTTTTATTGTTGGCCTATGTATATCTGTACGTAACTAAAATTACAAAGAAAACATAATTAGAAGAAATACATAAAAAAACAGAAATGACATATCAATAACTTCGTCATCCATCGTCTATTGGATGGTCCAAAATAAGTGGTCGGATAGCTAAGGACTCATGTCTCTTCGAGAATTAGCGCGGCACTTAGCTAACTACTTCTCCTGACAACGTATGTCAAAATATTGAAAGTGAGTACCATTGTCCAGTTTTTATTCGTGTTTATGTTTTTGAATTATATAAGCATGCAATCAATATACACCAATGTCTAAACCAGACTAAGAAAATCAGAAATTTCAGACTAAGATCTTTCAACCAAAACGAGTGATCTTCGTCAGAGTAACACTCAAACCGAGTTCCATTTCCGAATTTTTCCAATTTTTGGAACTCCTTCCCCATTTCTTCGTCAAAGCTATATAATGCACTAATTATGTTACTCGTGGACGTGTTCAAGGGATACTTCACTCATCATCACGGCAAAAATATAAGTAGGTTGATATTACTTACTTGATATTTATTTATATTTAAAAGATGGTGGGGTGGTTGAAAGAAAACTTGCTTGTTTGTTGTTTTTTTTTTGTATAGGTAAGTAGTATAGTTTGGGAAATTTGGGCAGGGTGGTTGGCCCTCTTCATCTACCTGACTAATCTCGGTGTACCCACTTGTAAACAATTTTAAGACCTTCTACTAGCGATTTGAATATTTATTTTTGCCTTCTTTTCTTGAATCATTTTTTCTTTCATTAATTGTAATCTGAAATATTAGTTTTTTTTTTCACTAATAATTTCGGTTCATTTTCCATCATCTCTCTTGTCAATTTAACGTGATTGACCATTGAATTAGGAGGTTAGTAGTGGAATATTTGGATTTAAACTAGTTAAGGTGAATCTACTGTCTTGGAGACATTTACAAATATGGATTACTCGAATTGACAGGGATCTAGGGATGGCCCTATTAATATCAGAGGTATGGTGAATATTATAGTGAAAGTTTTATTGTGCATTAAATAAAGGGTTTAATATTAACGGTGGCGGAGAAGTAAGTGCACAGAGTTGAGGGCAACGTTAACATTGAAGAAAGGCGAGGGATTTTTGCAGGGCATGTCAGAACGAGGAAGAGACAACTCTTCACTTTCTCTGTCAATGCCCTGGTTTGACTCAAAGAAGGAAAGAAACATTAGGAGAGTACTTCTCTGGCAATCTTGAGAACTTTGCATCCACTGGTATCAGGGATCTGTCTAGATTTACTGTTCTCTCGATATGGTTCGAGTGGACCAGGGACGAGGGAGAATAGCCCCAATTCTCTTTTTGTGGAATCACAAGGGACCAGCTTGCGGCCTATGTGTGTGTTTTCTCTCGACGGTCACTGTAACCTAACCTAACACTGAAGAAATAAACCAGTCTGCCTGGCACTCGATAGGTAAAAGAAATAAAGGAGCAGAAAATACGGAATGTTAATGTAAAAAGTTCTTGCTCATGCTTACCATAGAGAATAATAAGAAAATATCTTTAATATAATGGGTTAATAACATACTATTTCCTGTAATCTTTCTCATATTAAGAAGGTCAAAAACAGGTGAAAAAATAGGTGTCCTTAAAAAAAGTTAGACGGGTTATCTCATCTAAGGCCAAGAAACAATGAAATAGAAAAAAAAAGAAATGCTAAAAATGCATGGATGTTATTTAGATATAGATTAAAGGTTGTGTGTGTTTAGATTTGTGAAGTGCCTACGACAAGTCTTTCAATACTTCTGGGTTTAATTCAAGCAGCCACTCCTCAAGGTGTTTCGATATCTGTTCACCAACATCTCCCTGAGCATGAAAACTTAAGGTACATCCCAGACTTGGAACTGCATCAACTCCGTACCCAACTTAAGGATCTTGGAGGTCCTTCCAAGAAAAAGTAGACTGCTCTTTTTGTTAAACATCAGTCATTGTATATATTTCATGTATTAAATAAAAATTGATAATTTCGATTGTTTTTTTTTATCTTTATATTTCAATTATTGTTAACATATGTAAATCCTCATTTACATATGTTCCAACGTTCCTGATAACTGACATTTAAATATAAACGTCTGTTGTATCCATGATTGCCACGCTGTGGTGTGGTCCCCAACTAAGACGGTGCTATCATGTTTCAACTCATCTTCCCTTATCCGATATATTAATATTAATTATTATACGTTTCACGGTAAATCACAGACACAGAACAAAGGAACAAATACACATACTGTCTCTAATTTTCGGTTGAATCGTCATCAGGAGAGTTGAAATAGGGACACCAAGCGCACTTGCGAAGCGACGGTTGGAGACCAACGAACAGTTGGAGACAGGTGCGCTTGCTGTCCCTATCTCAACTCTCCTTATGACGGTTCAACCGAAAATTAGAGACAGTATGTGTGTATGTTCCTTTGTTCTGGGTCTGTGATTTACCGTGAAACGTTTGTTGACCTTTTGGATCGTTTTCCTGTTTACAATATTGAAATATATATATATAAATGTAAATTATTAATATATTAATCATTTCTCTTTCTACTTGGATACTATTACAAGTCACTCTTATAATATAATAATTCTCTCAAATTCGTTACTTTAAATTTTTTCACCTGTTTTATTAAAGTATTTAAATTTCTTATCCTGTGTTAGGCATTTTAAATGTATTTACTTTAGGAGTTGTACATTTTACTTCGTCTTTAAAAATTTAGGTTTCTAAGAAACGTGCTCTGCTCAGATACAAAGAAAACTAGTTAAATTATAAATCAAAAACAACAAATCTGGAAATGTGACTATTAAATTTAGCAAATTATAATAAAAGTATAGTTGGGATAATTGTTTAGAAAAATTGGTTAGACGACAAACAAAAAGAGCAATAGAGGAGTGATTTTTTTTTACAAAGTACTAAATCATTCAGAATCGGATTGTAGGATGCTTCAAAATGACTAGGATTAAATAACGAATAAAAGAACAGGTATTATTATCATCAGTTTAAATGTCATGACGTTACAAATAACATTCTGTTATAAACTGAGACGAAAAACCCCAACTAGTAAGTTAGCTTTGTAAATTTGTTATTCATAAATTTATTTATCAGTAAATTGGTTATCCAATTTTCGAGAGAAATTAAAAAAATTTGGAATGCCCTACACTGAACTTTATTATAAGTAAATATACTACCAACAAACTCGTTGACAATCAATTTAGTTTAGGATTTATTTCAATCATTTATAAGTTAACTGTAGTATACAACTCTAGTTGTATGATCAAACCACAATAAGAAAAAGTAAATATTTATAGTATATTAAATAAATAGTATATTATACATAGTAAATAGTATATTTAACTCTAGTTGTAGTATACTTACATAAGAGTAAAAGGTATTTAAATGACTGATAAAGCGCATTTACCAGTTATCATGTCATAACTTTTCTGATATTTGCTTAATGAGTTCCCAGGTTTATTGAGAATGGAGTAATCCGTATTTCACCCCCCCCCCCCCCCCCCCCAATAAATTTACATTGACTTCTGAAATATGGAGCCCTTTAAACATTTAAATCATTGAATTTAAAGTATTGTCCAGGATGACAATTACTCCAACAGACGAAATTATCATCTTTGTTTGTTACATTCTGTTTCACTTAGTCTTTAGAATGGGTTTAGGAAATACGATTATCCCCCCCCTTCACATGATCATTTTTTCACAATTTTGGAAATTACTGTTCAATTAATAACATTTAGTATTCAAATTACATATTCCATATTAAACTTATACTTATTTGCATTTATTTTCGAAACTAAAAAATGATAATGTACAACGTTCCCTGTAAGCTGCGTAAACGCGCATTGCTCGTACATGCTCTGCACACAACAAAACTAATCCAGGGCACAAAAAAAGTCAACATAAAGTCGCCAACAAAAATTTCTAACATTTGAAAATACTGAAGTAGCATTTTGAAAAGTAAAATACACCATTTGTTTCATGTTATAGAAAAGTTAGTACAAGGTTGAAATCCGCTTTTTTTCTAGTTTATTATTTTTTTAAATTCAATAGGATAAAAATCAAGAACAAAAAAAGGTGAACCAGTGCGCTTGGTTTCCTTCTCTTATCTCTTCTGAAGACGGTTCAAACCGAAAATTAGAGACTGTAAGTGTGTTCTTTTGATTTCTCTATGTTTCTTTGTCTATATTGAACTATATTTGTCCGTTTTGGATCGTATTTCCAACGAAAAAGTGCAATAGAGAAGTGATTTTTTTTTGTATACAGTACTAAATCATTCAGAATTTATAGCCAGTTTCACAAATGAACAGAGATATTAATGTTAGAGAGTATTAGGATCACCTGATTCTTAACTTTATTAATTAAAAATTATTCGAGGGTTACCCCAGAGTTAAATTATATCTCTATAAAAATTAGGATAAGTGAAAACTTACTTCTGTACCTTAACCATTTATATCTTTGTTTTCATCATTTGTGAATCGCAATTTGAACTTGATCAACCTTGTATCACGATATCCATCCTATGACTGAGCCTTTCTGTGAATCACTCAGTCTGTGCATTATAGCCATAATTGTCATAACACAATTCTAAATTGCACAAATAAAATAGCGAGGAATACATACATATAAAAAATATATCCTTTAGTGACGTATTTAATACTACTTCAGGAAAATAAATACATTGTTTATATATATTTGTTTCTTACAAAAGTTTTACCAAAACTAGCATATACTGGTGGTCCAATTAAATAGAAAGGACGGATTTAATATATACGCCTAAAATCGTTATAAGTACAAAATAATTTTTGGTTACTTAACAATAGCTTAAGCTTCTTTAAAAAATAAAGCATCTTTCACATTTTACTGAGCAAATTATTGTACTTAAGACTTTGTTCAATATTATAAAAATATTAAACAATATAAACTTTATAACAAATACTTTAAAGACAAATAAAATACTGACCAATAAATATAACAAACAATTATGGTAATACATATACCTAATGTAGAATGGTAAAAAAATTACTTTTAAAGGTATCTTTAAAAAAAAAACCCTGAACAGTGAAATTTTAAACTAGGCCAAAGTGAACCACTTTGATTTTTCCGTTTTCTTCAGTAGAACAATTACCTGGAAGAGAAATAAAAGTAGGATGTAATGGGTCAAAATGTACACAATTAAGTAAATCTATATTAATAAAGCACAGCATATGTTTCTATATATGCATCCTTTATTGAAATTGTGCTGACTGACCTGACCTGAATGAAATGGAATTAGCTTTTTATCAATCCAGGGCAGATAATTAGTACGTTTCATCATTATTAGAAAAGTCTGTCCACTAATTTTTCATTTGCCAATATATATTTTTCATATTTTGAAATTCACCTGTCAGTATTATTTAGGTAGAAGTTTCAGATTAATTTACTTCTACGTAAAATTATTCACATTGAATTTTTTAATCTTTTGACATACCATAAAAGTTTTGATATAGTTAATAGGTCTAAGTTAGTAACATGATAAATACTTTAAGACATTTAACAGATATAGATTGTAATAAGATTTTAAATATTTAAGACTTTAAAAAATAAGATATTTAATTTGTCAGCTTTAAATGGCACAAATTAATTAATTTACAATTTATTCTACTAGTCAAAAGAATAATTTTATTAATTACGTTATTAAAAACTAAGCTTCTTAAATTAATTCTATGTGTTTGTTGGTCTATAATTTGTATTAGGACTGATTGTATTGGAATAGATAGTCTGTAGTACTTTCAAAGTCATAGCCATTTTATTTAAATATTTGCGTTTGTGAGAAAGGATAATCATTATTTTAAAAAATCATGTAAAACTAATTATCTAAAAAATTGAACTGGAGTTAATTAAATTGTAACAAACGATTCTTTAAAAATTCTGTTTGTTAGTTTTAATTTAAAAGAATTATATTCATTTTAAGATTAATAAATAACTGGATGAGCACAATATTTCCTTAATGACAGAAGCATGCAGTCATCACGTCATGATGGCTATGACAAAGTCAAGTTGTTGTCGTTGGCATTTATTTAAAACCTAAACTAATTTATTTGACATTATACGAGTGAATTTTTATTATTTTTTTCTATTAATGATATTTTTTATGGATTTCAAGAAATATTAACAATATGATTTCATGAAGAAAAGTTAAAAAATGACGGTTGCCCCATTGTCATAAGCATCAAAAGTGGTATGCCCATTCTGAAAGCACTGGCAAACTTTGATTGCCTTAAAATGAGTTTTGCATAGAATCTATATTTTTAGCATTTCCTGAAAAATAGAAAAAATATTAAACCTTTTAATATGATAAGGTAGCTAAGACCAATATAACGTTTATCTAAAAACTTAAATAATAAATCGTGGACTTCAAATAATAAATATTAACTACTACAAACTTCACTTCCTCAGAGCACTAATGGTACGATTCTATAATTAGAGAAATAATTTACACTGAACCCATTCTCTTTTACGGTCAACTCCTGACACCTAGAACTATATCAAAACAGTTCCACCAAGAGTTTCGTTCGCTGTGTGTATTCGTAAAGAATTCTATATTTTGTTTAACAGCAAAATTACCAGAACTGTCTGTTAGAGGTGTCTTCATGTCATCGTTGATAGGCACGTGATGGTACTTGGATTCAAATGGATACGAGTAATTCAAATTCGGATCGGGAAGCCCAACAACGTTGTAGTTTCCTTCTTCAGTCCCTGAGTTAGTCAAGTCATCCTGTAAGATAAACCACAACAACCAATCAACCCCACCTTCAATAAACACCTGTATTTCTTCAAAATAATTTCACTCTGTTTTAGATGTTAATATGCATTAATATTCAGAAAGCTAAATGACAT
This sequence comes from Hermatobates lingyangjiaoensis, assembly GCA_026182355.1. NCBI lineage: Eukaryota > Metazoa > Arthropoda > Insecta > Hemiptera > Hermatobatidae > Hermatobates > Hermatobates lingyangjiaoensis. The sequence goes on along the minus strand of JAPFBL010000050.1, from coordinate 1,826,230 downwards.
ATTTTAATAATTATAAGTTTCCTTATTCAACCCACTGAATATACATCCTGATATTATTAATTTTGCCATATTTTCCACTCATAATACGCTTCATGTTTAAAAAAAAAACCTTTTTCAAAAAACAAATCTATCCAAAACTGCCTTAATTTTGTCTATTTATTATGGACTTGATATACATGCTGTGTTGTGAAGCCCATAAAAATGGGCTGACTGTCAACAGTTTAATCGATCAATACTCAAACACGTACAGATGTGAAAAATTGAAAATGATTTCTTTTTTAATTTTTGAATGAAATGCTGAACAACGAATGCGTGTATAACATACGAGTAGGATAAGTTCCACTAATAATGATCAGAGAGTAAGTTTAAAAATAATTTTAATTTTACATTTATTTTCATATGTAAATAAATAATCTACTTTTTTGCATTATATACCTAAACAATTATCAAAGATACTAGAGATCTCATCATAAACTTCATCCTACGTTTTGAAGTATTCTTTCATAAAAAATAATGCATATAATTTGTTATCAGACATTCTTCTTAATTTGGTCCAAAATAGGCCTCTATTCACCTATATTGGAATACAGGACATCATAAACAGCCAAGTTAATTGTGCGAGCTACAAATTGTTGATGGAATAGTGTTGTCCAAAACGTCCCAAAAATCACACTTGGACTTATTTTCAGGGGAAGTCTTCTTTTCGAGAAAAGACGGTAGTACATACTTCACAGTGTATTTTTTTTAGGTGGACCGTTCAAAAAGTTCTATGATGGTAGTACAAAAGCGATTTAAATGCTTAAGACAAGAGTGTTGAGTAGAGTTAGATAACATAAGAGCCTAAACATAAAATGGCTTCTTTGCTCCGTTTTCTCTTTCTGGAAATTAGTTGCACTCTGGCTTTGGATGGAATCATGTCAAATTTGATATCCACGAGTCACACTTTATGGGTAGATACGATGTTTAAAAACTCCTAGGGAGACCTTTTGACATTTAGACTTATAAAATAACAAAAGGCCTACCAAAGATGGTAGTGTGATGTGAGTAACAGTGTTGGAGAACTTGACTTTGTTGTGTCTAGTAGGTGGGGGCGACTCGGAGGCGGCGCACTGAGAACAGTTGGACAAAGAACAGGTGGAGCCCGAATGACTGCTTGATCCGCTACTACTGGAGCTACAGCAGCTGCGGCTCGAACCTGAAACAATAATCCCAGCCTTCATTACCTCTGTACAACAATCTAAAATATGGCTGTTTTCTTACAGCCCATGTTTTTGGGTAATAAACTAAACTCAGCATATCACTTTGCATTGTTACATCATTAACACTTCATAATAATAATTCAAGAAAAATTATGCCAATCTGATTCACGTTAAATATTTTGATCTATACAATGGAACATATAATTTCAATATTGGGGAAAGTATTATGTCTCTACAAAAAAAATTTTATTGTAGAAACTAACAACGTGTTTCGAACAATTGATGTTCTTCTTCACGTTACATCTAAAAAATATATGCATATATGAGTTTTAGGAACATCGGGGTGAATTAATTAAAATTGAATATTCTCAATAGTGTAATCACTATTGAGTGTTATTACTCAAGTATTCAACTCAGATGTTGTATTCAATTTTAATTAATTCACCCCGATGTTCATAAAGCTCATATATGCACCACTTTTTAAGAATAATAATCTACAGAGGTAGTGTCATTCAGTTATAGTGATTTCCTACCTGATCGACTAGAGCTACACTCAGAGAGTTCTTCGGCCTTTTCCAAAGCTGCCTCTGCCAGTGAAGTGTTTCCAACTGTCTTACAATAGTTGTGAAGGTCCATGAAAAGATCGTAATCGTTTAAATCTATAGCTAACCTAAAAGCTTTTTCAACAACTTGATACCTGAAAGAAAATATTTCAGAAGTCTAATTATGCAATGGAATTTTATCTCAAAACTAATCATATAAACAAATTAACAAATATTCCATAGCAACAAGCAGCCAATGTCTGTCCAAAAACATGAACTCTTAACTAAACCAAAATAATGGGTATGTATAACACCCATACTGACGACTTTTTGTCTTTCAAATATTGTTTGTTTGTTTTTTTTTTGAGCACTCAAACTTACTGGCATACTCTATCAGCGCTGATCCCGAACCAATATTGCTGGGTTGATTCTGGATCTGGAATCTTAAATTATATCTCATTTATGTTTACTGGAGTGGAAACTTAAAACAAACACGTGATTAAGGCTAGGGCAGACGACTTTACATCCTCTCCGATGTAAGGTATGAATATGATATGAAACAACGATAACTCGTTATTGATATTTCATATGTCTATTGAATTATTCATTTATCTGCATGTTTGACCTTCATAGAAATCGCGGTGACAGGGTCAATGTACATATTCTGTAATTAGCTTTCATTAACATTAACAGTTTAACAATCTTCACAGCTTAATTAATTGTACTTAATGTATTGAAAATAATATCTAACATTCATATTAACAAATTATATCTACTTAACATTTGCAATTATTATATTGGGCAAAACTAAAAAACTATAAGCGCGTGTTATATGATTCATCGATGTCAATATGTACCCACGGGTTACAATATTTATGACGTTATGTGACAGAATGTTGTTTTTTATTCATTATTAATTATGTTATTTAAAAAAAAGGAAACTATATTAAAATAACTGATACTGGTTTAAAGATTTTGAGTTTAAAATTTAAATTTTGATACACCAAAATAGCAAATAAGTAAACTGGATTTCCCTGTTTTTACATCTGACTACATAAATAGAACAATGTGAACTAATTGAAACAACGATAACTTGTTGTTGATATTTCACATGTCTATTGAATTATTCATTTATCTGCATGTTTGACATCCTCTCCGATGTAAGGTATGAATATGATATGAAACAACGATAACTCGTTATTGATATTTCATATGTCAAATATGATGAAAATATTATGATACTGGTTTAAAGATTTTGAGTTTAAAATTTAAATTTTGATACACCAAAATAGCAAATAAGTAAACTGGATTTCCCTGTTTTTACATCTGACTACATAAATAGAACAATAGGTTTATTAGGTGATATACCTAAGAAAATGATGGAAAACTTTCCTAGAAATATCATGAACAGAATCGCCGAACTCTGATTCGATGGCTTGAGTGAAAGGCTTACGAGGAGTGTAATAGCAAGCAAGCGCTCTTTGAAGAAGGACTGCAACAGAAAAAAAAAGTTCATTCATTATTATGTAAATGAGTGGGGAAAAGCTTAAAAAAAGTTTCCCCACATTATATTTCGATATCTGTGATTATCAAGTTTTTGGGTACCCCTGAACAACAGTTTTCGATCCAACAATCACATCTCCAAATTAATCTTATTTTGTCTGTGGCATGTTCAAGATGTTTTAATAACTTTTAAAGATTCTTAAAGAAAATCAAATTGCTTAACCTTAATCAATTATTTGTGACACCCAATGACATGATTATGAAATTGGAAGGGAAAATGTTAATCAGTATTTGTTACGTGCTCTGGGTAGGCTTTCAGTTCAGGCTATTTCCATAAACTACTGGAAGGCACCACCTGTGGTGTATTTCAAACGTGAAATAACAATGATATGATATGTGAAATAACAATAACAATGATCAAACCGCAGTATGAAATAGCAAAAAAAGACTAAGATCTTTCAACCGTAACAAGCGGTCTTCGTCAGAGTCGAAAACCCAACTGATATATATATATAAACTAGAATTTAAAAAAGAACACATAGAAAGGAAACCACTGAACTCACTACTATATTTCGATGTCCTCGTCTTCAGGAAAAGAAGTGAATCGCTCCAAAGGCTGATAATGACTGACTTGGCGTTCGAACTGAAGCACTCAAACAGTGTAGCTAACTTTCGGAGGAAAGGTAGTCAGGGAAGATAAAGAGGTAAAAGCCAAATAAAAATTAAAAAATGAAAACATTTAACTAAAATAAAATTAAAAGCTGATAACAACTTAAAAAAAAAAAAAAAAATCAACGATTGAGGTTAAGCCCAGGAGCCGATCTATCACTGCGTTTGCCAACGGATGACCTGTGATTATTCATACGCAGGCTTAGCTTGGTGGAAGCCAAACCCACATAAAAAGAATCACACTGGGTGCAATCCAAACGGTAAACGCAGTTACCAGAGGTACAAGAGGTCTTGTGAGAGATAGGGTAGGTGCGTTTACTATGGACAGAGGTAAAGGAAGGAACAGGATTGATGATAGGACAAGTAAGACATCCACGACGTCCACATGGAACCATACCACCAGCAGTTTTTGGAGGCTTAGGAGAAGAGATGTGAGAGAAGATAGATTGAAGATTAGCAGGTTTGCGATAGGAAATGGAAGGTGTCACACTAAAGACTGAAGAAGTACAGGAGGAAGAAGAAAGTATAGGGAAAAACTCCCTGACAACTGCACCCAGCCTATGAGCACCAGATATATATATATACCAATTAAATGAAACGATTCCTTGAACTAAATAAACCATATTGTCAAAAAGGACACACAGAAATGAAACGGAAACTCGCTACTATATTTCGATGGCCTCGTCATCAGGAAGATGGAAACGAGTCGCTCCGCAGGTAACTTGCTTCTTCAAGACCACCGGCCAGTCGCTGTCTGCCTGCGGAGCGACTCGTTTCTATCATCCTGATGACGGGGCCATCGAAATATAGTAGTCAGTTTCTGTTTCATTTCTATGTGTTCATTTTGTCAATACAGTTTATACATTAAATATATATTGAAATGTATATTGAATGTTTTCCTTATGTCGACCACCTATATTTAACACTATTTTTCTTTTTTATACGGTTTGGTCTAGCCTCAATAAAAACTCGGCTTAAAGGTGTTGTATTATTGAAGCTAAAAAAAAATTGATAAAAAAGGAAAATAGTGGTATATATGCATATATTTTTTACACTTATAAATATCAGAACTGATATTAGTAGTAATACGGATGAGATCATAAATTAGGGCTTACCTTCTCGATGGGAGTTCAGAGGCTTTGAGAGAAGGTAACGAGCCAGAGCCTGGAGGCATGCCAGTGCGGTGGCGCCCTTGACGTCCCAGTCCAAGCTGCCCAGCAGACCCAGCGCGCGCTCCAACGACCCGCTGCTTAGCATGTGGCCTGTCAAAGTCTCAACGGAGAGCTGATTACCTCCCAATACTCGGAGAACGGCCAGAGGTCCCCTGTGTACGATATTTAGATATTATTCCTTGAGAAGGGAGTGAGAGAGAAGTGAATGTGCATCTATATGAATACAAAGTCACGATCTAAGGTCTTAGAGGCTTAAGTCCTCTCTGATGAACTGTGACATTTTTCAACTCCCATAAAACATATCTAGGGTCAGATCCAGCTTCAAACTCGGGAACACTATTACCATCAGTAAATACACTTCCTTAACCACTAAGCATTCATATATCTCACAGAATGTATGTCCAAAAAGACAACAATAACACACATACAACTCAACAAAGAATGAAATTAATCAATGTCAATTGGAATAAAAATGTTAAGTATTTCGAGTAAATTTAAAAAAAAATGAAGGAGTCATAATTCTGTTATCAATAGAATAGTTTTATAATATATACAGGTATGCAATGCATTGTACTGCTCACATCAAATTTACAGAAAATTGACATTTTCTTGTGAATAACGTTTAAATAACAGATTGATTTTAAAAATTCTTCCAAACCTTTCAAAATGCAACAGAAGAAATCCATCTGTTTGGAAAGAACTACTAGAGGCGTCAGGTTTCTTACTCCAGTACATATTAAGAAGCGTTGGCTGGTGCCTACTATAAAAAAAAAAGAAGTTAATATCGCTATTAGTTCAGAGTTAAATTTACAATTAATTAAAGGTTAATAGAAGTTTGAGTCGAATCACATATTAACTAATTGACGACAGCATTATCGAAAGTTACAAACTGTTGAAGTATTTTTCTATATTTCTGCGTAGCTTATTTTTTGTAAACACAACGTAGCAATGTTAGCTACCTATGCATTATTAAACACATTTTTAATATTTATTTACCTGAAGTAAGCACCAACATCAATTATATTAGACGGAATTACATCTTCGCTTACAAGCTGAGCTTTGATGCAAACAAGACTCGCATCGTAGAACTGGACCTGACCTCGTTCGTTAGAGACAACTACAAGACAGCCTTCCGGTTCCCAAATCAATCTACCTGGGATCTGAAATCAACCAGAATCTATTTAGAACCACTTGTTTCTTTGTTTAATTCTACTTTTACAGACTTTCAAGGGCTTAGAAACAACTTTTATGCCACTTCTACAACTGTGTTAGCCCAGCCATAATACAACAACATTTAATGTGTTCGCAATAATGACAAAGTGAACGCTTGTTACACCTTGAATTTTTTAAAATTCACTACGAAATACTCTGTGTTATAAAATATGACTATCCTACTTTGTAGTAATATTAATAGACTGACAAAGAAAACCATAAAAGCTATATTTAATGTTTATAATTCGTTTATTCAGAAAGAAATTTACAACTCAATATATTAAAAAAATAAAAGCAAGACATAATAAACTTTTAGATAAAAAAAACTTATACAAATAATACTAGTGAATTTCACTTTGGCAAAGAAAACGTCGACTATAGAATCATCGTACTACATGTTATAAGAGGATCCTTTTTCAAATATTAACTGGTGTATCTTCTTCAAACAATATCAACAACGGACTCTACACTCTGCAGAAAACTTGAGCCTTCGAACACATCCCAGCTAGATGTAAAATGCGAAGATATTAACACACGATCCATCAACAGTTTAGCAAAATTTAAATTGTTATTATACCTCAATATAATCTCACAAAACTGTTCGAAGTATTCATTAATTCTTCCACTTTGTCAACTTACAAAACAGCCTAATTCAGTATCTCGATATCGAATTCTAGATATCTTTCACCTCGTAGCTGAACTCGTAATATTATATGTAATAATTAGCTGACCACTCGGTACAAAACAACGCCATAAATATCTTCGATGAACTGATAAAAATCGCAGCGCAATGCGTGATCAGTAAACCGAGAGCCCCATTACATATCTGTCACCTTGAAGGATTCGTTAGATTTTACAGGTAAAGAATTGTCGATTAATCATCACTTTTTTCTAAAATATTTTAGATTATTCTAAAGCATTTTAAATATTTAAATTAAATATTAAATTACATTAATAATTTAGATTTAATTTAAACAAAAAAAATATTTATGAAAAATAATACAAAAAGAAATAGTGCATACCAGTATTTTATATAAAAATAAACAACCATTCTGTAATACCTATAACTACAAAAATATTATGAAATATTTTGTTAAGTAATGTATTTTTTACTTTTTCGCAGAAATAACATTTGGCGTTTAACGTTTTGTAAGAACCTTTTAATTGTGATGATATATTAATAATAAAAAGATAACTTACAAAGGAAGATTTAGCAGAAACAATGACATTGCAGGAAGTATCAGTGACAAGAAGAGTGCCGTCGACGCAACCAATAAGGAGCCTGTCTTCAGTGGGGCTGAGAGCGAGACTGGACACATGATGGTGGAGTCGAACACTGTGCTCTTCCGTCCAAGAAAGCTTACCTCTGTTCACTTCTACTTGCTTCCAGTAGAGTACCACTTCCCCCTAGTGAGGGGAAACAACATCTAGAGTGGTCTCACTCAACTTAACAACAACTGAAGTTATTAACAAATGAGTTAAATTAAATTATCAATAACCTCCTATGTTTAGAATCATTACAGAAATTATGATGAAACGAGGAGCAGTCCTTATCAGTTTGTTTTAAAACAGAACGCTAACTCAAGGTGGTTGAACATATGCTAATTGATGGCTGATTATTCGCATTGTACAAAACTACCTAGTAAAAGTGTAGACATGTTTTGTTTCTTTCTCCATTTGATAAGAACTTCAATTTGAACCTTACCCCTCTTCATTCTAACAATTCAGTTTTTTCATTACTCACCCTTCTTACTCATCTTCTTAATCCCTACAACAATCTGATTTCAGCATATTTTTCGAACTAAAATGAATATCAAGTACGCCATTAAATCTACTTTGACAATATATGCCTAGAGTTCTTCATAATATGCAAGTAGGAGCATTAAACGAAATACTAAATTGATCTCAAAAGAATTACCTTGCTTGAGATACTCTGTTGAATTGAGTGCAATAGGTTTGAATGGACAGCACTAAAAGCAACTAAAGCTGGGTCGTAGTCAGTTCTATAGAAACAGGATAACTCCATGGAGCAACTGAAACAAACCATACGACTTAAAAACATAGAAAGCAACTCTTCAAATATCTATATAAACAAATCCTTATATCTACATTAATATTTTGAATATATATATTATATGAGTGAGACCTTAACAGGTAACAGATAGAAACTCTCGCGCACACTGGACAAAATAATTACTATAATTTCTGCAGTAGTAGATTGATAGATAGAGGTGAAGAGAGGGAGGGAGGGGAAAGATATAAAGAATAGGGGTAGGGAGTGAGTGAGAGAAAAAGAGGAGATTGAGATATAAAGGACAAAGAAGAGTGTGAGGCAGAAGAATAATGAAATGGAGTGCGAAGGTGTATGATTAAGTGAGTGTGAGGGACAGGTGAGACGCGCGATATTCTAGTGCAGAAAAGGAATAGAGAATAAGAAACAGGGGCCGAGAGAGAGAGAGGTTGGATACAGAGAGATAAACAGATAGGACAGAGGTGTCATCTCAACTAATGCGCTAAAAAAACTAGCATGAGATTTTGGGAAAAACCTTTTTTAAATATAAAATAAAAACTATTATAATAATACAAAAAAAAATAAATTATACGAATCTACTAATGTTATGTTAGTCATATTATGAGGCTTCTCAATGAGTTTAATAGACACTGACAAATATCAACACAAAAATATTAAGTAATAAGGATTAGTTCTGAGGACGACATGATTTAAAAATCACAAGAAAAGCTAGATTGTAATGGAGAAGCGAAAAGTTAAAAAGATAAAAGACTAACGAAGTAAGACTGTAGATGTGGACATTGGCTCTATCTTGATCTCGGACCACAGGACTCCAAGGATAAACCTCATCTCTGGTCGCCTTCCACCAGACGAGTAACTGAAATCAGTTTAAAATCACTTAACAAATCTACAAGTATTTTAAATCACTCATAAATGAAATTCAATTATAGTCATTTAATGGTTTTAATAATTTAAATTAGACATGCATAAATGAACTTTTACATAAAATGAATTCAATTAAGAAAAAAAAACCAGGTTTGTTAGTACCACAATATGAAGCGGTAATTACTTTAACACATAACAATACCAGTTTCAACCCGTATAATTTGGAGTTGTTCAAATAAAGTAGCACTATTAAAATCAAGTCATCAAATAAAAGTTTGATAACCCAATTTATTCCATCATTGATGATTTGATGATGAGATTGTCCAGAAAACTAGCTATCAATCGACTTTTGCCCCCCCCCCCCCCCCCCCAATTTACAAACTCCAGCAGCAAAAGTACAACATTTAGAGAGGCCCGAATTTATGTAGAGTACGGATCTTTAAGAGGTTCTTATACAGTACAGGCTAGAAAACAACGGTTTCACGACCTATAGGAGAGATGGTGTGTACAATCTTTTCCATCTCTTACATGGAAAAATGTCAAGTCATACATAAATTAGAATGTCAATCCTTTAAAATCACCTTTTGTTTATTAGTGGTAGAGTTGGTAAAACGGGTTTGTGGAAGTGACATTTGTTTAAAATATTTAGTTTTTTTTGTTTTACATAAGTATTTTAATATTTATAATATAATTGGATAAGTTAGAAAAAGAATTATAGATCAATGCTTAATATGAATGTTTTCTTGATGGTTATTAATTTGTAGAAAATGGTATCGCCTTTATAATACTGTCGGTATTTGTTTAAGGTTGAGAACACAGGACAGTTGATGTTTCTGATGATAGGTCACCTTGTCCTGGGTAGTGTTGAGTGATAGACGCCTCCCAAGTCTTCTCCCAGATGGTCCTGCCAGCCTAAAGACATGAGAGCTTTGCCATCGGTTGTTGCGGTCGCCAGCCTCCAAAATACTCACTTGATTATCAGCATAAGAGAACACTGCCTGTTGCCTTCCCACGGCAGCTAAATATCAATAAGATATTAGATTTTTTTTCCACTGATACTTTAACTACAATACTATAGTTTTTAGAAGTAAAAGGAATTGACAGCTATGAATACCATTAAATCGAGTGGGCATTCATTGTATACAGATAACAGATCTGTATAAATCTGTTGAATTATGAAGTCTATATTGGTCTGTAAATTTTTGGAAAATGAATGCAAGTGGTAATTTCCTTGTTAAGTATGTTAGGCAGTTTGGAAGTATTAACAATGAGTAGAAGGGCTAATCTTCAATGCTGATCTTCGAAAAAATGAATTTCAGAAACTAAAGAGATCACAAAAACTCAAGACAAATTCCGACTGCTTCTTCATCAGGTACAAAGATGTGTCACTCCAAAGACAAGCGAGGATTCAATTGTCGTTGATACGAATCACTTCTTTCCATCTCATGACGACGCAGTCGAAATACAGTAGTCAGTTTTTGCGACCTCTTTCATATGTGTTATTTCTGTGAATTTAAATTTAGTTTATATATATATATATATATATATATATATTATATGTAAATTTGGGGAGCAATTATTCTTTTATACATGTTTTGTTAAATGACCTTTGCATTATAGCATGAATAAATTTCATTGACCATCTTTCAAGTTTTCTCACCTTTGCTTTGAATCTTTTCGGTACCAAAAACACTAGTTCTCCAAATGATTTATTATTTTCAACTGACTTGTGGTTTGAAATATTTTGTTTATTTTTTATCATTGTTTGGAATAAAAGTTTATATATATATATATATATATATATATAGAGAGAGAGAGAGAGGTATAAATATAAGAAACTTTTATTCCAAACAATGATAAAAAATAAACAAAATATTTTAAACCACATTTTTGACGTATGATTTACACATTATTAAACAATAACAATGATAAAAAAATGCCGTTATATATTACCATCAGAAACGTAATCAGAAAGAAGTTTCCCAGTGATTGATTTATCAAGTAAGGCACTAGCAATGTCTCCAGTATGTTGATTTACTTTAAGGTGGACCACGATGCCCGAGTTGAACACCACTTGCAGATAATTACTAGCCTTCCACTGCACACACAACACTCGCACCGTGTCCAGCAGTTCCTGTATGTTACAATGAGTCAATACAACCAAAATGGAAAAACAAGTACTTCATTATGTCTATCTCACAACCAGATCCGTCTAGCTAATGTAGAATCTAACAATAAAATTATAAATATTGATAAAAGTATCGACCATGGAATAGAGACAAAACTAAAGTTTATCGGGACTCAATCATCTCTTCAGGTTCAAATTAAACTCTCAATGCCAACGTTTCGGTTTTTATTTAAAACCTTTTTTACGGGCCTACAAAAGAGAGGAAATATAAGAAATAATTCAATCATTCAAAAATCAAACATACACAAAAAGGGCAATTAGTTACAATTAAGAAATTACAATAGAAATTTTGGCTATAGGTTAGTGAGAAAACTTACAGAAGTATAAATTTTGATAAAGAAAAACTAAGTATTACATTACAAATTATTTTACAAAGAAAAATAGTATGTGGATTTTAACAACTGTAGTTTGAATGAACACGTGACACTGAACTGAAATAACCAAGCAAGGTAACCAAATTTCACCAGACAACCAAAAAGACACTAACACAATTTTTCATCTAACAACAATGTTTAACTTAACACACCCGAATAAATACTATTTAAATTTGAAATGTCACTTCTATAATTAATGGATGACTGGTCCTTTCTAATATATAACAATTCCAGAGTTTTCCTTCTCTGTTCATCCATTTCTTTGGCTATTATTTTTATGTCATCAAAATCAAAACTATGGCCTTCATTAATACTATGTGCTGCTATTGCAGTGCCATTAATTGTCTTTTTTCTTATGAAATAACTGTGCTGGTAAGTCCTTTCCTTCAAAAAACGACTGGTTTCTACATAATAAAATTATATATATGGATTAAATAACTTTGAAAAGTTCTTTAGTAAAAGACTAAACAACATCCACCAAAACGTTGGTTCTTTCCTCAAGAGGAATTCAATACGTAATGCACAATAAAAGTTAAAAATCAATTGAAGGTAAATATACAGTAGAGAAACAAAATCACAATATTAAATTTTGTTAGATCCGTCACCAGAACAAAAAAAGAAAGGGAGTTGAAATATATATTAGACAATTTGGGTAACAATCCTGATATACATATAGTGTAAAAAGAAATATGACCATATTTGGCTGACATATACTTAATAATAAGTTTCTTCATTCTTAGACATAATAACCTTGGTACTTTATATACAGAATATATAAAAATGAATATTTCAAATTTTATTTCAACAAAATTATTCAAAAAATTGAATAATTTTTTACCCCAACGAGTCAAGGGTCGTCTATTTTTACATGATAATATTACCCACCATTATTTATAAAAAAAGGTTAAATACTTGCAAAACTGAATATTTTAGTGCTCTCATCCATATAGACACTTTCATATCATTTGGTCTCTTAAAACAGACATGGGCAATCTTTTGTGAAGTGGGGGCCGCATTATATAATTTCCAAAAGACCGCAGGCCGCATGGTAATTTCTGAGGTCTGCGATACATACATTATGTATAATGTATTTCTCTCTATATATATATAGACATACACACTGTGCGCTATATTAATGTATAAATGATTATTTAACTTTGTATTGTTCTTATAATGAAAATTATTATTTATCTCATTATTTAACTGCGGTAAACAGTTATAACAACATAATATCAAAAAGATGAATGCGTCATATAAGAAAAAAAAAGCTAAAACATTTATTGCTATAGCGCTCTCTCTCTAATGTTGTAATTTCCTTCCAAAAGTCTCTGTGAGTTTTTGTTAATAAGCAAAAAGCAAAAGAATATTTAATATTTAGATAGAATTCCAGATAATCTCCGAGGGCCACACAAAAACACGGTTGGGCCGCAGGTTGCCCATGCCTGTCTTAAAAGATTATATGGAATACATATTTACGAAGCAATTGTTACAGAATTATATCTGATAACATTGGATGGAACAGAACATAACGCTAAGAGGACGACGGTAAAATTTCGAAATATTGTTATAATTTATACTAATTATTGCTAAAATCGAAATAATTTAGCAACTATAACGTCGCTTATTACCTAGTCATCTCAAATAATTACCTTAATTACCACCTCAGAGCCAGAGAATACAGTTTCATAAGTACTAATATTAATTGAGTTGTTCATCATATCTACCACAACATGAGAAGTTTTTGGTAAATAATCATCTTAATGAGGGAGAACATATGTATCAGAAGAGCAAAGTAACAGAGTCAGTTCAAAAAACTTTGGTTAACAAAATAGAAAACTTCCTAAGTCTTAAAGAATTCACTGTGGGCTGCTTCGTGAATATTGAAGAGACTTTTGTTAACAAACCTTGAAATCAGGTAAATTAGAAACAATACATAGATGTTTTAATCCAAAATTTATGGAATGGATTACAACTGTATAACGCAAGAACAATTAATGTAGGTGTAGGATCTACCACAACTGAAATTGGGGCCACTAGAAACTGGCCTTAGGGAGTTGTGTAACAGCCTCTATTACAAAATAAAATATTTTCTTTAAACAATGGAAATAAACGTCAAAGTATATACCACTGTATGAGGTCCTAAAACAAGAATATCTTTAGTAGACAATGAATACTCTTATTATTTAACAATTAGTTCAAAAGGCTTCCTAAATTCCTTGAAACTGTGGACTTTCATAAGAAATGTTAACACTTTAAGGAAAAAACAAAATAAATCAGTTTTTAACACCTCGAGTTCTCTGATAGAATCCTTAAGTCTTGTAGGTCTTTTGTTGCTGGGACTCCATACGATGCCTCTTTTCTCTGTGTAAGACTTTTTGCCATATAGAAATTCCTCTCCATTGCCTTTCTTGTCATAATACCTGTAACAATATATTCAATAATTTCATCATATTGGTATATATCACAAAAGAAACCTAAATACAAATGAAATTTTAATACAAAACTAGACATCTTTGTAGAGTAACAACCGAGAGTGACCAATGACTGGTCCAAAATGCTAGAGTTACATTACTACAGCAACGTCCCTTGGATAATTATTATGGCGAGTTAGAAAGAAGAAAAATAGTTTGGTAAATTAAGGATACCAGAAAAATATTGCAAGTGCAGAAGCTATACACTTTTTAACTAGTGATTCCGATGACTCATACATGACGATAAGTGACTGCTACATATCCGGAAGCCTTAGTCTCTCCCGAGAATTCGTTCTGCGGTACACTGCAAGCAACCCGAACACTCACTTATCTAGAGTATATGGAATTCCAGTAAAGGGTCCTTCATCAGTCTGAATTCTCACTCAAGAACTGTTCTACAGAAGAATCTCCCAGTTTTTCTTTGGTCTTCAACTCATAACCTCTTGGCCTCTAATTCTCCTAAATGTTTTCCTTGTATTTAATCAGAGAGCCTTTAACAATGTTATTGTACAGTTCAAATATAATTATATTATCTCGTTATAAATAGAATAGTGTTTTTCAAAAGAACCAACCAACTAGCGCAGTCGTAGCAGACTAAAGCAAAAAGAAGTTGAAAGGACAATGATATCCCAAACAACAATCTAACGAAGTTTCTCAAGCCCAGTGAGATCGTAGAAAACATTGGATCTTCTTGGTTAGTTCAGATAAATTATTAACTCTATGAATCAATCACCTATACTGATGCAGAAATAATTTTAATGTTTTGAACTTCACCTATGAGGTAAATAAATAAAAATGTAATTCAAGTGGAAAATAGTATAATAAATTGATTACTTATTACTATATTGATTTTTTCTTTCATTAAGTGCATTATTAAACATATTTCCAACATTATTACTGAATATAGTATTATTAAATGACACTGAATTATATGCACAGTAGTACTATTATATGCACTATCGTAGTTTATATATATATTTATATATTAGAACATTTATCTTATCTCACAGTGGTTTTAACTTACTTAATGGCATTTAGTGACATTTACCTTATCTCACAGTAGTTTTAACTTACTTAGTGGCATTTAGTGACATTTACCTTATCTCACAGTGGTTTTAAATTACTTAGTGACATTTACCTTATCTCACAGTGGTTTTAACTTACTTAGTGGCATTTAGTGACATTTACCTTATCTCACAGTGGTTTTAACTTACTTAGTGGCATTTAGTGACATTTACCTTATCTCACAGTGGTTTTAACTTACTTAGTGACCTTTAACTTACTTAAAATAGTGGGCACATTAAGGAAAGAATATTAGATAGGTTCCAGGGTTAACGGGAAGCCCATGCTTCTCAGACTATTATGGAAATAAATGAGAACTTTATTACAATTTTTTACAACTAAGGATCTAATTGACTTTCAACATCAATATTTAATGTAACAGTTTAATAGCTAAACTAGTTGCAAAAATTACTATTTGTAAAATTGTTATTACAAAATAGTTGTTAACTCCAGGATAACTAACTGGAAAGAGCTGAGATTAATGTGGATAAACACTAATAGCGACTGACTCGATGATTTTACAATACCAATTGAAATCAGAGGTAGTGCCATCAGAGGTTTTCCATTGTAGAGTAAAAAGGCAACAAAATAGTTTCCATATGCACTTGTTTAATGAACTACACAACAAATTTCGAACAAATATTGTTCAAATATTTCCTCAGGTTTAAATTTAAGATGGGAAAATTGGGATAAAGTTATATCATATTAACTTTTGGGGCTACAATTACCTACTGAGATGTCAAACTTAAACAAAATCACGGAGAAAATTTATCTGCAATTCATGAAAGAATTCAAAATATAACAAACTTAGAAATCATCCCTTGGAACGATAGTTTTGCAGATAACGAAGCTGGATTTGCAACTATAACCGATATAATTTGCAAATATTCTTAAAATTTAGGAGTAACAGTATTCTTAAAAGGTTTTGAAGAGCGGCTAGGATAGTTAACAAGAACTAAAAATTCTCAACATTTAAATTAATCCTTAAATATGTTGGCAAGCGATTTTCAAATGCAATAGAAAATTTAAACCATTCATTTAACGACTTGCCGAATAGAGAACATACAATTAATGTTACTAAAAGACACTTGTTGAATAAAGATATTAACATGATATATTCAAATCAACAGTTGGTCAACAAAGAATTCACATTTAACTCAAACAATCAATTTATACGAAGAGTACAAACCAGCGTTTGAACGAAATTCTAGAAAACAAAACTACAACTTTTATAAACCTACACCTTTGTCAAATTCCTCACATAACACAAGTTTTAGTAATAAAACATTTAACAAAAAGATAAATGCGATACATGTGTTAAAAAACAACGAAACAACTGGAATAGGGTCATACCATTTTTTTAGACGCAAATGCCTCGACAATAATTGAGCAATCGCAAGTAATAAATCGAACCAATAATTGAAGCATTTTACCCAGTTTCATATTACCAAAATATAACATAAGATTATTAACTAGTAAAGGAAGTTCCAAATCATTTCCTTTATATTGTTACACCCAATATGTACCCTATGGTAGTTTTACATAAAAAGTATAGTGTTTCAACTTCTGGAGAAAAATATTTAATAATAAAAAATGTCATTTGTTTCTTTGATCCATTTCATTTGTTTCATTTTACATTTTTTGTTAGCGTAATAAAATATTATTAGACTTTCACATTCCCCACGGAATACTTCTTTGTGAGTAGTGCTACAAAAAAAATTAGCCACTAAAAAAAACTGCAACAGTCTTAAATTAGAGAAAAATAAATAAAAAAAATAATTGATGATAGGTATTATATTACAAATTATACTGATCTATTAGACAAACTAGGTATATCCTAATAGTGTTCAACTATTAATTTAGCATTGAGTAAATAAAATATAACAGAATTAATTAATTATCTCAGAATTAAAAAAGTAGAGTATACCTAAAACAACGTTTAGCATGTGAAAGGTTATTATGAATTTGTACAAATGCCTTTGGAATAAGAAATAGCCCTAGAACATACCAAAGAATAATGAATGGTATACTTATAGGAATTTCATATACTGTTTATTCAGACGATATTCTAGTCTTCAGTACAAGTCTACAAGAATTTACTAAGAGACTCAAAGAAGTATTCGAAAGAGAACAACATTCAAACCTTAAAATACAATTTAAAAGAGTTTATTTAAAACTAAGTAAGGTCATATAGTAACTTTAAACGATGGTCAACCAAACCTAGATTATATTAAAGGAATATCTCATTCCAAAAACACAAAAGGAATTTAAAACAATTACCATCAAAATAGGAAATTTATAAAATACTGAGTAACATTAATACAACCTATCCTAAACTTAAAAAAATGCAAAAACGTATCACTAATGAAAAGTATCTAATAAATTGTTTCAAAGAAGCATGAAAGAACTTATTAACAAATGAACTCATATTAAAAAATCCAGAATTTTTAAACCGTTCAATTAAGAAAGAGTGCAAGCAATGTAGCTATAGGTAGTGTATTGAGCTAATTCCGATGGTTCAAACTTGCCAGTGGTATAACCAATAAAACACTAAATCAATCAGAAAAAAAGCCTAGCATGTACAAAAAAAGAATTACAGGCTATAGATGACTAGTAAAATATTTTATATATTATTATATATGTTAGATCATCTTTTTATGGACGAAAATTTAAAATTTATACAGAAAATGGTTATTTGAAATTAACAATTATTGTTATTTACCAAAAACATCTCAATTCTAAATTATAGTGGAGGCTAAAAATCGAACAATATGATAATAAAATTTGCTATACAAAAGGAATTCGAAATAAAAATGCAAATACACATTCGCGAATAGAATTACTGTGACCGAAGGAGCTAACACTTTAAGAAACTTTTCTCAGATAAAACATATTGAAAATAATCCCGAATTGGATAATTAATCATTAATAGTACACATAGATGAAAATCACGAAGAAATAAATTCTGTAGATGGTAACACAATACATTCAACATTGAAAGAAATACAATTATAAATATTCTGTAAAAGGAAATCCTGTTAATTACTTTATAATGAGATAAAATTTCCCAAGTTGAATGAAGTCTAGCAGTAGTAAAAATGATAAAACCATTTGAAGATAACAAATAATAGTATAAGCATTATGGAATAACTACAAACAGGATATATAACGCTTTCTGGAAATGTATGTAGTACCGAAATCCAAGTGGTGTTTATACTAAAGCATAATTCAAGGGAAACCATCATAAAGAAAAAGCACCACACTGAGTACAGTCCAGTTGATAAGCATAGACTTTTGGGAATTACAGAAAGTAATGATATGGTTAGGATAGGAATTATAATTAAGAAGAGAAATGAAGGGAAAAATTCTCAATCACAGTGTTAAGTGTTAAGAAAAAAAAACCGTAATAAAATGGGAGGAATAACTTTGGCATCCCTAGATCGGTGAGACACATATCAGCAGACAAGCGCGAGTTTCAGGAAAAAAGAAAGAGATGAAAGTTAGTACTTCTTTTGATATAAAGTGCGATAAATAAAGGGATGAAATATCGTGAAAAAAAACACTTTGCAACACAAAAGACTATATATTTCAGAAACTCCATTAAGATTTTTCAACCAGTGTGACTTCTAGATTAATTAAAAATATTAGGGTCATATCCATCCTCAAACATTCAAATAAAATATTAAAAGTGGGAAAGCCGAAAAAAGCACTCGGAGCACCCCAAATTGATTTTTTTCAAGATTACTATTATTATTTCCCTGAGTTGTAAGGAAACAACAGTTAAAAACAACCGTTTTAGAACTTGTCAAAGTTATACATTATTAAGAAGTGTTTAAATAGACTGGTAGTTATCATGGTACAACAATAAACTGGTAACTCTGCGAGGATTATGTTTCCAGGAACTAGTCAACGACGCCTTGGCCATGCAAAGGGTTATCAGTCTAAATAACTTCTGTAACATTTGTTCACTGGTGTACATATCTATTTCAGCAGAATGTTAATCATTTTTTAAAAAATACTACTGAAACAAATAACGCCTCCGAAAACTGAATTACTAAAAATTCAGTAAACAAACTAAGATTCTGGAGCAAAAGTTTTTCCTTTCGATCAGAGACTGAAACTCAAGCCATTATCTTAACCAACAAGATAGTGAAATATCAATATATGATTAGTTCCTTAGATAGTGAAGTTGCTGTGTGCCCATCAGACCACCCATTACGCCAGTTACTGACACTTCAGTTGAGTATCTCACAAATAGATTGACCGAGGAACTTGGCGGCAGGAAACCTTTTCTCTGCTACAAGAAATGAGAATGTTAGCAGACTCTCAAGTTACAGATGATTTTGCAAAGCTTTTACGACTGCACACTAACGCTAGATAAATCTTCACAAGTACTGTTGGTCTTCATAACACTGTAATCGTTGCTGATTTGCCGCTGTTTAAATCAGAGCTGGTGAATAGGGACTCTGAATATTCGACTCCGAGATATTTGAAAGGACCTACTCCGACTCGTTAATAATAACTTGATACTTATGTATGTACCATTTTCATGTTATATGTTACCTATTAAACAAAGTGGCTTTTTATAGTATATAGTAACGTAATAAGAAACTTAAATAAAATTTCTTAAATCGAGCAGATACGATAAAATGATATACATGTACAGTATCGTATCATAATGTTCATGTAAGGAACCAATGTTGAATGTAATAACTATTATTGCATGGCAATAGTAATAACAGTTAATTTTATTTGTATTTGAACAAAATAATTCAGAAACTGAAAAAGTTTCCAAGAAATAAAAGTTTTCGCCACAAATAAATAATTTACAATCCTATAATGTAAATGAAAATTATATAAAATACCTAAAGGAGCCGAAATCCGAGTCTCGGATTGTAATATCATTTTTGAAAGTCCAAAAATGTAATTCATTCAATAAAGTAAACATTTGAACATGTTAATCTCAAAATGTTAATCGTAAACACAAACTGGCATAAAAATAAGTGAAATCTAAACCTACACCATAACAGCAACCTTCCCTATTAATGTTGCATTAATGATAACGTTACAAAGAGAAAACTAATAACTATAAAAATTTCAGTAAAGGAAATTGTCTTAGTTTTGATAATTTTGATTATTAATTAAAATTAATTCTTCCCTTTTCATTACTAGGACAGAAGGAGCAAAATTATTCTATTTTTCACAATACTATATCAACCCTGCTCGTATGCCATTATTGTCATTTTGTAACTTCGTGGTATTTATCTATTCTTATGACTTGTGAACAATTTTACGGAATATTCAAAGAAGTTTCGCGTTACAGTATTCCTGGTGTTGAAATTACATTTTTGCTCTATGTATGTGGCGTTGATTAATTATTTAGAATCCTGTATATTGGGTTTTATTCATGTTTGTATATTCAAAGTGTGGACTTTCGATATCTGTTTTATTTCAACATTGGAATAAAAATATTAAATATGGAAAGCATCACGACATTTCGTAGTGTGGAAGATGATTTTACCGAATCTGGAAAAGTAATTATGGCTTAAACTTCTTTTATTGCAGTACTGATTGATATTAATTGTATATATAAGGTTTTCTGTCTTGGAAAACGGTTTCAAATTTTTTTCTATGGCTTAATTTAGTTAATTATATCCATAAATCAAAAGAAAATATTGGTTTCGTATGGTTTTTTCCTCTTTTTGTTGCAATTATTTTTGGCATTCATTTATTTGTTAGTTTTAATTTGTAAACATCGCTATTTGACAATAAGACCTTAAGAATATAGTTAATACATTTGAGATCAAGTTGAAATTTATCCTTTCAGGAATTATTTGGGCACCATAATGTTATATATGGAAATTCTAACATGTCCACGGATGAGTCTCCTTGTATTGGATCATTGAGTGTCGTTCAGTATGTAAGTAATAAAATATTTTAATACTCATGTATTTCGTGTGTGTTTTAACAAATAGACTTAAACCATAGATATCTACTAATTTTAAGACTTAATATTTTAGAACGGATATAGGTGGCCTGTTTCGAAGATATACAAAACAAAGGAAGATAGAATTCATTTAATTATCAAACATGAACTTTATTATTTGAAAAACAAAGATACTTTTGGATTATATCTGAAAATTTGTGAAATTTGAAAATCAAATGGAAATTTTTCCAATACTCATTAGCTCTGTCCTGTGGAGGCGGAGGAAGGATTTCTGCGAGTAATTTTTATTCGTTCACAAGGATTTGTCCTGAGTAGAAGTGCTAATGTTGTAGTGAAAGAAAACTTTTTTACCCTTACTTGCCATTTGTTTACATTTTTGAAGTCACGTGTGAGTCAATGGAAGTTTTTAAGCAAACACATATTTGTATTCCCTTTACTTATCTTCCACATATTAAACTTAATGTTATGAAGTTTCAATGATATCCTTAAAAAAAATAGCTATTGGAAAACTATATTAGGTATACTGAGATTAAAAAAAAGATATTTAAAATGAAACTCTGAAGATAGAGAAATGAGGCTAGTAATTAATAGCATGAGGATATCTATTGAAAGAGCTTTAGAATCTCTTCATAGTAGATCTGTCCAATTAGAAAATAGCTAAACAGCAGCTACTAACAGAGTTCAATTGAGTCAAAAATTAGATCACGACATTTTAGTTGAAACCATTATCCAAGTATTCAGTGTGTAAGGTATGATCGATTTATGCAGCGGTACTACTAGTAGAACTTGAAAATCTCAGAGTTCAAGTGAAATCACTTATATTAGAATAATTAGAAGTAAAATTATTTTTAAAATTGGATTAATAATCAATTATCATTTGAAATATTTTATATTGTAAGTTATAAATTACAGAAAATGGCATTACGACCCACATCATTTGTAATAAAATGGACTATAAGAAATTTTAAATGTAATGAAATAATTTATGTCAAATTATTCTATAAATATTTAGTTGTAAATATCAAAATTGTAAATGTTCAAAAATGATAGATGAAAAGGTAACAGAATTTGATTTAATTGAGTGAATTATATTGTTATTCTTTCATATCATAATCGTACTTTCAACGACTTCTAAACGAATGAAATCTTATTATAAATCTGCTTTTTTTAAATCCATTGATACTTTGTTTTTAGAGTTTCGGCATATGCATTGAATGGAAACCGAGTGAAGTCTCTGTCGTATCGGAGTGCCAGGATCATGAATGGGCTTTGGTCAACACTGTGGGACACAGATCCAGAACTCTCAGTGGTACTCTATTTTTTTTATATCTAGTTTATGCTAAAAAAAATTAACATTTTACAGTGGTTTTATTATTTCCATACATTAAACAAATTTATTGGTAAGAAGTTTTAAAAAAATACTCCTATTTGTGTATTATTGATTGGATCGTATACCTTTAAGCAAAGTGTTAAAAATTTCCCCCCGCCCCAAAGAGCTCATCTCTATTGCAATACAAACCCCAACAGGTGTCAAGGCATTAATTTTCATTCTGCCGTTCGACTGCTGTTTTGCCGGAGTCTAGGCAAACTTCCTGTGTAACACTCAATTTTCAAAACTAATACACTTCATATAAATTCACTCTACTCAATAACTGCGAAATGGTTAGTCACTGAAAGCATGGTTCTACCGAAGTGCGGCACCATTGGATTCTTTGGATATATATATATATATATAATATATATATATATATATTTTAATATCTATACCAAAAACCCTGTCAACATATAATTCGACACTAGTTCCACAACTGTGATTACTTGTAGATAAAGAACATTTATTGCTGAAAGTTTGAAAATTAAAGCTAGATGCAATCTTTATTTTCAGATTTTTAAACAGCAGTTTTAGATTGCTATTATTTGACACTTAGCTTCCTAAAGCTTTTTGGCTTGTAAGAAAAAGCAAGAGACTAGTGCTTCTCATGCTTTTCCATAAATTTGTTGATAGAAAATTAAATAATTTTTAAATAAATAATTATGTATTATCATTTTGTAGTCTAACTTCTTCATTCCCTTACAGATTAACTACCCAAGCTAAAGTCATGTATTTTCTACTTTTAGGTAGTACTGAAGCATGGAGGTCGCAAGTGTTGAAAATACCACTGAACGACATTGAAGGTTACAGGGTTTTCCATAAAAAGAAAAAGTTAACTCTTGTTTCAAAGAATTCATCAGTTTCTCATACATTTTATTTTCAATTTGGAAATTCTGATGGATTGACACAAATCTTGAAGTCATTTATAACACCCAAAAGGTAATCCAATTTTCCTGTAGTCTAGTCTATTTTTTTCTAATATGTTGTCATATTTCTTTGATTATTCCTGTCACTGTATGAAATTTGAATTGAAGTTTTATTTACAATGATTGGAGCCAATACACCCCTATAAAATAATACAAAACGGAATCTTACTCCCGGTTTTTATTTGCAAAATTTAGCATTTGTTATTATAAATGTGACCTGTACAAATAAGAAAAATTAAAAATCAGATAATAACAAATCTGTAGGATAAATAATAAAATCAAATAATTGTGGGTGTTCAGTACTACCTGGGCACAGCAAGTAAACCTGGTTGCAACACTACTATACTCATTTTCCACTCTTTTTGGTCGCAAAACATTGAAAATCGCTTGTGAGATTTTATTGAATGCATTGAACTCTTTCATCAAAACCTAATTTTGCAATTATGAATCCATCATTTCCGAAAATTTTTCCACCATCGAATTTCAGCAAATTTTAGTTTCGTGTATTCATTCACTCTTTCTGAAAATTATTGCAAGACTCCAAAGAGTAACTTTGTTAATAATAGCCAACTTAAAGGACCGTATCTGGTAAAGGCATTTGTGTAATAGCTGGGATACTCCCTTTGTATCAAGTACGGAGAGAAGACCAATATAGAAATGATCATTGATAGTGAACAAGTTGATTGTGAAAGAAATCCTTCTTTGTTAGGAAATACTGTTCGATATAGATAAAGAATGCAAGTGCACCCTGAAAATTATAGTTTATGAAAAACATTTTGTTGAATGTTAGGCTAATAACCGTGGAATTAAGATTGGCATTATTCCTGAATGGAATTATATTGTTGGGGCCATGAGTTTGTGTGTTATGAATCACAGTAACTAACATTCATTTCGTTACCTTTGTCAATATTTTGTCAAGGTGATTGTGCTCCTTCATAGGGGAACTTTACGGAATGCTGTTAGATGACTGATCTTGATTAAGGACAAGAAAATTGCAAAAATATCCTATTTACTATAATAATCTCTTAAACTTCGAAATATCAAAAACTCAACGGATTTTAATTATATCCTCTCTATTCAAATTAGGAGAAATAAAATCATTGGCAGTTCTTAGTAACTCACTCTGAATTCTAAATTTGTATATATTAAACGTCACAATTTGTCTTTATGCCACAAAGAATTCGCTTAATTGGAGCAATTGGGTTAGCTATTGTGTTTCTTATAACATATAGTTGAATATGCATCACTTAGTGACATTATGATTTAAATGTATTTCACTATAAAATATTGATGTAGTATAACATTGTTTTTGTATTGGCAATCATGATTTCTAGTCAGGATTATTAAGATTATTTATTATAAAAAATTCTCAAGATTTGAGAATTAAGAGTCACAGCACTGCATTAGTGTAAATACTCATAATTTATTTTCTGATTGGTAATAAAGATGTTATTTCATAAGAAAGTGCACACTTACCTATGACCATTTTAAACGTGAAGTATTTTTTGATACTGTATTTACAACCTAAGTTTACCATATCTCACTCACCAAGTAAACAAAAAACTTGAAAATTAATATAAGTTTGGCTATTTTTTCCAGGTCTAAAGATGACAAGAAGTACTATGTGATAGTATTTAATAAAACACCTGACTTGCCAAAGTCTTTTTCCGATTTGAGCCTCGTGCCTGAGGTCAAAGAAGGAGTTTGGAATTTCGTTTCAAATCTTAAACATCATCCTTATGAAACCACCATGAATACATTTTCAAAGTTTTCTGAATACATTTGTAAGTGTTGCTTTTAATATTTCCTTTTGCTAAAAAGCGTGTTATGAATTAATTAAGATCATTAGGATATTAGCTTAAAGTACTTTATAAGACCAATGTTTTTTTAACATTTGTTTTGCTAAGGTAAAGAAAAAATAGATGGAGATAGCGTGCAGTTTATCCTACTTATAAAATAAATTTCAACTATAGAATGACCTTAAATTGAGGTTCGGGACAAAATATCCATGCATAATAACACTAATAATGCATGGTTTGTCCAACTGATTAGTCTAATACTGTTTCACAAAATCATTTCAGTATAGTGTAGCTAATCTTACTCACTCCCTCTCTATGTTCTCACTTCCTCGCTGTATCACTCTCTCACTGTCTGTCTATTTATTTTCAACTGATCTCTGCATTCATCGAAAACTGTTGATACAACTAAATCCCCTTTAAACTAGGTATGCTATGAAAGAAAAAAGTATGTTCAAAACTGAACTACAGGTACATTTATATGTAGATACGGTATTTCTTTTTTGTATTGTTGCATATAGTATTATAGTGTGAGGTTGAAAATATGGTTTTATTCCGAAATTCATGCTTCAATGTAAAGTTTTTTTTGGCTTGTAGTATGAACGTTTGTTGAATAAAAATAAATGAATCGAATAATTCATCTTGAACATATTTATATTGAAAGGTCATGAAATCGTTTATTAATGATATCTTTAATTTTGGTGGTCAAAGCACTCTATTTACTGACTAATTTTGTGAGTTCTTTCATTACCCAACCTTGTAATTGAACTCAAAACAACTTTAACCGATGGTGCTCCATATTCTTAATATCCCTATCAACGACTAAGTTTGTTAATGTCGTGTCCAGCAAATTCTATAATCCATCTCCAGTCAACAAGAATTAAAGAACTCTGCTCAACGTCTCTATTATCGAACAAACGACCTCACCGTATAAGTAAACGGGTTTCTATAGCCCTAGAAACAGTTACTTAGGGATACTTATACTTTTATGTCTAATCATGTTTTTAATAGAGTTACGGAGCCAATGAAGAAAAAATAATTCTGTCAGATTAAATGTTATTTACATTTGGGTTCTTTAATGAGTACCTGACTTTGTAAAGGTTCATAAAATTTATGTAACAATCACTTTTATTCTCATAACTAATTAATTACATTGCCTGTATAGGTAATTACATTATGGTAAGAGTATACCTTTATTAGTTAGATTCACTAACATCCATTTGTGCAAAGCTATTTATAAAACTAAAATTGATTTTATTGAAGCTAATGCAGATACATATTATATATATATATATATATATATAGTGTGGAATAGTCCACTAACAGTGCCCAAAGAACGTTGTTAGGCAGTATATTGTAAACTGCCTTTTAACTGTTCTACATTTTTAAACGTTAATAAATAAAATTTGTTTAAATGGAACACGTAATTTTTATCATTAAATAAAATTATTATTTAAGTTTTTTTCGAATATTAATTAACAAGCAAATGTGCTTTTGATTGATGTTAATTCGAGCTAATTTGTAAGTGATGGATGATAATCGAGCCATTATTTTTCAATTCTTAATTAATTTTTTTTTATCACACCATACTCGTATTTTAACTGAAATGAGGAAGTAAGAACATTGCGGAATGTTGCAGTGTATCGACAGCCTGAGAACCGTCCCAGTGAAGATGAAGAAGTGGAAATGGGCAGCTCTGTGGGGAGTCAGAACGATGACTTCACACTTGTCAATCGGGAAACTCCTCGACCTCTTCCCCCTCGAGGTCCCCCTCTATCAATGGCTCAGTTTGTTGCTGCTACATGTCCTACGGGTAAAGTCAATGACCCTGCTGCTGTGAAAGAAATCATCTTTAGAGGGGTAAAACTACCATTTAAGAAGTTCTATTTTCAAAATTCTTTTTTATGAAATATCAGAAGAGTTATAAGTTTTTTCTAACTATTTCACGCTCAAATATTCTGTGTTTAAAAACCCTTTACGATCATTTCATTTACATTATTATTATTATTATCTACTTATGAAAATTAATGTTTGTGTATATGTATGTTAGTTTTTCATACAAATCCACACCATTTAACTAATTTTGTTATATTTGGCACACTTATCTGGTAGAAATGCTAATATACATTTATGCCGGGCTTATAATGAACTTTGAAACTACAGTAGACACATTGTTTACTTCACTTATTGAGACAATCATGATGAATATGTGTGTTCACCTCGAGCTGTCTGTTACAAGCAAGTGATACAATTCTATCATGGTATGATATGGGTTTGATCATTTATTATATTTTATATATAGAGGTTGTTATACTATTTAAACTTTCTGTGTATGTTATTTAGTAATTATTTATTTCATATATGAATAAAGTAAATATTGTGACATGCTTCAGTTGTTAAGTATCTAGAACATTTTCAACTACCTTCTGCCATAAATTTAACGTATGATACTAAATGAACACAGTCATTTGAGGTGGTACTATATTAAGTACATTCAGGTGCAAAAAGTTGTGGGATTCCGTAAATGAAATATTTAAGGAAAGCAAATTATTTAATTATGATGCAGTTTATGTCGAAAACTGAAACAGGCAAGTAAAATAAGTTAGTAATTTTATAGTTGGCTTCTCCTAAGTACGTGGATGTATATTTATATTAATCTCAGAGGTTAGTTACCAGTTACTAATAACCAACTTTATGATGTAAAGTAGTTAACATCCCACGAGTGGCAGAATAACTTCTTTTCATCGGTAGTACCGTGTTCTTCTTAGAATATTCTTATGATGCAGTAAATCGTCTTTTAAAAATACGCCTAACCATTGTATATTAATCAAGATCTGTCGAGGTCTTGTGTTAAATATAGTAAAGGAGTACACTGAAGTAGTAATGATGTAGGTGAGGAAGGAATGTTTAGTTCAACTTTCTAAATAAGACGAAGTCTTCTAGAACCGGATATCCCTACATCACTGGCCTTAGCCAGGAACTTATTGAAATAATCAGCATTAAAAATGATCGTGAAAAGTTCTATAAAAATGTGAGTTGGGAAATATGTGAAGGATTGTCCCTACATCAACAACAGAAACCTCCAGACATACCAAGCACTTACTATATATATATATATATATATATATATATACCATGGTTATCTGCAAACCTCCTTAGTAAGAGGTTTGGGTGTAATAAGAGTAGCAAATTAGTACAGTTTTCCTGTCTGCAATTTTGAATGAAAGGCAATTTTATATGTTTATAAAAATGCGGAAGTTCGAGGGATAATAAAAAAGGAATCCAATTAGTCCTTGTTGGGAGCATCTCAAGTGATTGACAGAAATCACAATCAATATAATAAATGAATATGATTTGGAATGGGTGTTTTAATTTAATTTTTTTGATTTATTGATTATTTTTTCTTGTTAGATTCCTACTAATTTCATCAGTCAATTATGTGATATGTCATCAGGGTTGTGATCCTTCGTTGAGGTGTGAAGTTTGGAAATTTCTTTTGAACTACTATCCTTGGGATTCAAGCACAGAGGAAAGATTAGAACTGAGAAATAAAAAGACTCAAGACTATAACAGGATGAAAAAACAGTGGAAGAGTTTGTCACCAGAACAGGAGTCGAGGTTCTCTGCCTTCAGGGAAAGAAAATCTATTATTGGTTGGTATATATTATTATTTAGTTTTCATTAAAAATATTTCCTTGTCAAGAACACTTTGGCCGCATATGAATTTGGAACACAAATTACCTTGCAATCATCTAGTAATTTGATAACTTCTCCATTTCGAAAACTAACGATCCTAAAGAGGACACTGGTTTGAACTTAATGACCTCGAGTATATATAATGCATTCTGTTTTTATTTCTTGCTTTAAGACTCTTCTGTTGATATGAAGATATTCGTATGTAATTAAGTTTTAACAAACCTGTAAAATCCAGCTAGATATCTGTAGTATATCTTTATGTTCTTATTTAAATCGCGATAACAAAACCGATTTGTATAAAATTTGAAGTGAATTCTCTCTCAGTCTGTAGCAATAATTGGAAGTTTTTGGAATAGTTTTTCTCTCTAATTTTTAATTCTTATAAATGCCAAAGAACTTGCATTTTGAGTTATTTATTGGTGACTGTAGGTATTTCTCATGGAATAAATTTAGATGTTTTTGCATAGAAAATACATGGGAGAAATTTTCTATGCGAATTTAGTTTATTTGGTTGTCGAATTGTTCTGTATAATTGCTTATATATATTATTAGTAGAATTCTTGACCAACAGTCATAAAATTTTTGCAGGTAAAGTTAAATCAAAGTATGCGGTTGTTGAAAGGTCTCTCTTATTTTAAACAGTGACTGTGCAACCTCTATACTCATTCTTGATAGCGCAAACTTCGCAGGGTAGCGAGTAACTGGGACCTTTCAACTTCCGCATACTTGGATTCAACTTGACCTGCAAAAGCTTTATTCTATTGTCACGAACTCAATATATATACTTATATGAAAGATTAATAATCAACAATAACTCTTGATAGAATATATGGAATTAAACACCACAATAAAACAAATAATATTACATATAATGCTCTAAGGCCTTTCGTCAAAACATCATCAAGAAGCTACATAAACCAAACAACAAGCATATTAGCATACAAGTATTGCTAATATACTTGTTGTTTGGTATATGTAGCTCTCTGATGATGTTTAGACGAAAGGCCTTAGATCATTATATGTAATATTATTTGTTTTATTGTGGTGTTTAATTTCATA
Source organism: Hermatobates lingyangjiaoensis (assembly GCA_026182355.1). Taxonomy (NCBI): domain Eukaryota; kingdom Metazoa; phylum Arthropoda; class Insecta; order Hemiptera; family Hermatobatidae; genus Hermatobates; species Hermatobates lingyangjiaoensis. The sequence goes on along the minus strand of JAPFBL010000050.1, from coordinate 1,796,146 downwards.
TATACTTATATATATTGAATCTGAAGAACTGACCGAGTCCTGATAAACTTTTACTTTGTTTCTACTTCATGGTCGATACGGTTGTCTAAAAGTTCATTCTCAAAGATATTAATATCCAAGAAACAAATTCTATTTTCAGACACTTGGAGGGTAAAAGAAGTGGAGAAACAGAAATATTGAGTGATTTAAGGTAAAGGTGTAATCCATGTTTACTATAGGATCAAATGAAAAATATATGGTCTATATAGCGGGTTTAATGACTGGATAGACATTGACGAGGCAACATTCTTCAGCTTCATCATGAAGAGGTTAGCAAAGAATGTAACCATGTAACAATTGGTACAACTGTCAATATCAGTATTCATCATGTTATGAGTATGTATAAAACTGTACTCCCAGAAAAGACATATTGTCAAATATAGTGCATTGTCTATCTATCAATGTATTTATTTGTTTTGTCAGAAAAAGACGCTCTTCGAACCGACCGAACCCTGCCGTTCTACGCAGGTGATAACAATCCCAACGTGGATCTCCTTATGAACATACTCACCACATACGCCATGTACAACTTCGATTTGGGATATGTGCAGGGCATGTCTGACCTACTGTCTCCTATTTTGGCTCTTCTCTCCGATGAGGTTGACGCCTTTTGGTGCTTCGTTGGCTTTATGGATAAAGTGGTATGTTTAATTTACTTTTCAATGAGGTTTTAATACAGAATTGTTTCATATATTGGTTAGGGTAGGGCTGAACTCGTGCTAGGAAATGCGGGAGCAACCCTACCCTGTATAATACATGTATGACAGTGTGTATTTATTATAAAACACACAAACAAACAAACTAACAAAAAAAAACATTAAACATGTGATATAATTTTGAAAAGCAGTATGAAAAGTTTTATGGTTTTACTTTTAATAAAAAATAGAAATGTAATTACAGACGGACTCTTTTAGAAAGAGATTTCAATTTTTTTTATTTGCAAAATATATTCAGAACAATACCACAAGAGATCTCATGTTCTATAGAGACCAATGACAAATTGTTAAGCTCTTTTGTGAAACCTTAGACCCCAGTTTTGATTAAATTAAATCTATTGTTGGTATTGTTAAATAAGTCATCAATTCAATGAAAACATTAGGAAATTCTGTAAATATGTTGTTTCTTATATCATATTCAAAGAGAGTATAAGACACAATTTTGGAGGGTTGAAGAATTTTTAATGGCTCAATCCTTCAGCGAGTAGAAATATTAAAAATAATATGAAATTTTTCGTAATTGTTTCTAATGATCGAATAACTTTATCTACATTTAAGTTATAGCATTGAATTCTGTATGCTTCGTTTGGATGATCTGTAAGTTGATCTTTTGCCTCAATTAAAAACTTTTTTTTTTTTAAATTTCTAACCAGTGCTAATTAAACACTTCAAACGCACCTATTAGAACATCATTTAAGACCTATTTACGAATTTCTAGCCATGTTGAGAGCTCTTCATGTCTCCATACCTTCAGAAAAGAGTAAAAATCACTTCTGAAATAAGGTGAAAGGAGGAGCAAGTTTTTGTATGGTTCTATGTATTGGGAGCCTTAATGCTTCAAGAAAACAGGATCAGTAATCCTCAACTTACAATAATGTTCCTAGATTCCTTTAGCTAAGAAAAGCCACTTTTTATTTATGTTTTTGTGTTTTACTTTGTATAATATTTTAATTTCTCTGTTCTCTTTTAATGAAGTTTGAAGTAATTTATATCTCTTATTGAAAAGAGTGATACGGTATTTCTCCGTGGTTATTTGTAGTTAGAATGGAGGTTTGGTTAGCATGCTATACACTGTCTTTTAAAATCATGCCATCTTTTTAGAATGGTTTGTTATCGTTTTCTGGAGATGCAATGAAGACAGATACATATTCAGACGTTGAATTTTTATTTTTTGACTTTGGCTATAGAATAAAATGTTGTTCATAATTTGATATTCTGATATGAAAGATTATATTTGATATTAAAACGCCTGTTAAGTACTTACCTTATATTAAGATTATCTTTCACTAATGATTATAATTAGTTAGATATTTCGGTATATTTATATACAATGAATACACTATACTAATAAAGTATTAGTAAAGTAATATATGTGTAGTATAACTTGATGTACTATTGTATATAGCTAACCTTGTATTAATATGCAATTATTAGGTTCTAGAACATACAATATCCTAATAATTGCAAGTAAAAGTGGTTAATAAATAAAGTACAGTTTGAAAACTAAACTTTTACCCATAGACCTCCACTAGAGCTCTTTAGCTCTATAGATCCCTTTTCAAAATTCCTTAAACTCCATAGACTACATAAACTTCCCTTGAGAATATCAGTTTTGGAATATGTGCTAGGTATATAATGTTGGGAATCCCTAAATTAGTATGGTGTAAAATGCTTAACGCTATTTAATATATTTATGGTGGATAATAGATGTATTTATCTTTTCATTTTGCTTCACACATTCTGCTTTGCAAAAAACTTTTAAGTTTATAAAAACAACGTGTTTTGAACATATAGGTAACATAACTTTATGTAACATATCAACTGTAAGGAAGGGATGAGATGAAAGTACAAATTAGCTACAAAACGGTTGAATTCATTTCTGTTCTACCATTACTTCCTTACCTCCAACACCTGATGAAACCTAAAGAGGAACATAACGTGCTCGAAAAACGTTGTTTTTATAATCAGTTTATTTTGTCTTTTCCTTACTTCTACAATATTATGGAAGTTATTATAAAATATGAAAATCCAAATATTGGAAAAACCAATTGTTTGATTTATATAAATAAGTTGGAAGGTTCTTGCAAGGTTGCAAATACATTCGTGTAATGAGACCTATCAGACAGAGATAGACTATCAGTTATTGCCAAACCTACTTGACTTGTCTCTTTAATTAGTTTAAAACTATTTTTAAAATATTTCTCACCCCACAGGATTAACGACCAGCTTATCTTAAACTTAAAGAAAAACACCTACTGTCTTCACTTTGCATTTATATAAATAAAACAAATGTTTTGTCTGTACATTGCTTAGAACTGACTCATTTAAAGTTTTCTTTACGTTTCATATATTAGAGAAACCCAATCCACCCTTAGAAAAATGTCTGTCAGTTGTCCGCAAAATTCTGTCACAAGGAAACTCAGTCACTATAAGATATATCAAGCTGAAACTTTGACAGTAAATTTATGTATATATAACTTAAAATATGGGCTCTGAATGGATTGGAAATTCAGAGTAGAAGCGAAGTTATGAACGTTTAGCTGTATTTTACTAACTTCAAAGACATGTTTATTTTGAAAATGTACAGGTGTATCAAGTAGGTATTGTTAGTTGATTTTAATTTCAATTGCATGTATGAGTATATTGCGTATTTGAGCTTATTGACAAGGTCTTTCCCAGAGTTCAAGATGTACTATCTATTCAGAATAAATGGCTTTGTGAACGATCCATTCTCAACCCTTACTAATGAACTGGGAGAAAAATCAACAAACAAGTTCTTATACTACATCAAGTCGAAGATAGATTATACTTACAAGTCAGTAAACAAAGAGATTAGTGATAGGAAAGAGTTCATTATCCAACAGAATTTCTTGACTCCGTGACTGCTCCTGGACTGCCTGCACATGAGTAAAAACTTAAAGTAGGAGCACCAATTATGCTGCGATTTAGTAGCAGTAACAAATTTCATATTACGAAACGTGAGTGCCACAAAAATGTGCAACGGGATGCGACTCTGGGTTCGTGCTCTGCACAGATACGCTATAGAGGCAGACATCATGACCGGGTATGGTACTGGGGAGTCTGTATATATACAACGCATACCATTGATTCCGAGCCGCTGAACGATTGTCAATGAAAGTTATTCATGCCTTAGTACAAAGGTCGTTTAACAAAACATATATATATACCTTTTTCCCGCCTTGAAAAAAAGCTATATACGAGTATTTCATTAAAATTTTAGGATAAATCTTAAAATTCCATCACTTTTGAAAAACCGGGAATAAGGAAATTTATTCCTCCAAAATTTGTTTTTGTTGTAGTATCATAACTTTGATGAAGACCAAGGCGGCATGAAGAAACAACTGGGTCAACTACAAGCAATTCTCTCAGACGCAGAGCCTAGCTTGGCAGCCTACCTCACCCGGCACGACTCCGGTAACATGTTCTTCTGCTTCAGGTGGCTTTTGGTCTGGTTCAAAAGAGAATTCTCTTATGATGACATTATGTATCTGTGGGAGGTTAGTATAAAATATTCTAGTTCTATCCTTTGTATTGCCTAGTTTACTAAGTATGACCGCATTTTTTTTTCTAGGTTCTTTGGACAGATTTACCTTGCTCAAATTTTCATTTGCTTATTTGCGTAGCAATACTTGAGTCAGAAAAGAAAGTGTTACCTGATAAGAATTATGGCTTTCCAGAAATATTAAAGGTATTAAGCTTATTTAATTTCAGTTATATTAGTAATTTTTAATTGAAATGTAATATAACTGTTAAATGAGACTGGCTGTTTAAATCACAAAAACATATTTATAATTCACATCTAACTTATCATATTAGTATTACATAAACATTCACCATTTTTGTCATTTAAACTATTAGCTTTTATGTCTGTATTTGAATTTGAGCCCTCATCGACCCTGGTGACAGCATCAAGAATACGTACTGATGGTTTGAAATAATCGTACCTGTATATTGAGGTATTTAACCTTAGTTAGCATAGTGATGCTTGACACCATCTTCAATCATGCCGTACTGTGTTTATGTGGCGCGATTCTTAGAGATAAGAAAATATAATAAACTACAGGAAGTGGCTACACAAGGTTAATTTTTTGCAGCATTTTAACGAGTTGTCCAACCAGTTGGATGTCAAAAAGGTGGTTGGGAAGGCAGAGGCTATTTATGAACAACTGATATCATCAGATAAACTGTCTGAGACAACGAAAAAAGTTATTGGATTGGTCTCGGGTGGCAGTGACACGCCTGGCTCAACCAGTTCAGAAGAAGAAGAGACCCCGGTACCACCTCATAATGGGGACCTGGAAGCCAATTTCGAAAGGGACCTCATGAACCACTACCTCTAGTGCCTTAGGTTAATCTCTTCAATCCACTTCTTTTGGAAATTGGAAAATAAGGTAAGAAATATAGCCTGAAATTCTTTAGATTGCATGTGCAGAAGATTTCGGAGTCGGGAACATTTTTAGACACATCCTAGTTTCCTTTAATTACGGCTCCTTATACAGATTAATATTTAGGAAGAAATCATCGATAATGACAACCACTAATTTTAATATACTTTCGAAATATGTACTTATCTACCAAAGTATAAACTTCACTATGTAATGATAAAATGGATCGAAAATCTAAACAGAATGACTCAGATCTTTATTCACCCTTGTGTATATAGTAGATGTTTACACTATAACGGTCTGTGAAACACTTATCTTTTTACTCTTCTGTGTTCTTTATTTCTCCTAAAGTTGAAGTTTTGCTGGAAATATTGAGAATCTTGAGTGTCTACCTTATTTCTGTGTTCCTTATATATATATATATATATATTTTCATTGGAAATAAGATCCGAAACTGACAAATATAGTTTAATGTAGAAAAAGAAACATAGAGAAATCAAAAGCAAACACTTACAGTCTCTAATTTTCTGTTTGAACCGTCTTGAGGAGAGATAAGGGAGGGAAACCAAGCGCACTGGATAAGAGATGGTTGGAGACCTGGTGATTCAAAACGAAAATAAGAGACTGTAATTGTGTTAAGTATGTGCTTTTGATTTCTCTATGTTTCTTTTTCTACATTGAACTATATATATATATATGTGTGGAAAAGCACCTTTCATTTAAACATATATTGTTAAATAACGCCCCATATCTGGCTAGTATCTGTTTTCTACCTAATTTCTCCAAAACGATCCGAAACAGACAACTAAAGTTCAATATACAAGAAGCAGATAAATTAAAAACACACACTTACAGTTTCATCTTAAAAGATAATGTTTCTGTCAATTAGTGTAGCCAACTTACGGAAGGAAGAGAGACGAAAAAAAGCAATGATTACTAAATTAAATAAACCTTAATATTGGAGAACTTTGAAGTAACCGGATTGTTTTTTTTTTCTTAACTGAAGAGTAATTCTTAGTATATCAACTACCTTAGGCAATTGTTTTGCACTCTAAATGTTACAAACCTTTAGAGAAATTCAACAGATTATGAATATTTTTTTCAAGTACTAAAACTGTAATTGCATTTCAATCATGACCAAACTGTTTCTAGACACATTAAAACAAATCAGTTAGTGTAATGTATTGTCCATGAATTTAATAATAGTTGAATTTATATTAAAATAGATTATAGATAACTTTTGGTTTGCAAGAGTTCTAATCTTTTTGAAGTCTGTTGCAGTGTCCGCGTATTGCTGGAACAAATAGAGTGTCAGCCAAGTTACCTAAATTAGTATAACTGTGTTACATTTTTGCAAGTTGTTAAAGAGAGAACAGCAAAAAATGCTGCATATTACGAAAGATATGTGATAGGATCTGACCAGACTGTTTTCTGCATAAAGGCTGGAATTTACTTTTAGCACGTTTTTAGGAAAACTGTGAATATAGTCTTTTACAGAAACGACCTTTAGGTATATTTATATAAAAAACATATGTTTTTAAAACAATTATGGTTTTTGTAAAAGATTATTTTACTTGTTTTCTATTTTGTTAAATATTAATTCGATATTTTTTCATGCTTATATATTTAAAAAAAAATCACCTTATTTAAATATTAATTATACATGTAAAAATAAGACTGTGTGAAATTATATTGCAATATTTTTAAGAATTAATTTTAAATGAACTTTATTTGCTGATTGTGTAAGAAATTTTGAGGTTATTAGGATGAAGTACATTGGAATTGTGATTTCATGAAAGTCATCGTGTGTTACCTATCAGAGGAATGCCTTTCAAACAATCTGCTTTCACTTTCTTTGATAACTAAAGAATCTTATTATTTAAAGTCAACGTAAATCCCAGTATTGTGTGATTTTTTTTCGATTTCCAATTATTACTGTAGTATTTTTTGAGATTTTTGAAGAAACTGTTTTGGATTCAATGATTTATTTTTATTATTATAAAGTAGATTGTATATTGTTATAATGAAGTTGTCATTTCAAAATATAATGACATTTTAGTTTTCTTTATAAATAGTTTTAGTAGATGATAACCTGTCAATTTTCTTTTCGTTTTTATTGATATCGGTAGATACTGATTCCGTCTCTACTATTAAACACTAGATATTTCTTTAGTTTAACTCAAAATCAAACTTGAAAAAGTAAAGTAAGAATAAATATTCTTACAAATAAAAACTTATAACAAAAACGGGACCAAAAAGTAATTGAATTGATTGACTGAAACAAAATTATGTTTCACTTTGAATAGTTTTAAATGTGCTAAGGCACAGTAATTCTGAAAAGCTATCAGAATTTAAAAAAAAAAAAAAAAACAAAGTTCTGTCTCAGCTCGTTAAGTTCCAAAATATGACACCGGCCCCAGTTTGGAATTTAATCAATGGAGAGGGATTTGGTTTTACAATTCAGAGTTAAATGAACAAATAAACTGCACTGTAAGTGTTAAAAAGGTCCCCTATCATGAGAATACTCATTCAAAATAGTTGATTAATTGAAATTAAGGTTAAACACTGTACAACACTGATGCTGTAAACGATACCTGAAAAACAGTGGAAGTTAGATAGCTACCATACCATATATAAATATGTATATATAAAGGTGTTACCATACCACAAATAGGTACTAGACCTCACCCTAAACTTAAAATTCACATTTAATAATTATTAATGATTAAAAATTGATTGCAATATAAGCGAAATTTAAACAGGTTGTAAATTCAGTATGAGTTCTAAGGAACTTAATGCATTCTTGTTTGGATCCAATTGATAAACAAGATATGATATGGCAGTAAATTCTTTATATATGATAGTAAATGATATATTGAGGTTCAACTGAGGTCTTCATGATAATTTCACTATTAACTGTTCATATATGGTTTTATAAGTTAATCTAACTTCCATATTGATATCTAACTATGCATAATAGTTGTTCACTCATTGATTTAAAGAAAAAAATAAACATAAACGAAAATAATAAAAGAAAAATCTAAATTCTTTTTTTCTTCTTATATTTCTGAATACACTCAATGTGCAAATATATTTGTAATTATTTATTTTAATTTTTATCCTCAATCGACGGTTGAATTCAATAATAATAAGAAAACGAAAGCTTAATATCTTAAAAAAAAAGTAGCGATCATAATAAAAATATATCGTATCTTTTTACGTTATATGTGCAGGGTTTTCAAGTAGATTTGAACACTCGTTCTGTTGATCTAGTAGTTTAATTTTCTTTCAAAGTTTTTAATGGATTTCTGGAAAGGTTTTGTTGTTAAGTCAAAGGAAGTCCATTTACTTAAAAATGCACAATTTACTTGACATTAGTAATAGGTATAGTAAGGTGTTGCCCATTATATATATTCCTCGTTAAAATTACACCGTTTCATTATTCCTTGTATAGTAATATTTGTAAACAAAGAAACATTTGAAGTTATTAATATTCAGTTTTTGCTAAAAGCTGTTTTTTTTTTAATTTTTGTTCAGCATTCAGTTTTATTGAACTTGATTTCTTGAATAGATAGAATATCTTAAAGTTGTCAATTCCTTAAAGGAATACCCACCTTGATATTGGAGAACACTGTACTAATATGAAGTCTTCCAATCTGTACTCAATTCCATATGATGGAAATGCCTGTTGAGGGTAGCGCATACAACTAGAGCTTGCTTGTAGTGCGATACTTGCATCTTGATAATAACACATTTATTTTATGTCAAATTTAATAACAATAATATCTCCTCTATTATCTTTTTTTGATTATTTTTAGATATGTAGTTTATGCCTGAATTGGTTTATCAGTAGTGTTGCCACGAAGCAGTACTCTGGTAGACACCCACTGTCACGCTGTATAAAGGTATCTCGTTGGGGTTAAACATTTTGAACGTGTGCTGATTAATAATTATTTGTTTGTGCTTATCCTTGCATGGTGCCTAGTACAATATTAGGGAGTATGATATCTGAACATTAAAGTAACAGACGTAAACGCAATATGAATCAAAATATTAGCATCTATTTATTTGCTCCTGTAACATTTACGAAAATCATTGTCAATTCGTGAAAAAATAGCATCTTTTAATAAAGATAATATTTTACTTAATGGTATAATTCATATTGATCGGAAGCAATATGTTTATAGGTCAATTACCTGAAGCCTGGATATGCATCTAAAAATAAATGTTAATTATTATAGGTTTTAAATATGAAAAAAGTTTGGAAATGTATGTTTTTTTTTCAATTTTAAACCTCGTCTTAATATAAAATTTCTAGCACATGTAAAACAGAAATAAAAGACAAATCAAAATAAAAAAAAGTGGAGTTAATAAGAAAAACTAGGTAAAAAATCACTTGAGGAATAAGTATTGCTTTTTTTTGACATTTACTTTTTGTTTCTGCTATTTTTAGTTTAAATTATTTATTGGCGCTTTAACCTCGTAAGGTAGTCTGAAAGGTAGCCTAACCCCTTTTCTAGTCTACATAAACTTTAGTGGTCTACTAGAGTCAAACTTTAGTAGTTGACCTCTAAAGTTAACTCTGTATTAAAGTATTTGCCAATTTCAGTTTTCCAGTTTTTTTATTGATGCTCCTAGATGATCAAGGAATAAAAATGAATTATTGAATTTGTTAATGTATTTTACACTGTCAAAATTTTCAACAATTTCGGTTTTTGTTTTCTTCAGAACCATGTGTACATCTAAACACTTGTATTATTTGCAAAAGAAGTCGCTGAAATAAAATATCTCTTTGTTGAATGAAAAATTTGACTTTAAGTCGTTATGTCTATATACTGTCGATGTGGTCAGAACACAAGTGAGGTTTTGTTGGATTTCAACAACCATAGCCTCTCAAGGACACAAGTATTGCATGTATGTATGCTAAATAACAATAAAAATAAGTTTCCATGGATTTGTATTTGAAACATTATTCTTTTTTATGACTTATAAACTATATGCAATTAATTTATTGTTCCGAATGATTAATATCAAATAATTTAAAAAAATTAACTGTAATATTGTTTTTAATTGTGTACTTATTTTTTTATTTTCAATGATAGACTTTGAAATGTTTTTTTAAATGCGTTTATAAAAGTGGAAAAATATTGACCGGTTGGATTATGTAAGTCTCACTGAGGTTGTCACATGTTTGTGTTAGTATTGTATCGATTTATTTTAAAAGATAATTAATAGTTTACCAAGTAAAAAGTAACTATTTAAAATTTTGTAGGTATCCTTGTTTTCAAGAGAACTGGGCTGCAAAAGGAGTAGGCATTGGCATTTTAAAAGAAAAAATGGTCCCTGAACCTTATACCTGCCCAATGAATCTAAAATCTGGTGAGCAGAAAGAAGGAGAAAACAGTGAGCGACAACTTGTCTTCGACCGTCTTTCCCATATAGCCTTCCATATTTAGTAAATCAGGACTGGCAATCAATTTAACAAAACTATTCGTAATGAAACAAAATTCAATAATATTACGTTTGATGATGGACTTTTCATCAACTAATACTTTTCCCAGTTCATAGAATGTTTGACTAGTATGCAGAAATACATCCTCTATGTTTCCTTCCTTCCAGAACTATATTCATGCTGTTTAAAATGTGTCTCCAGCCCTTTACCGTTGGTCTATAATATTTAAGTATGCAATCATGGTAAGGAATAGAATGGATACCTTTCATTACTACTCATCGAAAATTAATGGATCTACCTTTTTATTTCTACCATTTTTGATCACAGCAGTAATACCAAACTGCTTTAAAAAGAAAGTAATGCCTTCTAGTGTACGAGAAGCACTAGGACTTGTACTCTCTCTCCACTGAAAGAGGGTACAAGTAATTTAGCTAGTTTGAAAGGTTCTTTCTCTTGTGTTTTATTATTTAAGTTCCTTTCAACCTGTTTCTTTTTATTTTCAATGAAAGGTCAGGTCCCTTTAATTTTGCAGCAATAGAGGAGTTGGTCTCAATTTCCTTATCCAGAAACTCCTCACTACACATCTGAAAAGCTCGCCTCCTTGAACAGAGAGCTCTTAATAGAAGTGGGAGTGAGGATAATAATCCATACAAGAAGACATATGAGTCAGGCTCCTTTGGTAGAAATGTAAACAGGTTCCCACTAAAGCTTTCGATGAGTAGTAATAAAAGGTGTATCCTATTATTTGTCATTATTGCAGGCTTAAGTACTAAGGACAAACAGGTAAAGGGCTGGAAACACGTATTAATCAGTATAGGTAATATATTGAAAGAAGGGAATTATAGAATGTTTTATTTCTGTATACCGGTCAAATATTCTATGAAGTGGGAAAAGTATTATTAGTTCATGAAAAATCCATGATTGAACGCAATATTATCGAATCCTGTTCCTTAAAGAGTAACTTAAAGATTAAACTTAAAGAGTTCCTTAAAGATACATTGATTGACATCAGGCCAAAACGAAAGGCTAGACAAGTCGCTCACTTGTTTTTCCCTTCTTTTTGCTTTTCAGATTTTAGGTTGATTGGTGTTTAAGGCTCTTAAAACATCTTTCAATTAAAATTCTAACGTCTACTCCCTTGCTTCTCTCACTTCTCTTTGAAACGAGGTAACTTTCGAAAGTGCTTAAGAACATGTTTCATATCTTTTACTACTTTTAGTGGTGATTTCCTTCACATATTTGATAAAATTTCCCAGTAAAGGCATCTAAACACTATGATCATTCAACCAAAACAGTTGGTCATCATCAGAGTAATAGTCAAACTGAAACAAGTAAAATTGGACATTAGTGTGGTAAAAGAGAATGGAGGGAGAATAGAGAGTAAAAGGCAATGAAAAGGAATACAAGGCTGTGCAAGTCAGGGTAAACAAAGAAGTTCAGGAAGGAATAAGTAAAGGCATATCTATTAGTTATCAATCATGTTAGACAAGGCTTTTGTTGTAATTAATACAGATTTAAATATTGAGTCTAATTTAAATAATCCCTGCTGATACTTACAGTATCTGATCTTTTGAATTTAATTAATGAAGACTCGATATTTCTTAACGATCCATGTTTCATACGTGTTCATTTTATCCCTTGTCCAATTAATATGATTCTGATTACTTATCAGGCACTACTTTGTTCAGCCCAAACTTTAGAATGTTGAAATCAATGACTTTTTAATTAAAACCACTTTTTTAATTTACCAGTCTGATGCATGTATATTTTAATAGATTTACACGAAATTTTGTAAAAACCACTACAATCCAGAGTCTTAGTGAATTATTAATTATCTACGTCATTATAATAAAAAATATATATATATATATTAAGTCAAGATTACAAGCAAGCCTAGGAAGAGGGTCCAATGACTCATGATGTGGTTTAACGCTGTTACAATTTTATAGAAATACGTATATTAAATTTGGTGGAGTTGAGACGAAAAGGGTTAGCTAGTTACAATGTGTCCAAGTAACATTAACACTTGTAGTTAAATAGCTAACTTCAGGATTCTGTTCATCGTTACCTTGAAAAGACAATTTTTGATATTTCAAACTCAATCAGTCTTCAAGGCAGAGAAGCCTGCTCTACAAAAAATGTGGAGCTCGGACATTCCATATAAGAAAATATGAGCAATGGATTGAACTTCATTCTGCAGTGATGACTTCACTTCTTTGTTGGTTGTTGAAAAGGGACATGGTGAAAATCCCTTATATATTAGGAAGGCGATGTAGTCTTGTTTGCCTTGAGGATTTATGCGGACCGAAAAGTAAAAATAGTCTTTTCATAGATGGATAGAACTCTGAATTTCGAGAATATCTCTAGTACAAATCCAGTAATGATTTTTTACCCCAGAGGTCCGCGGTATATATACATATATACATATATAATGTGGTTGTGTGTGTATGTTCATTAGCAAACTATATGCAAACTAGAAACAGAATATAAAACCTGGTAAACATTTAGTACTTATGAAAAAGGAAAGAATTTTTTTAAGAAAATCTGGTCAAAATTTAACCATTAGTTTAACATTAACAAGAGTTGTGAAATTTGGTGAATATGTTTTTTCTTTTAGAAAAATAAAATATATGATTATAATTTAACTATTGTCATGATTACATTTACAATTTTTGTGAAATATTAGACAATCTCAGCGATAATTAATCGGATCAATCCCAGGAAAGAGTTAATCCGGTCCTCTTTATATCAACTGGAAGATATCGTTTCATTACTGTTTACTTAAATCGCAATACAACTTACTATTATAAAACTACCCTTATTCCCGTAGGTGACCACTCACATAAGTCTGATGAGTTGCTAAGCAATAAGTATTCCCTTCTCACTTCAACCATTCATTAAAAGAATGTTCGTCATTCATTGTTCTTTAGAATGTTCTTTAGTTGATTCTCCTGATGATTATATAAAATTGACTAATCTTAAAAGTATGTTTAAATATGACAGTAGTATTATGAAGAGTCTTCTATAGAAGTCTTCTATATTTATTTTACATGGAGAAAGAGAAAGTATTTTCATACTATTGTAAAAAATGTTGTGAAGTTGGATATTAAAAAAATAAGTCTATTCTAATTATATCTGGATAAGTCAATTTTGAAGCTGGGTGAATTCGGGCTCTTATAGTTAGTCCACCATTAATAGAATTGAAGTAAAATACCGAAGTCTGTTATATACTGACTTCAGTTAGTTCGATGTCAGCATGCGTAATGATATAACGTTTATTTATTTTAGTAATAAAATCTATTAAAAATAAATGGTATAATATAATGAACTATTATATTACAATAAAATTAAATTATATGAACTTATTGAAATAACTTTAAAGTTATTCAACGTTGTTTATAACCTATAAAAAACATAACATTAATCGTACTAAACCACAATTAAATTTTGTGATCAAGTTTTTAGAATTTTTTTGTGTTTTAAAATGAAATGTAGAGTATAGTATCGATGTTATTATTTAAATATATATTTTTTATTTGTTTAAACCGATCCCCTAGCGGGTTAAAAACTTCTGCCTTTACGGTTTTTTGTTTTTTTTTTTGACCGGTGATTCTACATTAGGAGTCCTAAATTTTGCCTGACTCAAATGTATTTAGAGTAGGGATCTACGAGTACCTGACACCGTACAGGCTTGGGACCGATGGTACCTCTCCGAGGGATGAAACGCTCAGACTTATTCACCTCCCAAATGAATAAATAAATGAGGGCCACATTTACGGTTTATAATTTTCTCTTCTGAAGACGGTTGAACGGAAAATTTATAGTCAAAGTTTGTTCATCTGTTTCTTATTTCTCTATAGTTTGCTTATGAACGTTTGTTCGTCCGTCTAGGATAGTCCGTTCTATATGTAAATAATTTTATATATGAATATAATAAAATTAAAATAATAGACCAGAAATAGTGCTAGCTACATTTGGACAGTAAGTAGAAAATAAACCATCTTACCTCGTAAGTTGTTTATTTCGGTATTTCAACTTACTAGTTAAAATGATTTATTTTTTTCACTATATTACTAACAACCTTTGTGAAACTAATAGTTATTTAATCAACATTAAAGAGTTTTACAGAGAAGAAAACTCTGACAATTACGCTAAATGTTTTCATTATATCAATTAGATTTTCATATTTTGGTTTATAAATGATGATTTGTTTTTTGATACATATATCAAAGTTCAAACCACAGTAAGAAATGAGAAAAAAAAAGACTAAGATCATTGAACCGTTACAAGCGGTCTTCGTCAGAGTCAAATCCCAGCCAGGTGTGTGTGTAATTGGGTTTGGATTGTCTGTCAAGTTATGGCAATATTGAAGTGAACCTTTATTGGTGTTTATCCATGTGCTTTTCTTGTTCTTTATATATACATATATATTCAAAGAAAAATTTAATAATAAAATATTAAATTAAGAAAAGTTTAAAAACAGAAAAACAGTTTAAAAAATAAAAGTTAAAAAACAGACCGAGATTAAGACAAGTTTGTAGAAATGTGGTTAGAAATACAGTTCTAAACCTTCAGTTAGTTAATAAAAAAAATTGTTACTTTTTCTATTAATTTCATTAATTATACTGTTACTAAGTTCTATTGTTGTTATTTTGTGATAAATTTGTGTGGATTTTAATTACTATCTGTTCCTAAAATTGTGTGACTGTATATTGTTAAACTTTGTTAGATTTGGTAGAGTTTTTTTTTTATTAATAATATTTATTAATTATTATTAATAGGGCATTAAATGTATCCTTTTATCATATGTGTAAAAGATAACTATTTTCATAATAAAATACATAAATTTATTTTTGTAGTTTGTAATTATTCTTAATTGATAAGAAATATAGAATTGTAAGCATGAGGAAGTTGGTTTTGTTATCTACAATGATCCTTGACATTTTATAGGTATGAACTGTGAAAATTCGGCATGGCTAGGAAATATTATTGGCGAATTCGTAACAATTTAATTAATCACGTAACAGGATTCTTCTTAAGGTCTTACATTTCAGTTGATTTGTTAAAAGTTTCAAATAAAATATAAATATTGTTGAATATTGGACAAATATAAAAGATATATTCCTTAATTCTAAAGTATCCATCTAATTTTCCAAATAAACGTACGGAAAAGTAAACAAAAATCAGGGGCCAGGTTAACTCAGTGGTTACCTCCGAACAGGTAGGTCTAGATTCGATGCCCACCTGGCCCTCGATTCATTCACGTGTGAGGAGAAGAATAAATCTGAGTGCGTCGTCGCTTGAAGAAGGACGTTAAACCGTAGGTCCCCAGCCTGTAAAATGGCAGGTACTCCTTAAAGATCTCTGCTCTAAATACACTTGAGTGACACAAAACTTGTATGTAGAATCAACATGTAGTGTAGCTTCGCCCATTACTAAAATGAGGGTGTTAAATAATAAATGAGCTACAATTTCCGACCACACAACAGCACTAAAAGATGAAAGCCTTATAAGTGTTGGAAAATAAACAAACAAGTAAACAAAAATCAGCTGGTTTACGTCAGCTACCTAAATGGATAAAAAGTAATTGGACATACGAGTATGAAACAATTTATGTTTATAAAAATCTATTTCCGAGTCGGAGTGTCAATTGCATTTAATGAGCCGCTTAGCGTCAAAAAAATTTTCTGTTTTCAGAAAATGTGCTGCGACGCCTCTTTGGTGAATGTAATTTTGAAAAAAATTATCTCAACTCATCCTCCACAGAATGTTCTATTTTTGGGTGAAGTTTCAATTTGATCCGTTAAATGGTGTGGCTTGTATCACTTCCACAAACTTTCGGATTGAATTATAAGTCAAAATTGTTACGTTTTATTGAAAAAAATATATTTTCTGTTGTTTTAAAATCTGAGGATATTTTTCGTTTATTGCTTTTGTAACCTTAAAGATAATGCCAAAATTTATAGACTCTAGATTTAGTAATTTAGGAGAAAAAGAAGTCTAAAAACGGTTTTTGGCAAAAAAATGACTTTTGGAGGAATAATTGCTCCAAAACAATAGAGTTCATCTACACTATGAGGCCCATTTTTCTGTGAAATATCAATTTAATTCATCAAAGATTCTGGACCCTAGCGTGGCCACAAACTTTGGATACATACTCACCCACCCATCCACCATCGAAAAAACTTCATAAAACTTCGACTTCTGAGATCTCAAAACATGTAATTCCGTCAAAATATCGAAATCGATTTTTTTCACGATCACCATACTTTACTTATAGTAAAGTAAGAAGATATATACAAATATATTGACGCCTGTAACGTTGTGGTTGTGTCTAAAGTGCAGTGCTTCTCAAACAGTGCGCCCCAAGATAACAGATTAAATTTATATAACAGATTTATATTTTAACAATTTGCATCATTTTCATTTATTTTAGAAACACCAAGTACATATATGGTTTTCAAGACTGAGTCAAGTCTTCACCACTTGATATCCACTTTGAACTGGATGGTAAACTTCTTTAATCTTTAAGCAGTAATGCATAATACTTTCTCTTTTCATTTTCTTGGGGATTTAAATCATTTGTTACTGATCTATCTCTCTCTCTTAAAAAAAAAATATTCCTTTTATTTCCTAGCATTTTCCTATTTTCAGCACTAAATTTTCTATATTAATATCAGTGATTAACCCCAAAGCTTTGGTTATTTCATAGTTGCTCTCTGAAGTAAAAAAGTTTGAGAAACACTGGCCAAAAGTCCAAACCACCGATTATACTCAGATATTTCGGCCAAACTAACATGGTCTTAGTAAGAGTCATACTTGCCAATATTTGAAGAGAACCATTGTTCAGAACAATGTGGTATATTATTATAAACAAAGGGCCTTAGCCTCATTAGGCAGCCGTGCGCACCGCTGTAATATCTACTTTTTGAGTATATAACAATAACCATTTATTGCAAAAAGGAAAATTAAATGTACATAATGTCTTAATATATTTTTTTTTGCAAGTCGGCAATTAGCAGTGGTTCCCTAAGTAGTGGAGTTCCGACTTCTTTCCTGGAATCAAAATAAATAATTTAACTCATCTTTTTTCTCACTTTCTTTGAAACAGAGATGTCTTCATTTTTTCGTTTTATCTCTTTTGTTAGAGCAAGCAATTGAGCTCTTTTTTATCTAGTATTAAAACATAAATACCAATTTATAGAATACGATGTATTATACTTAGCTTCTTTGCATGTTTCAAAAACATCTTCGTTATTATTAAGCGTTACCATAACTCTAACTCCCTGCTTCGAGTTTTTAAAATTCCTCGTGGTTTGTATTTGTATCTCTTGGTTTAGACGCAATATATTTGTAAAAAAATCTCTCACCAATTCAACCGGTTCAGCTGCAATTTAATAATCACATATTCCTTTGATTATAATGTTCGCATTTAGTTAATTTTTCAGTTATTCCATTTTATCGTCCCTCTAGCTTTCTTTTGCTTTAAATTCCTCTAATTCTTTCTTGAGACATTCATTTTCATTCTTCAATTCCGTTATCTGTTGTTCTATATGTTTAATGTCTCTTTTCGTGGAATAGTTTTTAGAGTCTAATAACTCACTCATAGCCGATAGTATGTCCAGTTTAAATTGTTTTAATTCACAAGCGTCATTATTGACGATGTCCCTTCTTGTTCGCGTGAAAAATAAGGTTGTTTTTTTAGCTTGATTTTCTTGTTCAGGTGAGCCTCTATTTCTTTTTACCGACGCAGTTGATTTGTATTGGGGATTCGGTGAGAAATACGAATCGATATTTTTCTTCATTAAAAGTGAAAATATTAAACTTATTAACCCCACGATAAATACAAAGTAAGTAGAGTGTATCACAAGAGTGGTGAGTCGTTTATTTTTATTTGACAGCTGGTTGGTAAATGTTTTGATTATGCTAGTTACTGACAAATGGAGGTACCAAAAGGGCTGGGCTATTGCCGTTAATCCGTTATCTATATCTCTGCTTAACCCCTCCCTTCACCTCGCCAATACTCGCTTCAAAACACTCACTATTAGCTGTAAAATACTAATTTACTCAGATCTTTTTAATTACTCTAGAGGATTCTACAAAACTTCGTAATATTCACTACAAGTTATGTATGAGCAATTATACAAAGTTTTAGCACTTTCCGATAAGTTAACATATCGTAATTAAAGGTTTATGGGGGACTCGATCTTTACCGTGCGCCATCAAGGACGGAACTTCATTGAGTATATAATTAAAATAATACATACACAGGTTCTTAAGAATCAAATACATTTTTTAAACTATATTTTTCTGTGTTGACATGGAAATAAATTACATACCTATGTACAAACATATGCAGGGGATAGAAGTAACGATATATTTTTTTGTGTGAAATAAAATCACTAGCCTTTGTATGAAAATAACATGAATATGAAAGATGAGGTTGACTGGGGAAGGATTCCAAAGCTATGGTTCAAAAGAGATTCCTGCAGATAGGACAGGTCGGCTTGTTACTGGAAGTGAACCATTTGTACTAAAACAAAAACACAATTAAGTAGTTCTTATTCAAGACATCAAAATGGATGGTACTATTAGCCGGTTCATTCTAAATACTTCACTAATGCTATCAAAAAATATTAATTACTAAATACTAATGTTGAATTGCTGAAACAAACGTTTGATATAACAATTTTAGGGTTTCCACATTTATTTAGTCTGCATATATCAAATAAAAAAAAACCTCTCACATCATTTGACACATCAATTTTGGTTCAATTTGCTAGGTGGAAAGGTTCGTTTAAAAGAAGAAAGTTTTATACTTAATTAAAGCAAACTCTTTTTAGTCATCTGTTTTAAAAAAACAGTCATCTCAGGCAGTCGTTCGAGAAGTTCTCAGTCCATTTTGTCGCTGTCCAACGCAAAGCTCATGCCCGAGTTAAACTTGGTGTTGCAAATAGGTTTACATACATATAATTGTAACCAGTAGAGGAGAAAATTCAACAGATTTTGATCTGGTAGTTACCAAAACAACCCAGTAATGTGACACTCATAACTCAAATTATTAAGTAGGACATACTTTCGTCCCTTGAAAAACACGGAAGGTGAAATTTTAAAATTTGGTGTTGGAAACAAATATACAAAATCATTTTATAATGGTACCGAAACTTCATTATGTCTCTATGAAAGGATATTGAATCTCCATTGTTATCGATGTATTTCGTCACTAAAAGATGTAGCCTTAATTTTTCACAACAAAAACCGAATGAACGTTTGTTAGAAACAATATAATTCATATAAGTTTTCTTTAGGATAATGCTTAAAACATGAAGTATTATACTTGTAAACAAATTAAATTATTTAATACTGAAATATCTAAATTATTAATTTTCGGACTTACAAGGCAAGCGCTGTGGAACTTCTTTTTGCAAGTGCGACAGGTGAGTTTGGGTATTTGATGAGAGTCATAATGTATTACTGAGTAACAAATATAACATTCTTCAACTCCTTCGAACTTCTTGTCCATATAGTTCTTCCAGGCGATGATGGAGTCCCATAATGAACCATTCTGGAAATAAAGCGAACTCGGTTAGCTTTATTATTCAATGGAGTTAGGATGGCAAACTGGTTAGCCTTCTGCCACTATAAAGGGAATAGTGATGTGAGCTTTGGACATCACTGCCAAAACTGCTTCCGGGAAGGTGGACGTTACCGTGTTGCAGAGATCAAGTCCTGGGAAGGCAGCAATGTCAGACGATGCAACAAGTTGAATTCCCTAGATTGTAATGTAAAAAAATAGGGCTAAAAATTAATCAGCAAAAGATAAAATACATTGCTAGTAGTCCAGGCAGGGAGCTTACAAAACACTGCCTCTTCAATGTGATGAGTCTTTATTTGAATAGTTAATGCGTTCACATATCTGGATGCTCAATATGTGAATTATTTAAACAATAATAATACATAAGGCTGAGTGGGTAATGGAATGACCTAAAATTCTTTCAGTCTGCATTATTATAGCAAGAACTAAGATGAAATTTATAAAATGTTTATAATCCTGTCAAGAAATATTCAGTAAAAAATAGAATCTCTGTACAAACACAGCAAGATGGTCAACCTTTTTTTAAAAAAAAAAATCATTTTTCTTATTACATATTCTTAATAGTTGTACTATTTATTTAAACTAAAACGCATATTCAAGTCAAGAATTATAATTTATGTAGTAGTTATTGCATATGTATAATTGTAAATGAAAAAATATAAATATAGATATAAAAGTTCAAAATTCAAGAAGAGTAACACACAGAGTAAGGAAACACACTTACAGACTCAAATTTTCGGGTAATCCGTCTTAAGGAGAAAAGAGAAAGGAAGACCAAGCACGTTGTAGACGCAACGGCAAGTAAATATAGACATAGGTATTTATTATCTTATATAAATATAGAAATAAAAATATGTATTTAAAAACCATGCAAAATTAGTAGTTCACTTTAACCGAGTTTTACAAATACGTATTTTTCCGTTTCTTCTCCAACATTGGCACCAAAAATCAAGAGTACACTGTATGTATATTGTAAACTTAGTTACCTGAAGAGTAGGGAAGAGAGTGAGTTGTTTAAGCTTCTGCTTGGCTTGGTTGGAGGAAGCGACCATTTTAGATATATCCACTTTGAGAAGCGTGAAGGGATGGTTATGCCCTAATTGAATTACTAATTCTGTCTTGCAGTCCTCGACTGTATAAACAGCAGTTACCAGTCTCACTGAGGGCATGGTTTCAATCTAAAACAGAACAAACATGATGTGCCAGTTGATCTAGTTTTTAGTATCTTTCTAGTTGACACCGGAGATGTATGTAAGGAGCTCCTTACAATAACTTAACAAAGACAATAAAAACCGGTAAAGACTTAAAAATTGTTCTTATATTCTTTGTAATTCTCATAATTTGTTTATTATACATGCATGCGTTTAAGTAGGTGTATTTGTTTAGACACATCAACCGATAAAGTTTTTTAATGAAAAGATAAACAAATCTTTTTTGAATACGAACAAACTACTTTCAAAACATCATAAAAATTATTTAACATTGTTTTGTTTGGTGGCTGTTTCCAGGAGGTATGGATACTGTAATTGGATGTTTTTTTATGGTTTGAAATAGATGTAACTTAGAATCAAATATTCACTGATTACTGTTCCCATTCACACTGGACCTACTTTAATGTTTAAAGAAATGTTGCATTACTATAACAATTTGTCTGAAGTTCACCGCTTGAGTATCAGACAACGTCAACTTCATGTGTTTTTGAGGAGTGTAGTTTACAATGTTTAAAGAGTTGAAAAGTCTTTAAAACGAACCGAGAGATTTTCACATGACTTTCCCTCTTGCTTAGCATAGGCGATTTCTTCAGCGATGAGTACAGGAGTGACATAGGTAGAAGTAAATTTGTCAACGATGTCTCTTATTTTCGGTTCAGTTTGAGAGTACCACAGTCGACACAAAACGGGAAGAACTCGCAGTACCTGGCAGTACACCCAGCCACTAGTCCAGGCAAGCCGTCCACTGCTCCATCCACCTGTGAAAACAATACGGGAACCTTCAACAACAATATCAACTAGAACATTTAAACCGAACATAATCAAACTGATATTTCATTTTAGCAGCATTATTTAACTTGAGGATCTCTAATTATAATTTAAATGACTGTTATAAATAATAACTTTAGGATAAAATTAAAATTTATGTAGTAGGTTATTGCATATGTATAATTGTAAATGAAAAAAATATAAATATAGCAAATTCAATAATATATCGACCGTTTGATAGAATAGGTGTGTTCTCTAATCCGGATTCGGTCAATTATATAGGATAAAAAATCAAACTCTCGTTGCCAACGTTTCGGTTTTATTTAAAACCTTTTTCATAGGCCTACAAACAAAGGATAATAAGAAATCCACATATCAACAAGAAACATATACACAATATGAAAATGGATTGTTACTATTTATGAATATTACAAACAGAAGTATTTCAGAGATACATAAAACAATATTACTTACAGAAGTAAGAATTTTTTAACTAAGAAAATGAAATTTACATTATTTAAAGGAACAACAATGTTAACCGGACAAAACCTTCGACTAGACTAATAAGATAACATTTCAAATAACCTCAACACTGTTCACTCATCACTTTAAATAATGTAAATTTCATTTTCTTAGTTAAAAAATTCTTACTTCTGTAAGTAATATCTTACTCTGAAATACTTCTGCTTGTAATATTCATAAATTGTAACAATCCATTTCCATATTGTTTATATGTTTCATGTTGATATGTGATTATTATCCTTTGTTTATTCTTTATTTAACAATATTTTATTATTTTTAACAATTTAACATTATTTATTATCCTTTGTTTGTAGGCCTATGAAAAAGGTTTTCAATAAAACTGAAACGTTGGCAACGAGAGTTTGATTTTTTATCCTAGAAAATTGACCGAATCCCGATTAGAGAACACACCTATGATATAAATATAGATATATATATTTATCTTATATCTTTATTTTTATATCTTTAGGATAAAAATTATAACTTTTGGATAGGTTTAAACTCTACACCAATTTTTATAGTTTTGTAGCCACATGATAATTATATTTATATTTCTTATTTATAATAAATTATTATTTAAATTAAGCTATTATTATTTATAAATAATAAATAAAATTAGCAGTTACTCATGTGGATATTTTAAGGCTACAAAACTATAAAAATTGGTATAGAGTTTAAACATAATAAAATCAATAATATCAATAAAATGATATTTTATTGATTTGTGTTATGAGCTCCTTAAGTATTCATATATTTAAACAAATGACCCTCATATATTTAAACAAATGAATCTCTAGTTAGAAAATGTATTGGAAACACTTTTGATGCAGCATTACAAGTGCCGGCATAGCAAACCACTCTGTATGTATATCAAATATCAAACTATATATGAAACCACTATATATAGATGATCAAACCACAAACCACACAATCTTTGAGTGTAATCACAGAGATTGACTGAAAATATCTTATTCACCGAAATCTTCACTTTTACTTGGAGATCATCCTTGGTGTCGTTTCAGTTACAAGGTCCTTATGAAGATAAGGAAGTACCGACAGTTCATCCTTTATAAATTGATAGAAAGAACACACATAAAAAATGAAAAAAAAAACTCCACTGTGTCATTACTTGTCTTCGAAGAGTCTCACATCTTTCTACCTGATGATGAGGCATGGAAATATAGTAGTGAGTTTTTGTGATCTCTTTTATGTGAGTACTTTCTCTGAATTTAGTTTAATCAGTTTGGAGAATCGTTTTATTTAACTGCTTGTATATATAATAAGTATGTATACCGTATGAAAAGGAAGGTGGAGTCGCAAATATATCTTGAACTTTTTTTTCATTAGTCTCGAGACATCTGAAGACGACATCAGGTAGCAACTGAAGAAGGGCACGCATTAAATGAGGATGAATATCCACTTCCCTACAAAAAAATAGAACAAAATATTTTCGTTCTTAGGAAAATAAATATAAATATAAAAATAGAAATGGAATATACTTGATCCAAAGAGTATATACGTGTCTGGCTTGTGAATCAGCATTTTTAAAGATATCAAGTAGGACAAGCCAAAGTAGAAGATAGCCTCTGGCGTAAGTGTAGCTGTCAGTGTAGGGAGCCACGAGGCATGTCACGCCCAGTCTGAAAAAAACTTTTTGAAACATTCTTCGTCAAGATTATAACAAACAGACAAAAGTGAGTTAATATTATGGTTATGTATGGATGTAATGCAGGGGTCCCCAAGTTATTGCGCCTAAAAAATACACTTCAGTGTCCTTCGGGCGGCGGTCACCATTGAAAGAATATTTCCTGTAGGAAACCTATAGCCTTCACATTCAATGTTGTTCCAGGGACTTGAAGTTTGGTTAAATGTCACCCATTTCAGTTGTGAGCTACACTACCAGGTTTCATCTACATTGGTAGTCCGGAATTTCAATTACTGATGGCCATTAGAGTAGAATCGTAGAATCCTACCAGAGTAGGAATCGTAGGGAATACTAAATCCTACAGGGTCGGAAACTAGTGGTCTTACCGAGGTAGCTAGACTACATCTGCACAAACAAAATATAGGATTTATTATTATCAGGATAAATATAGGATTCTATATAAATATATATTTATAATATATATTTTATATATTATATATATATATTTAGGATATAGGATTATATAGGATAAATTATTATCAGGATTTCCCACTTAGGAACTTCACGACTAAAGGAAATCATACTACCACCAGAACCACCTGACCACGTATTTTTTTAAACCGAGTGGCGAGCTAAAAAATAAAAAAACTTTACTCCTTTGAACACAAAACGTTACGCATAATTCTGGATTCAACAAGATACACCACCAACAACCACCTACACAAGGAGGTTCAACTAGAGACACAGTCCTCCTTCATAAAGAAGCTTGGGTCTGCTGAACATGAGAAGGTGAAAATATCGAAAAATAAGACCATAACAACACCAAAGGACATGGCTGCAATCTCCCTGGAGGACACCAAACACCCACCATATCCATTACTCAAGCCAACAACGCTTAAACTACTGTAAAATAGTGTAAATATAGTCATAGGTTATAAGTAATCATTATAAGTTATAACATATAACAAACAAGTCAATTACATTATGTATTAGTAATACGGTTTACGCGTAATACTAAAGTTACGGGAACATCATCTCCTTAGGAATAGATTGCTTATGTTATTCTAAATAATGTTGGCCAAAAAGACCTCACCAAGGGTCAGATCTAGGGCCGCATCTAAAAACAAACCATTGTACACTGTATATTTTTGCAAATAAAGTACTTTTGATTGATTTGATTGATTGATATTTTTTAAAAATCTATTTATAGATTTAATTCCACAATATGTATGATATAAAATAATTATTACATGGTCATATGAAATAAATAATTGCGAAATATAATTTACAAAAGTTGGATAGAACATAATTTCTATTAATCTATAAGTTGAAACTTTTACAGTAGATTTGTTGTATGTCTAACTTAAAAATAGGCTCTGAATTGATTCGAAATTAAACGTAGAAGTGAAGTTATGGATGTTTAAAGGAAAAACGTTTGCACATGTAAACTCAGCCACCATGAGCTGAACCTTTGACACTAGATTTGTGTATGCCTAACTTAAAATATAGGCTCTGAATAGATTGATAACTCAGTACAGAAGCGAAGTTATGGACCTTTAATCTGTATTTCGCTAACTTCACAGACATGCTTATTTTGAAAATACACAGGTGTGCCAAGTAGGTATTGTTAGTTGATTTTAATTTCATTAGACCATATGAATATACTGCGTATTTGACATCATTGAAAAGGTGTTTCCCAGAGTTGAGGATGTACTATCTATTAAGAATAAATAGTTTTGTAAACGAGCAATTCTCAGCCCTTAATATGTTCATATCCTGCCTGTTCAGGCAGGAAAAATCAACAAACAAGTTCTTACGCTATATCATATCGAGGAAGGAACTTACAAGTCAGTAAAGAGAGTCTTGAATCTGAATTTATTCTTCTGGACTGCCTGCTCATGAGTAAAAACTTCAAGTAGGAGCATCAATCATGCTACAATTTAGTAACAGTAACAAATTTAATGTTACGAAACGTGAGTGCCCGAAAACTGTGCAACGGGACACGACTCTGACTTCGTGCTCTGCACAGATATGCCATAGAGGCGGACATCATAACTGGGTGTGGTATTGGGGAGTCTGTATACACATTTCAGTGTGTATACCATCCATACCATTGATTCCGAGCCACTATTTGTTTCTGTTGAAGCGATTGCAAAGTACTTTCAGAGTCTATTTAGCATTGACGTTAACTAAGTCGCAAAGGGAAACTTTATCTAACGCAGGAATTCAAGTTAGCGAGACCAAGTTTTTCTTACATGGCCAACTTTAGTTTATTTGCTCAAGATTCAGAGGTTCCAACTGTTTGTTCTTCCATGAACCTGAAGGACAAACAGCTAATGTATTGTATACAGAGGTATTTGCTTAACACTGTACTAATAATGGTATTTTCTACTATTCTATAATTTCTAATGGCATTTTGGAATACCAAGTATAATAGAACATTTGATTCCGTCAAAGACGGGTACGTTTGCTACGTATTATATATAACTGTAAACTTTTTTTTAAATTAAATATTTGCTTGATTAAAACACTGGTAATAAAGTAAGGTATGAAACCAGAGTAGCCCAGTTGCTTGCGTACTCGCCGATGACAGTAATGCAGACGTATTATAAATAAATGTAACAAACAAATATTTTTTGAATTTAAAATGTGAATAATACTCGTATAAATACTGGTAATAAAGTAAGGTATGGAACCAGAGTAGCCCAGTGGCTTGCGTGTTCGCTGTTGACAGTAGCACAAGTATATCTATATAATTAAAAGAAAGGTTTTATCTGTACATTGCTTAGAACTGACTCATTTCATGTTTTCTTTATGTTGCATAATTTAGAGACGCCACATGTACTCTTAGAATAATTTCTGTCTGTCGGTTTGTCGGTTATGTCCGCAAAATATTGTTCCCAGTAAACTCAGCCCCCATAAGACATAATAGGCTGAAACTTTGACAGTAGATTTGTGTATGCCTAACTTAAAATCAAAGCTTTGAATGGATTGAATATTCAACGATGAAGCAAAGTTATGAACTTTTAAGCCGTGCTTGGCTAATTACACAGACATGCTTATTTTGAAAGTATACAGGGGTAGCAATTAGGTA
Source organism: Hermatobates lingyangjiaoensis (assembly GCA_026182355.1). NCBI lineage: Eukaryota > Metazoa > Arthropoda > Insecta > Hemiptera > Hermatobatidae > Hermatobates > Hermatobates lingyangjiaoensis. The sequence continues at coordinate 1,768,698 of JAPFBL010000050.1, read as the reverse complement.
TTGTTAGTTAATTTTAATTTCATTTGCGTACATGAATATATTGCTTATTTGAGCTTATGGACAAGCTGTATCCCAGAGTGCAAGATGTACTATCTATTCAGAATAAATGGCTTTGTGAACGAGCAATGCTCAGGCCTTACTAATAAACAGGCAGGAAAAATCAACAAACAAGTCGGCTTTATCAAGTCGAGGAAAGAACTTACAAGTCAGTAAAGAGAGAGATTAGTGATGAGGAAACAGTTCATTATATAACTAAATTTTTTGACTCCGGGGCTGCTCCTGGACTGCCTGCTCATGTGTAAAAATTCAAATTGGAGCACCATCACGCTGCAATTTAGTACCAGTAACAAATTTCATGTTACGAAACTTAATGCCCCGGGAAATGTGCAACGGGACACGACTCTGAGTTTGTGCTTTTCACAGATATACAACAGGTATACCACCCACATCATTGATTCCTTGCCACTATTTGTTTCCGCTGAAACGATTGCAAAGTCCCGTCAGAGTTTATTTCGCAATGACGTTAACTAAGTCGCAAGGGGAAACTTTAACGCAGGAATTCAAGTTAGCGAGACCAATTTTTTTTCACATGGTAAACTGTAGTTTACTTGCGCTACATATATATGCTACTCATATATATATTCTTTATGAGTGCACTTTCAATAATATTTCTCCTCCTTTCTTTTTTTTGTTCTTTCTTTTATACCTTCAGAAAGGAGGAGAAATATTAGAAGTGCACTCATAAAGAACTTCCATGGAAATTTAATGAACAACAGTCCGGGGCTTTACAAACTAGATGAAATACTAATGAAAGAAATAAGTAAGCAGATCAAGACTCCCTCAATTTTAGGAACATTAAATTCAGACAGGGATGCCAGCAATCCTGAAGACTTCAATAACTTGTTTTTTTTTTTTTTTTTTGGTTCATTTAGCTCTCTGATGATGTTGTAACAAAAGGCCTTAGAGCATTGTAATTAATATATATTTGTTTATTGTGGTGTTTTATTCATATATATATGATCAAAACACAATATGAATGGGAAAACAAACTAAGATCTTTCAACCGTAACAAACGGTCTTCGTCAGAGTCAAAAACCCAACTTCAGTTAACCACATGTTAAGCGGACATAGGGTTGGGTACTTTCACTTTGAACGCTGACCTCATTATTTCGCCCCTGAGGTCATACACCGGCTCACATAAAACTGTAGAGGATACGAACCATGGGATTTCAGGGCACACTGTGGGGACTCCTCTATCACTGTCTTCATTATTGCGACTTTTGTTGTTACACACTGACACAAGTAAAACGCTTGCAGATAATCTTTATAGAGGTTGTGGATACAGGGCTGGGGATTCCTATTCTAGAAACTGTCCTAATTATTACGAACTCTGAGGTGCAATACTAACTAAATCTGGACAGCTGATCCAAGCGCAATCATCTATTCACAATGTGAAATAATAAACACTATAGAAATAAACTTACTTAAAATCTTGTAACATCACTTCTAATATTGTTTGTGCTTTTAAAAGTGATTCTTTGAGGTTAAGGCAAGATAATTTACTCGTGGAATTTTCATCCAATCCAATATCCAATTTTGCTAACTCAGGGGCCATACTGAAAAACAAAAAAAACTTGTTTAATATGACAAAACACAAAACTTGCAATATAAAAGTACCCTTTATTGATAAAATTATTATTATTTGACTACTTATTTGATCGCATAATATTTAACAATCATTGCTATTACCAAATGGCTTGTCTAAGGAACCACAAAACAATTCTTCAAATAAAAAAAAACATACGAACTTCAATGTCTAACGGAACAACTTCGACCTCGAGATATCTATATCAGAATAAGGATTCACCCAAAGCGATGCTTTTTAGGTACGTTTGGTCTCTACTAAGCTGAACACGCATATGTCATAGGTTTCCGCGGTCAGCGCTGTACTCCTCATATTTCTATCCACGCCAACTATCACGAACTAAACTTCAATGACTATTTCCTAGTACAAAGCCTTAAACAGATCCCCGATTCCAATACCATGGTTACCTTGAGGGTTCTGAAGAGGCATATATCAGTTTTCTTGGTGCTAGAATAACACCTGGACTAAATCTCAAACGTTAGTTCACTTTATTTATTATGTTTTAATTCTTACTTACATTATTATTGATCACTATTATTTAGCTTTTTGTTTTCAATTTCTTTTTTCTATTTTTTACCCCTATAATTGTTCATTTTTCCTTGTTAGTTTTATTTTATTTGTTCTATTTATATTCTTTAAGTTAGTATTTAGTTACTTTACTTTTTGACCTTTCATTCCCTGTATATGCTGGGAATAGTTTTACTCCAACTCCGACGAAGGGACATTCAATGTTGTTTCTCCTCAAGTGAATCACAACTCTTCTGATGAGGACCATTCGTCGAAAAAGTGAAGTGAGTTTTGCAGTTTTCTGTTTTCTTTTTTATGTTTGATATATATACATATACCATGACAAACGAAAAACGGTCCGCCAGGACAGACTACACTTAAGATAAACTGTGACACATAGACAGAAACATAACAAAGACTCACTTTTCAATATTTCGACCGTAATGGCGGTCGTCCTCAGGAGAAGAAGTGAATTGACGGAGGGACGACAGTCAAATAAACTATAATAAACTAGATTCGCAGAAGGGATGGACATAAAAGAGATCACACATACTGACTACTATATCAGGTAGAGAGATAAAGTAGTGAGTCGCTCCGAAGACAGGCGACGACTGAAGTCATATCAATCAAGAGTCACCCTATCAATGCAGTTAACTTACAAAGGGAGGGGAGTCATGTATTATGGTCCAGACTGAAACAATTCTCAAAAAACGTTAAGCCAACGTTTCATCAATATTTATAGACACCTACAGAAGATATCAACAAATATAAACGAAGCGTTGCCCTATGGTATTTATTGAGAATTATTTCATGCTGTACCAAAGCATGATAAAGTAAAATAGTACATACATATATATATACATTTAGTCAACACTAAACTCTAGCCATTTTAGTCATGATACCCTTCTCGTGTTTCTCATTGCTCCGATGAACGAATTTTGTTCGAAAGTTTTGTTAGCATTTTCGTGGGTTGTGTCTTCAGTAGTTCTTATATCCTACCTCCTTTCCCGTAATACAGGGTCAGGCAAAATGATCTGACACATTTGTAGGTTAAATACATATTATGTTTAATTTATTATGTTTTTATGTATAAGTATATTTAAATTTATATGCAGTATGTTTAAGAAAAAACAATGACATTACACAGAAACAAAACAAAATGGCATTATATGTACTTTTCGAAAATAAAAACACTTAATGTTTATTGACTTTATTTGCCTTTTATTTAACCTATAAATGTGTCAGATCATTTTGCCTGACCCTGTATAATAATACAGGGAGAATAATATGAAGAGGGAGAATAAACAGTTCGTACGAAATATGCATACACATATTTAGGATATTACCTTTGCAATAAAATGAAGGAAGTTAACTGAATAGCAGGAGCGGGGGACAGAATGAATAAAGAAAGATCCCATGTTGCAGATACAGTATCCTTCAAGGGCATGACTTCTGAAGACACAATAACAGTTACTGCGTCGCTAAGTTTCTCACAAAGAAGCAGATGCGCTGGGTCCACTTCGTACTTAAGAGATATATCTACAAAAAAAAAAATATTCTTTTAGTATAACAGAGGTAATTAACAATAATGCTAATATTAACGTTCATGTTCTTCTCACAATAATTTATCTAATGATCTCAATTAGGGATTAGCTTCACCAATTTCGGTTGCGCTGTGATTACGAAGCAAAAGACCCATTTAATCATATCTCATAATATACATGTAAAATAAAAAACAATATCTACACCAAAGTGCCAAATTCGGAAGTAGGACTACTTTTGACAGAACCTCTCTTTTTTTGACATAAGGATAAAAGAAGGTTATAATACATATATTATATAATTACATGTATTAACCTTTTATCGTTATAAAACTTGCCTCTTGGCAAACTTATTTATTTGTGTTTATAGTTCATTTTTTTTACAAATTTTTAATAGTTTTTTATTTAAACATTTTTATTAATTTATGCTTTATTTATTTTTGTTTTTATTTATATTATTTACCTTTGCTCCTTCCGTAGGTTTCCTATACTGAGTGAGTAAGGGAAGGTAAGATTTGTTTTCATTTAGCATATATCTGGGTTTGTTTTTTTAACATATTTTATAGTCATGAATGTGATAACGTGTCTGATAAATACTATTTTCACAGTTATTTTATTTTAATATATCTCAATTATTCAACCACAGAAAAAAATACATTTTATTCATAAAACCAGAAGTTGTCATTTAAAAAAAATTTTCCATATACTGTAAACAGATGTCTGACTTTAATATATAACAACTTATTAAGAAACAATCACTCTGACTTGGGAGTACCTTCTACTATTTCTAACTCATTAACATAAAAACCGGATGATTATAGAACTGCCAGGCCTAAGAAATATATATTTAACTGTGAAATTCTGAACTAATTATGAATGACTAGTTATTTAGCAAGAAGAAAGTAGTACTCTTGGACACTCCCTTTTGATTTAAAACCTGAAAACGAATGCACCTCTACTCTTTTTGAATATAGTGCATTACAAGTGACCGATAAGAGTGTGACAATATCTTATAAGACCGAGGCATTTAATCTTAAAAATGCATTCACCCTTCAGGATCGTTTCCAAATTATCAAGCTAAATATAAATAAATGTATCATATGTTGGATTGTTATACAACATCAAGGTTAGCCACATCTGATTTAAGAAGGAAAATAACAGTTACGCATAGGAACAAAAATATTTTAAAGAAGAGAGAGATATTTGAACAGGATGGAAAGAACATTTCGGAGGGATAAATAAAATATGGAAGTATGGGAAGGAAAAAATAGAATTTTTGAAGGATTTATATATGTTATATATAAATAACCACTGTTAAGAAGGAAAGGGAATTCAAGAAATAATAAATAAAAAAGTAAAATAATCAAAAGGGCATACAAGGCACTTCTTTTCCAAAACACATTGTAGAGAAAAATCAGAAAATTGGAAGCCAAGACGTAGGGAATACAGAAAATGAGACTTGAAACTGAATAACAATGAAGGTTTTGAGATCTTATCAATAAATTGAATTTAATTTAATGAATTAAAGGAACACAAAGATTTGCTGATTCCCCAATATAAATTGATGAAATACAGAAAAGCAATTAAGGTTATGATGAAAAAATTACATTCCGAACAGTGATTACTATTCTCTATTGATTTTAGTTGATTTATAGAGGTCGGGTACACGTGATGCAAACTGTTGAATGATCAGAATCAATTTCAACTTTATGTATATTGTGAACTTCTGAAGCATTTTGACGGCTAAAATGTATTGCTAATTGAATTGGTTTTTTGAGGTTCTTAAGTTTATCCTTTAATTCCTATAAAATATTCTTTTGAAAAGTTTGTGTACTAAGCATCTTTTTAAATGAATTATGTTATCTGTTGTCTGCCTTGCAACTTCAATAAAATAAGAAATCGACATTTTTTTGATTCAATAACATCATACCAGCCAGTGACTTCCACAGATTGATGAGATGCAAATGAGCATCCGAAGCAAATACTTCTTGCCACTCAGCTTTAAGTTTAATCAGCGCTGGAGTAGAGACAGACTTGTTCAAGTATGTCGTAAGAGTCATGAAAAGGTCACATACACTAACAACGAAGCCTGCAAACTAAAAAATGAAACGTCAAATCAACATTTTTTTTTCAATTATGTTATCATTTAATAGATTCTAAGTAATAACAATTATCTATGAATTTATTCAAACACTGGCTCTTTCAATTATTCGGTGCATGATGGTACCGAACAGTCGTTCTTTGAAGAGTTATCAAGCCTGACCAATACTCCAGACGTTGAGCGTCCAACCCTGATTAGTATGGTAAAAGGTTGAAACTTTTCAGCTAAGAATATTACTTGATAATTTGTAGAAGAAAATTAGGACATGCACATCACCCACACAAACACAAAAATCAAGCCATGAATGTTGTTTAACTCTCAAAAAAAAGACACACTTTTTCTACTTAAAATCTTGTCGTGAAACAACTAGATGAATTATAGAAGATATGAAGAACATAAACTCTTCAATAAAACTCCTCCTTATCTATCTAGCGTCCATACCTGGAACTTGTAATTAATGTGCTCAGCGGGTGCTCGACATCTCAATATAATCTCCTTAATGGTTAATTTTAACCATCAGTATTTTCAATTTTTTTTCTTTTTTTTTACATATGTCAAGTAAAACATTAAAGAAAAACGTGAAAATTTTGTGAAATAAAAATGTTCAAAACAGGCCCTGCGGCTGTTCTGAAAGATTATTAATATTTAGGTTAAGATATAATATTTAAATCATAAAAACCAAATAGGTTCAATAAACAATGAAAGGAATAACAAATGAAATTTAATTACTTCATTATAATAGGGCTGTTTCGTTGTTTTACTAATTGAATTGATCCAAGAAGCAGTAGCCACAAGAATAAAGTCCCATCCTTTTGCATCAACTGAAGTATCACAATATTTCAGGACCTCTGTCAAGAACCTAGCAATTTCAGATGACAAACATAGACCAATAAGCCCAACATTATTTAAGGAACTGAAAAAAAAAATTAAATAAGTGTTAATGTTACAGTGATTCACAGTCGCAATTATAAATATCATAGAATTTAATATTTTAACTTAGTTTAAGGGTGTTTCATAACTGTGTAGTTTACAGATCGAAGAGTTCAGAGCCAGAAGGACCAAAGCGACAAAGCTGTCTACTTTCCGCTTTTGATTAAGTAATCATTGACACATTTTTCTGTCTGTTGATTTGTTATTTTATACAAAAATATCTCTTATTGTAGAATTCAGTAAAATCCAAAGTTGTATATGCTGTCATTTTTTAAAACACAATATCAGCTAGTTTTATTAGTGTCAAATCGAAAGTTTTTTTTTAAACATATACATAAATCAATATTATTTTTGTTAACCGAAATTGTACAAATAAAGTGTTACATAAAATTAATTTGAATTGAAAAATAACACATCAACAAATGATTGTCAACTTTAACCTCCTTATGTAGTGGTTCACTATACATATAATTCTTTTTAATCACTTTATATACTCTTATACCTTGTAGTACATATTAAAATAGAAGCCATTATATATATAATTACTCTAAAATCATTCAACTATATTGGTATGCCACAGCCAAGATCGATGTAATGTCTCTTTCCTATGAACACATTCAATCATCTGTAATAGTTGAAGTTATCTATTACCTTTTCCAGTTTTAAAAATATTATACATTTTTCAAATAACATAAACTCATTGAAAGTACTTCCTGACTTTTTAAAAGCCTTTTGAAGTATCAAAAATCACACCCGTTGAGCACTATTCTGATATAAAACATCTTAAGTTAATGTAAACAAATCTGAAATTATTACAGGTTAAGATTATTGCAAGTTGAGTCCTTTATTGTCTTTCCTAGTGCTCCAAAATTCTTGAAATTTTTATAACACACTAATGATAGCTATATGCTTTATATAAACTATAAGAATTTTAACTTTCTATAGTCAGCAGTTTTGCAACAAACTAAATTTAAAACTAGAATACACTTTTCTGATATACTTATTTCGCTAAAAAAAATATACAAATCATTCTCTCACAAAGTGCTATTTTTGTATTCAATTTCATTACAATCAATCAAACAGTGTGGTCAGTATCACATTTACTATGTTTAAATCAATCAATGATTGATTTTAGAATCAAGGAGTAATATTTCAATCTAAATTAATAATGGGAGTAACTCTCATAATTTTGCCCAAAAATAACACGGTACAACTTAATCTGGTGTAAAAATAATTTGAACCATCCAACAGTGAGATTTGTAGTGTTTGCACGCCCATTACCACAGATATAAAAAAAACTATGCCCATTTTCAATTAAGTATATGCATTAAAATCTCGAGATAATTTATTTTTCGTTGTCACTATACTTGGTTTATGGTAAAGTAAAAGATAAAATATGTTATTAACTAACACGTCATAAGCAACAGTTGCATCTGCCTTGCAAGTAGTAGTCAACTTCCAAAAGGTGAAGGCGACATGATTATGAAGCTCTCTTTTCTTTAGTTTCAACATGAAGCGAAGAGATCTCAATGAACCTTCTTCCAGACCTTCAGTTAGAATCCTCTGTGTTTGAACTACTTCGCCTTTGTCCTCTGTCTGCAAAGCAACTCATTATTATACAAGTATCTATAAATACAATCATCAAATGAAACGGTCCTAAAGGAAAATAAATCTAACACAATACAAACACATAGAAAACACTCCAATATTCTGACATCCGTCGTTACCAGGTAAACCAAAACTCCAATCATACCTCGGTTGATCTCTTATAATGATCATATCTTCCTGATGACGAAGATATATAAACATTGAAGTACATGTAAATACATATATCGCTTGATAAAGGTATCAACCATGGAATAGAATAGAACATTAAATACATTAGGAATAGGATAGTTTTCCAGGTTCAACTCACGCTTGTAAATTCAACGTTTCTATTTTTTTAAAAACCTTTTTCCATGCTTACAATAAAAAGAAAAATATAAGAAATTATTTAATAACCAACAATAAAACACATACCAAAAGACACAAATTTGTAACTTATAAAATGGTACAAATTTGAATATTCCAGAAAAAAATGTGACATAAATTACAGAATTATGCAATTATAAAAAAAAATGATCCATTACTTTAAAATGAGTAATGGACGTAAAACTACCTTATGGGACTAGTTTACCCATAAAAGTGCGTTATATTTGTTTTACTAAATAATATCTGGAAAATATCTAGCATACCTCTATTTTGGAAGGGCATTCATTAATTTTTTCAAGGGATACATCTCTCAGAAAGATATGTATAGAGTAAAGTTGTCGAAAATAAAAAAAAATTGGAAACTGTTGCATTAATAAATTATATTGACTGTTTGAAAAAAAAACTTGCCATTTCCATGAAATCATGTCTGAGAATTTCATCTGCTTGGTGCCACATGGGATACTCTGAAGAGTGCCTGAAACGATGATAAAAAAATTTGAAAATTAATAAAATATGTTAACAATCACTTTCGGAAACAAATTTCTGAACATAATGTTACCAAAATGTTATCAACAACCCCAATATATTTTAGTAAATAAACAGTAGAGTGATGTATTGACACTTACTTATTTCAATAGTACTCATGAAATTCTGTTATTATTTAATTGAATATACAATTTTTAAAAAAAAAATCAATTGTCATAATTTAAAAACTTAACTTAATTTAAAACTACAATAGTTAATGAACAGTTAACCAAAAATACATCGTGACTTTTCAAAATTACTTTGCAATTTAATTCTCAAACTTCTATTTTTACTAGAACATCTTTCCCGGTATTATATTTTTTAAATAATAATAATAATAACAATAACACATTATGAGTGAACCGATTAGTGACGTTTCTATAACATTGTTGTAAATAAATGATTTAAATAATTAATTAATGATTACATTAATTAATAATTGCAATTATTACATGTCTCGATGGTCAGACAGTAGAAGTGGAACGGATGCAATTTCAATTCTCTGGAACAATTCTTTTAATTTTGGAGTCAACTGTTCAATGATATTTGAAGCAATGTAATATTGTTTAACCTAAAACAGAGTAAATTTACCTGTAGCAGAAGAACAAAAAATATAAGGAAAAATATTTAACATAACAATGAAAAAAATATTTTACATTTTTATTTCTTTAGAAATAAATAATATTTAAATTTATAAATGAATTCACATTAAGGTACACATGAAGCCATTTCTAGATAGACAAGTAACAAATCTCACTTCAAAAAAATGTACTGTGGTCTGATTTAACCCAATAATAGTTTTCAACACATTTTGAAGACAGTGAGAATTAATTCTCTTTTAAAAAAGAATATCTTAAAAATAATAATAAAGTTTTAAAAGATATTAGGCTTCAAATATGGTTATATTTAATAATATACTCCGTAAGTTAAGTTAATTAATATTTAACCTAAAAACATAATTATTTGTGCTACAGGTTATTAAGTTATTAGTTTCTCTTCTTTGCTACAAACAGAAAGAAAGAATAACTTAATGATATTTCTATACGGTAATAATATATTAGTAAATATGAGTGCAAAATTTAATCCTGTTGCTATAAGGTTATGGTCAATTTGCACAAAATAAGTGAAGAGTTTAATGATGTTTCTAAACGGCTACAGTACATTAGCAAAAATGAGTGAATAATTTAATTTTCTTCCTAAATGAGTTCCTCAATTTAAGGTTATGGTAAATTTGCAGAAAATGAGTGCATACTCGTAGTTTAGTGATGTTTCTATAACATTGTTGTAAATAAATGATTTAATCAATCTGTAAAAAGTGGGAGTGGATTTCATCTAAAAATAAGTGCATGACTAAATGACGTTTCTGTAGACATATGATAGTGTTCACGCATGAATAGAGTGAATGAGAGGGATCTTTTCATATGGCTGTACGATACTTCATTCAAATAATCATATTTTAATACTAAATTCGATGTATACGTACATTGGAGTAATATTTTGATAAACTCCTTAAAAGTGTCAAAGCATACAAGAAATCAAGCATATGATGCTTAAATTCGATTAAACAACTGCTTGTAATCAATGGGTCATCAACTGAGTCGCTTGTATAATCAAGAGGTTCTCCCAATAGATGGATAATCATATCAACACAGAAACCAATAGTTTGTGAAAAGCCAGAAATATCAATTCCTTTCAAAGGATTCCAAGAACCAGCTACTAGTAAAGGTTCATTAGGACAATAATCTTCGAATGACAAGAAACCGTAGACTCTTTCTGCTAACAGACAGATATTTTGAATGGCATTCTGCCAAGTCTGTTTTGATTTATTCAGAATGTGTCTCATTAAATTTCCTGACACATCAACTGCTCTTGAAGTTTTACTGTTTTCCTCTAGATTTGATAAAGACGTTTCGACTAAAGCATAACAGGCTGCCATCAAGTTGTTTAAACTTTCAGTGCACTCATCATTTCTGAAAAAAATCATTAATTTCTTTAGACTTCAATCAAACACATATTTATTATTTTCATACAATTCAGAAAACCGTACTCTTAGAATTCCCTAAACTATTAGATATATATATAGCTAGAAACTGGTGAAATTATAAAAATTTTAAAATGTGGACAAACATGTGGATTAACACAATTTGATTAGTGACTTTTCAATGATACTAATATTTTAAGTGGTACAACCGAAAAATATATATTCTTACTAACAACTTCTTAGGGATATTTCTTCTCATTCATCCAATTTCTTTCCGACGTATTCTTCTACTTTTAAAACTTTTATATTTTTGATTGAACTTAAAATAGGAATCGGAGTTCCTGTAGGTGGAACATACTAGTTCTCTGTATTCCAAACTGGAAATCAGTGTTCTTTAATATACGAGAAAGAGGTTATTAAATAACGAAACCGACACTACTACAGAAGTACGCATGCACCTAACACCATCAGCCGCAGCGCAGACAATGCGCCGACCTCCACGTCGTATTGTAATGATAGAAGGGTATGAATAAGTCCCGTTATTTAATAGTCGCAGCTCGTATGTATTGGGTGCTAATATTGAGTACCGCAGTGCCCACAGAGTAAAAGTACCCATTTGAATAATGTATACGAAGCTGAACCACCCGAACTCTCAATTAATCGTATGGATATATATATTTTTTTTATTTTGTGTTTAAGTTTTGAGCAAGATTAAATAAAATATCTCAGACCTAACACCTTCGCCTTTTCCACATGTCCGCCAACAATCCCTTTTATAATATTTAAATTATCGACAGCTATATTTACGTTCTAAAAAATACATTTCTAGCAGACCTTCTCCTAGGCCAATTTTTCACTATATTTGTATACATCATCAAGGCTGCACAAAAAATAACAAGATGGACGTTACAGAGAATCTTAAAACGAACAAGAAGGTAATATTTTTATAGCTGAATATTATAATTCTTGTTCGATTTGAGATTACCTGTTACCTGTTACGTATATCTTGAAATCTTTGGCTTTCTCTAGATGATGCTGTAAAAATATATATTAATGTTGCCCTGATGAAGTGTGGTTGTGTTCTGTATCGTGAGCCCCTATCTTGTGCAGTTATTATATATATATATATCTTTTAAAACAACACTAAGAACTTAGAACAATAATCTAAATAATGGCGACGAAATCACAAAAAAAAGCTCCCACGAAACTCACATCTATATTTTGGCATTCGTATTCATCAAGAGTAGAAGTTCTCTAGTGTTGCCTCTAATAAGAAACATACTTCTTCTCATGATGACAACGACTGTTGAAATATAGAAATGAGCTTTTGTGTATGTATAAGGTACATAAATAAATATACAACTTTAAATTGATTATCTGTATCAGAAAAATAAATATGATAGGAAATTAAATATACCTGATTTGATTTTTAAGTTTCGTATTTTCATTATTTAAATTGCATGAAAGACAAGACATTATAAAAAATTAAACAGAGAATCATTTATAGCTATTGAGGACCTTCAGAGGACAACCGACAATTATATTACAGATTTAATGAATTAAGTTAATAAAATAATTAATATTGATTGATTTAACAATTAATTATGAATGAAATTAATTAAGAGAAATGTATTACCTGTCTTTGAGACAATCAAATAAAAGAAATGCACATTCTTCAAGAAAAGTTTGAAAATGGATTGATTGAGTTCCATGGGCCAACACCATACATGAAAGTCCTTTTTTCCAAACATTAGTAATTTTTTTACTGTGGCTTGAATTCTTTAATATTATTGAAAAGATGTTCTTCAATAGAGTGAACATACAATCAGAATTGTCAACAAAAAATCGTTCTGATTGGTGACAAAATGATGTTGGCAGAAGCGAAAGTATCCTAGGTGTATCAGATGAATCGGTTGATTCGATTAATTTGGAAAGAGCAGTAAATACTGATACTATAGTTCTGTCTCCAACAATATAACCTACACAAAAAAAAACCTATTTATAATACCATTCTACAAGGTATTAAACTAAATAAATACAGGTTTAAACTAAATAATTTCATTGTCACTTTATCTAATAGTCGATGTAATATGGAATTACAATAATCTGAAAAACGGCTATAGGTACACCTTCGTAAAAAACTGAACCATTTAGAAAAATGGTTCAAATTTCAAATCCTAGTTACATGTAGTGTTGGTAGATGGGGTTATTTTTGTTTTGCATCCGCTATTATAAATGCTAAATAATTTACCAGTTTACAAGTGTAAAATAATACAATATGAGAGCAATGGTAATACTCGCAGGGCTACAGAATTAGAATACTATGTTTCATATACAAAGACAAGGTTTGAAAAGATGACTGCAAAAACATGCTATGAGCCGAATATGTCTACAATTTATACCAAAGAAATCTCCACTCTATCGATTGAAAAAGGAAAACTTTTCATATCTAGCAATTCTTGTTTTAAAGGACCGAAGAAACGAAGAAATTAAACAAATAGGAAACAGAATAAATGCAGAAAGTGGCACATTTTATGTGCATAATAATAATTACATATTAATTCTCCCCGTGTCAAAGAAACTATTTATAAAGAAACTTACTGGAATAACATAACTAGAGAAGCGCCAATTCTGAATATAAACTACTAACTCCTTTCATCTCACATTACCACTTGCTCTAGTGTAATTGCTGCTTTTTTGGAGGTTTCCAAAGAGCAGTTCTTACAAAAGGCAACTGCATAAACTGCCCTTTGTACAATCTCAATTTCTTATAAAATGAATTGACGAAATTAAGTTGATGAAACTGACGGTACAAATCTACCATATTTAATTACGGCGATTCAATGAGTCCATCGGTCTTTAAATATATTCTATTTCAATAAATGGGATAGATATTGTAAAGAATCAAACCGACCTCCTTTGTCATGCGCTTCCCAACAAGACTGTAAAACATCCAGAGAAGACTCTTTTTCCAATATTGCTTTATCATTAACTATGGTAAGAAGTAGATTCTCTACATGTTCACTTCTTAGCCAATCCCTTATTTCGACTTTTTCTTCTTTTGATGAAATACATAACTTGATAGCCTCTATAACCAATCTCTCTGGTCTTATCTAAAAAAATATATATATATATATATATAAAACGATGAAAAATATTTACAGAAAACTCAAATACCAATTAGAAATTAATCATTATACAATTTTATGTAATAAGCACAGAAAAACTATTTACGAACAGCTTTTCTTTAAGTTTAAATCCAAAGTCCTCAAAAAAGATCTTAAACTTCTTTTACCAAAGTTAAAAGATTTAAATAACACTTATTGAAATATGCTTTCATCCATCGCACTTAAGGATGTTGGTCTTTAGTGCTGATCTCGAGACTGAAAGTGAGGGTAATTTTTGATCGGCACCAAACAATATTAAGGGTAATCCACAAAAACCGATTGATTCTACATCGAGATCTCTATATGTTGTCTTACGCATGATTGCTAGATCAGGGATCATTAATGATATCTGACATCATACTTGCTCAAAACTGAGGGATTTTATGTCCTCCTCGTGATAGTGCGGCACAAGATTACCCATCTCACACACAAAAAATCCAGCGTTACAAAGATTCGAACCTCCAATCTAAAGGACTAGCGGAAGCGACAGTATCACTAGAATACATTTGATTATAGTTTACTATAATACCCATATTAGATTTAATTTTTCTTACTTTACAAGGATACTTAAGTTCTAAAAATTAAAACGATGTAGGTAAGCACTAAAACCTAATTTAATTAAAAGAAACTCCATACAATTTATAAAACTTATTTAACAAAATACCAATTAGACTAAAATAAATAAATGAAAAATAAAAACCTGTATCAAGTCCTTTAGAACGGCCTCTTTTGCTTCAGAAATAGAAATAAAGTTCAATGCGTTGAAAGTCAAAACTAAAACAGATTCAACTGGAATTTCTGGATCTTTCAGCCAACTTCTTAATTTGGAACAAAACACATCTTCTTCAAGTCCACCAATTGATAGAGTCTGATTAAGTCCAAATAATTTCACTATTAAACTAAGTTGTATGATGGAAACTTTTTTCACTTCAATTGATTCATTCTCTGTTAGTGACCAGTAAGTTTTTGTTAAAGCACCTATTAATTGGTGCAAATGTTTTTTTGTATAATCTGTTAAAACAAGAGTTGAACTGCTTTGACAAACATCAGGTACACTTTCTTCAGATTCTTTATTATCTCGAAATTGAACCTAAAAAAAATCAAATATAAATAAAGTGTATATTTATTTATAAGTATAGTCTACGTCTAAACCACAATAAAAATGGGAAAAGAGACAAAGATCTTTCAACCGTAACAAGCCGTCTTCGTCAGAGTCAAACGCAACTGAAACCAAAGGTGTACAACCATCTGGTGTGGGGTTGAGAAGAGTGGGAGGCAAGAGAGGTATTTTAGAGAGTGTCAAGTGCAGGAAAGGTCAATAGACCGGGGAGAGATGTAGGGTAAACAAAATAGTACAGGAAGAAATAAATAAAACAACTATCTGCTAGCTGTCAACCCTCTTAGATGAGGCTATTACCCTCATCAATCTTAAGTTAAGCTTGATAAACCCCTTTCTAATGTTTATAATATTTCTTCTATTAAATTTAATCAGAGAGGATTCCACAATATTTCGAAGTTCCAGAAAAAAACTTCTTTTTTCTTTGTCAAATAATTTGTAATGTAATACTTAGTTTTTCTGTTTAAAAATTTATACTTCTGCCTAAGAAAAAGGTTTTAAATAAAAACCGAAACGTTGGCATTGAAAGTTTAATTTGATCCTGAAGAACTGACCTAGTCCCGATAAACATTAGTTTTGTTTCTATTCCACTGTCGACACTTTTATCAATACATATATATATATATAAATTCACACAAGGGGTTCTTGAGGATTTTGGTCATAAAACATACAACTCCTGGTTATAAGTCGACGTTTCGCCAAAAATTTCGTAACAAGAAAACCACAAAGGATCATAAAATACCTAGTGTTATTATTATTCTTATTATTTAAAAACCGACATTGGTTGTTTAAACCTAATTACTGGTTATTAATTATTCAGAACATCAAAAACCCGATTTTCAAACAGCAAAACAACACACAGACAGTAACAAACACAGAAAATTACAAAACAATGAAAACAAGAGAGTCAAAGGGAAATTAAGGGAAAAAAACAAAAAACGTTACAAACATTATTACCTTGTTTTTTCCCTTAATTTCTTTTAATTTTTGACTCTCTTGTTTTTCATTGTTTTGTAATTTTCTGTGCTTGTTACTGTCTGTGTGTTGTTTTGCTGTTTGAAAATCGGGTTTTTGATATTCTGAATAATTAATAACCAGTAATTAGGTTTAAACAACCAATGTCGGTTTTTAAATAATAAGAATAATAATAACACTAGGTATTATTATATGTTCTTTTAAAGTTAGCTTCCTTAAATATTTTTCTAATTTGTTCTGTCTGTCCCTTAACATATGTCACTGATCTATATTGTGGTGAGTTGGTGTTATCAGGAGTGCTTATGAGGCCATTATTATTACTGGAGTTTGTGGAGTGAAGTGATGAAGTAAATCATCACTCCACAATTTTTAAATTGTTTGTATTCATGTTGCGAGCGTGATAACCATGAATCAGCCCCAAGGCCGTATGTTAGGTACAGCTTTAGAGCGAATATAAGGAAATGAATTATATAAACTAAAAAACCTTACCTAGAAATACTACTTTCAAACTTACCTTTAACGATTTTTTCTGCTTCAAAACTGGTTTGATAAAAGATTCTAAAAATTTAAAATGAACTTGATTTATATAGGTAAAGAGTTGATTATCTTCAAGAGAATTTAGAAGTATTTGGACAGAAGCTTCACGAACATTACTCCAAAACCTATCCAATATAGTTGAGTATATGGGGTAAGAAGTAGTGTTGCGATCCCAGTAGAGTAACAAGTCAACTGTCCTTCCACAGACGAGGGTAATCACATTCTTGCAAGTCAAGTCCACAGTGATTTCTCGTAACAGTTTCAAAAGCTAAAAAAAATACATTCCATCAATAGATATATATGTAAAGAAAAATTAATGAATAAATGAACGATGGTTAAGCATCGTTATTTATATAAAAACCTTCAATTTTTATATATATTAAATCAAAACTATTAAAAGCGACTTGGCTCAATGTTGCACACATGCTGCTACTGACTGCAATTATTCAATATGAATAGTTTCAGTTGCTATCAAAAAAGTGTATGATCCGAAAACGGTCGAAGACGATCCACAACATATGATCCAAGCCGATTTTAAATGGTTATAATTTAATATGAAATTAACTGTATATACAGGGGGGCCAGGTTAGCACAGGGGTTAATCCCCACCTATTATGGGTTCGATCTCCACCTGGCCCTCGATTTATTTATGCGGGAGTTGAATAAATCTGAGTAAATCATCAAACGAGAGGACGTTAAGCGGTCGGTCCCAAGCCTGTACAATGTCAGGTACTCGTAAAAATCCCTACTCGAAATGCTCGTGAGTTAGGCAAAATTTAGGACTCCCAATGTAGAATCTGTAGAATCACCGTTCAAACAAAAAGCCAGTAAAGGGCTGACGTTATCACCCTCTAGACTCTAGAGGAACGGTTTAAACAATAAAAAAAAAACCATATACAGCAACACAATAAAGTCCTACAAGTTTTAACTATAAATGGTTGGGAAAGTTTGAACGAACTGTTTACTATTGAAAAATCACACTGTTAGAACGTAGAGAATATCCAGGAAAAAAATAGTAATCCATCTTAGAGTGAATTAATATAATTTTCATAGAATAAGAAAATAACTGGTTGGTTCAATTGGTTTGTAGTGAATACATCCCTCAACATTGATTATCTGTACAGTTGAAATTACATATATTGCTGAATGTCTGTTGGCACGGGTGACAGTCAGTCACGAACTTATAGCGCCACCTGTTCTCGCTACATGACTGGCAATCAGGTTGTCGTATATAGAGTTCACAAGCTTACCTTCAAATGAACTAATATAGCAGTACTTGAGAGCTCGTGAGTTGGCCGGACTGTACAGTTAGTATTCTAATTTCCAAAGAGCTTGGTTTATTAGTAAACTGGATACTCGGTGGTAGGAGGTTCTATTGGATATCTGTCTCTCTTAGACGTCAGTGTGTAAAAGTCAAGCTGTATTATCGCCGAAAAGAATGCCAAATGGTGTTGTGCTTGGAACGTGTTTTGAATCCTTTGGTAAAGGAGTAGGATTCATCTAACTGCAGTAAGGAACAGCTAAAATACTACTATGCGGGTAAAACAGCAAACAGCATGCAACAGCCAAGTCTGCCTTGGTTCTTTGCAGAGAGTTATGTCTATATAGCTATATGTCTATATGGCAGACAGTTATGTATTTTCTCGTCCAACTTTTAGTCGAGTAAAAAAAATTTCACCTACCAGATGGTTTCAACACACAATAATCATGATGAAGAAATGGCTAACAAGGTACGATAAATACGACAACCTGCAAACTATATTACCTTATTGTATAAAAGAAATAAAAAAAACCTTTAAAAGAAAAAACAGTAACCTAGTGGAAACAGGGATTCTATGTAGAACAGTTGCTTTTTAAGGGAAAAAGTACCAAGGAACATACCACAGTAAAGCTCTCAGGCATCTTAAAAAGCAAGAATACTTCAACCTAAGAAAAAAATTTGAGAAGACTACAAAATTCTGTCCAACTAATGGTAAAAACCCGCGGACATCAACTTACAATATTAGAAGTTAACAATCAACAAAGAAAAATTGTTTTGTGCGATTAAACGCTCCGATAGAAATAATAATTTTTGAACGAAATCAGTAACCCCTTGTAACTAGATAATGCAAACGCATCATAAAGTAATGTCACACTTAATAAATAGTTTCATTGTATTTGTATGTAAGCAGTTTATTCAGTATCAAAAATTTACGAAAATGTTCTATATCTGAATCCTGGATACAATACTTGGGAGACATGGTAATTTTCATAGTTGGAACAAAAGTGCATCCTAAGCACCAGAGTAGGAAAAACTTTCATACTTAGAGCCAGGGTGTTAAAATTAATATACTTGAAGAGGAGAAAGAAAATATCATTTTAAATGTTAATAAAATAAAGTTTTATTTAGGAACATCACACACTTAGAACCAGCGTACGAAATATTTGCATCATACTCACCAGCCTAAATCGGTAACCTTTAAAATGCAGATCAATGTTCAGCCTCAGAGTAAACATTTGATAGAATTTTGTGACGATCGATTTATATAACTGGTGTAAGTTATTAAAAAACATATAATTTTTTTTATACCAAATATAAATTTCATATGAGCTAGATTTATTTCAACCGATTCCGAAACATGCTAAATCACATTACTGGAATACTAATTTAAATGATGTTCAAGTTGAAATCATCATACAAAAAACAAAATTGTGCTTTAAATAAAATTACTTACTTCGTTATCAACTATGTGCAAAACAAGGTCAGTATCATGCGCTTCAGTCATGATGACATATCTCAAACATTCCATGAAGGTCTTTAGGACTATTTCGTATTCCATGTGGCTTTGTTTAACATTTTGTAACATTAGCCTGAAAATAAAATATCATTACAGTCCAAGTACTCAAAACGTATAATTATATTCCCTTTTTAAATAATATTATATTCTCTATTTTTTACTAAATTTAATAATAGTAGTTCAAAGTGATTTATTAAAGATTTTTTTTTTAAATTCACAGAATAATTTATTAGTATGAATCAACACCCGATTATTTTGATCGTTAGTTGTGAACTACTCAGGCTAAACTTGACATGTCATTCGACCTAATAATCTAATATACAAATTTATATTATTAATATGGGAAACCGTCGTACCTTGTAAGATGATCTTGGAGTTGTTGGAGCGCTTTCGGATGTTCTCCATCTTCGATCGCAACTAACCTACTAAGAGGTTAGTACGATCTAACTAACTCGTAGTTAGTTAGTAGTAGTAGTAGTAAGTTGAGCTCCAACAACTCCTAGATCATCTTACTAGGTATGACGGTTTCCTGTATTAATAATATAAATTATAATAACCTCAGTAGTAATAAAATAATGCATGTATCTAATATACAAAACAATCAAACGAAAATGAATGAAGAAAAAAGTTTATATAAATAAAAGAAGCTTGGCAAGTATTGCAACATGTTTGGTTTGATTCTTTAGAGCCACGACTGTACTTTGATTGACATTAACATCAGCCTGAGCTAGGCTGATCAAGTGATCATAAATGAATTATTTAGACATGTTTAACATTCACCTCACATTGTTCCGAATTCTAATAGCATCAATGCTTTTCGAGATGGTTCACGACAAAGAATAGTTCTTTTTGAACGTTTCACACTTTTGATATGATGGTTTACAAAACATTTCTTGAATAAATTTATCTCTTTAGTAACTTTCATTTTCAGCTATGGACTGATTTTATCATTTAAGAGTATATCTATAAATGTTTTTTTCCGTTTAAACAATATTTTATTTATAATTATGTAATATTATCTAAATATTAATTTATTCATGAATAAATTTAAAAAAACAATAGAAACTGCTTTAAATACCCTGTACGAAGACATTCGAAAAACTTTTTGTAGAAGTCACATTTATTTACACTGTTACAACGGGATAAGTTGCTTACAAAAGGCAACAAGTTTGGATAGATAACGGTTGCATTTCCTTGACCACCTTTAACCAAAATATTCCATAGTTTTGGTAATACCACTTTTTCGATGTTTACATGTTCCCCAAAATCCTTGAAAGACAAAAACATTATATAATTTGCATAAAAATTAAATATAAGAACTATAACAAAAACAGAAGAAAGCAAGTTAGGAAAATTAAATGAAAAAAATGTCTACGTAGAGACTTTCATTTGATTTAATTTTACCAACAAGGATAAATAACCTACTGTAAATAATATAAGGTTTTTGAATTTCAAATAAGAAAGCAATATGTGAATCCTCTTAATAGGTAGAGGAATAACAAGGTATTAGGTAACAGTTTAATTATCCTATACAAGAAATCAATGATAAGGAGCGTGTATATTTATCCGGATTGGGACCACGGCTGTTCACACGATCAGGGTAATGATCGTGCTAGCCATATAACTAGCTTACTCAGAGACCGATAGGAAAACATTTCCCATCCTTACAACACACCTCTATTCAGACAGACTTACACTCAAATTAGCACATCCCAACGGCTATAAATGTTGGTTCTTCTTGAAACTTCTGCTCTGCATTTACTTCATCGAAATATTTCTATTGAATTACTAATAATCTCTCTAAAAAATAACTGCACATATTTTCACGAATTCTGTACCTTTCAATTCCAAAAAGAAGCCGTGTTGATCAATTTTCTATCAACACATGCATAACTTTCGCTTATTTTACACTCCAATGAACTACCCAGATTGGTCATCTGTTCTTCAATCGTATATAAAATTCCTATCTCATCTGCAGCTTTCCAAGCAAATTAATTAAGACCATAACCTTTTTAATTATTTTACATTTTCTTGAACTGAATCATCTTAAATTATTTGTTGCTGGTTGATCAACTAAAACACTTATAACTCCTCTCTTACATTTTACAAATATATAAAATAATTTTACATCAATATTTTAAAGAAACAGGAGAGAGCAATGAGAAAAATTAATCTAAATTATACGCAAGCCTTTTTAAGAATCAATAAATGAAGCGGAAAACTTTGGCAATCATAATGAACTTTACAATTTGCTCCGGGTCGATTGAAGGCTAATTCCAAAATTCTAGACAGTGGGATTCTATAAAAAGTAATATGTACAGATATACAGTTGCATTGTATAAAAATATGTAAAGGATAAATAGAAAAAAACGTAAGGATCTGGTGATTTCATTTGACTCCAGATGAAAACACAAACAACTTTTATGAGAAGCAATAAGAGTAAAATGTAAAATTACCTTGATAATGGTTAATATATGTAGAGCAGATTCCCACACTAAAGGTAAAACTAATGGATCACTTTCATCTAAATGTGAAAATACGGTTTTCGTAATAGTACTGGCTTCATGAGAAACAAGTCGAGGACTATTCTTACACATGGACACCAAAACAAAATACCAAGCAGCTCTGATCTGAAACAATCAAAAGTTTTTACAATACTACTAAACTCTCTTTAGTTAAAGTCAAATTATTTTAATAAATTCTTACCGGTGGAGCTTTATGAGAAGCGAATTTCCAAAATTTATTATTCGAAAGTAACATTAAATTGTCTTCTTCTTGTTTACTTTCTTGTTCCCAAGTGAACTTCTCCAAATAGTGTGCATAACCATTCAAACTACATATAATTACTCTTTCGTATTTGGCATCTACTTGCTCCTTATTAGTTCTATAAGAATAAATTTACAAAATTATAATTCATTTACACTTAAAATGCATGTTTCACACTTTATTCATTTCTATAAATTGGCCTAAGAAACTAATTAAAACCATAAACATTTTTAATTACCTCAAATCGTCTTAGTAACTAATACATTTAAATAATTATAAATTGTCTATTCTAATCTCCTGGAAATGAAAACTCTATTTAAAAGTACCTTCAATTAATTAAATGAGCAACTTTATTAACTATATTTTCAGTCAAATATCAACATAATAATGGAGTTATAATAAATGTTTAAAAAACTAGATAATTTACGTCCTTTTGTTGATCAAGTAGTTCGATATTGTTAAAAACTTAAC
Organism: Hermatobates lingyangjiaoensis; assembly: GCA_026182355.1. Taxonomy (NCBI): domain Eukaryota; kingdom Metazoa; phylum Arthropoda; class Insecta; order Hemiptera; family Hermatobatidae; genus Hermatobates; species Hermatobates lingyangjiaoensis. Next base: position 1,745,687 of record JAPFBL010000050.1, on the reverse strand, counting down.
GACGGAATTATAATTTAAATTAACCGAAGTTTACGTCAATATGACAATCTTTATACGGAAATGACTAAATTATAATTAATAGTCACATTTTTAAATATATTAATCTAGTAGTACATAATTTTTAAAATAAGTACATCCAAACCAAAAGATCTCTGATACCTTGACCAACCTAAACAAATCTCCATATTTTGGAATCGTCAAGGTTAATAATTTAAGTTATCAAATTTAAAATATTAATGTAAATATGGAAATTTGTAAACAATTTCTTTATAAAACAAAATTAATTAATCCGTAACAACGAGCAACTTGGATGGACATCAGAACTTTTCCTTTGATTTTATGTTTTATTTCTTTGACTGTAGATGTAGAGTTACCCGTATTTGTGGTGTAATTTCTTCCAACAGATATATCAAACAAAGAAAAATCTATACTTGCTATTGTAATGCAATTCAATTGAAATGAACACTTACTCAAATTTGCTGAGAGATTGTGGCGTCTGCTGAATGAGATTATCATAAATGTAGTTAAATATCTCTTCATTGCAAAATGAAACTACCTCCTTGACTTTGTTACTTGGAAAGGCAGACTAAAAAAGAAAACGAGTTCTTACACAGATAAGTGATTAGAACACCTTTTATGTTGAATGAGAAAGAATTTAATGAACTTTTGAACCCTGAAAGGATATCATGCTCTTTCACATGTGACAAGGCATACAAAGTCAGTTCATGCATTATAATATTATTGGATGGAAAGTAAATAATCTTTTATTCAAATATTCAACAATTTCATTAAAAATAACAATATACTTCAAATATGGCTTAAAACTAAATCATGCTACAATTATTGTTAAAGCTAAATATGGCTTTGCTAATGAAATAACGACCTGGAATGCATGAACGGCAGCAGAGGCTGCGGGGGCATACGTATCGAACTGAGTGGCAAACCAAACAGGCGCCACACTCCGCAACGTCGTGGCCAGGTGACGCCCCACATTGGCCACAATGGTGGCATGTGCTACATGACTCAGTTCACGCACTCTGTTGTCTACATCTAACGCCAACTGGCAGTAGACAGTACTCCACGGTTTTAACAATGATTTGCATTCATTTTTCTCCGCCTTTTGGCATAATTCGGCCAGCTCTTGCAGACCCTTCAAACAAAAAGAAAATATATAATTTTTTTTCTTCAGTATTAATCAAATTATTTCGATAGTTATTTATATACAGTGCATATAATATATATATATATATATATATATATATATATATATATATATATATATAAAACAATATTTATTCAACTTGTTTCCTAAAATTAAATACACCATTAAAATACACTTAATAAAATTTATTCCAACACTGATGGTCAGGATGGTATATGGTTAACGTCCTTACTACTGGAATGAGATCCTCAGTTCCAGCCTAGTATCTTCATAATGGAGATAAAAAAAAAACCCTCCTGCACAGTCTCTCAAATAAGAAGTAAACCGTTGACCTGGAGCACGCAAAACGTCAAGAATTCATTCTTGATTCATAATCTAAGGGGATTTTAAAATAAATATAGGATGGAGGCAATTGAGGACTGGTAAAGTAAAAAAACAAAACTACTTTATGGCAATGTTCCAATGTTTTAAGCGTCAGCCTAGTCAGGGTTCGGATCTAGATATATGTTTTTAATTATATATTATATATTATATGGGGACCTCACTGCACAGTGAGGCTAATGTCCAGTGCCAGTATTCGTGTTTACTGAGGGAGTGCGGTGCCTTAACTTTTCCTGGCAGGACGACAGCGGCTTCATCGCACAGCAACCAGTCTCTACAAGTTCACAACAACATCCATTTAACACCAGCAATAGCCGTTCAAACACCAACAACCAACCCACCAACCAAAAATACAACTGAGACCTCGCTGCATAGTGGGGCCAATGCCCAGTGCCAGTATTTGTATTTCCTAAGGGAGTGCGAGCCGTTATCCTTTCCTGGCAGGCCGGCAGCGGTTTCATCATGCGGTAACCAGTCTCAACAAGATAGCAGTGGCAGTCTTCTGGCTTTTTTCAGGACCGGACCGGGAAAACTCGAAGTGGAGAAGTCGACATCGCACGGCAACTGTTCATTTTCTGAGAGAGTGCGAGCCCTTATACTATTTGCTGTGTCGGCGGAGATGACTTCATGGAAGAGAAGAACCGCTGTACGTGACTTCGATCAGAGCTAGAAGCCTTCAACTTTGAAAACAGCACGCAAAAAAATGAGTCAAGCGGTCCTGCATCAACCAATCAGGCATTGGAACCAGTCCCCTCATGCAGATTTCAGTATATATATATGACTCAACTAGGAGATAATACAAAACTAGCATTATAAAATATTTTACGGAATCTTGAAAACTTGTTTTTTCAAGTCCTGGTTCACCTCCCCACTAATTTATTTAATAATAAATTAACTTTGAACTAATTTTTATAACAATACAATATATATATTATGTTCAAATTCATCATCCAACAGACAGTTATTTCAATGTTTTTCATGAAATATAAAAGTAGGGACAAAATACATTTATAAAAAAAAATATGTAATATTTTCAGAATTATTTCAAACAATTAATTACTGATGGTCTTTAATTTTTTATTTTTTAATTAAATTAATTCTGAAAATATATTTTTTATTATTACTGCTTGTTTGCAAAAATATTTGAAAACTAAAATACCCATAAATTACTTTAAATACAAAATTTTACACTTCTGGGAACATCGATTTAATTAAATTTATATTAACATCAGTGATATTATTTAATAATTAACATATACAAAAGAAATACAAACATCTGGTATAATGGTAGGATTTTACAAATACTTTATTATTCAAAAATTTCATTTGGAGTATAGTTAAAGTATTCTAAAAACGAAGAGAATAGGTTGGAGACATTTACTACCTTCTGTTTAGTGACAGCGTCCTTTTTACTTAATTTTTTTAGAGCAACTTGGAAATGAGGATCGATTGTTTCAATATCATGGCTCAACACTTCATTTGAAACGGAAAAGACATTTTGATTAAGGGACACAAAACCGACGAGTTTAGTAGCATCTTTTCCTAGTAAATCCGCTGATCTGCTGCTACTAGAGGGCTGAAATAAAATTATAAACACAGATCATCTAACATTCTGGAAATTACTTTAGAAGGAGATTGTTGCAGCTGTTATTAAAAATGAGTGGTCAACCTTTGCATTATTTTTTGTTCTCTGAGCTTGATTATGTTTCCTTCCCATTTCATATCAAATTAAATTCTCAATAAAAAAAGGATTACAGCGTACATCAGCAAAAAAAAGATTACATGTTCACAATAATAAATAACCTTCCACGTGGTTATGATTGAATAAATTTCAATCATGTCATACTATTTAATACAAAAAAACCTTGACTGTCTTACTTATATTTTAAAACCATTCTCTTAGATCAAAGCAAAATGTATTTTATACTCTATTACCTTTAATATTTTTTACGCATTGAGTAGATATTATTTTGGAGTTGAATAGTTGAAACTTAGATCCAATGAACTAATGGTTATAGAATCTCTTTTTAAATTTTAGAAAATTTCCAGTTATAAACTTTGTTTATAGTGAGATAATAAGCTAAGTTGGTCATGATTTGTGGACTGATCAACTTGATGACTCCTGTGTCATCAAAGATATCTCATATTTTGTTCTTCCAATATTTTATAAGAGTTATCTTTTCCAACAGTCACAAATCTGGTATGACCAGATGTCTGAATATAGATATTTTCTGTATCAACACAGAAACCTCAATTCTGGTTATTCCAATAGTCTAGGCCACTCTGGAAGAATCTATATTGTTCCACTATTGGAACAATCTTCCAATATTGTTCTAGGCCACTCTGCCCACTTGTTACAAAACAATTGCTTGCATTGGAAACTTCTTAATATTACTCGACTTCATAAGTATAAAAGAGTTTACTTCAACTCTTTTGAACAGTGTTATTTACAGCACAATTTTAAAATATTTTAATGTGCATTTTCTTAAAATGAATAATGAAACAAGTACTAAAGCATGAATGATTCTCCGTGGGCCCCATGTGTGGAAATAACGGGGAACCATTGGGAAAAACTTTCTGGATAATACACCGAATATTAATGAAGATAAAAAATTGCCATGTTGTGCAATTATGTACTTGTAATCTTTACCAGTTGATTAATGATTGTACGGCTTACACTGAAGCTACAGCACGACTCCCTTTGCATAAAGAAACTTGACGTATATTTGCCAGACATTGCTTGTCGACGCCAAAAAAAACTGAAGAAATGGTTTGAAAACCATATGAATATTCAAATTAACTAAACAAACATTGCAACTTCACTGATGTAAAGGCTCAAGAATCTGTATGGAAAATAGTAGCTTTCATAAAGGAATTAATATTTTATAGTCTATAATCGACTTATAGAGAATACTTCGATGACTCCTTTGAAAAATCTAGAGGTACAACAGTAAATAATTTCGAAAGGGTCATCTATAATATTATTGAAGATGAAGGTATCCAATTATTGATGACGTTACCATCTGTGGTAGGGATCAGAAGAAAAATCGGAAAACTCAGACAAATTCTTAAATGTGGCGCAGAAGTTCACTCTAAACTTAAAGAAAGAAAAGTGTACCTATTCAACTAATGTTATCCGGTTAGTGAGTTATATCGTTCATGATAATACAATTAGAACAGATCCTGACTGAATTAGAACAATAAATGACCCCAGCCTATACTGGATACGCTTGTTCCTAGAGAATCTTCAGTGTTGCAGAGTTTGTTGGATACCTTTGCTATTAATGTCGTTGTACCCGTGGTTTCTCGAAGTAGATACCCCTTCTACTGAGAAAGAAACATTCTCCTCTCTCTAGAGTTCCAGTATCCACCTTTAAATCGCTTGTATATTATATGTGGCGAATGTCACCTTAGCAACGATAATGGTGTGATACATGCTCTGTCTGCAAGGAAGTACTGCACCTCTAAGTGTTAAATCTATTATCCTAGTAAGTTTTAATTCATTTTTCTGGCTCCAAGGATGTGTGCTCTTCTAGAGTTATGTTTTATGCCCCGAAACACAATCTGTGATTATTCCTGTTTCGCTTCACACAATCTAAAGCAGATTTGTTTCAAACTTGTTTAAACGCTTTTTGGACTATCCATGTCCTTGAATAGACTTCCTGTAATTTTCCTTGAATTCCCTATCTTCTTTTTTAAAGATTTCTTTAATGGCGTGTAGCCTTATGTAACGGAATTATTTTGTTCCTACTAGCGGCTTTCAGGCAACTTTCTTTGCTAAACTGTGTCTACTTGTTTATTTTTCTCTATTTGTACAATCCCAGCCACTTAGTGTAGAGTGACGATATTGTGATTCACAGGTCAATTGAACCTTGCTTTGTATTCGTGACTATTTTTAAGAATATTAAAACCAAATGCTTTTATTGCTGCTTGGCTCTCCGAAATAATTGTTATGTCTTTATTCTTATGCTCTTTGTTCATTTTAAGTTGTGCACACACAGAGCTCAGTAGTATTAAGTTCAGCTTGAAAGATGCTGGTATAGATACCAATGCGTTTAGAATTTCTGTTTATAAACACAAATACTCCATCCCTGTTTCCTCTAGCATTTCTGATCTTTCAGTATACCAGCAGATCATACCTTCATTCAGTAGCTGAGGTATACATCTAATAATCTAATATACCTTGTCTGGTTTCAAGATTAACATGAAGTTTAACTGGAACTTAAATACTTTACTCATATCATCTCTTATCTCATATCACTTTGATAATCCGACCTAATATATTTTGATCTTTTCAAAGGAGGGTTATATCTCTTCAGATTCCTTGTCTATTAAAATATAGATTATTCTTTGCTGTTCCCAAAATTCCCTCAATACTCGCTGTAGGATATAATCTCATAGCTCCTTTTTTATAAGAAATAAAAAAAATATTGAATTGATATAAGCCAAAAAAGTGGACAGAACTGGTTGCAATTTATAACAGTATTACAACCTCTGCAGATACATTGTAGTGTGCAGCATGTTTGGAAAGACAAAGAAACGGAAATCAAGAAAAAACAAGAAATCTTGGCGAAAGAATGTGAATACCACTGATATTGAAGACTACTATGAAGGGAAATATTTGGAAGAACGATTAGGGTATTTAAGGCATTCATTAAATATTTTCTGAAAAGTTAATGAACGATTTTCAGCATAAGTACTCCCTATATTTACTAATCAATTTGTAACTGACTAAATTCATAAAGTATCATTTTATCTTCCACTTAATACATTAAATTTCTTGAATTTAACTGCCCACTTGATTTCCTTAAATGTTTAATTTTCCATTTATGTAGAATTATCTTCCAGTCTAAAACCTTCAAATTTTATTAAATTCCTCTCTTCTTGTTTGTTTATTTTTCTCTACTCCTACAAGCCCAACCACCCAGTGTAGAGTGACCATATTGTGATTCACAAGTGAATTGAACTTTGCTTTAAATTCGTGACTATTTTTAAGCTAACTACATTAAAAACCAAATGCATTTATTACTAAATTTCGTAGATATATCCAAATATTATTCATTTATTCCACTGTCAAGTAGACAGCACTGGTTGCAATTTATATTTATAGAGAAAATTGAATTGAAGTATGCAAACCAACTGTTTCATTTTAACTTGTAATTAATCTATGTTAGGTTTAGTATTAGGGTTCTGAAAAGAGTGTTCTATAATTTAAAAATTACTGAAATGTTTTACTGCATTTCTAGGTTGAAGGAGAAGAAAAATGAAGACATTTTTGTTATCGACACAGCTGTTGAAAAACCTCCACACCCTCCAAGGAATCGAGCTGAATTGAAAGCTTGGTCATTGGAACCATCGCATTATTTAAAAGTATTAGAACCCACTTCAGCAGTACAAGATCCAATTAAAAGAAACAGGGTTAGAACTAGAGAGGAAAGGAGACATCCGTTTGCAAAAGCTCGTGATCGAGAAAAACAGGAAAAGGGTATTCTCAGCGAAAGAGAAAAGCAATCCCTTAAAGATAGGAAATCATTAAAAAAAACATTGAAGAAACAACGCAACATATGTCAATTTAACAAAGATTTATGGAAAGATGAAGATATGAAGTGTAAGCATAACTCTGCCTACAGTTTATGGTCTTTAGGGTTTAACATTTTAGTTACAATTTTAATGATTCTTGTGTTTGTCTACTTGTAAGGTTTTTTTTTAAATTTGTTTCCAATAATCTACAAAGGATATTAACGTAATTTATTTTGGGGATCCCAAATTTTGCCTTACCCATACACACTGTATGGGTACTTTTGGATTTGTTTTCCAAAAAGTTTTGACGCATTCGTCTAGGAGGACTTTGTGAGTGAATTTTATTTTGACACTGTAAGCGTGAGTTTTTTCTGAGTAAGAACTTGGGTAATGAGCTGAATTATTCGTTGCAACGGATTCTTGTTTTATTGTAGGTCATCCGAAAGGATAAGTATTCGTAAGTCCCTTAACAAGGAACTTCTGAAAAACAACAGCCTTTGTAAAAAGGGTTTTACTTGAGAAATCATCGTTTTGGTTTACATTTATGGATTGATTAATACGCTTTATTATTTTTTTTGAGTGTTTTTTATTGCGACATGTGTTTATATACGTATGTAAAAGTCATAATATAAAAGAAAATACAAAATAACATTCAAGTGAGAGAATAAATTCAAAATGACTTCTTACTAAAGAAATTGTAGGTATTTTATGACTTACACTTTTTTGAACTTTGTTTAGTAGAATTTTATGATCCAGACAATATAAGGAAAACAAGTTTTTTTAAGTTATATATGCCAGAACATAAGAGTGACTATAAATTACGGTATGAATATTGGAGTAGCACAGTTTCTTCTGAAGTTTATTCTATAAAATTTCTCATAATACCAAACAGGATATTTATCTGTATATGTTAATAAATCATAAACTATGAATGATATTATGAACAGGTGATGTAACTTGGTTGAGTGATGACGCCGCTAAACAAATAAAAATGGTAACTGGAGATTTTAAAGTCAAAATTCCTTCGACAACTAGAAAGCCTACAACAAGTTTGAAAGTTTTAGAAGCGCCACATCCAGGACTCTCCTATAATCCTTCTTTAGCTGATCATACTGACTTACTGGATAAAGTTGTTGAGTCAGAGAAGAAACTTGTTAAAGTAGAGGAACACCTTAAAAGAGTGACGAGAGTACCAAAAATGTCGTCAAAAGAACAAAATGTAAGTATCGTTAGTATAAATATGAGCTTACCGTAGCATTACTTTTAGAATTATCAAATAATTAATAGTGGGTTATATTTATAAAAAATATTAATTATATCTAATATAACAATTGCACACTCTACCTACTGACATTGATCTACAGGTCAACTTGAAGCTTACTGACATAATTGCCAAGAGTGGGAGTTGCGTAACAATTATGACATATAAAGTTTTGAACTCTGTCTGTTTATTTATTGTTTCACGAACTCCACCTAAAATATTGGTGATTCTTAAAAGTACATTGTTCAGAATATTATATTGTATTGTCTTTTTGTCTGTTAAAAAAAATCAGTGTTTTTATCGATAACCCGTGGATAGCAAACTCGTATGTTGTCACTTAGTTTGAATTTATAAATTTTTAATGTTTGTTAAATTGTAGTTGTATTGGTGTCCGAACATGATTTGTTTTTGTTTTCTCTTTTTTTATCCATTATAGACTAGATTCATAAATAACTTTTCAAGGAATAATGAATTCCTATTTTTTATTAAAGGTATATGGAATAGAACTGGGTTTACAACTTTGCTATAATGGATTATTCAATCATGCCCTACACCAGTGTTTCCCAAACTTTTTCGAGTGACCGCCCCCTTGGGTCCATAAACCTATAACTCAACACACTTGAATAATAATCAGATTCCTAGACTAAATAACCAAATGAGTCATATTTTAATAATTAAATTAAAATAATTACTAATCGAATATTTATTTAGAATCCAATAGATGTATTGTTTTATAGCATATTTATGCAAGAAAATTAATATACAATAAAAGAAACTTAGGTGAGAATATACTTTTAACATAAAAATGAATTATCAAAACAAACAATTTTAAGAAACTGTTTCCTACAAGTTTACATGTCGTGTTTTCACTTAAATTTAGAAATTATATTGCATGAACAATTTCAATTTATGGAAATAGAGTCCCCGCTCTTTTTTGCATTACCGCTCACTTTGAGAAACACTGCCCTACACGGTGAATGTCGTGATGATAGATTTTAAGAAAAAAAACTTGTTCACCTAAGATTTCATCAGTTTCGTCCAATGAGGGCATATAGTCAATAATGTAATTTATTAAGGTTAGAACTAGAGAGGAAAGGAGACATCTGTTTGCAAAAGCTCGAGGTCAAGAGAAACAGGAAAGGGTTGTAGGTCTTTATACTTGTAATTTATTTTGGGAATCCCAAATGTTGCCTTACCCATACACACTTAGAGGGATTTGTTTTCTAAAACGTTTTGACGCATTCCTCTGGGAGGACTAGTTATTAAATAATTAATAACATTATTTATTTTATAACAATAAATAATCCTTGGTTATAATAAGGCTTCTACCTTCTATCATTGTTGGTTAAACAATGATTTCGCTGTTGAACTTCATTAGTTATGACATTTATTTTTGTTATAAATATGAGTTCTAGAACTCAAGCTCTACAGAATGGGTATACCTAGTTCTTACGGAAAAAGCTTGTTTTTTTTTGTTTATGTAAACAAACAGAACAGTTCGTTCAGTTCTTTAACGACTAATAATCAAAATACTTTTTTTTTTAAATTTTACTCTTATCTTCATACATATTTTTAATGATGATGTGTATACATATGAACGATGATATGAACATATATGGAGAATAATAGCGATGGAGCGAAGCAGGTTACAATCTGTAAAAAATTTGATCCTCTATATCTATATATAAAATAAATTCAAAACGAAGGAAACACACATAAAGACACAGACATAACTCACATGATATTTCGACCATAGTCGAAAGGCGAGTCGCCGCCTTGCCTTCCTGCGGGACTCTTCGCTCTTCACACCTCCTGATAACGACGATGGTCGAAATATCATGTGAGTTATGTGTGTTTCCTTCGTTTTGAATTTATTTTATTTAAAAAAGTCCGCTGGACCGTTTCTTTTAATGTTATATATATATATATATATATATATATATATATATATATATATAAATGAAAAGATAACAAATACAAGAAACGAGAAAACTTACTAGATCAATATTACGAACTTCAGTTATAAATATGATCCAGTAAGATTTCTCGTATGTGTTGCCTTTTTCATTTATTTATCTGTCCGGTTTGTACTATTTAGTATTTTCATTTATATATATATATATATAATTTTATTTATGAATCATTTTATTTTATTTTTTTAGGCCACATGGTTAGTTGAAATGAGCGAAGGTTTAACGAATATGAAAGAACCTGCTGACAATCCTTCTGATGTTAAAGAAGAAACTTCAGATATACCTTTAAAAGTAGGAGATTCAAACAAGCCTAAGACGAGGAGACAGAAGCGTATAAGAAGGGAACTGAATATGAAAGCAGCTGAAAGAAGAATGGAGAAACAAGAGAAAAAGAAGACTTCAGAAATATACAAGTAACATATTGTCTATTGGATTTGATATTAATTTGTTCCTTACATTATCAGGAGTAAGGCCACTAGACGACTCCTAACACACTAGTAGAAACAAATATTCAGAAAACCCTATAAATATAACATACAAACATAACAAATGTACTTTAAACTGTTTCAAGATGGTATTAATATCATAGAATTAAACAAAACCAACTGAGGAAACCAAATTAACCATTACAGGGGCATTTACAACTTAAATTGAGAAACATTATATTTAATAAACAGGACGGTAAAAAACAAGACAAGCTGAAACATTGTTCTTTACAATATCAGGTCAGGAATTAAATATAAACATTCAATGCGCTTACTTCGAAATTGCACACAGGTGTAAAGGATTACATTGAATTGCATTTAATGAATAGCCAATGGCAGTATCATTGAATTACTTAAAAATTTCACAAAATCCAAAAAAAAATATCAAAAAAAGCAGGCAAATATGATAGTGGAAGGGTAATAAAAGTAAAGGCAAAATTAAACCATGAAAGTAATCAAATCATTATTAACCGCTGAACCTATTCTTTTCCAGAAGATGAAACCGTTCCGAAACTGTTGCTATCAGGAGATAAATAATACGAGATTTTATAGTTGACGACCCTAACAGTGTGTCCAATGACCTCTACCTTCTAATAGCCTGATATTTTATTTCTCTGCTGCTATGCAAAATTGTATTTTAATTTTTATCCATAATTATGTTACTAAGAGATCAGGAACAATTTTTGTTTAACAAGACTATTTAGTAACAACAATGTTAAAAATAATAGCCAAGAGCTAAAGTCAACAGCAAATTATAAGAGAATTACAAGTGCAATAAATTCCCAGCTATCGGTAATACCACATTCGCGATCTGAACTAATCTGTGTACTAAATTCAGCTATTCGAAAATAACAAAAAAGAGTAGCAGCAGAGCAACAGGACGTCGATCGATTTGGTTAATTGCGTAAAGTATTTTTGTCAAAAACCTAAAGGACACGCTTTTGATTGTCCCTTGTATGTATATTATTTACACATTATATTAAGCTTTGCGTTGTCAATTATTTAAACAAATTGTAAAGTGAAAAATACATAGAAAATAATTACACAATAATTATTCTCAATATAACGTAAAATAACGCCATAAAGCTTTTTTTTTTTTATTATTATTAACCTGTGAAGGGATAACATGTGGGTTAACTGGAATTAGGGTGTTTTTTAAGTGAGGATCACTCTGGAAAAGAACTAAAACTTCTCCGTGCTTTTCTATCTCACAGAGATCTTGGAATTGAATTCTAGCGGATATTTTAAAGTCCGAATAAAAACTCATAAGTTTTTATTCCAAAGTGCATTGATTAATGTAAAAAGGGTTTATAACAGGGTAAACTGGGGGTTTTTGAATAATAAGAATTTATTCTTTGTACTTTGGATTTTCCTCAATATGGGGAAAATTTTATTTAGAATGTAACTTCAACGATAATCGACGAATATTTGCATGTTTCGAAAATAAAAATAAGTGTCTTATTTTTTTATTCTATTTCTTTTTAACACACCTAAAATTGCGGTGTTCTATGTGTGATCCCGAGATCCAACAAATAGAGAAATGTTCAGGAAATGGCTAACCCCAGAACAAATTATTAACTTTAAAGAATATAGTTTCAAAGTTCTTGTTTTAAAACGATTTTAGTTAGGCTCAAATAAATCAATACCAAAACAGAAATCAAAGAAATTTTGTTTCATGTTTAGAAAAATTATTTTCATATTTTAAATTATCAATTTAGTAAAAGATTTTCTTTTTCAGGTTGGCATTTATAAAAAAAGAATTAGAAAAAGAAGAAGAACAGAGTAAAGTTGAAATAGAAAAAAAGAAAGCAAAGCTAAAATTGAAGGATACAGTGGAGACTAAACGATTGTCCGGTTTGAAGTTTGAAGAACCCCCTCCAGAGTTTTCTAGTAGGCAACAGCTCAAGGGATCCCTGAGGAGAACCATTCCCAATGTTTCGATACTAAAGGATAGGTTCATTAACTTGCAAAGGAGAAATGTTTTGGCCCCTACTCTAAAAATCAACAAGTAAGTGTTCATTTTACTTTATGGTTATTTATATATTTGATCTTTAAAGTTTAAAAAAACTCTGAGTAGAATTTATCACAATTGAAAAAGTTTTAAATACAAGAATGATCTTTAAGAAGAGATAACGATTTTTTTCATATATAAATCGTCTTTGATATTACCAGATTTCACTTCTTTAACTAATAGCCCGGGAGAAAATTAATAAATTTTTAATTAATATAAATAAAGTAATAATTAAATTGACAGTTTTTTAAGTTTATACTTCTGAAAACATTCTGAATTTAGAATTTTTTACACCAAAACAAAAGTAGCAACCTTTTTTAAGTTGAATTTCAGAATTTTATTTTTTTTTATACCTTCCATTCTTTGAACTGAAAGAATGGGGTTCAAGTAGTACTCACGAAACTAGAATAACAGTTTTGTTCTTTACTAAACTGATGTCATTAATAGTATATTACCACCCTATATCATGAGGTATTAACTCATTATTTATCCTTTGTAATAATGGAGTTCCTTCAATTAATTAGTGGTACTAAAACCATGTTACTACCACCCTAGTTTTTTGTAACTAAGTGGTAGAAAATCTTAGTTAGAATCTTCTGTATGAAGATTCAATGTTCGTCGCTTGGTCATGACTAGATTGGAGATAACGTGTACATGTCTCTTGGAAGGTACACAAGGCCTTAGGTCCCAAGCTATTTGTAAAATTATTGAATTATTTTTCAACTTGTTTTGGTTTTTAAGATTAAATCTTTTTAAAGATTTGAATCTTTAGCCTGATCCAAATTTTGAAACTTTTATTTTTTTAGGAAACGCAAGAAAAAGGTCAAGGTGTACACTAAAGCTACACATCGTTTAGGTGATGCCATTTCAACTGCAGCAGCGAAAAGCTCAAAACTCAAAGTGTTTAATTAACAAATATATATATTTTGTTATTGTATGTTGTTACAATTATTCAAACCTTAAATAATTGTTTCTTCATTATTTAGGATAAATGATTTGTAGACGTGTTCATTGGGCAATGTAACAAAATATTTCTCTCACTGGGAAAGATGGTTTCAAGGAAATAAGTAATACCCCATCTAAATTCAGCACTGGGTGTGGGTTATATATTTAAGTGTGATTGTGGTGGGTGGCGCGCATATATTGTGATACTCCCATCGTCCTCCATGCGCGTAATTTCTGTTTATTATCAAATATAAAGTCATATTCGTAAATCTTCATTTTCAAATACAGTTAGTTCACTTTGATTCGCACTCCACAATTAGTTTTATGAGGATAAGATAATTACCACGCTTTACATTGTTTATATACAATCATCTTTCTATATTACAATCAATGAATGACGTAGTGTCCTCACTACTTGTTTTTATATCTACCACTACTCCATCTTATTTCCACTTCAATAACTGACTCAGATTACTACAAATTGCTACATGCAGAACTAATTAGAAGTAATTATAACTAATTACCACTGCAGAACCAGAGGAAAGAAGAAAAACTAAATAACTAAAGAAGTAGGTAGTAAGAGTATTCACTGTTGTAAAATATGACAATAAAAATCTTTTTATGTTTTATAATGAAATCAAGTAATTTGACTTCATAATAACTATCTTCAGTATGTTAGTCTCATCCTGAAGATGAATGTTGATCATTCGAAACTTTTCGACTGTAGGAAATATGCTTTATTTTACTGTGTAGACGAAATAACGAGAATGATTTTTAGGAAAATTTAGAAGCTTGTTAAGAAACAGGTATCAGTCATATTTGGTGTTATTCTCAAAATGCAAATTATATATTTATATAACAAAATAAAATTGTCCACGGAAACCTTTAATCACAGAGTAAATAACTCAGAGGGAAACATATAGAAAAAGAATGACACATATCTCGCTTCGATATTTCGGCACCCATCGTCATTAGACAAAACACTGTTTTCTTAGACAAAACACAAAAAAACAGTGAGATAAAGACGGACCAAATATAAAGACAAAATAAAACACAGCGTAAACCAAGTTCCTAATGAAATCTTCAGCAAGTTTTTAATGTCCTGCCAACTTGAACTTTTAATATTTTCTTTAATTAATTCGCAATTCCATCAAAAAATATTAAAACATAGTGGGTAATATACTGAACTTAATTCTTGGTAACAATAAAATTATTTGTATTAATAGCACTGCTTACTCAATTACTAACAAACAAATGTAAACAATTATTACTATTATTGAGTAGATATGGTAGGTATAAATCATACACAGTTTAAACTTCCGACGATCCACTTTGGTTTTGATTTACCAAAGCCACCCAGACCGTATACCACATAGAGGACTGTCCACATCTGAATCCGATTAGAACCCAATGACTGGTCAGGTGGTGCTAAATACTGATCTCTGGCCACCAATTCATCTTAAGCAATTACTCATATCAGAGATTCTACCTTTTATGTCTTTGTTAATGTAATTGATTTTGATTCTCTAGTGTAGTGTGATTGTATTATATGTTCACATTTCAATTGTGTAATTTTGATTTATTGTTATAATGTTTTTTTCTAAATATATGTAGAATTGTTATAAATACCCTGTTGTAAATGACATTTATTTAAAAAAAAAAAACAGACATAATCGAAAAAGGACTTTGGTACCTCTAGTATAACAACTAAGGTAAAGGTAGGTTTTTTGTAAACCGAGGTGGGGAGTAGCATGAACGTCAAGAAAAGAAATTAAGGCAGTTCGAGGCATGATAAGTGATGAGGGACCAAACATTTTAGAAGAATTATAAGAAAGTATCTAACTCTTGATTATGATGGAGCCAAATGAAGATGTCGACAATGTAACGGATGTATAGAAAAAGAAGAAAATCGTTACTGGCAAAGAAACCTTGCTAAAATTTAGCATGCATAATTTCGTAAAGAATGGGTTCGTAATTATACGCATAGGCAGTACATAGTAGAGCCACTATGTAGTGTCCAAGTAATAACTATAAAACCAAAACACATTCACTCCACACTCATGACGACGGATGTTGCAATATCGAAGTGAGTTTTAGTATTTTCCTCTGTAACTTTGTTTAGTTTGTTGAAACCTTTTCTATAGTTGTTTATAGAGGTGTATAATGTAATCGGGATTCGGTCAATTTTCCAGGATCAAACTCTCAATGCCGACGTTTCGGTTTTATTTAAAACCTTTTTCATAGGCCTACTATGATATCATAAAACAAATAAATAAACAATAAAACCGAAACGTCGGCATTGAGAGTTTGATTTTGATTCTGGAAAATTGACCGAACCCCGATTACATTATACACCTATTCTACCCAACGGTTGATATATTATTGAATTTGTTGTTTATATATATATGTGTGTGTGTGTGTGTGTGAAGATCAAACCACAAGTAAAAAGGAAGACAATATAAATAAATGCTCTGAGGCCTTTCACTTTATGTTATCAGAGAGCAAAGTATGAAATAAGAAGGTAACATAATAGTTAACCAGAAGGAAGGTAACGAAACAGCTGGAAAACTCAAGTGACAATAGAGTTTGAAAAGAAGAAATACCTAATAAAATTAAACAATGAAAAGTAAACAAACAGTAAGATAATAAATAATTAAAAGAAAAAAATATGTAATTCCTAAAATTTGTTTTTAATAAATAAACAAAACAAGAAAACAAAGAGACAGAAAAGATTAAGCTACCTATATGATTAGAATCAACAATCCGGTCAGAGTTCTTATCCAAAGGCTAATATCGAAACTCACCCACAAGTTCAATTTGCCCAAACATGCCTTGAATTAACAATTCATCTAGCCTAAATAGTCCATGACTTATATTGATGAATTTTTCAAAATGACATTTAGTTAGGGCACTTTCTACCAAATTTTTTTCAACATCAGACGAGAGAAATATCAATTCCTTAGAATCATCCCATTTTATGCAGTGATTGTTTAACTTAATATGTTGAAACAAAGCACTTGATTCTTCTTGCTTCCTAATAGAATATTTATATTGCTTCGCTCTAGTAACTAAACTTTTCCCCGTTTGTCCAACATATGAAGAATCACAACCTCCACAAGGAATCTCATAAATTTAACCTTTTAACCTTCCCTTTCTTTCCCCTTACAATTATTGACAAGTCTGTTTAATAATTTACCACCTCTAGTGAAAACAACTGAGATATCCAATTTTTCCAAAAGTACTGGAATGACGATTAGAGGTTGACTAAAAGGTACAACCAATAGATTTCTATTCGTGAAGGGTTCCTTCTCAATACCAGTTCTCAAGGATTCTTTATTTTTTTACTTTACTATAAGTAAAGTATAGTGATCGTGAAAAAATTCGATCTCGAGATTTTGACGGAATTACATGTTTTGAGGTCCCAGAAGTCGTTTTATGACGTTTTTACGATGATGTCTGTGTGTGTGTGGGTGGGTGGGTGCGTGCGTGTGTTAGCATTGCTTGTTACCACGCTACGGTCCAGAATTTTTGATGGATCAAGTTGATATTTTACACAAAAATGGGCCCCATTTAGACGAAGATCCCTATTGTTTGGGAAGAATTATGCATGATGGGAAAGTCACTTTTTTTGCCAAAAACCGTTTTTTTTAAAACATTTATTTCTCCTAAACTGATAACCCTAGAGTTTTGAAATTTTGACATTATCTTTGAAGTTACAAATGCAACAAACGAAAAATATATTCAGAATTTTAAGACAACAGGAAATAATTTTTTTTCAATAAAATGTAAAAATTTTGACTTATAATTCAATCTCAAACCTTGTGAGAGCGATACAAGCCATACTGTTTGACGGATCAAAATGAAACTATGCCAACAAATAGAACATTATATGGCGAATGAGTTGAGATATTTTTTTTTGAAATTACTTTCGCTAAAGGGGCGTTACAGTACGATTTGTGTTTTCAGAAAATGATTTTTTGACGCTAAACGGCTCGTTAAAAAATAATGAAAATTTTACCAAAAATGAAACAAAAAATTAGCAATTCATAAAAAAAAAATCATGAAGTTTCAATTACGGGAAAGAGCAATAACGATATAAAAACTGTTTGTTTATTCTAGACTAAGAGATCACCTGCTATACTTGTCGAATTTTTTGTATTTTTTTACATTGTTTACATTGACTTAGAAATTTTTTGAGCGAATCCACTGAGATAAAATTGATGTTTCTAATGGAAAAATGAAAATATATTATTGACTTATAAGAGATGTAAGAGGAATAATATTGTGGAGGTAAATGATAACACTCATTAAAAAAAAAATCGTATATATGTTATTTGACAAAGGGGAAGGAAAATGGTCTTATTAAATACTAAGAAGCCATAAAATTCCCAGTATAATAATTCTGTTAAAAACCAGAAATGTAAAAGATAATTCGTTTAGAGATTAATAACTGTAATTATCGTACATCTTTAATTAACAAATCGCCTTAAAACAACATTTTCTTCGCTGTTTAAGAAGTTTTTCAGAGAAAAAAAGAGTATTTTACTGTTTCAAATTTGAAAATTTTACATTAATATTCAATGTAGAAGGATGTCAAGTAAACGATGTAAGAAATCTACTGGCTATTTGAACAATAGCCATGTTCTCTTGTAGGATACTATTTCGTTTCAAGAAATGTTCACTTTGGTTTTTCAAAAATGTTATTACTGCCGTAGTTATACTAATGAAATTATTTGCAAATAATAAATTATTTGTGATGTACAAAAATAAGCTTATAAATTGATATGTCCTTCAATCACTATCTGTACTACCTCAGGAATGACAGGCTAATAATTATATCCCATTTAGATGTTTACGTTATGCTTAAATGAGACGTTATGTTTTATATACTCAAGAAATTTGACATTAAGTTACTTATAGTAAAGTAGAGTGTAGGCCACTCCAGATTTTTTCATTATCAATAAGTGTATATTTTAATATAATTCGTTGAAATGGTGACCAATAGGAGAGTAGAGTTAGTAGATCCATGCCTGCGGTCCTAGTTACCTGCTGCCTAGTGAAGCCTTCGTTATTCCGCCAATGGTTATAGAGGTTGCACAGTCCCTCTGTGAAATAAGATTACTGGCAGAAAACATGAGCCTCACTTTGCAGTGAACTCCTGTTGCCTTTCTTTTAATATAAGTGTATAATGTATACTTTTATACATTATCAATAAGTGTTTATGGATAATTATGAGGGTATTTGATATTTATGTTCAAATTCTTCATTGAGGAAATCTTCACTGCAAAATTTAAATGCTCTTAACAACATATTTTTGAACACCTTTTTTTAACATTAGAAAGATGAGAAGAAAAAAGGAACATGCGTAGGTTTTCTATAGATACTGTATTTAACATTGCGCTCAAAATTATGTAAATATGTCTCTAGAAGAGGTAGCTTATTATTGCTTTCACTTCAAAAGTGAAATCAATGGACGAAACGCAACTGTTAAGGGTGTTCAAAAAATCTACAGCACATTCATTGTCTGGCCAAACACAAGAAATATTATCCACGTAAGGAAGCCATCTAGCATTGCTAGACAAAAATCTTAGGGAGAAATTTCATTTTAAAACATTCCATAAATATATTATTACTAAGAAGACAATTTCCCATAGCTTTTGCAATAAAACTTTTGCCTACAAAATTTATCTCCAAAAGAAAAACAACAATCACCAACACAAAGATGAATTATTTCTATAAGAACAGACACAGAAATAGGTATACTAACATTCTTTTATCTAATTCTATTCTTAAACAGGTCATCAAATTAAAGGAAAACATCTAGGTCAATGAACTACCTGTTCTTTAATAGAACCATAAATAAAACAAACCATTACGAAACAAGGAAAAAGGAACAAACAAAAACTTGACAAACGTTCCTGTAGAAGATTTGTTGAATGTTCGTAAAACTGAAGCTGAGAGCAGCACTGTAGTTTGATTTAAATACAACACTCACGTACAGTTTCTTTGCAATAGAAAAATAATAAAGTAATAATGTATATTCATATAATTAACATATTTTTTCCCATGTTATTGTAATTAATTTCTGCATTGGCGTAGCCCTGAAGATGTTTACAAATTATTCTTATGAAATGTTCACTTAAGGTGTTTTAATGTTTAACACCGGACCAAACCTCGATAAGGAAAAATAGTGATATACATATATAAAACAAGATATCACAGAAAACACGTGAAATAAAAATCAACATCACAAGAAGAAAATCTTACTACAGGAGGAATTTTTTTTCTAATTTTCTTACTGTGGTGTAGGCGTTGATTTACATATGAAGAATGAAAACTATGAAGCGATATTACCCCTAAGTCATTATTTAAACTACGGTGTATAACAACCGCTCGACTATTATTTATTATTATTAAAGGATTGAAAATATCCATACTGCACACTCTAGGGTTACAGGGAAAAAATACAAGTTCTGTTATTTTTTTCATATTCACTTCTTTACAAATTACAATCAAATATTGGTGCTTAAAGTCATTATTAGAAAACACAAATACGCATATAATGCACTCTAAAAATGAGATGGAAATTTACATAGCATTATATTTCAAGTTCACGACAAACGAAAGTGTTAAAGACTGAAGAAATTAAAATAACGACATGTAAAATTTTGATATTCTATAACACGAAATCACATACAACAGTAAGTTAAATAACACAAATCGTTTCGTTAACTCATATCTACCTCTTGTGACGACTGGAATTGAACTAATAAAATTAAAATTTGAAGTTGGGTGTTTAAATTTTTGTTTAATTAATTAAAATTAATATACCGGGAATAATAATACAGGCTGACATCCTGAAATTACACAACCTAAATACAAATACTTCTATTAAATGAATTTATCTTATCATTAATTAATTAATGCAAAGATATGACGTTACACTAGACGCAAGTGTTACAATTATGTAGTAAATATATGTATATTTAGATATATACTCTCCGAACATAAGAATTATTATTCTTAAAAATAGTTAACTAAAAATAAAAACTATAAATATAATAGAATAATGTCTTTGATGAAATATAACTACAAAAAATAAAATAAAAAAAAATAAAACATGACTAATTAGAATTCTCAGGAATTTCGGCCTGTAATCGGTATAATTTAAACAAATCCAAAATGTTACTAGAATGAGTTTATCGAAAATAAAAGGTATGACTAAGAACCTTTCATTTGACTGCCTTTAGTGATAATTTAAAATATTTTTGAGATCAACAAATCATAGAGAGTGATGGTTGTCAGTCTAGAAGGATTCAGCGTGCGTTGTTTAGACGTTCTTATCTGAAATAATAACAGATTATATGAACATTTTTTTTAACTACTTAATATACTTTATGGCATTTTCATCCGCTTTAGATTAGTGTAGCACAATTTTTAGGAACAATATTAACAAACTAAAGCATGGAATTCAGTTGAGCATCGCACTAGCCAGGGAGGCACGGCCATTGGTTAATTCAATCTTAGCCACTTCTCAAGAAATTAGGATATCACTAATTAGCTTAATTTGTCTTAGAAATTAAAAATATATCTGTACCTAAAGAGAAATAGTATTTACCCAAGTTGACAGGGTTTAGTTTCTATAGGTCTAGAGTTCTACGTGAGCTCCAGTAGGAATGAAAGCTTGGTAAACAGTAGGTGCAGCCACAGGTACGGTAATAATACTGGAAACTGCTACTGGGTAGGTACACCCGTCGTCAGAAGTGAAATACAGTTGCTGACCACCAAAGCCTCCTTGGACGCTGCCACCACTTGCTTGAAGTAAGTTCAAATTCTCTTCTGGTATTGCTATTATCTGTTCACCAGAGATTTGATGAACAGTTCCATTTTCTGTTGTAAATGTCTGAGTAGAGTGGTTAATCTAAAAAAAAAAAAAAAATTAATCAAATTCTGGTAAAAAGAACATTTGGGTCACATGAAACAGTTTACAAATTAATGTAACAGAAAATTAAGAACTACTAATCATTAACACTTCTAATACTTTATGAACTCAGATTGATAGTTCATAACAAAAAATTTAAATCATATGGGTAATATGATTGGGGGGGGGGGGGGGGGGTTTACATTGTTTCAGGATTTTGTTCATATGTTCAAGATTTTATGGAGCCTGCATGGTGTTAAATAAAAAGGTTGTAAAAAGATTATTAATAACATTACAAACTTAAATAATAGAATGATTATTTTGCAGATGTTGAACTATTGACCAAGAGTTGCGTAACTTCAGACGATTCGAGGTTTGAATCTCAACTACTTTTTTTTCCATGAGATATATAAAAAATTATTCATAGTTAGATTTTACATGACTGTAGAAACTATAGGAATGGCCTGATTTCTTATAATCTTGTAAGAATTTTTTCATTTCTGCTCCGTCTGCTTCACATATATCTCTTGGACTATGATGGGGAATACACCTACTAACCTTTCTATATTACTCCGAACTACTCCCACCAATACCAACAATCCTTGGCACCCTCAGCTCTTCCTAGGTCCCTGTTGCCGTAACACCCTCAACAGTGCAGGCAATTATAAAATCTCTGTTACTTATAAATTTGTTCAACACCACAATTTAACCACTGGACTATTTGTTCATATCAAACATTATGTAATCTCACCGCAGTAACGGTAGTGTTTGTTGGATCGACTGCCTCTACAGAGTTGCCAGGATCTGAAAATACGTCCAGGCACAATAACACCATTAATAAACTGTGTCATTGTTTCCAACAACACTTATAAGTATTCATCTTTAGTTTTTTTTTAAGAGTGGAAAGTGGATAGGTGTCATTATTATTTGGCTCCAATGGTAGTTATGGGCGAGCGACATTAACGGGTTGAGTCTACATCGCGGGCCTAAATTTCATCTCACTCAAGGTTATTACAGTAGATTTCTATAAGGAGTACTTGACATTATACAGG
Source organism: Hermatobates lingyangjiaoensis (assembly GCA_026182355.1). Taxonomy (NCBI): domain Eukaryota; kingdom Metazoa; phylum Arthropoda; class Insecta; order Hemiptera; family Hermatobatidae; genus Hermatobates; species Hermatobates lingyangjiaoensis. Next base: position 1,722,976 of record JAPFBL010000050.1, on the reverse strand, counting down.
CTCAGGAGGACCGAATTTACATCCTCAACAGGGCGGCCTTCACAGATTATCTATCTCCCACATGAAAATCTAGGTTCATCGGCAAGATTCTTCTCAAAAGACAACACTTCCCTGGAGAAATCGTTCAATTTCCCCACTCTTTGGAAGTGAATACAATAATAGCTGAACATACATCATCTTCAGGAGAAAAATTCTACTCCTGTATCTATTACTCAATACTGAAATATACGACGAGTGGATGAAAACATCTTTCAGCGAAACTTCAACTTACTTTAGTCTAATATTAAGCGAATACCTGGTAGCTGTACCACTAATTGTAGATGCATTATTAATTATAACGGATCGTTGTTTGAAGTTTTTGGGAGTTAATAGGAATGTGTTGATATCTACGACAGTTTTTCAAAATCTAAAAAACTCTTTCATCACAATTTTTTACATAGCGTTTATATGGATTAGATTTTCTATTCTCACTTACTATTACATCCTCAAAGAGGAGAAATTCTTAAATATATACAGATATATTGCAGTACAACTGCTAGTATAATTCTAAGTGCTTCATGTTTAAAAAAGTTTGGGTATAATGCCTCACTATAGAGGAAGTAAATTGCCATTTAAGACCCACCAACAATTAAGTATAGGAAATCCCCCCTAATTATAACTAAAGGTCCATATTGTAAACTCACAAAGAGTGAACGGGTAATCTTATTTAGGCATCACATCTAAAACAGAACTTTTCATAAACTGCGGGATATGGGATGTTATTGTGATTCAGGAAAGGGCTCCTGAACATTAGACAGTCTACAGAACTGTAGATGTTTAATGAATGATCTTCATTCAGAAACATGACCAGAAGAGACTACCTTAACGAAAAATCTTCACTGAAAGGATTTGGTATAGGTATGGAGGGCTAGCTTTTTTTGTCTTGGTATAGCCAGAGTTCACCAACGATGCAAATAAAGTACAAAGAATAATGACGCTAATTATAAAATACCTGATCAGACTTCGACTTGTCTGAATTATATACGGAAAGTAAATCCTCTCTGCCGTGAAACTTATAGCAGGAAATGACGATCCTTCTCAGCGTTTCAGTCCACGAGTTGTTAAGCTTAACGTCTGTGGAGCGCGCATCAATGCGAACATTGGCCCAAGGAATATCAGGCGGCCACCAAACAGGTTTGGCTGATTCTCTAAAACAAAAACAACTGCTTTATAAATACCTTTTTCTTGATAATGCTGCTTAACAGAACGCTTAAATTATAAAATCAATAAATACTTGTTTATACAGTTATAGTGGAAATGTCTTCTAGTTGATCTTAAAGGTAAAAATAGGAACAGCGCATATAATTTTAATTATTTTGACATATTTATAGTGTTTTATTAAAAGAAAACAAAGTTCAATTACTAGGATGGATAATGTTAAAATTAAAAAGACATGCACAAAAGCAGGTTTACTGAGACGCCAAACCAAATGAAATTCATAACTTGGATGATAAAACAAATGATTATCAACCTAAATATAACAGTGTTATATTTTTTGATAACAAAAATTAAATTATTAATATAAATACTCTATTAATATTAAACATATTAATAATATCAGAATACATGTCACATTTATCCTTCTAATACTTTCAAAGACAATGGAACTAATATATCAAAATTAATTCTAAATACAATGCTAGCCATTTGCACATCACCGGCGAGGTTACATATGGTAACTTAACTCACAGAACATATAAGAGGTGTTATATATAAATATGGAATACCACAAATAACAAAACAAGTTCACGAAGAAACGATACTCATATATAATTCCCTAATATTTAGATACTGTCGTAATAGTATTGCAAATGAATAAAAAAAAAAATCTCAAACAAATAAAGCAGTAAAGAGATGATGATATTAACAACAAATTTAAACAAATATTATAGTGGAATAGTCAAAATAAAAAATATTTAAGTTACCTATTCCATCCGGGCTTTCCTCTTCCTGTTGAGTATTTCATCATCAGTGGAATAAAGGTTCTCAGCTGAGCCTGAGTCATTTCTTCTAAAGGTGTTGGAATTCCATCGACAACTGGATGCATCAATCATTATCAGTTAGGATTACTGCTTACATAAGTATATATATATAACAAGATTTCACATAAACAGGTGAAATAACAATCATGATCAAACCACAATATGAAAGAGGAAAAGGACTAACAAGAAAAAGCGTCGTTAGAGAGTACGAAGACCGCTTGTTACGGTCGATTTTAGTCTTCTTTCCCTTTTCAGATTCTGGTTTGATCATTGATATATATATATATATATATATATATATAAATCAATGATCAAACCACAATAAGAAAATGGGAAAACAAGACTAAGATCTTTCAACCGTAACAAGTGGTCTTGTTACGCTTGTTACGGTTGAAAGATCTTAGTCTTGTTTTCCCATTTTCTTATTGTGGTTTGATCATTGATTGTTATTTCACGTGTTTATGTGAAATCCTTATATATATATATATATATATATGTATAATAATCAAAATAACACTTGTTCTAATAGATGGACTAATTTACCGCAATGAAGCAATTTTTATTTTTTTTTAAACAATTAGAGCATTGTTTCCAAAATTGTTTCATTGTGGTAAATTAGTCCATATATATATATATATATAATATATATATATATATATATATATAAAACAGTTTCAATAATGTATCGACCGTTTGATAGAATAGGTGTGTTCTCTAATCGGGGTTCGGTCAATTTTCCAGGATAAAAAATCAAACTCTCGTTGCCAACGTTTCGGTTTTATTTAAAACCTTTTTCATAGGCCTACAAAATTATCCTTTGTTTGTAGGCCTATGAAAAAGGTTTTAAATAAAACCGAAACGTTGGCAACGAGAGTTTGATTTTTTATCCTGGAAAATTGACCGAACCCCGATTAGAGAACACACCTATATATATATAACAAGATTTCACATAAACACGTGAAATAACAATCAATGATCAAACCACAATATGAAATGGGGAAAAAAGACTAAGACCTTTAAACCGTTACAAGCGATCTTCGTCAGTATCAAAACCCAACTGATGGGTTTTTTGAGTCTGACGAAGATCGCTTGTTACGGTTGAAAGATCTTGGTCTTTTTTCTTATTCTTGATCTTTGATACATAAATATATATATATATAGATATTATGTTCATTATAACTTTATTGGTATATAAATATGGTAACATTTTCTATCTACAATTCCTTTAGCAATGTTTTGAAATATATTTGTGTATAGTAATATTAATACCTCATAACTAGTGTAATATTTAATTATCTCCATAAAGTCATCGTGTATGTAAATGGTTTCCTAATTTGAATTTTAAGCTAAAATTACAGTCGAAAAGGTTCATTTTGTTGGTGGTTGCTGACTGCATAATATTTAGAATAATTTAAACATCATACAAATGGTTAAAAATTATAACTTGAAATATACATAGCTGGTTAAAATATGCTGTCACATCACCTCGGACTGAAGAAAATTATAAATGAGGAAAGTTCTTTGAATACCCTCTTTCCCCTACACCTCCAGAACTTTTCTTAATCCCCACGCCTATCCTACAGACGTCCCTCTAACCCTTGGGAATTTTCTTTCAACAGCAGTTTAACCTCTACAAGAGCTAAATGTTTGCCTTCGGGAGCACAGCGCTGTCGACATCGAGGACCCTCATCTGTCCTATTACCAATTCACAATCATATTTTACTGCGCCCTCCCACAACACACACTCCTTTTCCGAATGACTACTCTTATACCCCCGAAAACTGTCTGCCGTTTGGAGTTTACCAAAGTGATTCGTTCTACGTAGGTCAAGCATCTACCAATCTTAGCCTCTATGGCCATAGATCATTATTAAACAACCACTCCCATCTACTTATCGCCATTCATTCCAATAAATATGGACTCCCCTTTAAATGAATGCTACAGGCTGCAGATTCTGCGACAAATCCCCTCTAATTGCAAAGTTGTTTCTCTACGAGCCTCCGAAGAAGGCCACACTTCACTGCTCAGTGAGTGTAGTGCACCTGCACCTGGCCTTGATCTAAAGAGATAATATTTTAATTAGTTCATCGTCATTGCGATTTATTTTTTGTTTACTAAAGCACAACATAACTTTGGTTATTTGATTGTTTCAAATGTTAAGCTTCGGTTAATAAAACCAAACCTAGTCACTATAGAAAAAAACAATTCAGGTTTTTTTTTCTTTGCTTCACTTTCATTCGTTTATTATGATCACTAAGCGACGCTTCATCGTACGTCGTACCTCGAGTAAATATTCGTATATAGAGATGAATTTCGGTTCAAAATTTACGTCATACATCGAAATATTACATTCGTAAATCGAGGTACCACTATATAATCCCTTAAAGTGATTGAAAAAGGGCTTCAAACACGACTTCCTATCCATTAACAATTTTTTAAATTAAACATTAACTAAGTTTTTTGATAATTTATACATCAACGTTTTATCAGGAAAAATTACAATACAATAATTGGCTGTCACTTCGGCATTATTACAGTTCATTTGTTAAAACTGACAAATCACTTTGCTACATCAGTTCTATGAAATAAAAACATGATACGCCCTTCCTTCACCTCTTCCTCCATGTCGCATACTAATGGTTATTCTTATTTCCTTCTACCTTCTCACTGCAAGCAGGTATTTTTTTGTATTTAATAAGTTGTTCCAAAGTTATAAGCCTGGGTAACATCAGTACACTGTCAAAATGCTTTGTTTAATGAAAATTTGTTTATCTATGGACATCTATAATTTTCAAGACGAATAAACATTAGTAAGAAGCTTCTAAAATAATAAAATATCAATGACCCAGAAATAGAGATACAACTTCTGCTTTTTTTTTTTTAAATAAGAATAATCAGGTTATTATAAATACCTAATGGAGGAAGTTCATAAAGTGTAGGGTCTTCCTTGGATTTCTCTGGTGCTTGAACTTCCAAAGCAAGTTCTAAACTTTCCAGAACTTCATCCTTTAAATTTCTAACTACATCTTCAAGAGGTTTAGAACCAAACACTTTGAAATTGCCTTTAGCATAGCCAGGTGTAGCTACAACCACTACAGCTTGTAAACCAACCTGTAGGAAAACAAAAAAAAGTATATAATTAATTGTATATTTATATACTACGGTAAAAGCCATCTAAAAAAAACAAATTACAGTTAAAACAGAAAGTAGTATGATCAAAACATTATTCAGTATAACACCCTTCTCAATATTTCCACTTTTTTATTTGTGGAGAATAAGAAAACATAAAACTGAAGAGTTCAAAAGTCTATAGGGCATTGCAGGATTGTCTTACCGAAAACAGCGGAAGGGGAATAAAAAGTAAGTAGAACAAAAGTAAATTACAAAAATAGAAAACAAAATGTTAAATAATATAATATGAGCAAAACCCATAAAACAAATATAGGAGAGGAAGGGCCAATATTAGATTACAGTAAGACCTATTTACTTATAATAAAGCAATCATGAGCAAAATCAGTATCGGGTCATTCAACGCTTTCATGTTTTTATGTCACCACAGAACTATAATTTTATATTTTTGTGGTTATATATTGGTGTATATGCCTACAAATTTTTGTGAGAATGTAAAATTGTAGTAATTAGAGGATCATACTGACATTCGATAAATAAACAATACTTTGTTTGAGATCAAAATCAAAGGTACAGATTATAATGGAATTTAATTATGAAATACGAAAACCTATATAGTGTAGATTGTTTATAAACATTTAGGTATTCAACAATCCCACACATAGTCATCAACTATAACTAACAAACATCCAATTTTGTCAAATAATTCCTAGTATGGACTAAAAAATTCATAATGTCAACGAATTAATTTGTCATCAATAATCTTGATAATACGTTTACTTATATAAAGTTAGTTAATAACCTGTTTTGGCATTTTTTCGCGCTCCCAGCTTATACAGCCATATCGTAGATAATAACAAAACAGACTGATACCTTTTTTACGCGAAAGCTCATTCGCCGCTTCTCGGTAGCTACAAGCTCTAGTCGAAGACAGAGACAAACAAAACCTCCGAGATATGAACGAGGTGGACGACGCAGAGGCGAGCGTCCACTACATCACATAAATTAAAATAACCACTCCTGTCTTTTTTTTTCTTTTAGAACAAGGTATACTAACAAAAACTGGCAATGACATTCATACCCTGCTGGAGAGTTCATCCATAGTCATTTTGAGCTTTCTCAGAAGCCTGCTCTGTTGTCTCTTTCTTACGCATGGATTCGTCTCAAAATCATACATAGCATTTCTTTTTCTTGAAGAAGTTATAGCTGCAGCAGCTGCTAAACCAACTGTCCCAGATGATGCTAGTTTATGAGTTACCTGTACAAAAGCACAAACCATTTTAATATATAACATTAGCTATCCTAATCGGAGTTCCTAGGGTTTTCAATATTTCCTTTGGTGGTGTGGCCCATATTGATAGAGTGGGCAGGGATTCAAAGCCACTTGGATATACCGACCTAAGAAACCATCCATCCCGGAAACTACCCAGGCAGGCCACCAGTCACACACACTTAATATTTAGTCGCCTTAAGGCAATAAAGAGATTTAATTTTCAGGAAAATCGACGTAATGAGTAAAATATCCTTGTTATTCGTTTAAGATCATTAAAACTTAACTTACTTCAAGCATCTACTATAAGCTGTACTGTAATACAGCTGTATTTAAATATCAATACAGTAGAAACTTGTGTTACATTTTTGAAAATGTAAAATTAAGGGAGGAAACTAAACTGTAATAAAGGTTACCAATTAACTCTTCAGAGAGGTATATTATAAAGCTAACTAGCAGAAACTCTTTGACATTTACAATACTTCTATTCAAGACTACATGCATTCAAAGTAATTTAGTTTCATGTTTTAGTATAGCAGTATCAAGTAAAATTAGTTCAAAAATTTTGTGTAAAGATTACCTGTGTAGGGACTCAAACAATAATTTTGACATTAATAATATTTCACTGTTAATGGTTAAATAAACAACAAATATCGAAAACTAATTAGTTGTTCCTCAAGGCTATCTGTAATTTTCAAAAGTTTATCAGTACTCAACGCTATTTGGAATTCGTAAAAAAAGTCACTATTTATCATTTGTGAATCCCCATTTGTTGACTTACAATTGAAGACTGATTAAATAATTGTTTGTCGAAGAGAGAAGGTTTGAGCGGTGAATGTCGAACGGATGTCATAATAATAACCTCAGCCTCCTCCCCAAGGCAGTCAGTTCCTCTCTCGCTCTCTAACTGACTCTAATACCTACCACTAACAGTGCAGTCATTTAGTTTCATCTGTGACTACAGCTTCAACAATTTATTTACAAAAATTTAGTAACTTTTTTAAATTTTTCTTTCTATTCGCAAATATAACCTAAAATATTGGACTCCTATGATTACAATATATTTTAGTAATCTCAGGTGGAATTCTTCCTAAAGTAGATTACTTACAAACTTTATAAAGTAATCAAAAATTGTTGAGCTCTCGATATTCGCAGCATCACAAACTCTTAACTAGGATGATAAGGATAGGATAACTTAAATAAAAACAAATAAGCACTCTAATAATTGGTTACATCGAGATAATCAACAAAATATTCTTGCAGTTCCTTTAAGATAATTGAACTAATCCTATTACCAACACTCACTATGCGCTGAATATCGAATGAATACAGGTAACAAATGAAATAATCGTAATGAATGTTTATAATACTTTCCTGATATATATATATTTCAGTCGTTATCAGCCTTTGGAGCGATTCACTTCTTTTCCTGAAGACGAGGACATCGAAATATAGTAGTGAGTTCAGTGGTTTCCTTTCTATGTGTTCTTTTTTAAATTCTAGTTTATATATATATATAAATGATATCATGCACCTCGATTTATACAAAGAACATGCACACACACAGATATACAGAATTGTTTTATCAACAGACAATGGATAACATTGTCAATGTCAGTTGAATTCCCTATTCATAGGAAAAGGAAAAAAACCCTTTTGTACCTAAAGAACACATATCAAGAGAGCTAATTTAAGCCACCATATCAGATTATCTCATCCCTCCAACACCATCACTACCTCAAGGTGGTCAACATTTTTATTAAAAAAAAATACTAGACAATATTGGATTTATTGTGTAGAGTAAAGCCATGCAAAAAATTAATTTTTATTTCACATTATATGCACATAAATCCATAAAAGAAAAAAAACGACTACACAGTTTATCACCTCTGAATCTGGTTTGATATCTGAGTTAAGAATTTCACTATTCGAACATTCGTCATCGTCATCATCTTCTTCTCCTGGTAAAATGATTTCGTCTTTGCAGTCCATATCATTATACTAAAAAGTATTAATTAATTTATAAAAGGTTAAACAAATATTTTTGCTCAAAATAATTGTTAAACTAAGTCAATATTAGAAAACTATAATAACAGAATACTACTAATAAGAAGAAATAATATATTCAAGCAGTTTTCATTATAATATTTAAGTTTTCCCAAAGTTATGAGGTACTTTGAGGGTAACGATACATTATTAATTGTGAATACATTGGCCATATATTATTCAATGTATTTTTAATTCTTAATTAAATTAAATGTGTAAAATAATAGGATTACATGATCTAAAAAAAAAAAATTAAAAGAAACCTCATATATAACATACAAATCTTGAGTGTGCTACACTCAAGATTACCATAAGGAAATTATAAAATATTATTAAATTAGTTGACCATCAATTTAAATAATCTATTTAATGATAGATATCACATAGAAATATTGTCAAACTATGGTAAAAGAGTAATCAAATACATGGAGAATCACTTATATATGACTTCATTTATTTTAATGATGCATTATTAATTGTGAATACACTGACTCTATATATTATTCAATATATTATATTTCTAATTAAATTAAATGTGTAAAATAATGGGATTACATAATCTAAACAAAAATATAATCTAAAAGAAACCTCAGACAGCTGGAACAAAAATGTGATGGTTATTTTAACGAACCTGAAAGTTTTTACAGGTTGCAAATTAATATTGTCCTTTTGTGTGCACTATTCAGTTAAAAATATTTAAAATTTCTGAAGTTATTATCATATTTATTTATATTAAGACTAAATTCACTTGGCATATATGCTTTTGGGTCAGAAGAGCAGGTTGTCGATTAGTACCAATTTTGACAGAGACGATAGTTCATTTCCCATGCTTCCATATTGCCAACAAGTAATAAAGAAATCTACTCACTAAGAACTATACTTCTGTTAAATGCCATTAGGATTGTCGAAGTTGTATCTTGTGTAGGTTTTAAAATATTCCAATATTATATTACGATTCATTATCATCATTATAATTATTCATAAAATTAATTCAGGGGATATTTTAACTTATAAGCACATTAGAAAAAATGTAACTAAGTTAATACAGGAAGCAGGACAGGTAGAAATTATTTGTTGAGTTACACACAGTTTTAGGGTTATTCCAACGGTCAAACATTGATGAAATTGTTTACATTACATAATAATTTTATGTAAATAACATCAACAAAATCTTAAATGTTAGTAATTTAACCAGAAAAAAATATTTTCTCAGTTCAAGAAATAATAATGTACAAAGTACAATAATGCCATTTATCGTTTATTAAATCTTATTATGATCCTTTAAATGGTATTATTTTTTTATCAAAATGACTTATAACTTTCTTTTAAAAAACTAAAACTCTTTCAGGCCAAAATAGCTGTAAAAAAAAGTATGAGGCCCATAATAACTACAATATTTCAACTTATTAGAGTTAGTAGTTTAAGGGGGAAAAATAGTCTAAAAACACAAGAAGGGCAATACAGTGAACTTCATGAGTTAATAGTGTCCAAAGACTAAACAGCACATCTGAACTAGGACTACTTTCTGGTGTAACATCAGAATTATCTATCAAACCACATGACTTGTATTAAATTCACAAACTTTTAGATACACAGATACAAACATCACCAAAAAAAATTTTAAAACCGGAGTCACAGGACCTAAAAACAAGTAGAAACCTTCAAAAACATTTTCATGATTATTCTAATTATCATAAAGTATACAAAGTAAAGCTAAAGTATAGATGACGCATTTATATAGCATTGTTACTCATTTTTTAGAGAGAGTTATAGAAGAATAATTTCAATTTTAATAGTTTCTATTAAAAAAAAATATCGTTCATAGACCACTATTGTTGAATAGTCCGATGTTCGGAGTAAGTTACTATTGAAACAAGCGTCTACAGGTGGCTTGTAATAACTGTTTCTTTTTGGGTAACATTTTCCTGTCCAATATTCAAAATATATAACATTTTTATCATACCATATCCTTATTCATACAGTACTTAATATGATATTTAATTTCCCTATAAGCTCAAAAAAAAATAGTTCCGGTTTCAGTATAAGATACGATAAAAAACACTTCTTATTTATCAAAGTTACCCAAAAACAATTTGGTTTACAACACCAAAAACTATATGGTTACTAAATATTGTACAAATGTGTTACTGTATAAACATTTGCACAAACATCATCTTAGAAGAATTAAGTGGACATCGAAAAGTATGAATCCATAAAACTCCCAAAGCATAACTCTTTCATACTCACTATATTTTATACAGCCAACAAAAAAAATAGCATATCAGTTAAGAGGCCAAAAATTATCTGATACATGTATCGTTTCAAAAAATATTACTTATACTAATATTATGGATCATAACGTACTTATATAATATATTTCAAACTTATAACCTCTGTAAACATAGTCAAAACAATTTATAGTTCATCCTACTCTAGGAACTAATTTTGTGTATAATTCTATTATGATCCGTCAAATGGTGTGGCCAGTATCGTAATCACAATCATTGATTGTTCAAATTCATTATTGATCATAATTGGCCTTTTTTTTAAAACAATTCTGAAACTTTTTCAATACGTTTTAGTATCACATAACTGCAAAATTTAACTTTTTAGAGTCAGTAGTTTAGGAGAAAAAAATATGTCTAAAAAGTATACTTCGAGTCTTATTTAAAAAAGACTTAACCTGGCAGAAAATTACCTATAATTATAGGGAACTTCTACACTATTACGGCAATTCTAGGTATAATAGCGATTTAAGTTGGTCAATCAAACTAAACTAGTAAAACACAAACCAAAAGAGTTGTAATAAAATTAATAAAAACACTTAAGGATACATGCATATTGTTAATAGCACTGAGGTTATTATGATTTATATTAGAAATACCTTGTAAGATGCGAGGTATGACGGTTTGACCTATTTCTAATATAAACCACTTTAAATAAGATGCTTTAAAATAGACAAGTATAAAAGGCAAAAAATAAAACCCAAACCAAAAGGGATAAAATTAAAAAAAAATACTCGAGAATGAGTTAAAAATGAGAAAAATATAAAATCTATACAAAAAGGAATAAAACAAAACAGAAAATACTGAAACAGAAATTAGTGTATTGATGCAGAATGAATTGTTGATATTCTCGAAGCAGGGAGGGGAGAAAATCATACTTGTAAACTGATGAAGGGAGATATGATATCCGATATCCTGGACGATTTCAGACACAGCTGTTAGCAATTATAGCAAACACAGGCTCTTTTCGACCAAAATGATAGTTTTACAGAAAATTAACGACTACATTTTTTAAAAAGAATATAACTTAACATGTACATTTATAGTTTCTTACCAACCCTCTTACCCCACAGAATCGAGAAAGACCGCAGTCAGTATCGCTTATGTATATTTTTCCCTGGAGCTCATAGGTTGCTCAAATTAAACAAAACTTTTAACCTATCCTCTCCTCTTCGTCATCCACTTTCCTTCAAGTGTTTAACACCCACATCTCAAAAAGACAACCTCCCAATCTCGGGAACTCATCCACTCATATGATTGCTGTCCCAAGGTATCAGATGTGAGGTGTACATGCATGAAATGAAGAGGACGCCGTCCTTGCCTTTCTTTTCACCCTGATTAATTCGGTTACATTTTTTCTTTTTCTTTAAATCTCAATAGTTATTGTATTAATCCTCCTTCCTCATGTACATCTTATGAAAGCATCTCCCGTTTAAAATGTACTCCGTGTGATTCATTTTATGAAGGTTCAGCCACGATGCCAAGGCTTCGCAAGGCATGAGAATAACATAATGATGACAATAATCATAGATCTGTCGAGATAATAGTCTTTCCTTCCCATCGCTATACATGCCTACTCTCACAGTCTCAGTTTTAATGAATGCTTGTAAGTTCAAATTCTGGATAAGAAGGTAGCTAACACAATATATTTGTCAGTTTGTTACTAAAGAAGCCCACAATAGGCTCCTTTTTGTTAAACATTTTTCTTTACATTTCATTTGTTAGTATTCGTTTTCTTACTTAGTTCATTTCTTCAGTTGACTTAAGTCTCTTCACCATACTCCTCTCCTGATGAATATCAAGATGGTAGAAATATATGTTAGCAGGGAGTCATTGCGTATTTGTATTCATTAGTATTTCATTGTTTTTAATATATATATATGTTTCACAGTAAACTATAGATATAGAGTAAAGGGATGAACACACTTACAGTCTCTAATTTTCGGTTCAACCGTCACCAGGAGAGTAGAGATAGGGACACCAAGAGCACTTGCGAAGCGACAGTTGGAGACCAACAGCGTTGTCAAACGCGTGCCCGGTTCAAGTCAAGAAAGAAAAATAAACTAGGAATAAGTGAAGAGCTGAGAAATAATAAGTGAAACAGAAGAAAATAAGGAAATATAAATAATAAAAACTTGAAAACAATAATAAGAATGAAGAATATTAAGAAGAAAACAACTGAAACTAGAGAAAATCCAGGAATATATATGTTAAATACTTAAATAATAATAATAACGAATATGATTAGAATAAATTGTTAGTTAAAACTAAAGTTGTATAAATAATAATTTAAAATAAAAGAAAATAACGCCAAAATCAATCAGATGTAAAAATAATAATAAAAAAATATGAATATAAAATAATAAAAAAATACTTTAAATAATAAAAAAATTGGAAAGTAAGATAAACAAATAAAAATAAAGAAATAGCAAATTAAAAAGTTAAAAAAAACAAAATAAATAAAATCTTTATTTGAAATGGAGAAACTATTAGAAGAGGTAGTATTGTTATTAGTAATTAGCTAGAGTTATTGGAGCAGAAAGGTTCTCCTTTGATAAAGCAAATTAAAAAGTTAAAAAAAACAAAATAAATAAAATCTTTATTTGAAATGGAGAAACTATTAGAAGAGGTAGTATTGTTATTAGTAATTAGCTAGAGTTATTGGAGCAGAAAGGTTCTCCTTTGATAATAGTACTGCATAAGAGTGTGTCTAGATAGAAAGTTAGACAAAGTGAAGGAGGAGAGATGGAAACAGCAGAGTAAACGAATAGGTTTGAACTGAAGTAGACAACAGATATTCACACAGAAGACATCTTTAGAAATATTTAGGCAGTTCAAATTATAAACAAACAATCCAAGTAGATAATCGATTTAAATTTGAAAATCAGAAACACAAAAAAGAAAAAAAAACACTCCTTTTTCACTATAATATTGGCACCGCACCTTCAATAGATCGTTGAATGAACCAGAGAAGAATAGTGGAGAATCGAAGCAGCTAAGATACTCCTGAAAGAGTTCACCGGTGCTACAAACTGTCATGTCAGTGCTACTTTATATTTAGGTAGGAACCACCACTGAATCTGAGGTAACTAGAGTCAAAAGGGTGAGGGAAGGCGGCTCTTAATCTTCTCCCCACTCCTTTCAACCGCTGACACTACACACTATATCTCTCTCATTCTAAATATTATCTCAATTCTGCTTCTAGAACTACTCTTCTGTGTCCCTCATTGTTCCATTGAAGCGCTTTTGTTCGAAAATTTAGCTGGCTTTACTGTATAATTAATTATTATCTTTATCTTTCTGTTATGCAACGTACATATTAGTATGTATATACACAGTTAAGAAACAAACTCAATAACATAAAGATACACATTTTCAGTCTCTAATTAAGATATCTGTCTAAGAGGGAAACAAAGCACACCGGATAAACGACGGATCAAAACCCAACAGTTTCCGATACTCGATGAGCTTGGTTGTATCAAAAATTTGTTGGTATAATAACATATTTTATCAGGAAACAATTTTTTTTAAATGTTACTTATAACTTCTGATTATTGATAATATTTGTTCTCCAATAAGTATTTTATTCACTAAGCGAACATACTTACACGGTATAACAAAAGCTGAAAACACAATAGACCATAATACTGTTCAAAGTCAATTCCTCACTTATATGTTATTAAGACAGGATTGGTACTGTTTTATTCAAAACATTTCAATATCAGTGCCACTGAATAAATTAAACATCCTACTTACTCACTCAAAGGGTATTCCATGCAATGATGGGACACCATCCATGCAATAATACTTCAACATTATGTAATTCACAAATCATATTGCAATTTCTTAATATAAATTACACTAACCTCTGCGGTACTAACAATATACATGAAATGTAATTTCTTTTATTTTTTAGTTGATTCAAATTTCATAGATATGGCAACATGATTATTTCATTGATCCTCACTCGAGCCCCTCTCGAGGTTCGGAGTTCTACCCAAAAACTGTTAAAATATTATGGAAGCCCATGCGGAATTCCTTAGGGTTTGTGTATCCCCGCTGTGGTTCCTCATCCAAGAAGAGTAGACTCCTTAGGGAATCACTGTGTGAGAAGCTTTATCTCCTCTGGAGATTGACCTAGACGCTCGACCGTTACTACTGAGTAAGGTCCATCAGTTGACAGGTGGACTTGAAAAACAGTACTCACTTAGGTGAGGCCTGGTGCCGAGTTAATGGGTAATTCCATTCGGGAGGACGACCAAATCCTAATGGAACAACGATAATCCTAAAAACAGGAAGGAATCAATGGATCCTGACCATATTGATAATTTCACTAATTCGTTTTATTCTAATTTCGTCCATTTTCTTCTTTAACGTTAAACAAACTCACAGTTTTCCCTTTCTTAAATTTCTTATTTCTGTAAAATTGTTTATTGTATCTCAGTTACTTCTACCAGCATTATTTTGCAATTGTATTAAGGCATTTATTGATACGCGTTTTATTTATTGATGATTCTACGATTTATTTTCTCTTTGTTCTATATGCCTACGAATAAACTTAAAAATAAAATCAAAAATGGTTTAAACATTTAAACCAGAAAAGCTGACAGTATTGCAATTTAGTTTTACTTCATGAAACAGTCCATACTTCTACCTCTTTTTAGTAATCATTAAGGGACCTCCTAACAGGTATGTAAAATAAACTGAATAAGAGTTGGAAATTTCAACTTAGTAAAGTACTTTCATCTATGAAAGTATGAAATCCCCTATTGATTTTTTGTCTCCGTGAAAGTAAAATACTGTATTTCATAAAATTACAAACAAGAAAGTTCTTTATTGATTGCTGAAAAAAAGATTCTTTGGGAACACAAATTTTTATAGCTATATTTTTTATATACTCATTCAGAACATGAAAGTGTGCAAACGATTATAAAATAAATATATCTAATATTAAAACTCACTTGCATTAAATATCTCAACCTCTTAAAGGTTGAAAAAACTAGATTAAAAAAACATCTAGAATTAATAAAACTTCCTGACAAATTATGCTTATACATTATTATTTACTAAATCTGTTAGAATCTAAATCGTATTAAATCTCATCTTATACATTAATCACTCAACATCATATCTTTAGACAAAACAATGGGATCTATACCCATAATAAGATTTTAAATTTTTAAATAGTAAAATTTTTGTAAGCCTTGGGTTTTATTACAGTATTAACACAGATTTTTTTTATAAAAAACAAATTAAAGACTGCACTTTTTAAAAAAAGGTCCCAGTATAGATTAATTTTACTTTTATTAACTGAGAGAAAAATTCTTTAATAAATTATTGTTTGAGTTAACAATAGATAAAATAAACATTGAGAATCGTATGTCATATGTATATTGGAAGTCCGACTTACCTCGTCTAGAGACTGAAGTGGCCAACCAGTTTCAGACTTTCTTTGAATTTCCGTCAACTCCATTTCAGCAACTCCTAATAGAAAATGAAAAGGTCTGAGAACGGTTGGACACACCAGCAAAGTTAGGATGCAAGCAGGATTTCAATACAATAAATTATCAAGCATGGAAAATAGTTTTTTTTTCAATTTTTAAGAATAATGATTAAAGAAAAATTATTTGATAAAAAATGAATATTTTCCACATATATTAGAGCAGGACACAAAACTAATAGTAGGAATTTTAAAATACAAAAAAATCATTATCGTGGTTTTTTAATTTTTTAAGTCATGTCAAAGAACAAAACTCTAATTCCTTGAAAAATTCAATTCTTTTATGGCATGCTGTGGAACTAAAGTCTTACTACATTACATTAATATATCAATCGTTGCAAAAAAAATCTAATACAAATTAAATGAAAAATATACTTAAATAACATGGTCAAATTGATTTACTAATTCAAAACTCTCAATTATATATTATTATTTATATGTATAAATACAACATAAATTATACATTTATATATAACTAAAATATAAAAAAATAAATATATTATTAGTACATATAAAAAAAATCTGGAGTGGCCTACACTCTACTTTACTATAAGTAACTCAATGTCAAATTTCTTGAGTATATAAAACATAACGTATCATTTAAGCATAACGTAAACATCTAAATGGGATATAATTATTAGCCTGTCATTCCTGAGGTAGTACAGATAGTGATTGAAGGACATATCAATTTATAAGCTTATTTTTGTACATCACAAATAATTTATTATTTGCAAATAATTTCATTAGTATAACTACAACAGTAATAACATTTTTGAAAAACCAAACTGAACATTTCTTGAAACGAAATAGTATCCTACAAGAGGACATGGCTATGTTCAAATAGCCAGTAGATTTCTTACATCGTTTACTGGACATCCTTCTACATTGAATATTAATGTAAAATTTTCAAATTTGAAACAGTAAAATACTCTTTTTTTCTCTGAAAAACTTCTTAAACAACGAAGAAAATGTTGTTTTAAGGTGATTTGTTAATTAAAGATGTACGATAATTACAGTTATTAATCTCTAAACGAAAGATTTCAATTTTGAATTATCTTTTACATTTTTGGTTTTTAACAGAATTATTATACTGGGAATTTTATGGCTTCTTAGTATTTAATAAGTTCATTTTCCTTCCCCTTTGTCAAATAACATATATACGAATTTTTTTTAATGAGTGTTATCATTTACCTGCACAATATTATTCCTCTTACATCTCTTATAAGTCAATAATATATTTTCATTTTTCCATTAGAAACATCAATTTTATCTCAGTGGATTTGCTCAAAAAATTTCTAAGTCAATGTAAACAATGTAAAAAAATACAAAAAATTCGACAAGTATAGCAGGTGATCTCTTAGTCAAGAATAAACAAACAGTTTTTATATCGTTATTGCTCTTTCCCGTAATTGAAACTTCATGAATTTTTTTTTTGTGAATTGCTAATTTTTTGTTCCATTTTTGGTCAAATTTTCATTATTTTTTAACGAGCCGTTTAGCGTCAAAAAATCATTTTCTGAAAACACAAATCGTACTGTAACGCCCCTTTAGCGAAAGTAATTTCAAAAAAAAATATCTCAACTCATTCGCCATATAATGTTCTATTTGTAGGCATAGTTTCATTCTTGTCCGTCAAACAGTATGGCTTGTATCGCTCTCACAAGGTTTGAGATTGAATTATAAGTCAAAATTTTTACATTTTATTGAAAAAAAATTATTTCCTGTTGTCTTAAAATTCTGAATATATTTTTCGTTTGTTGCATTTGTAACTTCAAAGATAATGTCAAAATTTCAAAACTCTAGAGTTATCAGTTTAGGAGAAATAAATGTTTTAAAAAAAACGGTTTTTGGCAAAAAAAGTGACTTTCCCATCATGCATAATTCTTCCCAAACAATAGGGATCTTCTTCTAAATGGGGCCCATTTTTGTGTAAAATATCAACTTGATCCATCAAAGATTCTGGACCGTAGCGTGGTAACAAGCAATGCTAACACACGCACCCACCCACCCACCCACCCACCCACCCACCCACCACCCACACACACACAGACATCATCGTAAAAACGTCATAAAACGACTTCTGGTACCTCAAAACATGTAATTCCGTCAAAATCTCGAGATCGAATTTTTTCACGATCACTATACTTTACTTATAGTAAAGTAAAAATCTGGAGTGGCCTACACTCAACTTTACTATACGTAACTTAATATCAAATTTCTTGATTATATAACACATAACGTCTCATTTAAGCATAACGTATACATCTAAATGGGAGTTGTTTATTGGTCTTTTATTCCTGAGGTAGTACAGATAATGATTGATTGACTTATCAATATATTAAGCTTATTTTTGTACATCACACAGCTGATGCAAATAATCTCATTAGTATAACTACAGCAGTAATAACATTTTTGAAAAACGAAAGTAAAAATTTCGTGATACGAAAAATCTCCTACAGAGAACATGGCTTTTGTTCAAATAGGCAGTGGATTTCTTACATTGTTTATTTGACCTCCTTCAATATTTAAGTCAAATTTTCAAATTAAAAACCAATTCAAATTAATTCACAAAGATAAAGTAATTATAACTGATATTAAGTTTTGCACAAGAGTGCAATATACAGATTTATTACAGCATTTTATGAGACAAATCCATTATGCCATGGAAGACAAAGGTAATTTATTTATGTTTATTGACGGTGATTTTTTACATGTAAAAATTTATTCCTCTTATATCTCGTATAAGTAAATAAATTATTTAAAGTTTTCCTTTTATAAATATCAATTTTATCTCAGTGGATTTGCTCAAAAAATTTCTAAGTCAATGTAAACATTGTACAAAAATATCAAAAATTTGACAAGTATAGCAGGTGATCCCTTAGTCTAGTCTAGGATAAACATACCGTTTTTATAGCTTTATAGCTCTTTGCCGTGATTGAAATTTCATGAATTTTTTTCTATCAATTGCTAATTTGTTGATCAATTTTTGGTCAAATTTTCATGATTTTTTAATGAGCCGTTTAACATCAAAAAAACATTTTCTGAAAACAGAAATCGTACTGTATGTAACGCCCCTTAAAAAGAATGTAATTTTAAAAAAAATTATCTCAACTCATTCTCCATATAATGTTCTATCTCTAGACATAGTTTCATTTTGACCTGTCAAACGGTATGGCTTGTGTGGCTCTCACAAGCTTTGAGATTGAATTATAAGTCTAAATGTTAACATTTTATTAAAAAAAAAAAATATATTGCGTTGCTTTAAAATTCTGAATTTATTTTTCGTTTGTTGCGTTCGGAAGCTCAAAGATAACGCCAAAATTTCAAAACTCTAGGTTTATCAGTTTAGGAGAAAAAAATGTTTTCTAAAAAACGGTTTTTGGTAAGAAAAGTGACTTTCCCGTCATGCATAATTCTTCCCAAACAATAGGGATCTTCTACGCTATGGGGCCCATTTTTGTGTAAAATATCAACTTGATCCATCAAAGATTCATCTTTGGACCGTAGCGTGGTAACAAGCAATGCTGACACACTCACCCACCCACCCACAGACATCATCGAAAAAACTTCATAAAACGACTTTTGGGGCCTCAAAGCATGTAATTCCGTCAAAATCTCGAGATCGAATTTTTTCACGATCACTATACTTTATTTATAGTAAAGTAAAAATATTAATATAAAATAATAAAAAAAACTCTAAATAATAAAAAAATTGGAAAGTAAGATAAACAAATAAAAATAAAGAAATAGCAAATTAAAAAGTTAAAAAATACAAAATAAATAAAATCTTTATTTGAAGTGGAGAAACTATTAGAAGAGGTAGTATTGTTATTAGTAATTAGCTAGAGTTATTGGAGCAGAAAGGTTCTCCTTTGATAATAGTACTGCATAAGAGTGTGTCTAGATAGAAAGTTAGACAAAGTGAAGGAGGAGAGATGGAAACAGCAGAGTAAACGAATAGGTTTGAACTGAAGTAGACAACAGATATACACACAGAAGACATCTTTTGATATATTTAGGCAGTTGAAATTATAAACAAACAACCCTATCACTATACTTTACTTATAGTAAAGTAAAAATAACAATTTCGCAAACCTTATTAAGTGACTATAATTTTGAAAAAATTCAGGCTTAGTTTTAGTTCAATATACTACGAAAGAAGTATTTAGCACCTTTGAATTACCACTGGTCGTACGCATTCAGGTGGATTAATCTTATTAGACTGAATTAGACTTGGTTATTCCACCTTTTATCTGCTTCCTTCTCATCCATTGATTAATGGCATCCTTGAGTAAGCCAGTGAGTTGTGCATAAGGCATCACACTGAAGGTTTATTTGTTTCTAATCTTTTCTAACCGAACCTCATTCCTCTGAATTTCCATGTGCCCAGGTACCCACATGAGTGACAACGTATTTTAGTTGGCCATATTCTGATGAGAGATCAGGAATTTTTACTTATTTTCCTAGACTTTTTAAACATCCATTTCCAACCCAACTGTCTTATAAAATGTATATCGTCAGTGTTATGGAAATTATTTGAATGCGCTAAATACAAATCTTCATCGCAAGCACTTTAGCTTGGAACTCGTGGTTATGCCTACCAGAACTTTAGAAATGTAGAGATTTGAACTATAATACCCTATGCGTTTTGTTATCAACTTTTGACCCGAAAGTACAACAGGTAAAAGAACCTTTCTCAAAATTAGGATAATTCTTTTCTGTTCACTATCAAATTTTCTTTGAGGGTCCTTGTTTCTACCAACACATGTATTTATTACAGTTTTGAACATTTTAACTTCCATAGAGGTACTTTCACTTCCAAAGTACCTCAGTAAACTGCAGATGGCTTCTTTTTAGGTAAAAAAATACAAAAGAAGTGAGGATTAATAACGTTTCTATGTAGGGTAGATAGTCCATAAACCAGTTACCTAGGCAGACTTGCCTTTGTAGTTTATTGACACTAGGTTAATTAACTTTTTGACTAACCTATGGAAGCTGCTATGAAACCGTATATTGGTCCAAAACCATACTGTGATATATAAGAACTCCTTAGGAAAGAGGATAGAGAAAACAGGAAGCAATACTGGTATTTTCTTCAAGGATATAGAAAATCAAAGATACTTCTCAATAAGTTTGAGAATAGGTAAATCTTCTATTGTATGGAAAGGAGCAGGAATATTCTAAGGATTTTAACCGGATTTATAACGTGTCACTGCAAACTTGTGGCCATCAGCGAAGAATGGGCATCAACAATGATGGTTGGTGCAGATTCTGCAAAGTAGAAGAATCTGGAAGTGGAAGAAAACGTTGCGGAAGAGTTTTTACTGTTGGACCCAGCAAAAGTGCTGAGCTTTTTGGAGGCGTTGAAGCTAACTGGGATACTACAGTACAGGGGAGAAAGTACAATATTTCTTTCTATTACTATACAAAGAAATAGACGCATTACTATAATCATCCCCAATAAATAAAACCTATGGATACTACACTATCGCTGCATGTGATACGATCGATCGCATAGAGTATAGCGCGTGTGTGAAGAGCTAGGTTAAGACCCCAAGAATCTCCAACAGCAGACTATTCAGTTTCTAGTGTTAACCAAAGAAACTGTTACAAGTCTTATCCAGTTTAGTATTTCATCACAAGTGATTTCCGGTATTGCTATATGTTTGAGAATACGCTTCTCTCTTAGTATTTTTAATGAAAAGGTCTTTGACACCTACTTCCTTTGTTCTTGAGAAAGGTATAAGGATAGTTTTACCGAGTTTTCATCTAAACTTTGCTCCTTTGATTCTTGTTCAACTATTTTGAGGACACACTGCAAGTTCAAAGATAGTACCATTGAACGTCCTCTTCTTATAATAACAGGGTCCTATGCAAAACCATGATTACTTAGAGAATAACCTAAATATAAATATATTTTATGTTTTTTTCCTTTTCGTTATAAATATATATTGTAAACAGGAAAACTATCCAAAAGGACAACAAACGTTTCACGATAAATCACAGACACAGAGCAAACACACTTACTGTCTCTAATTTTCGGTTGAACCGTCATTAAGAGAGTTGAGATAGGGACACCAAGCGCACTTGCGAAGCGACGGTTGGAGACCAACAGTGTTGTACGGCGCATGCCCGATTCTTCGCTTTTTCCTTGTTATTTTTTCTTACCTTACTTGAACCGGGCAAACGTGTGACAACACTGTTGGTCTCCAACCGTCGCTTCGCAAGTTTCTTAATGTCTTTTGTATTGTAGGCCTTTGAAAAAGATTTTGAATAAAACTGAAACGTCGGTAATGAGTGTTTGATTGCAAGTGGAAAAAACTAACCACATCCCGATTTATCTTTTTTCGTTATATATATATATATATATATATGACAAGAAACCATCCATTAGTACAACTTATCAAACAATTAAAAGAAAAGAACTCGGAGAAACAAAAGTTACCTCTAGGATTCGATCCCATCATCATCTGAAGAAGAGTTTAGCTCGCCTAGCAAACAGGAACTCAATGATCGAAATATTGAAGAGAGAGTTGTCGTTTCTCTGAGTTATTTTCTCTTAACCATCTGATATATATGATAACTAGTAATGAAACAATAGTCAACTAACAACATAAGCAAGAGCGTTAAAAAAGGAAGTTAAAGAATTTTACCCAAGAATGATGGCGAGACTTCAAAAATTGATTGTAATATCATTCCATAGGTAATACTAAGAGCACACTCAACCTCGCCCGTATAATAATCATTAAATTTACTATTATTTTGTTCAAAATACTGGTATAGGTATTTTGTTATTTCTGTATTGCTGGGTATGGAAGTCAAATTTCAAGTGAATCAGAAATAGTTAAAGCACATTCGGAGTACGTAGACACGACTCGTATAAATCCATCCAGATATAGGGCAATATTTTTTTATATGTTTAACACTTTAATATTTTTTAAAGATCTTGGGACCTAAGAGCTTATCACAGAAAAATATCAGGGTTAAAAGAAGAAAAAGTAGAGTATGTTTTTTCCTATTTTTTCTAATCATTTATTTTTACAATATCTGAATTTAAATATTTTGCAAACACTGTTCACTTTACCATAAGTAATGCATAGTGATTATAAAAAAGTTCGATCTTGAGATTTTGAAGAATTTAATGTTTTGAGGTCCCCAAAGTTTTCTTATGGTGGTTTTTTGATGATGTTTATGTGTGCGCGGGTAGATGTATATCCAAAAGCTTGTGTAGACGCTACAGTCTACACTCTTTGGTGGATCAAATTAATATGTTACATGAAAATAGGCATCATAGAGTAGATGTGCCCTATTGTTTAGGAGCAATTATGCATGATGGGAAAGTCACTTTTACTACTAAAATGTGTTTTTAGACATTTTTTTCACCTAAACTACTATGTCGAGAGTCTTGAAATTTTGGCATTATCATGGAAGCAACAAGAGCAAAAACTGAAAAAAGTCTTAGATTCCAAAAGAAATGGAAATTTTTTTTTCAGTAAAATGTAAAAATTTTGACTTATGTTCAATCTGAAAGGTTGTGACGAGATTACAAGCCATGCCGTTTGACGGTTTAAAATGAAATTATATTTAAAAGACCATTATGTGGAAGATGAGTTGAAGTAGTTTAAATTACATTAACCAAACCTTATGGTACATTTTATGTTTAGAAAAGTTTTTTTGGTGCTAAACGGCTCATTAAAAAACAATGACATTTGAAAACATTGAACACAAAAGTATAAATAGATAAAAAAAATTCATGAAATTTTAATTAACGCCAGAGCAATATAGTTAAAAAAATTAGAATAGAAAATTCCCTATTCCAGAATACGAAAATTTGGAACAAAATGGATGTATTCTGTTCCAATGTACGGATTTTCTTTCATTTTCTCTAATTAGAAAAATTAAATTATACACAGACAGACAGACTATTGATTTTTATATTATAGCTGAGTTTTTTAATCTTAACTTTAAGAAATTATTATTCTGAAATTATATATCAGTATTTGTATATATTAAGAATGGTCAACATGATAAAATACATGATCCTTTATCTTTAAAATATAAGGGATCACGAAAAGAAAGCCATTTAAATTTTGATCTTTACCAGGAGAAGGCTGAAATATTGACAAGTGAGTTGTACTGCACAGTTTCCTTCTTCTTTTTAATTATGCATACATCAGTCGTCTAGCATGCTACTAAAAATTCAATAGACTAAATGACAGTAGTACTATTAAATAATACATTAGGAAAGATAAATATTGACTTTCATGTTACAGAAATTCCGGATCCAAACAAGTTTTAACATCGATGAGTACGTCGTATCTAAAGTCTGTAAAGTCGTACTAAATACAATAAAATGATTAAATCAGCTTTAGGTACAATAAACATTCAAAACAGATCAACTATAGAACAAAGCTATTACCTTCTATCCAATAATAAAAATGGAATAATCAAATTCTTTCCAATAGGATAAAATTGCATTAATAACAACTATAACTCAATCATTTGAACGACTAAGGTTTATTCATTTATTATTAAGGTTTAACATTACCAAGAGGTTGAAATGTACCAAGTCATTTCCAAGAGCAAATAAGTCCATAATCAGAAATTAAATTTTGAATGTAATACCTAACCAATAACCGACTACTGTTATGATACTTAAATTACGAGAAAAGATAATGCTTATAAATAACTACGTAGGCCAAAAAAAAATTATTAATGAATATTCCCTACGTGTTATATAAAAAACCAAATGCCTGTAAAACAAATAAATAGGTGTTCAAATATTGGAACAACTTTTAATAGAAATTATAAGAATAATGATCAAAACACAGTAAAGTATATCAAACCAAAAATTTGTTCTTAAAATTATTACTTTAATTGCATTAAAGTAAAGGCTTAAGTGAAAAACATCAATTACAAATAAAAATAAGGAAGCTCTATTTAGTATTAACTTTTAAATAATTAGAATAGTAATTTATCATATTATTAATTATTATTCATAGAAAAATGAAGTGTATTATTAATTTATTTCTAATGCATTAATATGAGAAAGATTTTTTGGACTACATTATTTAACCAGAATAAAAGAGTTAAGACAAAACTGCTTCCACAATACTTTGTAAACAACTAAAAACATTTTTACAATGTATTTATTCCATAATTTCAATTGCAAAAACACTCTTTAACTGCTGTTAGATTATTAATCACAAAAAATGGGCGGGTAATTACCATTTAGAAAACTGATCAAGTAGAATCTAGAGGTTTGTAAATCACTTTGAAAAGACTAAATACAAGGTACACCATTCAAAGAAATTTACTATTCTGATCGAAATATACGAAATATATGAAACTTATTCTAATCGAAATCTTAATGTATAACTAACTTCGAAGACAGCCAAACTAGGAAGGTTGTGCTGTTCGAATAATACCCACAGTGTTGTCCTACTCCAGCAGTGTTACCGATAAGGCCATTATTTATTTTATCAATGGTCTTAATTATAAACTTTAATTATCAGTTAAAACTAATAAATGAACATAAATAAACACAAATTTAAAAATAATATAATTTGAAATATTTTACAATATGCTTTCTTTTATGAGAGAAAAAAAGTGGATTTTGAGACTTTCAAAATGTAAGAGAATATAGTAAAATCAAAAAGGTTTGCTTAGAACAAAAATTGTTGAACATATCTAAAAAAAGTGTTATTATGTTAATTCCAGTTCCATAAGCTTAAAAAAAAGGAACTGTAGTGATTTTATACAATTATATATAGTGATTATTTGGAATGGATATAAACATATTTGAAGGAAAATGTCAAATTATAAAACCATAAATTAATTATTCCCAATAATAACTTCTCTAGAACAACAGATTTTGTACATCTACCAATCCAAATCTCACAGCTGCATACCCGGGATTTACCAGTCGAGAGGCGAGCATACAAACTACTCCCGGCTACCCTGTAACTTGGCACTACCTTTTGTTTATTCCCTTCGTGCAGTCCTTGCAGTAACTAATAAATGCATTAAGGCCACAGTTGACCTGCTTTGTAGTTCGATTGCTCTGATTTCTTTACACGACGGTATTTTGAACCATCTTAATGGTCTCAACACTCCCTAGGACAGTGGTTATCAACGAGGGGTCCCAAGGAAGAATTTCAAGAGATCTATCGACATTCTAATAATTTCCAAATTTACTATACTAGAAGTAGGAGACATGCAGACTAGAATAAAATTGATGCTACTGTACACAATCATTAAAGCTTAAATGATAGAATCGCTCTACATTCGTTTACACTATTAACAAATGAAATTTATTTAATCTTTTGTCATAACCAATATTATAAGCCGAGGAAGTGAAGATTCTATAAGAAATACATTTCAATATTTTTTTTACCCTTTTTTCTAAAGTACTTAATTGAGTGGGAAAGGAAAAGGATTTTATCAAGAGGAAAGTTGATGAACTAAAGAGGCTAGAAATTGATGTCGTTGGTAGCTTTCAAGAGGGGAGAGGGGAAGTCGTAGATCCATCACAGAGTAGCTAATAGAGTAGAACGGAAGAAAAACCACACACAATTACTGAAGAATTGATCTTATCTTGTGCATAAGAAGTGGTTAAACCAGTTCTTAGTGCAGAAACTTCATATAAACTAAGTGCTGTATCTCTTTCAAAATACACTATCCAGCGAAGAATGAAGGTTATTTTAATTTAAAGTGAAAGATTAAATTATTGAAGAGATAAAAGCTTGTTGATCTTGTTGAAATCACAACTGACGGAGCTACAGCCATTCTTGGGTCAAGGTCGTGATTCAAGCAAAGTAAAGCCCAAAGTATCAAATTTAGTTAGTCTGTACTGACTGCTTCGTTCATCGGGAGACTCCAGCTTTTGAATCACTATTTCCCCTCAGCCTTCCAATCCTGTTCCTGGAATGAAACAATGTGGACGCCGTGGCTGTCAAACTTGCCTGATTGTTAATCCTAATCCTTCCTTCGATTCCCCTCTCCACCATAGTTCCTACCCGGTTCAGGTCAATTCCTCCTGTACCTCGAGCAACTGTGTTTACCGACTGGATTGCACTCAGTGTGACTCCTTTTACGTTGGCTTAACTTCTAATAAGTTGAGCCTTCGTATGAATGGTCATAGGGCTTCAGTCGGTCAACGCAGTAACTATCCTGTAGCCATCCATGCGAACTCGCATGGACTCAGTTTCAATGACTGTTTCAGGGTTCAGATCCTGAAACAGATCCCCGAATCCAACAATAAAGTTACCCTAAGAGCTTCAGAGGAGGCATACATATGCTTACTTGATGCTCGCTCTTCCCCCGAACTCAACCTCAACCGATAATTTATTTATGATTTATTTATTTATTTATTATTTTTTATTTATTTATTTATTATTTTTTATTTTACTTTTTATTTATTATTTTTATTAATTTTAATTTGATTTATCTACTTTTTTATAATTTTTTATAGTTATAATTTTTACTCGTTCCTTTTACGTCTTAATTTGGCTCTTCATTTCCTTCCCTCCCTTCCCCCGCTTGGTGGTAAGTGGTGGGGTACTGGCTGCGGTTTCCGAGTTCAGTACCGCCCTGTCTTCCTGCGGGACTCTTCGCTCTTCGCTCTTCGCACCTCCTGATGACGACGATTGTCGAAATATCGATGTGAGTTATGTCTGTGTCTTTCTGTGTGTTTCCTTCGTTTTTTATTTTATTATATATATATATATATATATATACTTTTTCGTTGGAAATATCTACACTTCAATAGCTGCCAACCTCCCCATATTAAGAAATCCATTCCTAGATCACTCTCCATACGAATTCACCGGATTTGTAACAGACTACTAGATAAACACCTACATATTAATAGCATAAAAAGTAAATTTGTAGAGCGAGGTTACCCTCTCCCCTTCCTAACAAGAAGACTGGTTCCTGCCACGACCCCACACAATCCTACATCAACCTCCTCTTCCTCTCCCTCTGGTCTCCCTACCCTATAACAACCTACTTCCCAGGTATCCACAGACTGGGTACCATCATTAAAGAACTTTTCCCGATCATATCCTCTTCCCCCGCCACCTCCAAAACCTTTCCTAATCCACCACGCCTATCCTACAGACGTCCTCCCAACCTTGGCAATTTTCTTTCGCACAGGAAGCTAACCTCCATGAGGGTAAACAGTTTACCCTCGGGAGCGCAACTGTGCGGACGTCGAGGTTGCCTCACGTGTCCCATTATCAATCCCCAACCACACTTCACAGCTTCACTTCACCCCCCATAACACCCTCTATCCTGTTACAACTGACTGCTCGAGTACCTCCAAAAACTGTGTGTACCGTTTGGAGTGTACCAAGTGTGATTCGTTCTACGTAGGCCAAGCATCCACCAAGCTTAGTCTCCGTATGAACAATCACAGAGCTTCAGTCAATAGCCACTCCTATCTTCCCATTGCCATACATGCCAATAGCCACGGTCTCCCTTTTAATGAGTGCTACAGGTTACAGATTCTGCGACAAATACCTCCTGACTGCAAAGATCTCACACTACGAGCCTCCGAAGAAGCCCATATTTGGCTATTAAGTGAGCGCAATGCACCTGGCCTCAATCAAAAGCGATAATGTTTAAAAGTTCCTTGCCTTTTCATATTTTATCAATTTTTTTTTTTAAATTATTTCATTTATTATTATTTGTATTCTCAGTTTTATTTTATTCTATCATAGCTTAGTCCGTACTTTTATTTATGTATCAATTTCTCTCTCCGTTAATATGTATCAATTTCCCTTAATTTTTTCTGTTATTTATTTATTGTTTTCATATTCCACTAATTTAATGTAATTATAAATTGATCCCTGTCTACCTTATTTTCTGTGACCGGGCGCGCATGCGGCAACACTGTTGGTCGACAACCGTCTCTGAACCAGTGCGCTTGGTTTCCCTCTCTTATCTCTCCTGAAGACGGTTCAAACCGAAAATTAGAGACTGTAGGTGTGTTCTTTTGATTTCTCTATGTTTCTTTGTCTATATTGAACTATATATATATATATATATATATATATATATATATACAATTAAAAGAAACGGTCCAGCGGACTTTTTTACAATAAAATAAAAAACGAAGGAAACACACAGAAAGACACAGACATAACTCACATCGATATTTCGACAATCGTCGTCATCAGGAGGTGCGAAGAGCGAAGAGCGAAGAGTCCCGCAGGAAGACAGGGCGGTACTCAGTACCGCCCTGTCTTCCTGCGGGACTCTTCGCTCTTCGCACCTCCTGATGACGACGATTGTCGAAATATCGATGTGAGTTATGTCTGTGTCTTTCTGTGTGTTTCCTTCGTTTTTTATTTTATTATATATATATATATATATATATATATATATATATATATATATCACTTTTTCTTCTCGGAATTTGTCAGGGTTAATATACGGAATCACCTTTTTTGCCAACATTTCGTCTTTATTTTAAGACATCCTCAGGGCTATAAACTACTAAAAAACAAAAAACAATGGACATTTGTCATTTCTACTTTACTTTATCATCATACCAAATCAAAAAACTTACCCAAGGCTAGCTTCTATTACCGAACTAAGAAAACCGTTATCTGTCAATGCATGTGCTGCTACCCAGCGACATTTATTGAAGTTTTTTGATTTGGTATGATGATTGTAAAGTAGAAATGACAAATGTCCATTGTTTTTTGTTAGTTTATAGCCCTGAGGATGTCTTAAAATAAAGACGAAACGTTGGCAAAAAGGTGATTCCGTATATCAAATGATTTGATTCCTGATCAAATTCCGAGAAGAAGAAAAAATGTTTGTTACTAATTTGTGGTCAAGAAAACAATATCTTATTATATATATATTTGTAAAAGTTGGAAGCACTCCTTCATTTAAATATTATTGTTGTTTTGACTTGTTATATTTTTGATATTGTTATATTTTGACATATTTGACTTGTATCTGTTTCTTACACAATTTCTCCAGTTTCCGGAATTCCTTCCTCGTCTCTTCATTAAAACTATAAAGCTTACCACCAATATTACTAGTCGACATGTTTCGAATGTACCACATTCATCATCAGGACAACAATGAAAATAATAGTAGGATTGTCAGTTTATATATATATATATATATATATATATATAAACTAGAATTTAAAAAAGAACACATAGAAAGGAAACCACTGAACTCACTACTATATTTCGATGTCCTCATCTTCAGGAAAAGAAGTGAATCCAAATCATGTATATATATATATATAATATATATATATATATATATATATATATATATATATATATATAAAGACGAAACGTTGGCAAAAAGGTGATTCCGTATATCAAATGATTTGATTCCTGATCAAATTCCGAGAAGAAGAAAAAATGTTTGTTACTAATTTGTGGTCAAGAAAACAATATCTTATTATATATATATTTGTAAAAGTATATATTTTTTTTCTCCCTTTTTTACTTCCCCCCATAGCAATATTAACTACCCTTGTCCTCCCCACACCTCATGCACCTCGGTTAATTGCGTTTACCGTTTGGACTGCACCCAGTGTGATGCATTCTACGTTGGTATGGCCTCTACGCAGCTCAACTTACGTATGAATGGTCACAGGGCTTCCGTTGGTCAACGCAAAAACCTTCCTATTGCTATCCACTCTAATTCCCATGGACTGGATTTTAATCACTGCTTCCGGGTCCAAGTCCTTAATCATATCCCTGTTCAGTCTTCTCGGGTTACTTTAAGAGCTTCAGAGGAGGCAATTATCTGTCTTCTCAAAGCTCGCTCTCCTCCTGGCCTTAACTTGTACCGTTAATTTAAGTATTTATTTATTTATTTATTTTTTATTTATTTATTTATTTTAATTTTTTTTTTTTTTTTTTTTTTTTAAGAATTTATTTATTTATTATTTTTTAATTTTTATTTTTATTTTTTTTTTTTTATTTATTTTTATTTTTTAATTTTTTAATTGTTTATTGCTTCATTTACTAGTCTTCTCCTTCTGTTATTTTTATCTGCTTTTATTTGTTCTTTTTAGTTATTATTCTCTCTGTAGTTAGTAGCTTACCTAGGGCGGCAGGCAGAGTGCGCGCGTGTTCGTTGCATTTGGCCTACCACTCAGTTAGCTTCAGCTACTCAAAGGGACTACTTCTACCCGATGACGACGACTGTCGAAATATCGTTGTGAGTCTTTTGTGTGTGTCTTTTATTTGTGTTTTCTCTTTCCTGTGTGAACTATATATATATATATATATATATATATATATATATAGAGAGAGAGAGAGAGAGAGAGAGAGAGAGGTGGATTACTATTGGAATGTTTGCAGGACATCGCTCTGGATCACAGGGCATTATGGGGGATTAAGGTAGGGTGGTTGGACTCACCTACCACCTGGCTAATCTGGGTTGGCCTGTTGGATGATAGTTTTAAAATTCGACAAGAATTATTATGTTGGATATTTATGGCTGGCTGCTTTTCTTGAATTATTATTGCTTCTAATAGTTGTAATTTAAAATTATTTCTTTCTCGTGGAATTGACCATAATTTCTCTTGTGAGTTTTGTCTTATGGACTGCTGTTGCATGGCATTTTGGCGCACTGGCGGAAAGGTGCATCGTAATTCTTCTTGACAATGAAGTCTTGGTCATTCCTATATTGAGCTTTTACGGGCCTCGCAGCGATATTACATGAATACTCATATACAAGATTTGTTTCTTTTGATTCTTTTACACTAGGACTACTTTTCATTATTAAACTGCCCATTGAAGGGTTTTGGTGTAGGTTATCAGGGTCAAACTATCCTCAGGATAAATACATTTAACAAGGCCTTTTATAATACTTTTCAAAACACGTTCATCAGTTTTATATTCATCTGTATACTGGTTCTTATAGAATATTTTGTGGTTTGTGCCTGTCTGGAGAAATCGTGTAAGAAACAGATACAAGCCAAATATGGGGCGTTATTTAACTATATATATATATATTATGTGTTGAATTAAGAGGTCAAGAACAATTTGAGAATATATATATATTCGTTTACATGGTGACCAATAGAAGAGTAGTTTGTTGGTCCATGAGTGCGGCTGTTAGAAAATCCCAATTACTCGCTGCTCAGCGAAGCCTCTCAACTCATAGAAAACAATATATATTGTTTTCTATATATTGTAAGTGTGTAGAGACACACTTACAGTCTCTAATTATCGGTTTAACCATCATCAGGAGAGAAGAGATAGGGACACGAAGCGCACTTGCTAAGCGACAGTTGGAGAGTTCTCTAATCGTCTCTTCGCAAGTTTACAAAGGACAGTGTAATTTAAACCTGAAGAACTGACAGAGAGTTCTGATAAAAAATTCTATAAATATATTTATGTTTTACTTCGGAACTTTTTTTTAATATCAGTCATAAGATGAAATCATGAAGAAGTTAATGAACTATATAGGAACGTATTGCACGGTGTAAACCTGTTCTGAATAGAGTAGCTTAAACCCTATAAAAATGTAACTATAAAAATATTTTGTTTTTAATCAAACAAGGATTGCATCAAAACGTTACTGACATCAATTACATTTTTTGGCTTTCTCCAAAAACCAAATACTTAAAAGTAATAGTGAATACATAAAACTAAAGGTTAAAAACTAAATTCAATAAACAAATTAAAAGATATATTTATATCAACCCATATTGTAAATATATATATATATTTATTTATATTATACATGTACAAACATTAATGGTAAATTTTAGTTCAATATAAACAATATAAAAAAAGTAAACTGAATAACATTAAAAACGGATTAACCAATAATAAACATTAATGGCAATCCAAAAATATAGATTAAAAATTATTAATAAGTGAATAAAAAACAGAAATGGTTTCTATACATAGGAATGAAGAGTTGAACTTTTGTACATGGGACATTAATTACATGGTTTGGAAGAGTAGATTTTTGTTTCTTTCTTTTGTGGTAGATATATTAACAAAGTGAATCACAGATTGATGTGAAAGGTTAAAGAAACTTGGCACTTTTTATTTCTTTTGAGATTTATCTTCTGATTCGACTTCATCTAAATCGAATTCTTTTTCCCAGTCTTCATCTGTACTTGCTAAAAAAAAAAAGGAAAGAAAAAACAAATCAGAGAAATATTAGGGTGAATTAAGCGCAGGGTACAGAGTACAGGAAGAATAGATAGATTATTGATTCATACTTTGTCAAGTTTAGGGTACTTGAATTTGAGAGAACATTTTATCACATCAGTCAAAATTTTCATTTCTTATTCATAGTGATAAAAATAACCAGCATTTTGTATTGAAGGAATAAAAATTACCCTTTTTGTATTGAAGTGATAAAAATAACCAGCATTTTGTATTGAAGGGGTAGTCCAAAACGGTGTATTTTTTGTTTAGTGCTTTGGCATAATAGCAGTAGTAGGAGGTGATTATATTATAGATTAGATAAAACGTCGACCTTTTGGATACATCGGAACTATATTTTATTTCATTCAAGTTAATTTAGACTAAGATAATTAACAAACAGTTTGTAGTTTCGGGACGACCACTTCATGAACTTTGTAAGTAACCATATGCAAAATATTCTTGCTTATCCCATATGAAAAATCTAGGTTTAAAGTTATAAATGCAATCATTTATACATATTTCACTGAGACTGTGAAATTGACTGTCTCGTAAAATTTATTTCTTTTGCCTGTAAAAATCAGTGTTTCAAATTATATTAAGAAATTGATAAACCATTTCACCCTGTATACTGACGTTGCCTTATGGTCGTGCTTACCATCCCCGTGGTATGTCACATTTGATTATATTAAAAAAAAAAAAATAGCACACTCAGAACCACCTCTCTCAGTGGACAGCCAAATAGAAAATGTTCCTCAATTCTACCCCATTGTATTCAATAGTTTGTTTAATTTAATACAACAATTTTCAAAGAAACATTTATTTAGTCTTTTATCTTCCCCCCTAAGTCTATAAATTTATATTGTTTTCTTAAATCTAAAAAATGCCAATCCGTGATAGCAAGATCTTTAGAAATTTAGAGATTACCAGAAAAAAGTTGTCAACGTAGGAGCTACTGCCAATTTTAACTCAATTCCATAGGCAGTAGGTACGCACATTTTTTTACACTATAAAAATTCCATTTAAAAGTAAGTAAAACAACTTACAATAATTAAAACAGAATTAACTTCAACTACTTACCAAAACTTTATGAAATAAATGTTTTGTATATTTAAATAGTAAAAATATGGAAAAATTGCTACACATAAGTACTCTGTAGGTAGAAACAAACAACACTAAATAAAGAAAAGTATACACCCCATGAAGTCATATTGAATCCATAAAATCCATGAAATTATATTGGATGATCGGAAAATGAAAGTGCGAGAGTTGGCTCATGCTGTAGGCATCTCAACTGAACGGGTACATCATATTTTACACGAATATTTTGACATGAAAAAACTCTCCACGAGATGGGTGCCACGATTGCTCACACTTGACACGATAAGCGCAATCCTGTGTCCACTTCAAAAGTGTTTAGCGATGTTCAGCCGTAATCCCGACGAATTTCTTACTGTTTTGACGTTTTGTTACTGTGGACGAAACATGGATCCATCCCAACTCGCTAGAGACCAAGGAACAATCGCAACAGTGGGTTACTGTGGGCAAACGTGGACCAAAGAATGCCAAAAAGAGTCAGTCAGCCAACAAGGTCATAGCCACGGTTTTTTTGGGAAGCACGTGATGTCATTCACATCGATTACCTCGAGAAAGGTAAAACGATCACCGGCGAATATTATTCAAAGCTTTTGAACAGGTTCGACGTTGATTTGAAGCAAAAACGGCCGCATTTGGCAAAGAAGAAAGTGCTGTTCCATCAAGACAATTAACATGTGTACAATAGTCTAGTCACGACGGCCAAAATCCGCGAATTATGATACGAACTGCTACCCTATCAAGCATATTCTCCTGATTTAGCCCCCTGCGACTATTTTCTGTTTCCAAACCTAAAGAAATGGCTGGGCGGTAAGAGATTTGAGTCAAATGAACAAGCATTACCGAAACAAACGCGTATTTTGAGAGCTTTGAGAAAACGTATTATTTGGAGGGAATAAAAAAATTAGAAAAACGCTGGACTAAAAATGTATCGAGCTACAAGGTGACTATGTAGAAAAAACAATTTCTTTGCCGAAAAAATTTTGTTTTATTCAACAAGTCACAGACTTATCAAACCGCCCTCGTATAAAGAGGATCTCTTAGATTGAAAATTGATTTCAAATCAAACAAAAAATGATAATTACTTATATATTAGGATTCACTAAATAGAAGTTTGTTCTGGAGAAGTTGTAGAGTACTTTCCTTTCAAGAAAAGTTAAATCATATTACCAAAAACCTCAATTTCAAACCTACATTTAAAATTGAGGTGTTACGATTTCTGAAAGATCATTGCCATCTTTTGATTGTTTTAATACAACTAAAAAGTGATTTTATGAAATAATACATAAAGATGTATCAAATAATGTCTATTGAGTCTGATCAAAATACACTTGGGATGTAACTAATCAAGATATGCAACCTTTGGAGGATGTCGAAGCTTGACTCGATTCATGGCCTACTATGACTAACCCATTCTTTTCTTTTAGAGGTAAAACTTCTTTTCCTGAAACAAAGAAGAAACTTAATAATTAATGATTCTATATTTCTATGGTAGTTTAAGCTGCAGACTCAGCCAACTTATAAAAGTAATCTCCTCTCCTCAAAAGAACGTCAACTAGAAGTTAATTCTCAGAACACAAAAAGGAACAATCACTAATGATTCGCTATATTAAAAGAGAATATAACACTGGCACCTTACCACTTAACCTGTTGAAAACACGCAAATATATATATATATATTGGTGAAGGTTGGTAGCAATCCTTCTTGCAAACATGTTTCTAAAAATTTTATGCCAATTTCATGCTTGGTTACCTTTTTAGAGAGTTTCTCTAATGCCCTACAGGCTTTTGTCAGTTGCTCGAGGAATAAAAAAATCAACTGGCTACTATTTAACTATCAACACTATTTAATAACTAACTAAATATTATTTCAATAAAACAACGACATGTGTTAAATGAAGAGATGAAGAACAATTTGAGAATATATATATATGGTGGAACAATCACCATTGTTTTGAATTTTGATTTATTCATTCAAGTTTTTTTGGTTCATAGTAAAGATGGGTTCTACAGGACTTACTGGCGCTTTGTTTCAAGAACACAAGTAAAAAACCACTTACATATATGTTATAATCCTTTCCAATTTACAAAAAAAATTGTAATATCTTTTCCACTATATAAATGTAGATTATTTTATAATTGTTTATTACATTATATCTTACTATATACTGTATTATATTATTATAGATTATTACTACATTATGTAGAAGTTCGGGTTATTTTCAATAGCATTCAAAGTGGCGGCAGTACAAACATTTTTGCAAACTTTTTGTTTCAAACGTAAGAATGGTAGGCCACATTTGGAAACACGTTTTTTGGATGTCAAAATTTTTTTGGCTACGTACATCTGCCATAGAGATTCTTTATTAATTCTTTCAGTTTCAGCCATCAAAGAAACAAGTTAATCGTCGGTCAGATCGACTCAGATTACAGATTTTTTTTCGATATTGTTATCCGTTTGTGAAGTGGAATGGGCGAGAATTTTGTTGAACATCTTCGTTCCAATGAAAATCACGTGGACACTATAAACATTAACTGCTATACACTTCATTTAAAAATCAAAACTTCCAGTAGCAGGTTTTCCAAGTTCCTCTATTGTTGCGCTCAACATTTTTCCAGCGGAAAAAAACTAAAATAGGAGAGATACCGCATTCTGAAGAGAAGGTTTCACGATAAAGTTATAGGTGCTGGTATTTGACACATGCAGCAACGTCAGCAGTGTCCTTATTTCATCGTCAGACCTCATATCGTATTTCGAATGTTCTTCTCATTTGTTCACCTAGCTCTTTATCTACAATAATTGGACCACAAAAACAAGAACGTGCCTTTCAGTTAATGCCTTAGATTCAAGGAGTGTTGTACATATTATTTTTTTGTTTCTTGATGATTTATATAGTCTCTTCAACCGTCTATGAACCAGTGCGCAGTTTCCCTCTCTTATCTCTCCTGAAGACGGTTCAAATAAAAAAATTAGAGACTGTAGGTATGTGTTTTTAATTTCTCTATGTTTCTTTTTCTACATTGAAGTATATTTATCCGTTTCGAATCGTATTCCTAACGAAAAAGTGTATATATATATATATATATATATATATATATATATATATATAAACAAGATTTCACATAAACACGTGAAATAACACGAAAAAGTGTATATATATATATATATATATATATATATATATATATATAAACAAGATTTCACATAAACACGTGAAATAACAATCAATGATCAAACCACAATACTGCACTTTCACCCTTTTAAAATACCATTCTTCCCTCCCACTCTCCTCAACCCTTTACCAGATATTTCTGCATCTAGTGTTTCAGTTGGGTTTTTGACTCTGACAAAGACTACTTGTTACACTTGAAAGACCTTAGTCTTTTTTCCACATTTCTTATTGTGGTTTGATCATTGATATATATATAAATGACTAGCATAACTAAGTTATATATATTATGTAGCCATTTATAACAATTAATAATATATTACAAAATAATATATATAATTTACTATATATATATGGTGTAAACATACCATTAGAGGAAGGAACTTCATTAGGAAAGCATGCACTTTTTCGTTTCTGCTCTTCGTCATAGGCTGTTAGTATTTTAATTTGCTGTTCTTCACTCAGAAACACACCATCGACCAGTTTTGTTTCTGCAATTTAATAAAATGATTCAACTCTCTCAAGTGTGACTTCCACATTGAATATCAAAATTATTGTTTAAAGTTCTTTGAGTAAAGCTAAGAGGATTATATTTCAGTTTTCAAGATGGCTGAATAGTTGATTTTACTTTCAAGTGATTATTTCTAATTGCCACTGTATGTTCACCTCTCAGATGGATCACATCTATCTCCTCTCCTGATAATAACGATCCTCGAAATATCGAAGTGGGTTTTTATAGTGTTTCACCTTTTTCATATGTATAAATAAAAGTCTAAATCACATTAAGAAATTCAGGAATCTGTGGTCAGGTTATTTGGTCATAAGATTTATCCCCATTTCCAATTTCTTACTGCGGTTTCGATGTTAATTTCATCGTTCACGACTTCATTTAATCCTAATTCTTACACTTTGGGGACGGGAATGTCTACCTCTTTTGCCAATTTATTTATTCATGGAACAAAGATTCCATGTATGGGGATTATATATGATTTAATCCACAAACTATAGAATAATTACGACATATTCTAAAACAATAATTAGAGTAAGTATTGGACTACCACACTTGTTAACACTAAAATCTGTTTGTTCTCTGGGAAGAGAACTATTGCTGTTATTCTATTGATTAGTTATAGATCTCCCACTGAATAGCCTATATATAACGATGTTTATGATACGCAAGGATATTCAGAAGACCCTTTATTAAAAGAAAAGTTATGCTCAATGGTACTGTCTTTCAGATGATGCAGCATGTTTCCAAAATTATTGAAAGATGGGTAAAGGAGAATGTCTGGGTATTAATCCACCTAAACGGCCCTTACACCTTTGCAAAGGAGAAAAAAAGATTAATCTAAAACTATCAAAGTTACTGACATACTCTTTGGATGGAAGATTATTGGAAAATCAATGCAACAGATACAATGGCTAAGGAAATGGTCTATATCGACCCCCAGAAGTCTAAGAATAAACTGGAGGTCGATAAATGACAAAAGAGGGAACAATAAATATTAAATGTTCATGACTGAGTTTATAAAAACACTAATAAGTTTACAAATAATTCCAATTTAGTTTACAAATCTCAATCAACTGAACTTATATTTATAAAGAATACTACATCTTCAAAGCCAGAATTTACAGATGTATGTAGAGCATCTCTCGAAATTTTTCTGATAAACTACCACGAATGAAAGCTGTATCTGACATCATACGAAAAATTCTCTGTCTAGAAGAGGTTTGATCACATTCTATCTGAATGCGAACCCATCGTTTTGGAGAGGACAAAGATTTTTGTCAACTGATACAAAAAACTATAGAAGTTTATATCTCTTTGTATATTTATGAGGGTCATTAAAGAACCTAGAATCTGAAGTTAAATTAGTTACACCAATAGGATGTAAAATATGGCAGACATGTCTGTGGAGGGTACGAGTCCGATAATGTTCAGGGACTTAGTTTAATAATATGTACGATTGATCAATGATTTCAAGTTTTTTAAAACTAATAAAATGATTACAGCCACTTGTAAACAAATGATACATTATTAATTAATGTATATGAAAAGTTACATTAAAATAAAACGGAAATCAGCTGGTTGCCAACGAGTTTGATATTATGTTTACTTATAGTAAAGTTGAGTGGAGAGCATTCCAGATTTTTGAACACTGATCAAATTTCCAAAATATTTTACAGGTAAAACATTTTTTTTAGCTTTTGTACTAAGATGATTCATGAAAAATTTGTTAAAATGTGGATTTAAAATACTGGCCGAGTTTAGGACATATACAAACACCATGCACGTGTGAGTGCGTATGCACATATAGTTCATT
The DNA here is from genome assembly GCA_026182355.1 of Hermatobates lingyangjiaoensis. Classification (NCBI taxonomy): domain Eukaryota; kingdom Metazoa; phylum Arthropoda; class Insecta; order Hemiptera; family Hermatobatidae; genus Hermatobates; species Hermatobates lingyangjiaoensis. Next base: position 1,682,986 of record JAPFBL010000050.1, on the reverse strand, counting down.
CAATCAAGTTTACCTTGATGCCAAGGGTAAGTTTCAGCCTGAATTTTCTCTTTCTCCATTTTTCTTTGAAATTCTGCTTCTTTATCCTCCAGTAAAGCTTTTCTGAAGAGAAATCTTTCCCAGAATTTACTGTGATCAACCTGTATAGACAAATAATCTTTACGGTAAAAAGTATAGAAGTAAACAAATTAGAATGGTGGTTATTTAAACAAAATAATATTAATAATATTTAATGTAACAGTTTCAAACTCTTAAACTTCAATATTAAATTGGTAGATGTGTGTGATTTGATTACAAACCTCTCTTCTGCTAATAAGTGATGATAATGCAGTTATTTTCACTTAATTTTCTTGGAACATCTATTTGTAAATAGTATGCAAACCTTAAAGAAAATCTGTAGAGGTGGTTACATACAACTTTCACATAAGTATATTTGTTCAATAACGTCTGTACGAGTACAATAAATAAAATTAAATGATTTTATTACAAAAAAAATACCTTTCAGTAACTTTGAAATCCTGAGGATTTTTTCACTTATTGATTTGTCATATCATTAACAGAATAATTATATTGGAATATAACATATGACCTGAACAGACTTTGTACAAACTGGAAGTAAACGCAGAAGACAATAAATTTATTTACTATAGACGTACTTCAATTCTTTCATTACCCTTTTTACTTTATTTTGTCTTCTTATCTCGTCTCCTTACTTGCTTACACATTATGTGGGTCCTTTTAGTTTATATTTCAACTTCTAGTTGTCGATTTATGCAATTTAAGCAAATAAGCACATAAAGCACATAGAAAAAATTAAACGGTCAATAAGGACAATTAATTAAGAACAAGGAAAATATCGCAAAAGACATGCTTCAGTATTTCAAAATTCATCGTCACCCCAATAATCATGGCTTAATAAAGACTGAACACGACTAAACTGAGTCTTGGTTTACCCTTCAAGAAAGATATCTGCTTCTGAAAACGATGGTAGTCGTATATTGAAGTGATTTTTGACCAGTAGTTTTCAACATGTTTTTATTGTACTTGATTATCTATATTTATATAATATAATATTCGGGATGAAGAAGTAACACAATAGTAAAAGCACAGCAGGAATTGTGACAAGTTTGTGTAGTGGCACCGGCAAGCAAACACATGCAAACAGGCTATCTTAAAGATATGCTGCTTACACTCTCCGAAATTAATCTTGACCTAAATTAGTCAATTCACCTTGAGAGGTACCAGTGAAGAATATTTTTCTTGAAGCAGCTGATTAGAGGACAGGAGGGCCGTAAGTCTGTCGACTGACTTGACATGCTCTTCAGAAACACTAAGCCACGCTTCGAACTGATTCACTTGACTTGGCTCTATCTCGTCAAGAAAGGTTTTGTCATCGTTACACAATGAGTATATCTTCGTCTGAAAATAAAATATTTGCATATGGATTAAAAAACTTTACAAATATATTATATTAAATAGTTTTGTTTTAGGAACACATATCAACAAAAATTCCATAATAAACATTATAAAAATGAATTATAACTACTAAAATTCATCTTACCTCATATGCTGTCCTGTCGTTTCGGACCCTATCCATCTTCAAGAGTAACTTTAAGAGAGTCATGTGTGCTTATACATGCTCTAAATAGTGGTAACTATAAACACAATAACGTGGTGGTCGTATAAACACAAACATGATACACAGTATACTTGCTCCAGTAGGTGGACGTAGTCCGAAACATGTTATAAAACATACAATGTAAGGTAAATCTTAATAGTTACTTTAATTTATGAACTGTGTGGTACTATTAACCATAATTTAATTCCAAAATTCATAAATAAATTATATAACAGTCTTGTAGCAGTACCGTTGAACCCTAGGCTCCAAACAAAGGATACAGTTTTATCGAATAGTAGAATAACAAGATGTTTAATTTGCATGACTTCTCTCTAAACAGGACTAATTTCTACCATATTAGTTCAAAAAGCCTGTCTGTGGATTTCTTTCAGAGTTCTATTATATTTCTCCAATTTTTTACATCAGTTTTTGAAAAAAATTCGGTAGGGATAAAATTTGGTTGTTTAAAAGTTATAGAAATAATTTTACATGCCTAACACTACTTTCTCGTCTAAACCCAAGGGTGGCAATCAAAGGCAAATTTAGCTCGTGGCGCATTGTGTTCTTGAAGAATACAATAAAAAAATCTGGTGTGGTCTACCATCTTTACTACAAGTAAATGTACTATTTATCTCATTCGCAATCAATCATTAAACTGTTTCATCTAAATTCTATTAGCCATCCTTATATCAGAATTATTGATAGAATATAAAAATATTTTTTTTCGCATTATTGCCATTTCCTTACACAATATTCAAAATTTCTGAACATTTTCTTAAGCACATTCATAGTAAGACAATAAGAAATACTTGAAATGTTAAAGTTTCAAGAATCACTAGAGTGGGAGGAAGTTAGCTAATCACAGTTATCTTTATAATATCACTCAATATATGCTTTCAAAAGTAATTAGAATTTGGTACATTGTAAACCTGTAGATTTGTTACATTCGATTGACACCCACCATCATAAAAATTGTTACTGTACCTTCAAAAATAGAAATCTTTAGATTGTTCAAAATAAGTTTCTTTAAACATCACTACTCTTTATGATAACGAAAAAAAAAATGATCAAGATATGATATTAACAGGCAGTGTAAAAATCATGCTTTAATTATATGTCTTAGTTCAGAGAATATTTCTTGCACATACTAGCAATATGATCATACCATACTTAACTTACTTATACTTAAAAATAACTGCATACATCATAATTAATGATAATGATTATTCAATTACTCAATCTAAATGATACAATACGGTTGAAAAACAGTACACAGAAACATATCTATGTCCAATATCATTAGAGTTTTAAAACTATTGAAAAACCTAAAACAATTTCTAAAGAGAGGCAAACCAAAGTTTTTCAACCATTTAATGTTTTGAAAGTATACATTCTTGTATTATTGCCTCTATTGAATATTATTTTTTTTAATTAATATTCTATTTAAGTACCGTAAATTAAACTAAAACCTTATAAAATTTTATTTACTTAATAGATATTTATGCACCTAGGGAATAATGAGGTCTATTATTTCCAGAGTGTTTCAGTTGATTACAGAAGCATTGCCGAAGAAATTAAGCGTAATAAATCCCGAGGCTTATCCGAGGGATTTAGAAATTTTAATTTTCGATTCAGCTAGACCTTGGAGGATAAATACGAGACGAAATTACGGCTCATTATTCTCGAGGTGCATACAATATTTTACCTCCAGAAAAGGTTCTATAATAATAATAATACTCTTCTATAACTACTCTTAATAATACAAAACAAAGAATTAAGAAAGTTAAATAAAAGTTATTCATCAATGTCCATGATAGCATGGGGATAACAAAGAGAATGAAACTACAAAAGAAAGTGGTATAAGAATGTGATGTAACATGAAAATAGCATTTTATAAAATAAAATGTACCACTTATTTTTTTTATATAAATCTCTTATTTTTAAAATAATCGAAATAATACCTGTAGTCTTGAGAGAGTAACCGGTGTTCCATCTTTAATAAGTAAAGCCTCGTCAAAGTCCTGACAAGCAGTGGGGCTTAAAGCTTCTTTGACTGAACCAAAGAAATTTGAAACACTTTTCTTCATTGTGTTTGCAGTTGAATTTTCATCTTCCAGCTAAATATAACAAAACACATACTAAACCAATGGGGCAACTATCCATTTGAAATAAATCCTTTTTATTCAAGTTTAGAATAAGCTAAGGATTGAAAAAAAATACTTTCACAATCTCAAATTGTATATAAAGCATTCGACATTTTAGGTTACTTTCTAGAGAATTTGGTTTTCCCTTTCTTTTCTGATATAGTGGCCATTTCACCACCAATTAAACTTCCTGTTTATTTCTTAAGTTTATTTGTTCTGTACATTGGATAGATTTTTGAACAGTTAAGATTCTCGTTGAATAAATAACTACAAAAATAACACTTAAAGAATGATTTAATTTTAAAAAAATAAACATTTATCAATGTTTATATACTTTGAATTTATGTATGGAGAGTGATAAAAAACATTACAATATTGAACTCCAAAAATATTTCTTTTTACCTGAAATCTACTTCTTTATATGAAAAATCATAGCGATCTATGAATATTCACAGAAAACAATTCCATAAAAAATCTTTTTAAATTTAGTTTTATCAACCCTCTTTTCAGCTTTACTATAGTGAAGTGATCATGACAAAGAAAAGGATCTTTACAGATTTACAAGTCTTGAGATGTATATCCAGCATTTTGTAAATATGCTACAGGTCTCATATTTTGACAAATCTTAACTAAATTTGATAAGTATATAGTTTTTAAGAGTGCTAAAGACATCAATTTTTTTTAAAAATATCTTAAAAAACATGATTTAGCCAAAGGAACTTTGTATACAAACGGATATTAATTCTGTTCACCCTTCTATCATTATGGAAACTTCAAATTTGGTAATTGCTATTGTATTAATATAATATTAAAAATCTGGTGTCAGGTAAGATTAACGTGATTTGTATAAGGAATAATTCTCTGTTCTAGCAGGTTGGAAAGTAACTGCGCTATAGGAATTTATCTTGAAGAGAGTCAACGTGAAAGTTTTAAATCTTCAAATCTATTACAAATTTGGTGAATCAAACAAGAGATTGACCGATTATTTCTAAGGAAGATGACAACTATCAAATAAACAAAAGACAGATGATGTCTAAGTTTATCTGATGGAGGATGGAGGGTAGGAAGTGAAGTGATGTGATCAAAATATAATTGTTAAGGCAATATAGATGTTCAGGAGTGTGAAGGCAGTGATTAAAACATGAATGAGAGATACAGAAGTACAGAAATATCAGCACTGCCGTGAGAAGATAAATCAATCTTTTTAACATGCATGCAAAGAATGAGAAGGTAATAAATAAAAAAAATCTAATTATGCCATAAATAAGTTGATAAATGGATGGTCTTCTTGTGCCATGATAGTTATTTTATTACTAAGTTGAAGCTTTCTTTGAATCTGAAAGCATTATGGCTTAAAACAATCAGCCAAAAAGATTTTGAAGTCGGTGGACGGTGTCCAAGGCGTTTGGAAATTAGAAAACATCAAACGATTCTAAGCTCCAACCAAGACCCATAACACTATCTTGTTAAATTGTTGTAATTAGGGAAATTGCGATTCTCCTATTTAATCCACTTAATCAGCGCTGTTAAGTGAAGGATTCAGGAATGGATATGCTATTGAGTTGTTCAAGGAATTGGAATAAGAAATCCCTGCCAGAGAAGAAAACTATTCCTCTTACAAATTATGCTGACCCTGGTTCTGTTTCTCCATTCCTTTCCAATGGGTATGTCTGTTCAGGTCTTAAAGTTTCAGTACCAGTAACCCAAACTATGGCTGCTCAACACGAGTGGGAGGCCTCTTTTGCGACTCTTAGTTTTCAACGATCTGATTATTTAATTGATCCCTATGTTGAATTATCTTCGAAAATGAAATTTTCAACATCATGGTTCCTCATTTTCAGTCAATTGTAAAATTCAATAATATCCTATATATAGTTTTATTGTTTTTTTATTCTATATAAAAGGAGAAATAACAAATTCCTTATTTATTCACATAAAAATTAAACGTGCACTGATACAAATTTAATACCACAAAGGAAATTAAAAACCTGCCAATGTTTGCCTAAAGAATAATTTAACTTCCTGTAAATAAATGAAAAGAATAAATAAAAAAAATCTATGTTATTAATGTGGGAACCCTAGATCCCATTTATTAATACAATGGCTTCACCTGAAGTGTTTGCCGGACAACATTTGCTGCCTCATTTGCCAAAGTTGATGCTTCAGTTTGAACAGCTGAAGATAACTCATCAAAATCTTTCTTCATAAAATCAAGAACTTCAACAGACTAAAAAGCACAACGTAATTATTTAAAAAAAATAACATAAAATCATAAATAGTAAATTTTAATCAAGTTTTTGCCTTATTTTTAGCTGTTTTAATAAAACTTCCCCACCAACTCCCATTTCCGGTATCAGGAATCCTAAAAATAAACAATAGAACATACAATTACATTAATGTGACCTATGATGACTACGAATATTAAATTATATTAGCAGGTTTAAAATAAAACCAACTCTTCTCCTTCTTCAGCCATGTCGTAAAACCTTATCAGTCAAATTTCAACACAAATAAACACAAGAGAACTGGGAAAATCTGAAACTCCGTCTTAGATTAAAAACTAGTACAAAATTGTTACGGATTAAATGACATATTAATAAATTCCTATCAGTGCATGATAAAAATTTGTTTATAAAATCCAGGATAATAACAGGATAACAGCTGTCACACCTATGACAAATCAGTTGTGAAGAGGTATATGAAATATCCCTACTAATTTCAATGGGCCTCTACATGATGTATCCCATTTCATTAAATTAAAAACTAATTTATAAAGACCATAATTTTGTGAACTTAATATTATATAATATTTAAAGAAACATATAATAGTATTTATTTATAGATGAGATGCACTAAATTGATACTTATAAAACTTTCTTGTTTTAAGATAAAATATACTTATTTCATTGTAAATATTGCCTACATCTGAATCTATTGTTGATCTACTTATATACTCTATTTTAATTCATAACATATTATTTATGAATTTCTAAATAAAAACTTTTATGCAGTTCCAATAGTATTCCAAACAAAAAGATCTTATAAATAAAGTTAGAAATCCTTATTCAAATTTCACATATTTCCATTAAAATTTTTGAAGAATTTCATTACAGTAGTTCAATCCGATCCATTTTGGAGTTGATTTATTCAAAACATAAATTTTGCGTTATTTCCTTAACTCTAATTAGCTATTTAGAATGTAAATTTGTACCCACAAATTCTACTTTGCAAAAAAAAATTTGTCATCTATCTTTGTTAAACTATTTAGCAATAAAATATATTTTCAATGACAACTTAGTTGAAATGCGAATTTTGTAATAACGAGTTAAAAATTTAAAAATTGGTTTATTATACTTGTTTTATAAATACAATTCATAAATTTCATACTTTTTTGAACTTTCAATTAATACTTGTTTCAAGCAAAACTATTTAAACTTAAGGTCCGTAAAGCAGCTCTTGAAACAGTTTCGTTTTCATTCAGTTGTATTGGCGTTCGGGGCGACATTGTCCCTTCCAGAATTTGAAATCGTTCCACTCCTTCCTTTGAAAATTAATTTTGATTAGTATTATTTAACTTTTAGTAAATTATAATGCCGAAAAAGTCTATTGATGGAATTGACGAAGAAGGTAAGAGTTTATTTTATGCAATTAAAGAGTTATACCTATATATTTCTTGTGTTCAGTATTGCGATCTTTTTGGTTCGTGTAAAATAAAGGTATTAACTAAATCAAAGAAATCATTGACAATTATTTTGAAAATTAAGAGAGTAAAAGCTTTATCCAATTAGTTTTTAATGTAGATCTCCATCTGTTTTTGGCTTAGTTCATATAAAAGTTTATACATAATATTTTGTAATGTATAATTTGAATTAAAAACAAATTTAGGCTGAATTTTAGATTTTCTGAATTTGGTATTACTTTCAAGTTCTCAATATTTGTTTTTTTTCTTAGAGGGAAGGATTAGAGTTGGAGCTGACTATCAAGCTGTAATACCCGACTTCATAGAACCTCCGGGTAATATATCATTTATACTATTTTTGATTGGGATAAAGTGAAATATATTATTTTCTACCTACACAAAAACATAAATAATTTCTTAATATTTAGAGTTCGAAAAGATTATTTTGAATCTATTCATAATTGGTAGAATTTGGTGATAATATTATTTAGATTTATATTTTAATAAAATTATTCATAAAATTTTTACTTTCTATCATGATATTTGCTAATAGTAAAACAGTTGGATTCATCTGTTTTATGTGTATAAGTAAAAAAGTGTTTAAACTGAGAAATATGAAAGGTTACATTGGTACAAGTTATTCTCAGTTATTTATGTGACTCGTTAACTCTATTTGTTATCCACTGTATTTAATAATCATATTATAGTGGGGGTAAGTTCATGAAACTCAGTGCTAAATATTAAATAATAGTTTACCAAAATCCTAAAGATTTCAACAAATCTTGGTTATAGTACTATCTAATCATCTCCCAGTTCTTTGTTTTCATTAATTGTGGTTTTCAACTAATCAAAAACACGTTAGATACCTGGGAAAAAATTATTGCTTTGATTATTTGTGCCAAAATAAGGTAGTCGGTCTTAGAAACAATTACTTTTTTATTGTCATTTATTCAGTGCTTAAACGTGTAGATTGTTGGCGTAAATTTTCCTTAAAATCTTCCAAAAAGTTAAAGTTTCTTATTGGCTGTGAAAAATGAATGTTATCTAATTTTCACATTGCTAATTGATTGCAATTATTCAAGCCATCTTCAACAAACATCAAATTTACCTTACTATCAGGTTATCTATAAACTCTGAGTCACTAACTTCTGTAATGTATAATGATGAGTGTTGTTAACTTTGTCATATGCGGTTTTAGATAGAACACAAGATTACCCTGACAAAGCCCTTAATGTTTGGAGACCTTGCAAAAATATGGATCAAACTCTTTGTAAGTACAATACTCTTTCTTGTTTAGAATGTACTGATTGACCAGACATATAATGAAAAGGACGATGTTGCTTAACTGATTTTAATCTTAGGAAATTAATACAGTTAACTTTATCATAACTTGAAAATGAAATAATGTGAATTTGTTCTGTTAAATCTTTGTTCTATATTGCAATTGAATTCTATTGTTCTGCAGTAAAGGATTTACTAATGGTTTTATGTAATGTTAAGAATGCTTTTTATGTTAACAAGTGTGGGAAGACTGTTTAATTTGCATATTAAAAAGAAGTTTACAATCAATTTCATTATGCTCATTTTTTATTATTTTTTCTTTTCATTCGAAAATGCTAGCACAGCTTAAAATATGTTTGTGTTCCGATTTGTGAGATGTAATTACCTATCCCTTCTTAAGTGTGTCGTCAGTTGTACATCCTTTTCTAGGATTGTTACATGCTAAATTATTTTTAATACGTTTGGAAATATAATGTTAAAAAAATGAAAAACTGAACCTGTTTGTGCAAACGGTTTATGTGTATGACGTACAATCTGGTTGAAGCATTTAGCATGGACTGTTGTTCCACTGTTTTCTTCCACGTGTAGTTAATAAGTTGATATAAATTGATGTTTTGAAAGTCATTTCATTTGAATAGAATTGCAAAATTCTGCTTGAGGTATTAATAACTGATTTATATAATTTTTGTTGTTGTTTAAATAACAGTATTATAGATAAACAAGTACGTTTAAAAAGGTTTAGTTTTAATTAATTGAACAATGAAATGAAGTTTGGTATGGCCAGCACACCATTATGATTACTTCACAAGTTATTATTTTTAGTGCTTTCCATCATTCATAATTCTTGTTAGTTGATTGTTGTTAATTCACAATTAGTTTTAAATAATTAAAAAGGTATTACCTAATTACGATATATACTTGTATTTATTGGGCATTTTTAAATCGTCTGGTATTTCCAAGTTGAGTTAGTCATCAATCATGAATATTTATTTCATAATTACCTCTTAATTATATTTTGTTTGGTTTTCTTTTATTTACTTCCCTGTGACTTCAAATAATTGCTCAAAAGTTGTCCAATTAATTTCCAAATTTTCGTATCCTAGAGTTTAGACTAAATTTTGTGATGGTATAACAGATTATACCGTGATATTAAATTTCATTCCATTGAGATTACAGAAAGAATTTTATAATTTGAGACTTGTGTCAATAGGAAGTATTGACAGTGAATAATACAAAATTTCATTTAGACACATGATTCTTCGAAGATATTATTCCGATGGTATGTGTTAAAAGTAATTGAAATGTAGAACATTTCTCGACGTGTCTGATGCTTACAATACATGTAAAGTATTCTATTATGATGACCGAAAATCCAGCTTCTGGAAAGCATCAAACAGATATTATGTTGACATGTTATTCGGATCGTCTTTGGGTAATTGCCATAAATTATAATATCGGTTATTATATATTTGATTCATATCTATATCACGTCCAAACCATAATAATAAGATATTTAGAAGTGTGACTAAAATCTTTCAACCAAAACAGCTGGTCTTTGTTAGAGTCAATTGATATATGAAATCTGTGTGGTATTGAATAGGAGTGAGACAAGAAAAGTGGTTTAAAGGTAGCAAGGAAATGAACAAAAGGTTTGGCAAAGTTAACAAAGAGGTTTAGAAAGACATAAGTAAAAGTTGCCTGCTATCTGTCGACCCTTACAGACAAAGTTATTAATCTCGTTAACACTGAGTCTAATTTATCATTACTAATTACTAGCCATTATTCTTTATTGTATTTGGTCTATTTAATTTAATTAATGATAACTTTTTTTCCCTTTATTGCGTAGTTGTTTGAGGTATAATTGATGCTACTGTTATATACAATTTAGTATAAATCGTACTAACTTGTAACGGGTTGTATGTTAATCAAATGTATTACTGTTGTATAAAAAAAATATTCAAAATTTAATTACGAGATGTTTAAAATAATATGTTTATTATGACGAAATCTGTTACAATGCATGCTCTATAATTGCTTACTCGGAAAGTTAAAAATAAAAGAAATGATACCTGATAATCTGAAATGAAGCTGGATATGTGAGGAAAGATTGTTAATGCTTACTAAAGAATAGTGTTTCGCAACGGGACTCCATTTGTTTGAAATCATGACTTCATGGTGCCAGTCTGCAAACTTTTATGATGATTTGTTCATTAGACTGTGAAAGATATTTCAATGTGATAACTTTTACGTGAGCTTGGGACGGTTGATTCGTAAAAATTTGGCAACAGACCTCAATTGTTCGCATTGTTTCTGAGACCCCATAAATCATTATTACATTTACGGCTAAAAGGTGTCGTTGATTTGTCATAATCAGAGATATATGTTTGTTACAATTATTCTAGTTGTTGATTTGATTTACTTAATATGTTTCAGTGGATCAATATTTGATGGTATCCAAACTGAAATATGGCTATCACAGTGATCAAGCACTCGCTCTCCTTCTTTGGCACAAATGGTCCTTTGCGAAAGCGACAGCCGATTTACCTAGATTTATTCCACTTTCTGAAATGGATCATTGGACTCAGGATGAGGAAATTGCGTTTCAGCAAGGATTCTTGTGTCACGGGAAGAGATTTGATAGAATATGTTCATTGGTGAGAATGTTTTATACGCTAATTTTAATAGTTTTTAATATTCAATTTTTAACAGTTAATTATACCTAGTATTAAACAAAAAGAAACAATCAACTTCTATTCAGTAAAGGTATAAAATCCAGTGAAAATATTAGTTATAAGCATAGGCAATTTGTTATGAAGTAAAATTGGTACTTTTCCGTTTTCTGTGAATAACTAGGGAAACTTTTTTAATAACAATATTTCAAATGAAGCATTGATACTCAAATATCTGTGAGCTATTTAAAACCCTGGCTATTACATTCCTATTTGATACATGGAAATGGCATGCAGTTTAGCAATGAGAAGGTTGCAAAAGGTTTACTGGCGCAGGAATAGTGCTTTAGTAATAAAATTTAATTGTAATCAATTAATCTTTGGAATAATCAATTTTTCAATTGTGGAATCACTATTACATATGTAATTATGTTTTCTTTTATTATTACAGATACCTGGGAAAAATTTAAAAAATGCTATTTTATATTATTATTTATGGAAGAAATCTACGAGAAGATTTGGAATGAAAAAGATGAAAAAGATTGAAGTTGGTGAAAGTGACAGTAGTAATGAAGAAACGTGTTCAGGACCAGGGTGTCAAGGAAATTGTTGTGCCAAAGCAAGAGCGGATATTAGTAAAAAAATAGACGATATTATTAAAACGAATAATGAAATAATCGCGGATACATTATATATAAAAAGTAAAAATAAAACATCTTCATCTGACAATGAAAGAAATTCAAATGATGACCTTAAAGAAGAGGAAGTCCTGATGGAAATAAGTGAAGAAGATGAAGACAGAAATCAAAATGTTGAACTCTTATCACCAATGGAAGAGGATTCGGTGGTAAATTAAATAGAATAGCTATATTACCATAAAAATATTATCCAATGCTCACTTGAAAAAAAAAAAGAAATGAATGATAAGTCTGTGATATCACAATCTACTACAATATCAATGAAGTTAAGTTGACCTTTCGTTTTAAGGACATTTCTAATGTTTTAGTCTACGTAAGAATTACATTGAGCCTTCTTAGCCTTAATGTTATTTACAATGTCTAACCAAATTAATGTTGTTTTTTTTTGTTTTTCTTATGTTAAAAGTTTTAAGTTTTTTAATGTTAAAATAAAGATTTTTAATACCATAGAGATTGTTAGATTCATTATTTGAATGACCATCATGCCTGGTTTATATTGTTCTCTTTAGACCAGTTTCAAAACAAGTTCATCTTTAAGAACTGACTGATTGTATGCTAGGCATGATGTTTTCTTTTAATGACTGTAAATGTAGTTTATTTTCTTTTGTAATGGCAATATTTTTCAGGATTAATATTATACTTTAAATGTACATTTATTACTATTTATAACCAATCTTCAAATATATGTAATTATTTTTTATGATTAGATATTTTTGTTATGTTTAGATTAGAATAAATTGTAAATATCCTAGTAAATATTTAAAATCCTGGTAGAATCAATTGTTTTTTGTGCATACATTCATAAACTCAACCTTAGTTTGGTACATTTTGATGTTTGTTCGATGAGTCATCAATAAAAGAAGCATCAATACATCTGTACATTACCCACATTCATTAATTTTAACAAGCAATTAGAATTGAATATTGTTTGTTTGGTGTATTACTGTGTGGTTCATTTTTTCAATTAGTTAGGACTTTTTAAAACTCGACAATTATTGCATTAACATTTATGCTGCAGTAATTAGGCTGAAAATAAATGTACCCTTATTTCAATCCACAGTGGTTTGGAAACAGAAATTCTTATTTCGAATATCCATTTTACCTGCCAGGTAATAATCTATTTGTGCGTGTCCATTAACGGGATCAAATTAGATGGTTTTTGGCTCAATTATTCCTAAGAAACCAAATGGTTACTTAAACAGATTTGTAAGGAATAATGGATATGAAATTTTTAAATTATGAAAAGCTTAGTGTTGTTTTAATTATCTACTTCATCAAGATATTAAACAATATATAGTACAATCTTGTTGGTACTAAAAATATTAAATGAATTGAGAGCTGTACCGGAAATTATTGATTATTTGATGTTTCATTCTTATATTAAATGATTCAAGTAGTATCTCTCGAAAACTGATATTTTTCCCAAACTCTAAATTTTAACATATTTTTCAATGAGTTTCGTCTAATAGTATTTTATGAATTTTTTTGCGATGCTTACCACATTTGGATCGCAGTTCACTTTCATTTCCTGCAACGGACACACATTTGCTCACTTAATACATTTAAGTTTTTAAGGATATATATATATATATACACTTTTTCGCTGGAAATACGATCCAAAACGGACAATATAGTTCATATAGACAAAGAAACATAGAGAAATCAAAAGAACACACTTACGTCTCTAATTGTAAGCGCACCAGTGCGCTTGGTTTCCCTCTCTTATGTCTCCTGAAGACGGTTCAAACCGAAAATTAGAGACTGTAAGTGTGTTCTTTTGATTTCTCTATGTTTCTTTGTCTATATTGAAATATATATATATATATATATATAAATTCAAAAACGAAGGAAACACACAGACGTAACTCACATCGATATTTCGACCATCGTCGTCATCAGAAGGTGCGAAGAGTGAAGAGTCCCGCAGGACTCCTGAGTAGCCGCCCTGCCTTCCTGCGGGACTCTTCTCTCTTCGCATCTCCTGATGACGACGATGGTCGAAATATCGATGTGAGTTATGTCTGTGTGTTTCCTTCGTTTTGAATTTATTTTATTTAAAAAAGTCCGCTGGACCGTTTCTTTTAATTGTTTATATATATATATATATATATATATATATATATATATATATATACCCAATCAAATGAAACGATTCCACGAACTAAATAAACTAAATTAACATAAAGAACACACAGAGAAGAAACAAAAACTCTCTACTATATTTCGATGGCCTCGTCATCAGGAGGATAGAAACTAGTCCCCCCGCAGACAGACCACGACTAGCTGGTGGTCTTGAAGAAGCACTCAAACAGTGTTGCCAACTTACGGAGGGATGGTGGGTAAAGATAGATGAAGAAATAAAAGCAACATAAATTATAACAAATGAAAACAAAAACTATTGGCACGAGTTAAAATCCGAAATAAAAATAAGTAAGTAAACAAGAGATAAATTAAAATAAATAAAAGGAATAATTAAGGTTAAGCCCAAGAGCAGATCTACTCCCTAAAAGACTAATAAGAGCTTCTTCTGAAGCTCTCAGAAGTCGTGGTCTGCCTGCGGAGCGATTCCTTTCTATCCTCCTGTTGACGAAGCCATCGAAATATAGTAGTGAGTTTCTGTTTCTTTTCTGTGTATTCTTTATGTTAATGTAGTTTATATAAATATTGATAAACGTATCGACGGTGAAATAGAAACAAAACTAAAGTTTATATATATATATATATAAGATTTCACATAAACACGTGAAATAACAATGATCCAACAACCTCAATATGAAATGGGAAAAAAAGAAGACTAAGATTTTTCAATCGTAACGTCAAAAATTATATTAACTTAAGATTATAAGAGGAAACACAAGCTTTCGACCTCGTAGATCATCCTCAGGCAGAAGAAAATAATAAAACAGAAAAATAAGAACTCAAAGTAACAGAATACGACTAGAAATACAAACATAAGGGGTTGCAATAGAAACAATGTATTGTAACATGAACAATGTATGCTTAGATGAAGATCTGCTGCCAACTTATAAAAAATATATATATATATAGATTATTCATTTTTTTAAGCTTATTCAATTCTCTCAGCAGTTTTGATTTAGAATGTGGAATAGTATATTTTTCAAGAATATTTTCTTTTAAAATACATTTTTCAATATGTAAACTACTACAAAATTGGAAATATAAAAAACAATTTGTCAAAAAGTAACTTAATGTCAAATATTGAAGGAATTATTATAGAAAAAAGAAGGTAAATACATACCTATGTTAAATGCAATGTGAACCAGTGCCGCCCTTTTTCTATTTTTAGTTAAAGGGAATTGAAAGACTAACCCAGCGCACTCATATTTTTCATATCCCGCTCATATTATCAAAATCATAATAAGAAGAAAATACAGCAGTAAAAAAGTATTGAGGAAGAAGGTTTAAAGTGAGAAAACCATGTGAGATAGAGTTGAGTTGAAAGTTTATCTCTAGTATTCAAAATTTCAGTAATGGGACTGCTAAGTTCTAGTACACATTTAATATTAATAATTAATAATATTTAAAATAATAATATATATACTACATTATATTACTTTCTTCACTGGGTTAATACTCACACCTTTGGCGAATTGTACACTCAAGGTATTGTGCAATTTTATTTAAAATATTTTCCACTTGATAACAAAAAAAAAGTTGTTTTAATTAAATTAAATGTTTTTGATGACATATAAAAGTTACAGACCAATTTTTCTAGCACTATTTGTGAATGAACTTAATACAAAAAATTACTAAGTAACAGAGAATGCCATGTAAAGCAAAGATTTAAAATAAATTATGCAACCAGCAGCTACCAACTATGAATAAACAACATTCTTTCACCGGTAGTTAACTTTAATTATGTAGTTATCTTATCTATTTATTACCCTGAAATTACCTGACTCAGTTAAGAAGGTATGAAGAATGTGTATTTTTAAAAGAGACAGAATTAGAATGATCGGCGTGACATCCCTGATTTGACTTCTTATCCATAATTGAACCCTGTCATTAATAAATTATGACGAAGAAACATCAGTATTTGTCCTTTATCTACCGGCAATCTATTTCGTTTTGGTGAAGAAAGAGTTCCTCTTACACTAAATAACCTTTCACTCTCAACCGAAGATGGAGGGGACACACAAGTACTTCTTTGACCCAGCTTATAAATTTTGGAAATTGATTTGGTTGCTGCACCACTAACGAAGAGGATCTTCACCCTATCCACTCATTTTAATTTCTTCATATTTGAACATTTCAAACTTGATCTCATTGTCCAATGTTCTTTGATATTTATCATGCTCAGTTATTAAAGTAGAAGACATTTCCAACTTTCGATGTTTTTCCTGAGTCTTTCTCTTGAATTCTTATATGCATTGGTTTAACCTAAAGTTAAAGTCCGTATTTTCATCCACAGTGTGTACTTTTTTCATCTGCATAAAGGTCTGAATGTGACGAATCTGAACTAGTTCATAAGATGGTTTTCTTTTTATTAACTGAATTTATATCTTCAAATAACCAATGGTGTAACTTTTATGCTAGTTGTCTTGCTCATCGTCCAGAAAAGTTGATTTCTATTGCAGGTCTAAATATGTTGCCATAATCAGATTTCTGTTGTTAAAATATCTCGGAAATCTAGAGCTGACAGAAGCTTACCAAACTGATAAAGCTGAATCTAGTCTACTGAACAATTCCTTCGTTTCAACTTCCTCAAAAAATTTACAAATAACTTTTGGAGTAATTCAAGATCCAAAAGCCTTCAAGAAAAAATTGAAGATCCCTTACACTTAAATAATTGGTTGAATCCACAATACATGTATGTGGCGGAATAACAAACTCTTTGTGGTTATCTTTGAAGTAATTAATTAACTTCTTGTACATCATATTAAATATATCATAAAAAGTTCTAAAACGTTTTCATTATACATTTTTGACAATATTAATCCCACTTAAACAAATAGAAGTATTATTCTTACTGTTCAAATAACTGAAAAATTTAAGAGAATCATAATGAAAGAATCGGAAATCTAAGGTGTTTATTTAACGCTGCTATTCCGATTCCTTCAAATATACACACTATACTTAGGATTACGATTCCGATTAATCGTTCCAACCTAATTAAAATGATAGATTATATTCAATGAAATACGTACTAAAATATAAGATATTAAAATGAAATACCGAGTCAAAAAAATATAGAAAATAAAACATTGAAAAAAGATGTCGAGTCAAGAAATCATAACAGATTTAATTATAATTTTATTGTCTTACAATAGTACTACAAAATCTATAAAACTTGATGTTCTTGTGTCGTTCGTTCCACATGAATTCATGTAAAGGAAGAGTTCAAAAATTCTCGTTTACATCCGATCATCCTTTTTATTCTTATTTTGTGTTTGTTCCAGTAACAAACAATGGTTTAAGTATTCAATCTTTGAGCAAGTAAAGATATGCATTCCCTGTATATGAGGAGGTGCCTATCACTACTTGATCCTTAAAAAACTTAACTTCAATTCTGCATAAGCAAGTCAAATGGTTCTGATATATTCTCCCAGTGTCATATGTCAACTAATAGAGCTGATTTTCATACAAATTAAATTCATTAGTCTCAAGAATGGAAGAAGTAAATTGTAAATTGCCATTACTGATTAAAGGGGTCATTAGACTTTAACTCTTAGACCTCCTAAAGAGTTACGATTTAGTGCTTAGAGTAAACTCATAGTTCTCTACTTTATTTTTCCCATCCCAGAAATGTTAAACTGTTCTTAGACATATTTTTTTGTTAAGGGTTTTTTTATCCAGTTAATTAAATACAGTAATTGACTAAGTATATTCCTATTATGTACTCATTTAAATACTAAATAATTTAACACTTTAAAATATTAGTAACAATTTATCGTCTCATATTATATTGAAATCATTTCTAAAGGTGTAAAGAACGTTCTCCAATTTAGTGATAGAAACCCCTGAAATGAGATAGCCTTACCATATCATGATTCGTTGATGTGATTGACCTATTTCCATGGCTTGTTCTTAATATTGACTTTAATATAGTTTTTGTTAATTGTTAACGTTGGTGAAGGGATAAAATTTAATTAAAAGCTTTCCTGAGACGTAAGCATAGAGGTGGCATTAATGAAATTCCTCGTGTCATTACATAGCTACATACTAGTACAGCTAGAATCACATTATCAACCTTCTTTAGCAGATACTTCGGTTTTATTTGTAACTTTTCTCAGAGGCATATTTGTGAACTATGAATGGTTATGGATTCCCAATAGCATAAACATTTGTCATGTAGTAATAATCATAAGTCTTTCTTTTGTAACTGTTTCATATTCCTGCATATTAAATAAGGTTTCAAATAGCTCTTAAAAGTCGGCTATAAACATATGGGTTTTAACATGAGAAACTACACGGTTCCCGATTTATATATTACTTTTATTATATTAGGTGGTCAATCCCTCTGTATATATAATTCAAAATACGAAAACATTAGTTTAGTACAAACTAATTGTACATAAAACTAAAGAATAAATTACTTAAAGTAAATTGAAAAATTGACTTTTGTCCTTTGAGTGTAGGGCTGCTCTCTCGTACTGCATTTTGAAACCCAGGTGGGACTAAGATCATATGACCGTTCTGGCACTCACCAGAGCCTCTAACAGAGTTTAGCAAATTCTGTCTTACTCAGAACTGCCTCGAAAATTAAATCAAGCTCGAGACTACATATCGAAAATACAGAGAAACCAATATTCCATTGATGACATTTTTTATTCATATTGTTGCAGTGACTCATCTTTTTTGAATGAAGTTCAGTTTTTCCTTAAATTTCATACTGTATAAATTTCTTCAAGTAGCTGGAATATCTTTTCTATAAATGTACAATTAACTAGATAAATTTCTACATCATTCTGATATGTTTTTTCGTTCACACAAAAAACCTTCCCCTTGTCTCCAAATAATAATAGCAATAATATATGTATATGCAAATTATACTCTTCTTTTCCTAGATCTGTCGAGTTAAATACTGTATTTAAGATTACTTTATTCTATTTGATTTTCTTAAGGAATGTTGAAAGATTTTGAAAAAACAACATATTGTGAAAAGTTAAATTGAAAAAAAAATCCGAAAATGGACAAACAAAAGTTCAAAAAAACTAAAGAGGTAACTCAGAAAATTAAAGACTAAGTGTGTCTTTCAATTGTCTGTTTCTGAAGTTCATAAACAATATTTATTATGAATCTGCCAGTTTCCCAAGTAGAAATCAAACTTTGAAAGCTGACGTTTAGGTTCTATTTAAAACATTTTTTAGAACCCTATAGTACAAAATAACACATTTTAAAAAAGTCAGTGTTACACATGGAAGAATTTCTAACTAAAAAGTGAGAGAACTTACAGACGTATGATATTTTGAAATTGGAAAACAGCGGACATATTGCATTAGAGGTTTAAAATGTATTCATTTAATTTCAAGAATGAAATTTTTTACTACAAAAATACAGTTTTGACAAGAACCAAAAAAAATTATTTATTTTTTTTAAACAATAGAAAATTAAACTAACACAGTTATACACAACCAACACTTAATTAACTTATAATACAATATTACTTTCATAGTCAAAGAATGACTGCTTCTTCTTAATATACATTTCCAAGGTTTTTCTCTCTAGTTCTTGTTCTATTTATATTCTTGCTTGGTTGATTATAATTATGTAGTGTCCTACATAAATTAGATTTATGTAGTAATCTAGTTAACCATTTTCATTCCTGGACTTATTTATTTTACAACCCTAATCTAAAAGATCATTGTTCTTCAATTTTAACACCCACTTTTAAGTCAAAATGATCATATTTGTAATATTCTGTGTTTTGCATCTTCTGATATCAGTAGATAGAATTGATATACGATTTCTTCTACTTTCTGTTGTTTTCTGGGTCTATGGAAAAAAGTTTTAAATAAAACCGAATCGTCGGTTTTAAAACTTTGATTTGAAGCTGGAAAACTGATTGACTTCCGATAAATGATTTTTGTAAAGTACATATATAAATATCTCCTTTATTATTTATTTACTATATTTTTTTTCTTTCTTTACTTCTGACTTCCAAGTTTTAGCTATATGTATGCATTACATATAGAAATCATTATAAATTCAATAAAAAAATTAAGCATTTCAAAGGTCTTTGGAGATAGCTGCTCGTTTGTAAAGTTCTTTGACAACTAGCTTTTTTATAGAATTTGAGGAAAGAAAAAGAGAGCAGATTCACGTTAATATGTGAAATAAAATTGGTTCTATTTTTTTTTCTTTGAAATTATTATGCTGTTGCGCTAATCAGCTTATCGTTCTTAGTACTTTTTATTGATTATTTTAAATTAGTTTCTGTTTTTTTAACTACAGGATCAAACAGCCTTTTCATGAGACTCTTGAAAAAGAGAGATTCAGTTTTCCAAGAAATGACAACTAAAGTAAATTTATTCTGCTTCTACTGACTGTACCTAAGTGTGCAGTAAGGATAAGAACTTGAATTTGAATTAAAGAAAAATGCTAAATTGTATATAGAAAGGAACAATGATATTAAGCAGTTGAAACAAATTATTGAAAAAATTGGCAGCAATGTTGTAAAAACTACATTTTTTTGACTTGATTAAAAATTTACACTTGAAGATGATATTTCAAAACAATTACCTAGGAAGGAAAATACATATCCCGCATGACAGCAATCAAATCAACTTTCAAGCCAAGAACTGACAGAAGTTACTTACTTACAGTTACCAAGTAAGTAAAGATATTATAATGGCCATGTTAGCTCAGTGGTTAACGTACTCCCCTCTGGACTCGTACTCCGGGGCTCTATCCCCACCTGGCCCTCGATTTATTCACGCGGGAGATGAATAAATCTGAGTATATCGTCCCCTCGGAGAGGACGTTAAGTCGTTGGTCCCGAGCCTGTAAGATGTTAGGTACTCGTTAAAGATCCCTACTACTCGTGCATTGCACTTGAGTTAGGCAAAATTTAGGATTTCCAATGTAGAATCTGTAGAATCACCGATGAAACAAAAAGCCGGTAAACGGCTGACGTTACCACCCGTTAGGGGATTGGTTTAAACAATCAAAAAAAAAAAAAAAAAAAAAGATATCGTAACAAAACAATGGATAAACAATGGAAAGTTCGCTGTACAATACTAAAATATAGTAATTGGGATGCAAATCCTAATTCCAGGAATCAACTGTTTCATTTCATTCTTGTTGACACATAGGAAAATAAATAAGACAATATTGTAAAATGAATATATTTTTATTATTCGCGTAATCTTGCTACGTTTATCTTTACTGCAGAAGAAAAACAATAGTATAGTTTTAACAAACCACCATAGTCCAAACTAGGCTTTGGTTAAACTACAACAAAATATATACTATAAAAACATGTACAAACAAGTTACTAAAACTGATAATAATGTAAATGGCGCCATTCAAATTAATAACTTTAATTTTGATTTAAAAAAAGTTTCATTTTGACTGCAAAAAGAAGTTATTATGGAACTTTTTTTCTGGCTAAATATTATAACAGAGTAGGAACAAATTCGATAAGCATTTTTAATAATTTTTTTTTAAAGAAAACTTTAATTTTATACTTATGAATTTTCACCGAAAATATCTTTTTCAATAGGAAACTCTAAAAGCGATACACTATAAATAAACTTAATCAAGACTGTATGGTGATTAAGTAAGAGCAACAGGTGGTGGAAGTTCTCACAATGTCCAGACAACATTTAAATGCTTCAATACCTAACATAAGTTTATGACAGTGACAAGTACATTTAACAGATTACGTAACTCATGAACACTAAACACTCCATCAGCTAAAATTAAACGCTTCCATTAATCAATGAAAAGTTTTAGTTAATTAAAAAAAGTGTTTACTTATTTATTTACAATTTTTAAGGACATTTTATTGGGTTCAATATGAGGAAAGTGTCATTTCGTGTTCGTACATATTTAATCAAAAATTACATTAACTTGATTTTTGATTTAACCAATATGTTGGATAACACTTTTAACATGAAAAGAAGTTATGCCAGGATTAGGAGGTATAGAGGGTCAAGCTCAGAGGGTGTCTGAACTCCAAAAAAACTTGTTTCTTGTGACTCAATATTCAAAGTCGTATCACTTTGTATATTAAAAAATAATTATAAATATGCAAGACAAAATAATTTAAAAATAAAAAAAATATTCCCAGTGAACTGAAAGCGAAAGAAGTTTTTTCGCAGATCCTGAATAAATGGCAACCTCCCAATTGTCCTCGAAAGGATTACGATAAAGAGTACCATTAATAAGAGTACCAGGAGTACACCTCAAACAGTAATCTGGCAGGCTTGGACAGCCAAACCACATAGAACAAAGAACCAGCATTATTGATGAGAGCTGCTCAACGAGGATTGAATGGTGGCAGAAATGGGACGAGTGCCGATGGGTCGTCCCAGATTTCAACTGGCTGCGGGTGGGTTTGTCCACCCACCCGTAAGAACTGTTCTGTCCTACCACTGGCCATCAACTGTTCCAGACCAGGGCCAATGTCCCCCTGCAGCCACAAAGGACAAATGGTCTTCTGTCAAATAACAACTGTTAGTTACACAAGAAAGCTTACACATTCCAGTAACAGTGTCAAACATACATCTTAAAAATGCATCAAAAGCAGGCAGTCATAAGCAATCATTCTACTATTTAATTTACAATGTAGTCCAAAAAATGCATTTATTCCTAAATCTCTATTAATAAAACACAACTGTATAAGGTGTCCAAAAGTAAACTGTATAGGGTATCCAAAAATAACTTTAACATTAAAAAGTTTGTAACAAAAGTATTTGACAGAAGATGTTAATTATATGATATCGGATATTTTTCTATGTACTCAGTGATTATGAAAATATTTAACATACTGAATATGTCAATTTTAATGCACTAGTCAATTTAGGGAAAGTTTTGTACAATTAAAGGCTTAGAAATATATCATATTTCAGTGAGGTACAATATGCATCACGGTTAATTTAAGATAAAAAAGAATAAAAAAGGAAAAGCAAATTGGAATCCAATGAAACTATATTAAGTTTAGCTGGTATGTTTGTAGTTAAAGGGAGAACGAACTTACAGAGACAATATGGTCTTACAAGTCTTACGAATACTTACGAACTTACAAGTCTTGTAATCAAGACTGTATGGTATTCACTCATATTAGGTGACCAACGTAAAGTTGTCCATTTAAAAGAAGTTTTATGAAAACGAGTATCAAACAGTCGTAATATTTTTTAAATTATTTCTATTTATAGAAGATGAAGAGTACCCTATTTTGTCTTTTCCTGATAAGCAGATGTAATCGGAGGAAGAACTCTAATGTTTGAAACGTGTTATATTCATAAAATATATTTCATGTAGAGACTTGCTCTTTGATTATTCAAATTGGTAAGAGTTATTCTGACATAAGCATTGAGGGATTTTAATATTGAGGGTACACGAGCAATTGCATTGACATGATATTAGTAAAAGTAGGCAGTGAGCATACTGTAAGTTTTACTTTTGCTAAACTATTGGCCATAGTATGTATTCAAAATAACTGTTTGCTAATACCTTGAGGGCTTTTTTCAATGTAGAAGAGTCGACTATAAATTCCTCATCAGTTAAATAATGTCCATCAGCTTCAGATATTTCATATTCTGAAAAAAAAGGGGGAACAAATAAATATCAGACATGACTTATAATTACGTTACATTTTATTACTACAGATATAAATTGAGAGTACCCGATAAAGGAGTAATGAGAGAATCCTGAAGAATTGACGAAGTTTCAGTGACCTTGTTGACTTCATTCGGAATTTTCCCAGTTACCGTTGTAACTTTTTTCGATTCCTAAAGATGAACAAATGAGACATGAATTATGCACATGAATATTTACGTGGAATATTTCCAAAGTTCTGGGAATTGTGTTATAATTAAATTACGCAAAACTTATAGGCAATACCATTGGTACCAGGTAAGTCTTGACATGCGTAGGAAACTATCTAGTGCAATATTGATATTGTTCATAATGAGCAATATTGTGATATTGTTCAGTCTGATTTAGGTGTTCGACTGATGTAGCCACGTATTCATAGCACAGTTTTTGTAACTATAGAAGAACCAGTAAAATCTCAAAAAGCAAAATTTTCTTTTTGTGGAAAGAACACATCACAAATTATTCAGCGTCTAAAAGGATTATTTGGAGAGTCTGCAGAATCCAGAAGTACTGTTTATTGGTGGACCGGTCCTTTTAAAACCGGTAGAACATCACGAGAAGACTATCCATGCAGTCGGCGCGCAATTACATAGGTAAATGAAAGAAACATTACTGCTGTTGAGGACCTACTAAAAGAGGACAGGAGAATGACTATTATTAAAAGCAGTGTGCGGCTAGGGATAGATAAACGACAAGTTGATGACACCTTGCATGACTGTTTGGGCGTTAGCAAGGGTAATAAAGGTAATAAAGCTGTTGGGACCAAAACATAAACACAATGGGTCTGATACTTGTCAACTTCAAGAGCTGTTAGCCCGTTACGGTGATGAATTTTGGCAACGAATAATTACCACCGACAAAATGTGGATTCCTTATTTCAATACTGAGACCAAAAGTCAATCCATAGAATGGCGAAAGCCTGAAGAAGGGCCTCCACTTAAGGCGTGGGCAGTTCCGTGCTGGAAAGTTAGTGCTTACGGTATTCTGAGATTGTCAAGAGATGATTTGTATGGATTACCTAGGGACATGTACTACAATTAACGCAGAATATTATTCTAATTTATAATACGGTCCACTACCGGAGGCACTTGTCAAAAATCGGCCTGGAAAGTGCATAAGCGTCCGTTATTGCAACAGGATTATGCAAGACCATACACCACAAGAAAAACGAAGTATGTTTTGAACGATTTACCATGGGAATTGATTCCACAACCACTTTATACCCAGTAATTATCATCTTTTCTCAGATTTAAAAAAAACCGTTACTGGGTGTTCGATTTGAAAGTTTCACTGTCGTAAAACATGTCACAAATAGGTGGATTGAGGAGTCATTGAAAAAGTTCTTTGAGGACGGATTCAAAAAATTAATTTATCGTTGAGATAAATGTATCCAGTTAAATGGGTATTACTTGAATAACTACATTGTGATATTGACGAAAATTAACAAAATAACAGAAGTTATAGCTAAATTCCCAGAACTTTGGAAACATCTGATGTACATTGAACAAAGAAAAAACAACTCAAAACAGATAAAGGTTCAGGAAATAAACTAGACATTTACATGAAATAGAAAAGCATAGTATCAAATTCATTTAAACCATTCTCAGGAGAAAAGTTGCTTCGCCGTCGGAAGCTTAATTTCCTCTCTCTAAAGGATCATTCAACCGAAAATTTGAGATGGAAGTTTTAGTTTGCTTTCCTTGCGTTCAGCCTTTGATTATTTTCATCACTTGAGTGCTACTTCCTCGACATCTCTGGTAGATCGATGGACACTATAAAGTGGAACTTAGAGATATACATGTGTTCTAGGTAAGAACGGTGTGATATTGTTTGGACATGTTGATGAATTTAAAGGCCAGATGTCTCCATATATATATAGCACTATGAATTATATCATCTGGAGTACTCTTTCTGCTTTCAAGGGTTTATTCCTGCTAATGATTATCTAACATCTAGGTTATCCTGAACAACAGGAAAAGGTTCTCATGTAGCGAAATAACTAAATAGTATTATTTCAATAAGGCTTTTATCGAAGATGAATGTATTATTTTCTTTCTTTAATATAAGTAAATCGTACCTATTGTAAAATTTAAGTTGACATGCATCTTTTATATGAACAAGGTGTACAGATTCCGTTTCATAGAGGCGGAGGAGAAATGGAAGAAAATGGTGAATTCATAATATGGGAGGCTGTAAAGCATATTCCAATCAGACTTCTTTTGGCGGATGCTGAGGAAAAAAGCTCGCCGTCGTTTTTTTATCTATGCAAATACTATGTATAGTTATAATTTTTTTATTAAATAAAATAAAAAATAGAAAGCTCACCTGCATTAATTTTGGAAGCATATTAAGATGCTTGCTTCTCTGATGCTGCAACAACTTAGCCTTGGAAGCGTACTGTTTATGGCACCACTGGCAGCCCTGGGGGTCTGTAGTCACGCTCCCCACAACCTGGCAGAAGCTTTGTGGTTCACCCAATCCTTTGGTAGTTCCCTAAAAACAAAGTATTCTAGTGAAGTGAAATATCATCAAAAATACTTAACTAACAAGAGACAATTTTTCTTTACTCAATTCTCAAGATTAAATGAACTTTTTCATGTCATATACTTAAAATATTACACATGGTTTATAATCAGCCAGCCATTTTACTTTCACTTAATCTCTATATGAAACAATTGAGTAAAGGAAGTAACTCATTTGAGTAAAAACTTCGGTGTCGAGTTTTTAAGGGAAAAAGTTGTTTGAGGCCCACTGAAGCCAATAAAATATCTTTTGAAAAATAGGTCTGGGATATGTGTATTTTCAACGGAAATAGACAATTGAGGTTCTATGATTAAAATATTATAGGTCTACCTATAATAATATAGGTACCAGTGAGTATGTGTGTGTACAGGATATTTCAAAAACTAAAAAAGTTATAATTGTCAAATTTTTAATTTAAATTCCTGATACCTCTAAGATATCATATAGTTTCTTAGATATTCATGATATCTCTAAATAACAAACTTATCTCCAATATCACATTTTTTTAGAGGTTACTTTATATAATAAGAACTGGTTTGGTTAGGATTTGATAAAAAAAGTTTCAATTGACATTTATGGTAATATATACAGGATCTGACCTGCGTAGAAATTGTCCTTAAGTATGGAAAGCTGTTTTGAAATAACGATAAATGAGCTTTTAAAGAACTTTAATTATGTTGATTCGGATATTAAACGAAACGTAGTAAAATATAGATAATACTTATCAAATTGGAACAGAACTGATTTAACTAGTTGGTTGGTAGAAATCAATTGGTAACCAGAGTCTGTCGAATTCTGCTTTAGTGAATACGTGCCTAGTAGTGGTGTACTTTCTACTAGTAGAAAGTACTCTATCATTAAAATGATTAATAATGAGTCATTAGCGGGAATATGATCACCCAAAGTATCATCGATGCAGATAACAAATAAACCACTTTCACCCCCAAAAACAACACTGACAGTTAATAAGTACGGAGAGGACCATCCAGTAGATGGAATGACCAATAGGAGTGCTGAAGATCCGCAACTAGAGAAGACAGGTCTAGGCAAGGAAAAAAGTTGGACAGAATTCAGGACATTCAGGAGAGCGCTTTAGGCCACGTCCGAAATAAAACAGTAATACGTTTGTTCTATACGCTCTGCTGTAATGGTTAATCTCTACACTTTCAAATACATTGTAAATAAATGTTATCAATTTTTCATTTTTTTCATCGATTAAGAATAGTTTTTTTTAAATTATTAATCAAACTTCAATGTGCTTTCTCATTTTCTTAACAAAAATTACATCATTTAATAAATTACCTACAATGTATAAATATGCTGCAGTTAAGTCGAATTTATTTTAGCCTTGCAACAGTTGACAAATGTTCATGTGTTACAATAATCTAAAAGAGAGCCTACATTGATATATAAGACACTGACCTGTCTGTTGCTTATAGGTAACTCTTCTCCAGGATGGAACTTCAAAATATGCGCTTTTCTTTTTGAACTGCTTTTGTAGATCTGGAAGCAAACAATCAATAATTAATAAAAAAATACACAACTATCTCTAAGCCAAAACTATCTGACTTAAAATCAGTAACAATATTTTTCCATATAAATATCAGAAAAGAAAATTATAAACAAAAAGAAAATCTGAACTAATTCCAGATTTAGCTCACAAAAAAAAATATCAAGGTGGTTTTATGATAAACGATCCGTCCCTGATGTGCTAGATCTTAAGTTACTCTCTATGGCCCTAAATTTGTTAATGAGTTTATGTGAGTGATGGAAAACTCCTGTATACGCCGTCCCAGGAAGAGGACGTATACCCATCGGTCCAAATACTCTTTTATGTCAAATACTCGTCATCTATTTCCAGGTTAAATAAACTTGAGTATTATAAAAAAAATCGAAGAAAAACTGAACAGTTTTTTAGTATTCTCGGAGCTGGCAAAAACAATCCACCTCTGACAGTCAGTGATTCCCTCCCCTCTGCTAATATTACACAAATCAGGTGATTCATTCGAATCTTGGTTGTGGAACTCCTTTTTTTTATGTGTGAGAAGGAAAATTTAGTACGTATATGTAGTCCCTTGAAGAAGCTATAAAAACGTTATCAAATAAACTTTAGGAGGGTAAAATCTTAGGACTCTCAATAAGGATAAACTCGATGTGGTTGACCTATAAAGAAAATTGCTTTAAATCAACAAATGTAGTGAATGACACATTCTGACGTTCACCCATCAGTAATGCAGGTTTATCTTAACATCTTACCGAGCAAGGTTTATATTTTTTTGTTTCAGTTCAAACTCTGATAATGATACACTCGTTTGCACTTCAATTCAATTGTGAAATTAAATCCTATAGGATTAATGCTTCCAACTGAAACACTTTCAGCTTTAATGCTCTTTTAAGAGCAGAAAATTAGACTCAAATGTTATGAAAATTTGGCCCCTTTTTGGTTATTAGCGAGTCTCACTACTACATTAATTATAACTGTTAAAAATTAATCTCTTCTAAATTTATCCTAACCATAACTTTCAAATAACCTTTTATCTCCTAGTATGAATTATACTCTTTTGTATTCAATAATTTCATTTTAACGAAGTAACATTCAAATTAAATTTAGTTAGATTACCTACAATAAATAAATGACAATATATATCACTATTTCAAACAAAGAAATATGGAGTAACCTACACTCTACTTTACCAAGAGTTTAATATCAAACTAGTTAACAAATTAATTTTTGGTTTCACTTTAATGTTGCTTAAGTGTAGTCGTAATATGAAATAGACAATTAATAATGTATATTTGTTTACATGTAGTATTAAAATTATTGATCAACCTGATATGTTATGCTGTTATTAAACTGCGAATGTGAATCTCTTAAGACTAGTACACAGTCATATTTATCATATTGTGCAGTCTATTGTTTCTAAACCCAACATTGGATTTTAAGATTTTTAATCAATTTCTTAAATATCCCTATAGAAGTATCACTCACTTCAATTGGTTGAAGGTATTATCTACCATAAAACTCTTTATCCTCTTCAAGGTGACTGTCTCAGATTCAGACAGAATGAGATTAAAGGTTTCCACCCCTTCTAGACGTTTATAGAAGTTTGCAATTAATTTAAGTCCATTTATAAAAAAATTTTTTCTTTTATTTTCCTAATTTCTTTTTTAAAATTAAAAATTAGTTTTGCATAATTGCTGGTAATCAGTGAACTGAGACAAGAGCTGAATTATTTTCCCACGCAAGTTTCACTGAGACTTGTCATTGAGATAACTAATGAACTTTTTAACGGTAGGGAAAATCTACAGCAGTGTTTCCCAAACTTTTTCGAGTGACCGCCCCCTTGGGTCCATAAACCTATAACTCAACACCCTTGAGTAATAATCAGATTCCTAGACTAAATAACCAAACGAGTAACATTTTAATAATTAAATTAAAATAATTACTAATTGAATATTTATTTAGAATCCAATAGATGTATTGTTTCATAGTATATTTATGCAAAAGAATACACAATAAAAGAAACTTAGGTGAGACTATACTTTTAACATAAAAATGAATTATCAAAACAAATAATTTTAAGAAACTGTTTCCTACAAGTTTACATGTTGTGTTTTCACTTAAATTTAGAAATTATATTGCATGAACATTTTCAATTTATGAAAATAGAATCCCCGCTCCCTTTTGCATTACCGCCCCCCGATATCAAAGCACCGCCCACTTTAGGAAACACTGATCTACAGTGATGGTTCTCGAAATACTACATTGAGCATTTCTTTAAACTGGCGATTCTCACAGCATTCGATCGGATGAAATTTACTATGCCCACAACTTTCTTCAGGGTGTCTTAGTGAGTAACAGATTCAGTACCAAGTTTAGTGAACGTTGGGAAGATTGAAGAGACAAGATTTTAATTAATATAAAAGAGAAACTTACTTACATATGCTTAATTGAGCAAAATATTACGTCTGTGGATATAAATGTTCTTAAATGTCTGGTAACTCTGGGATTGTTATTTTTTCATAATTTAATAAACGTTAATATTTCCTGTTAATTTAATTAATTATATTCAGGCAGTCAATTACCGAGTGAGAAGTTCAGGTTGAACAACACTATGAGCTTTGCTAAGAATATGAAATACCTTATCACAATACTGGCAGTAGTAGTCTTTAGTTGGTTTGAGAATAGGTAGGTTGAGTTCTGGGATGGACTCGAGTGTTACATCAGGGTGCCTGTTCACCATGTGATTAACTAGCATTCCTCTTCTCTTGAATCCCACAATGCATATGTCACATTTGAACACAAACTGGTTGAACTCAGCAATTTCCTAAAAAGAAAAAAAAATACCTTTTTATAATTATAATTCATTCAAAAGAAAGTCTATATTATAAGGGACAAGGTTCACAGTATCATTTTCAGCCTAGAGGACAAGGTACATGTTGTTGGTACTGAAGCGATGTTTTTTTTTTTATATGAAACAGTTTTTTTGTATGGGAGGTGGAAAATCGTGTACACTCATCCCTTGAGGAAGACGTAAGGGAGTAGATCCCGGAATCTGAATGATCATAACTTAGGTAAAGTTTAGCATACCTTGCGATATGCAAACTGTGTTTCTTTAAGAGTGACAGTCGATTGTAACTTGGATGAAGAGGCTTCATCCAATTGTCTCTCAAAGTACTTAGTCAGGTTTTGTTGCATTTTTACAAGTGATATAGACTATTATATCGTCTACTCTAACATTATCCACTGCTTTCTAACCAATGATGTTAGAAGTGTATTTAATTTTTAAATGCTTCTGACTATTTCAAATAAAAATAACAAAAAGAGAACCATTGTCATAATACTTACGGCCACTTTATGGACGTCTGTCGAAGGTTTGACTCGAATACTTTCAGGATAATGAATTCTCTTCATATGATCGCACAGTTTGTCTTTCCGTTTGAATTGCTTTCCACAGTTGGCACAACGAAACTGTTTTTTATCACTGTGACTAAAACAAATCAGTTACAAATATTACAATATAACAACAAATCTTCTACACTCTTACAAAAAGTGTCTAGATGATTTTTACCAAAGTTGATGATTTTTCAATTTTTCAGATGTCCGAAACTTCTTACCACAAGTTATACATTTATATTTTCTTCCACAATGGACTGTTTTAATATGTTTCCTAATGTGCTTATAAACTAGAAATTCCTAAAAGTCAAAAATATTGATCAGTTATACAACACTAAATATAAAAGAGTTTCAGGACAAAGTTTGTACCTTTGAGCATTGATTGCACGAATAAACTCCATTTTTTGAATGAGAATGTATATGTCTCTTCAATTCTAACACTTTTGTAAATATCGCCTTGCAGATAGGACATTCGAATTTCTTTTCTTCTAAAAGAAAACATACAACAAAATTTATTCTAAGCTATAAAAAAAAATGATTGCAGAGGCAATAATATTAACTTAGCATAATATTAGTTAAAAATATTACCCAGGTAATTATTGGGTAGACAATTTCAATATATTATTGTCTTGAACAAGTTGCATGGTTCAAAACTGATTAGCACAGAAGGCAACATGCAAGATAAAAGGGTTCAAATAGTTATGATTTCATTTATTATCAGTCGCACTAGCAACATAATTTATTTAACTTTGACTGTTGTTTAAAGCAGTGTTAACATCGGCAAACTGGTGAGAATAGGCAAACATATCGGTCACCTTCGTCAACCACAATAAAATCGAAATTTCAGTAATTTTTCGAAAAAAAATGAGAAATACAAAAAGAGAGATTTGTTTAACCGCATAGTCTAGTTTTATAATTAGGACTAGGTAAGGTCTAATCATAGTGTGATTGACAAGTTATTGCGATTATGGTTTGAAGCTTAAGCATACCACTATGTTTTTTGTGTGATAGAAGATCTTGGATACGCTGTCAAAACATAAAAGAGTTGATATTAAAAACGTTAATAGACGCATAATTATAATTACTTTCCAAGTAACAAATGTAGTTTGTTTATGTAATATAATATATAATTCCAGTTTTAATATAATTTGAATTTTTCTTCAGTTGAAAGTTGAAAATGGTTCACAATAAATTAATATTGATTAATCAATATCACAAAAGAGATTAGAAAAACGACAGTGAGTGCAAGGGTGACAGGAATAAGTCGCTATTACCTGAATGGCATTTAGTATGACAAGCAAGACCCGAGTTACTGCAAAATCTCTTTTGGCAGACACCACAGTTATGTGATTTCTCTCCGTATTCTCCAGGGCCCAATTTTGCCTGAGAAACAAAAAATGAAAAGGAAGAAAATATATTAAAATAATAGCAGTATTATTTTCTTAATAATGCTAGAAACAAAAACAGTTCAATAGTATTTTACAGAATATCATACTGAATGCAGGATTTCTGTAAAATGAATGATTATAAACATAAAAACTTTTAATGATTACTAATATCGGCAGCACCAATTAAGCTTTATTTCATGTAGACATAGGGTAAGAGTAATGTAGTGCACAAGATAAATTATAGCGTATAATCAAGAATTTATGCCTTTCCATAGTATAGAATTTACTAATAAAATAAATTCTATTTTCTATAATATAGAACTTATTTTACAACCTATAAAATTTATAACAGATATGTTTAGCTGCTTTTTATGTTATAGTAGTTTATCTGTTGTTCTGAATCCGTCTTGCAAGCTTTGTCTGATATAACATAATATAATTTTAGTCACAGATGTATTTGACAATGTATTCATCATGCCCAAAATATCCCGTACGTCGTCAAACTGAATTTTTGAGAAAGAATGAATGGAAAATTAAAATATTGATAGATTTATGCTTATTCATAATAAAATATTAGTGAATAGAAAACATATATTTATCAATAAGTAAAACAAAGTTGAGTTGGATGATGGCAGGCTCCCGATGATGGTAGTGATACGAAACGTGTCGGAAATGGAGCCAAACGGACAGGGTATGACGGTTGATTAATAATATAATGAAAGGAACATTCGGATAATACCTTTATTTTGGAAATTATGAGATCATTATTATGAAATCATGTCATATTAAGATGTAACAAAATGATAAGGTCAGAAAAGTTGTACATTTTTTTCTCATTAAGTGCTCTTCAGTAGTACTCACATGACAACAGGAGGCTGCCTGCTCCGCAGCGTGGGCCAACATGTGAAAGTTGAGAGTAGTCGCCTTTTCGAAACCAAGAGAACATCTCGAACACCACCATCTGTAACCACCTATCCATCAGCAACCACTATTGTTTGTAGGTAGAAACACAACACTTACCTGTCTTTTTTCAAATTCTTCTTTGTTTTATTCATTCCTGATTTCCTTGTTATGCCTGTCACTTCAGAAAGTTTCTGTAAATTAGAAAAACATCATTGGTACTAGAATAGTAATCCTATAATTATAATGAAATTGAAACCATAAAAACGGATTAATGTAAAGTAATATTTTATTATGTAAGAAAATCTAAAGTTTCACTCATTTCCATTTTTCGGAATAATAAAATAATTTGTAAATGGTGACCATTGATATCCCCACAAAACTCTGTTTTACGGAACACCTTCTAGCAAAAGATTATCAATTTTAAAATAAAGGGATATCTGGTTGAAAATAGAGAAATACTCACTCTATACACATTTTTATTCTACTTTTAGGTCAATCTGTGACTATGAAATAAAAAAGGTATAGAGTACTGAAACTCTAGAAAGAGTTTCAGAGCCTACCGGATATTCGTCAACTAGTATGCAAAGCGGTGACCTGAATTTGTCCTTGATGAAAAAGAAACTAGACGTATCTGATGACAGAGGTACCAAAGTTGTTGAAGAAGTTATGATATAAATCGGGGATACCATCCCACAGTGAAAAACAACACAGGCTTTTTAAACGGGAAAGCCATATGCTAAAAGTAACTAAGTTAAAGGCTTATGGACCTTCCTTATTCATGGAGGCAACAATTACAGTGGAGTTGCATACGTCGTCAGAACAGCAATGTCTCTAAAATGAATAAAAATAACTATAAAATGCCAATGGAAAAAAAAAATATGCAGAAAATACCTCTAATAATCACTTACATGCATACTCCTGAATAGACAAACATTTAATATTTCACAAAATAAATAATCACTTTACATATTACGGTTATCTTATAGGCATTACTAATCAAACAATATTCCTTCAGTAATGGATATACCCAACTTTCTACTTGCTATAAGTAAAACAGTAATCATGAAGGAAAAATAACATTGGTTTATTGACGGCTTGAATGTTTTTTGGGAGGTCCTGGGTCCATAATTTTGAAACTTTCGAACGAAAATATGTTTGAGAATTATGTACATATAATTAAAAAAAAAACAAGTTAATTCTAAAAGCCACCTACTTTTTCACATCATAAGAAAAGTAGTTCAATGGTATCTTCATTTAACAAAATGAATTATAATGCTATCCAATACAGAAACCCAAGTAAATATTATAAATATCAGTTAAAGACATTTTATAATTATTACATTTATCTAGTCAATGTTTGACAGACATGGGATTTAGCAAAGATAGCTGCTACTTATTTTATATTATTCAGTCTTCATATAACGTTTATGTGTTTTGATATTACAATTATGACTTAGCAAGGACTGATTTTTGTTTCTTATGTGAGTAATTTAAGATATTATTTATATCTGTTACAGCAATGAAGTAGTTCGACCTCTGAATGAGGTACGCACATTACACAACAAACAAATCAGCGTTTTGTTTTGAATAATATTTAGCTGAAAGCACATGTTCAACCTCATTCGTAAAGGATTACACAATATATTGTCTTAGC
This sequence comes from Hermatobates lingyangjiaoensis, assembly GCA_026182355.1. Lineage (NCBI taxonomy): Eukaryota > Metazoa > Arthropoda > Insecta > Hemiptera > Hermatobatidae > Hermatobates > Hermatobates lingyangjiaoensis. Next base: position 1,647,748 of record JAPFBL010000050.1, on the reverse strand, counting down.
TGTAGGTGTCCCATCTCTAGTGACAGAAGGTACCGTATTACATGTTATTCCATCCGTTATGAGTCAGATAAAAAAGATCTAAGACTGTTGTTTCCCTTGATCTCAGGTTTCTTATAAGTAGAAAAAAAGAGCCACATTTATAGAAATGGCCCTGAAACTAGTAACTGACTAGCAAGATAACCACGGTCCATTCTAACCGTAAGATAAAAAAAATTATAAAACATATTATCAAAGAAAAACAATAGTCTGGTGAGTAGTTATCTTATTGAAATGATCTAAATAAAAACCAGAATAATAATATAAGAATAATAATTGAAAGTAATATAATTATCTTGATGAGATGATTTCGTAATAACCGATCTCATGATTTCCAAAGTAAAATATTATTTCTACAAAATAAAGGTATTATCTTAATGGTCCTTTTATTACTTTGATTCATTAATTTTACTTATTTTAACTCTGGTATGTTCCTTGTAATTTATTTTAATTGCTTTTGATATATTATGAGATAGTTTACCAGGAGTTACAAATTACAATAACTTTTTATAATGAGATTCTCGACCCCATTTTTTACAATACGGGAAAACAAACAGTGGTAATTCTCTTGCATTATACATGTCAAATCTAAGATATAAGAAACTAAAATATGACATTCTATTACAATCAATAAGGCAATTTTTTTAATTTATGTTGACATTCTGGTGGGAAAGAAATGACACAGGTACCTTTAACAGAACTTCTACATACATTTTTGTTCAGCAACAAAAAAAATTGTTCAGTCATATTTAATGAACTTAGTTTCACCAAATATGCATTTCACATGATATAATTATTGGTATGAATAATAACAATTAAAGTATGACTTATAATTATCACTGACCCCATATTATTCAGTAATTAATACAAGGGGATGGTCCCTTTTATGATACGACTACTGTAAGTTCAGAAAAGAAGAGTAGTAGTTACATATGTATTGGCAAAACATGGAATTTACTGATGGGAAATTGTATATTTAAGTACCTGGCTATCATCCCAGTGCTCTTCCATGTGTCTTTCCATTTCGAATATAAGACCGCATTTGAAGGAGCATTTACTACACTGCCACTTTTCCCGTTGGAAATCTGTAATTCATCAGAATGAAATTTTAAACATAAGGATTAATTAATGAATACAATAAACTGAATTCAATACAATAGCATTCAACACACAAAATTGAAATATCAGGAAATTGATGATAATAAGTCTACACTACAAAATCTATTAAGTCAAACATTAACTTCATTGCATAGTTAATCATGAAATATTTATTCTTAGAGGAATTAACCATCTTACCTCGAATGTTTGTCTCTTTGTATCACCTGTTTCGGATCACAGTAATTTTTGGGATATAATAAGGAGAGCAGCTACCGAATATGATCCGAAATTCGAGGAGGCAATCACAAAAGTTATGAGGCCAAGCTACTTTACTAAAAGTAATCAATCCTCTCGGGGGCACTTAATACATTAAATCTAATACCTGTACGGACACGTGCGTCAAACACATCAGAATTCAGATGTTAATACAACCCAATTTGATTCTGAATTGTATGGTTTAGTAAAATAATAAAATAGATTGAAATAATAATCACTACAAACGACCATGCAAAATAAACTAAAAACTGAAATGCTCAAGACTGTACCTAAATACTCAAGAAATTGTACCTAATAAACATTGTTTTTAATATCTACTATTCCAGTGATACAATAAAACACATTATCATTCTACATCCTGGAAAAATATGATATACTAGTTCAGAATAAGTTGTAGTACAATTACAAATATCAGTCTGATTCCTAGCTTGAGTTTCTTCCTACTTAATCTATCTTCTGATGAGTAAAAATCTGCCTGTGTTATAAACTGAAAAAAATGAAATGTTGAACTTCAAAAATAACTTCTAAAAGAGTAAAAAAAAAATTAATATCGTTTTTCATAATTTACGTCACATGTAAATTCATTAAATGCGCTAATACTTGCAAACATTTGGGAATTTTTTTTTTAAATATATGGTATAAAATCAAACTTAAAATGATATAATGCACCAAAACTGGTTATGTCTCAAGAGTCACCTGTGAGGAGAGGAAGAGACCTGTCGGAGGCATACTTTTCCGAATACCACACTCTAACTTCCTCGCCTTCATGAAGCACTCGGGTTGTCGTGAAATACAGACTGGACTTGTGCTGACTCAGCATCACATTTACTTCACTCAGTCGGCTGGCTGGTCGTACGTACCTCATCCAATTTGACAATTCTAGAAAAAAAATATATACCATATATTCAAGCACTCCTAAAACTTTCTACGCGAATTGGTTTATAATTTTTTTTAACAAGAAACAAAAAAACAGGGGTAAATAAATATGTTTGTTTGAAATGATGAGAATTGTGCAACTTACCTTCTAATTTCAATTAAGAAAATAACACAACTGAATAATCATAAACAAAAATAGTGGCACATGTTTGAAGATTGAATGAAGAGTCTCCTGTTAACTTAGGGAATTCTTACATTTTCACTGTTAGGAAATTCTCACAAAAACTTATTCTTTTACCGGATTACGAAACCACCCCAGTATACAATTTTTAAACAAAACTTTACTGAAATTAATTTTAGGTATAAAAGTTTTATTAAATCTGCTTTTTATTCTTTTTGCTCTATTTTAGTTTTCAACCATTTCCAGTTTTCTAATATAATCAATTAGTTCTTTTCAGGTGAACTGATTTATACATAACTTTTAGCAAAGCCTCGACAGATATCGATTGGAGCTGCCATTGGTGCTGACAGTGAATGCACTGTCTTGGAATGGTTACTATTACACTACTCATATGGTTTCTTAAATTTTGTTAAGAGTTTATTTAGAGTATGGATCTTCAAAGAGTACCAGACATCATACAAGTGTGATACTAACGACTAAAAGTCCTTTCAAAGGTATTGCACAATATTTTTTTTTCCGACTATCTAGGTTTAGAACGAGCTATGAACTCAGTATTTCTTGAACTAACGGAAAGAAGAGCTTTACCTGTGCCTTCTGAGGCATCCTCAGAATTTTACATTCTAGGCTACTGTCTAGTTCACTTATGTCATGACCTAACTAGGTCAAGATTTTACCTTCATTATCTACATCCAACATCATCAGTGAGTCATCTTGATTTATGATTGTCAGAACAAGGCAGCCAGTACGTTGAGAAGGAACAGAATTGGCTGTGACCTGAACACCAGCCATTGGTCCAAACTGAGTTCTTTTTTGCACTGTACGTCTCACGAAAATGCCCCCACCTGTAACACCAAAATGTAAAACATTAGCACTTAATCATAAAGATAGTGTAAGCATCCAATTTGGTGAAATTAAGTTTACTTCTGACGTACACATATGTATGAATGCTATGCTTTGGTATTTTGTGTGACCCATTTATTTATTGGCACCTATTTTCAATTAATATGGGTTACATTACTGGGTTCATTCTACATTGGGTGTCCAAATACTGCCATAGTTAATAAATGAAAAAGGGATCTTTAACGCGTGTCTGACATCCTCCCGACGGTTGTACAACTGTCTCCGAGGTGCAGCCTGTTCCACCACATACATAGAAAAACGTGGCCAAACAATCACCCACTACTATATTACACATGACATAAGTAATTGCCTATAGTCATACCGTGATATAAAGAGCATAATTGTTTACAATGAACAACATTTATAATTGTGCTTGTTTAATATCATAAGACTTTAATCCTGAAGTATAAAGAAATAGTAAATATATTTTCTTGATAAATGTATTATCTACACTCACAAGTTGATGTACATAAAGTGATCATTTTATATGTTTTAATTCATTATGTAAACTATTGCTCAAAATACGAAAGAGAACAAACAATTACCACGACAAGTGGTAAATAAGTTTGCCTTCAGGAGAAAGGTAAACAGGAAAGATCTACTCAGCCTGACTCATTGGCGTTTCTTTCATATAATATATCAGATTCAATACATCTCTCCCGCTTCATTTTCTCTTCTCCTCATGAAGAACAACTGTTCTTTCTTTTTTTTCTAGTATCGATCGTAGTAAGTGCTATTATATGTAATCTATCGTGATGACAAGTATTGAAGGCAGAGTTTCGAAGCTAGTGAAGAGAAAATCCAACTATCGCAGTAGGGAAAGTGAAGAAAAATACCAACTTTTTGATTGATCAACTTCAGTTCGAAATTATGTATAAGTTATATTTAAAAGAAAAAATAATATCCAGTTTAATAAGCAGCTTCTCACAAAAATATTGTAACTACGGAGTCTGGCTGTAGAACCATAAGTATAAGTAGCAACTTTTCCAACTTCAGGCTTCAAAAATCCTTGTGAGAGTATCCACAGATATACTATATAAGTATTTAAAAACTTCCAATCCGAGCTACATCTAAGCGTAAAAATACATTCAGAAAAACCATTCAGTCATTATGTCAAAAGATAGATGATAGAGACAACGAAACCAAATTTCTATTTTGGTTTCTTACTTATTTTTATTTTTGCTTATTTTCTAAATGTCAATACTTGTTTTTTTGTGCAGTAACTTATTTTTACATGTTTTCATTATTTTTTTCTTAATATTAATTTATTTTTATAAATGAATGATAATTAATATTGGTTTATGAATCTTTTTCTGGGCAAAACTGGCAACATGTGCTAATTTTTTATAAACTACGCAAGTAGTTTACACAAAAAAATTATTCAAAATATATTTAGAGTGAAAATAACAATTACAAGAATTTTCCATGTCTTCGAATCGGAGATAAGCCGCAGGAAGTGTAGCTTTAGCTCTGCAAACGACAGGCTTGTCATTGATGACGTGGCAAACATCATCTTCTCGAGATCCTTGACTCGTTTCATCAGTGTCCCAGCCTACAGAACCTAAACACCTTCAACAATCAATTCTGACCATGCAAAAATTACTAAATCTAATTTATCTACTACATTTAATTTAGAGTTTAAACACTTCTATGTTAATATGAACTATTTCTAGAAACTTAGTATTGAAAAGTAAATGTAATTAATGGCGACAAGTGAAAAGTGTTGGAAAAACTTTAAAAAAAAATTAAAAAACTTTAACGACTACATGAATTCTATTTATGAGCATCCGGGATTTAACAGTACATTGATAATTCCAAGCATCAAAGTGATCCAACAGTAGAATCAAGTGGGCTATTCTCAGGCTGGAGATCTACATTATAAGCATGAAAATTAGCAGTTGAAATTAGATTATTCTCCTACATAAACGATAAAAACATAATTGTGGCTACTTTCATTGATCTACCATTTAAAGATAAGTTTGCTGTACAATAACTCAAAGCAGACTTACAGTGAAAGAGCCAATCTTCCCGATTCTTCATACTCAGCCAATAGTGATGTTGAGTTAAATGGATATTTCAATTTTTATTTTGAAAAGTGTTTTTTTATTTGGATATAAAAAAGAAAACTGATCAAGAAGAGAAAAGCAATGGGAATTTTAAACAGTACAACAAGTAATTTTTCAGAAACAAGCATTTCAGTTAGAAGAAATATGAAGGAATTTAACATTTAAACTTATTGCAAACAATGACGACCCTCTTAAACTGGTAGAAAATGAACAAAGAAGAACTTCTATGTTTGGCTTTACTTTCAAGAAAGCATTTAAGATACGCACTCCTCTTTCTTCGTAGATAGTGAGGGAATTTCCAGAGTAGGAGGAAACATTTACACACCAAAAAGAAAAAGTTTAGAACCGACAAATGGAGAGTCGCTTATGTTTTGTACTACACTTTGCATGAACTTCAATTTGATTGTGATTAAATACTTATTGTTACTGTCTACTAAATAAACTGTATTTTCATTAAAAATTTAATGATTTATGTTATTTTGAAATCAATATTATATCTATGTGTTATGTTATTAAAATATAGGTACTGATAGATGCATCTATGCAAAACCTTTTCAATACAATGCTTCCTAGCATACTTAACAGCAAGATGATGAAGTTTGAACTTTCATAATAAATTTTCAACTTATATCTTAATTACATAATAGATATGTTATTACCTGGGCATGATAATAGCAGTATATCTGTAATAATAATAATAAATTAATAATTTTTAGGAATCGGGATAACTGTGGGGAATGGACTCGTTTAAAATTTTGGAATCGTTCCATCATTAACTAAAATATATTTAATAAACAGAATAACGCGAAGTGAATGAGGTCTTAAGATGATTAGGCCAGGTATTATTGTTGAGAGAGGAACTGAAGTAAGGACTGGGACTGACGGTATTCAGTTGACTGCCATGAGGACCACACCATTCCACTCCTCTAGAACAGGGGTGTCAAACTCAAATCCTTTCGAGGGCCATATTAAATGAATAGGTAAGTTCGAACTGATAACGTAGTGGTGTAGACTTGATGCGCAGGCATGACTAGTGCAATTTTAGACCAATGGACTGAAGCTGGTTGAGTGCAAGGCCTATACAAGATGGTCAGTCGGAGAGTTGCCATAATTGCCCAGGCTCAGTTATGACTTACTTATTAAAATTTACAATTAAAGAGTGTTATTGATAGTTACATTTTCCTCAATTCCAACAATTATAGTAAATTGAGTTGAAAAATCTATTGGAACCTCGCGGGCCATGAATAGTATGAAGAAATATCGGAAAGTTAAACCTTAGCTCCCAGCCAAGATTGTTGTATTTTGCAACACTATTGTTTTATAAAATGTAAGTTTATTGTTTAAAAAATGAATGTAACACTACAATAACTTACTTTCCAGTTTAAAAGACAAAATTTTTCAAACAACTCAGTAAAACCATGGAGCGGTAATTTATTATTAAAAAACCATGAAACCCAGGTTACAATGAAAGCAATTACCCAAAAACCGATTGCTTTGTTGTATCATCATATTAAGTAAAAAAAAAATCAGTGTATAAAAATTTAGAGGTAATTTAATTACATAGGCTGTTGGGCAAATTAATGTCATCTAGATGGTCACTCTTGATACCCTCACTATCCTCTCTGTTCAGTTCAATAGCGGGGACCGTCTCCAAACCACCTACACATGTCAAATGTATAAAACACAAACAATAAACCAGTAAAATGCAAAATGGCTGTGTTTTTATTTTCAAGGGTAAAGTTTGTGACAAAACTCTCTTCCTTCGTCTCCCTCTTCATCCACATTCTTTCAACAACATAGACTTGAAATGAATGTGCCCACTAGTTGTTTGACCACACAACCTATTTCCCCTGAAAGTTTCTTTAAGTGTTAAAACACAGAATTTTTCAAAATTATTATTATTATTATTATTAATCAAATCAATATCATTTAATACAAAGATGACTTTACCATTTTAGCAGTAGATTTACTTATAATTAAAGTATAAAGGGTAATTTTAAATTTGATTGTTGAATATTTAAAAAAATTCTTTAACCTTATTTATTTTACAAAATATTGTACCAAGTTTAGTATTTTTTCTGATTAAATTCAGTTCAAATCTATAAAAAAAATGTTTAATAGTTTTATGAAAAAAAAATTCATAAAAAAATAGCCCCACAAACCGAATCTGTTGAAGACATGTTCATTCCATTAAAATAATTTTACTGGTCTTTCATTGGAATAACAAATTTAAGTTGGACGTAAAGTTTAAATTTAAGTTAAGGTGCAAAGTGGGCACAGAATATTCACTACGTAGGAGATTCGTTATTTCACAGAATATTAACTTTATTACCTAATGAACGAGTATTCATGTATGTAATATGAATTCATAATTCAATTTATACCAACTTCTGTGAAAATTGTAATTTTTAATTAAATAAAATTTAATTAATTAACCAACCAAAGCAAGTTCAATATATGTTTAAAAATATAATTAGTTTATTACTATATTAGTAAAAAAAACTAGTTCACGATCCTACGTGTGAACTATGCAACTGTAAATAAAACTAAATATAATTATGGACGCCATGTCACTAAAATATGCAAAGGTAACCTTCATCCTACCATTATCTTCAACAATCTTTACGGTCAGTAAAATTTTAAAACCAGTAATAAAACCCATTACAGAAAAATAAAAGTTAAAAGTAATTCTTTAACATCACTAGAATACTGGAACTATTCTTCATATGAAAACAAAAATCACTATAAAAAGATTTTATGTAAGAAAAAATAGTTTTATATCATGACTGAGAATGATAATTCATTAAGCATAAGTTCAACTGTAATTTAAATAACTGTAAAATATTCCTCGATAAGTTGACATAGGGAAAAGGATTAGAGCATTTTGTTAGATAATTCCTTCATGCCATGGAAAGCATCAGGAATTATGTTTGATGGGCGCAAATTTTTTTAAATGTAAGAATTTTATTTTCCTAATATTTCATATTAAATCATTAAATCATATCAATTTTTTTTTTAAACTTCAAAATATCTATTTTATTTCAGTGAATTGACTCAAAAAATTTCTAAGACAATGTAAATAAATGCAAACAAATCGGACAAGTATAGCAGGTGATCCATTAATCCAGGGATAAAGATTCAGTTTTTACAGCTATATTACTTGTTGCGGTAATTGAAATCTTACATATTTTTTTTTATAAACTATTAATTTTCTGTTCAATTTTTTGGTAAAATTTAATTGTTCTGTAGTGAACCATTTGGCGTCAAAAAAACATTTCAGTAAACTTAAAATTTACAATAATACCCCTTCTGTTAATGTAATTTTAAAACAAAATACCCCAACTCATCCACCGAATAATACTCTATTCTTGGGTATAATTTCATTTTGACCTGTCTTTTATTTTTTATTTGGCTTTTATGATCTTCATAAGCTTTCAGATTGAATCATGAGTCACAATTCTTACATATATAATTGAAAAAAAAAAAAAAATTTCCAGTTGTTTTAAATATACAGTCAACCCCGCTTCTTCGGACTAATACAGACTGGGCCATGTCCGAAGCGTGAAAAAGTCCGAAGAATGAAAATTGAGTACCGTACAGTACTGTACTTTACAATAAACAGCCTATATTGTCTCGCATACATACTCCTAGGCTACAACATGGTACAATATACATGTATAGTTGTAACCTGGGCCACAGTACGGCCACTTTCAAGTTTTCTTAATAAATCAAGCTTTTGTTCTACATTCAGAGTGACCCTTTTGGCCTTTGGTTTCTTGGTCACCTTCGGGGGCCTTGGTAGCATGATGGGTGTGTAAAATGTTGTAATGCAAAATGTTGAAATAATGGCACAAATTAGTCCGGAATCACTTGTAAACACTGACAAAGGGTTTAGATAACTAGTCGAGCACCCATTTAATCCAATCTAATCGTCTGTCGCGAGCACCATCTACCGGACGTTGACCGGAGAACTGAAAGTCCGATAAAGTGAGGTCCGAAGAAGCGAGGGTTGACTGTATATCTGATGATTTTTTTTTAAGTTGTTGCTTTTGTAGCTTATAGGATAATGCCAAAACTTCAAGACACTAGAGTTAATTGTTTAGGAGAAAATAGTTGTCTTAAAATAAGTTTTGGTAAAAAAAAGTGACTTTCCCATAATGCATAATTGCTCCCAAACAATAGAGTGGATAGTATCATGACACAAACTTTTGGTACAACCTACCCACTCAAAGATATCATCGAAAAACATCATAAAACGACTTGGGAACTCAAAACATGTAAATTCGTCAAAATCTTGAGATCGAAGTTTTTCACGATCACTTATACTTCAGTTATAGTAAAGTAAAAATGTTAAATGTGGTTACAATAACCCTTTCAGTTCATGAAATATCCTACACACCAAACAAACACCACACATGTAGTCACACTAATTGTGTAAGCTATATTTTACTGAACTCAGGGTACCTCAAAACATGTATTCCGTTGAAAACTCGATATCGAAATTCTAACCCAAACACAATACTTTCAATAATCTATTTTACATAAAGAAGTTAAGTTAAAGTAACAATATAAAAACTTTTGTAGCAAATGCGAAATATAAATAATGTTTGAATAAATAATGATCTTAATAATTACGTATAAATGGTTTACATACTTCCACAATTTACATAATAATAACTTCATATTATTATTAATCTAAGACGAATAACGCTAACATAAATATTCCATTTACAAATTTATGTAGTATCGATATATATTTATCGGCAAAAACACGTAGGTACTCTGAATGTAGTGGTGCTGCAAATTTGTTATCTGCCTGTGATTGATTTGCACACCTGAAATACTTTTTGATCTAATTAAAATAAGATATTGAAGGTTTGATTTGATGTTACTCTAAACTTTATCTCTCCTCTAAATAATTTAGGTCAACTTAATTACAAAATGTATGATGAAAAAAATAGTAACTAAAAATTAGATTCTCATTAAAAGAAACTTTCCTACATTAATTACCTTCCCTACTTCCATCAAAATAAAAAGGTATTAACACACTTTTGGTATTAAGAAAGGCTGTTTCTGAGAATTGAAGGCTAGGGTTTAATATGAAAAGCTTGGGAAGTATCTACGATTAAAAACATTAAAATAATAATGAACTATAATTGAATTAGTAGCTCTAAAATTCAATGTTTAACGAACCTTTATTACTGCAGGCAAAGTCACCAAGGGAAGAATTTTCAAATGAAATTATTGGTGAAACCCTGTAATTATCACTTGTTGGAGAGACGAGTTTATCCGGAAACTAAAATTTCATAAACATAAAACTAAGTTTTCTGCTCTTGATTACCAATGATTTTAAAAACTAGAAAATAATCTACCTTAGAATCAGGTAAAGTGGTATGAATGATATGAGCATGTTTGGAAAAAGTGTTCATAAGAACGTCAGAGAAATTGTTGCCTGATGTTTCATCTTGAAGACTTGGCACTACAACATTTTCTGGTTCATCTTTAACTCCTAAACAAAGAAATTACAAATATTTGAATTCTATAAAAAAAACAAGGATCACTCTTTTTGAATATGGAATTACCATCCACCAGACTTGAAGGAAGTAAGCCATCGACTTGTTGTACCAATATTTGTGTCTCATTTTGTAAGTTCTGACTCAGTGAAGTAACAGTCTTAGTTATTTCTTCACTTAGTGCTTCCACAGGGTACTGAACCTGAGAAATAATAAATGAATATTAATATATTATTTTAAAATATAAAACATTATAAGAATAGCTCTAATTTAATACAGTTAAAAGAAGAATCTGGGGAGAATGCATATTTTTCATAGAATCTTCTTTTAATTCACTGGTCGAGATCCAACCCTCTTCTTGAGTTAAAGAGGACATCCTTGGAGTTACATCTCACAATACTAAGGAAAAAAGTAACGTACAAGATTAATTATCATCTATTCACAATATCTAGGAAAATAAAATTCCACACTGTAAAGTCACTATCATTCATTTTTTTAAATAAACTCAGTTTGTTTAAAAGAAATACCTTGTACAACTATTAGGGATACATACACCATAAATAAGCGGTATCAGAGCCTAACCTAGAAGGTTAACAGTCGAAATTTACTAGGCATTGATAAGAGAAGGTTTGATTGTTTACCTGAAATTTCTCTATGTCTAAGTACTAGAAGTCTAGAGATGAACTGCATTCTTGGCATTCTGTTGGGATTTCTTGGTGTATTACTAAATAAAATTTACAGAACAAAGAAATTGCTTTATTATAGTACCTTTGTCATTAGTTTCCTCGGAGATTACGAACACTTTATTAGTCACTTGTCTGTTAATGGTTCAACCGAGAAGTTCTATTACTTTTTGTATTAATATGTCATTGCTAAAATTTACATAAAGCCTATGAATGACAAGTTATCATTATTAAAGAAATTGCTTTATTATAATACCTTTGTCGTCAGTTTCCTCGGAGATTACAAACACTTTATTAGTCACTTGTTTGTTAATGGTTCAACCATGAAGTTCTATTACTTTTTGTATTAATATGTCATTACTAAAATTTATACAAAGCCTATGAATGACAAGTTATTATTACTAAAAGATCTATAAATTCGTTTTAGACATTCTTTTAACCAAATAATATATATCTCCAAGATGCATTTATCCAGGTAAGATGTAGTATAAACCCTCATCTAGTCATGAATTAAAACATTTGGTTTGCCACTGACAAATTGTGTTTGTATTATTAATTGTTAGAAACCTTGATAATGTTTGTGTTACTGTTACTTTTCTATTCTGTGCCGATTACTAATGTACAATACTCATTGGTAAGGTTGGTGATAGAAAACAATTTTTGATAAAAAAAGCTATTTTAAGCAGATAATTGAGGTTTAACAGTAGAAAATTAAAAAGACAATTAAAAATCTTAAAATTTTATTATCTGACAAGACTTGCGAAAAATCACCATTTATTATAGAAATAAAAATACCCAGAAGCTACTCCTTTTTAACAAACCAACAGCTGAGACCCTCCTAGGTAAAAATAAGCCGCCTTGTATAAGAATATAAAAGTACAGAAGGTAACTGTGCAGAACTGCCTTCGACATATATTGGACCTAAATAACTACCATTTAGTCCTTTAATCTCATCTACTTATTTTGTGCTTAAGATGTTGTATTGGCATTTTATGCAGAAGGAATAAATATCTACCGTGCACTTAATTAATTTCGTTTGTTATATGTTAGTCAAGAATTCTTTAAATTAAATATATTCATTCTTTCTATTGTGTAATAAGTTACTCTATGCTATTTACGCATAATTTGAAATGGTAAACTAAGTATCAACATGAAAAAGGCTTTATTCAGAAAACAATGCGTTTCGATTACAAAGTATCCTTCTTCGGATTTATCTGCTAGTTGTAAGAACATAGAAACGAGAATGATACCGATAGTGAAAGTTATAAAACATACAATAACTATAGGAGAATCAAATTAAAATATAAAAAACATAAGTATAATTTTATTCAAGAAAAACAATTTTAGCAATTTACAACAATAAGCTTTTCAGAAAATAGCAAAATAGCTATTACAAATTCATTTGAAATTATCATGATTGGCTTCCTTTTCCTTTTTCAAATATGATTTGTAATTTATGGTTGCCTTGCGTTTTCCAAATATTTTTTTACAATTCAAGATATAAAGTGAAGATGTCAGAGCAGAATAATGAAATGCTTTCAGATATAAGAATACAAAGTAATACTCTTAAGTTAACTTTTACTCCCATTTTTATGTTTATGTTTCTTTTTTACTTTTTTTTTTTAGATTTTGTACAGTGAATGATCACTCTAAGATGAAGTAAAGAAGTATTTAATTTTACTTAACAAAATTAATGAAGGATTTAAAAAGGTGAATATTATACTAAAGTTGCTGGAATAACTCTAATTGGGAAAGTGGTATATATAGTAAAATAAAAATACTATTTAATTCCTATAATGATAAATCAGATTAGTGATTGTTTGGAGAACAATGACTTCAATTCTATGGATGTCAAAACAAATGCTACAAAAGAACGACCAGAAAAGAAAGTGATATCTATTGAATTAGGATATAGAAATACAAAATCATCAAATATTGGGAGTATAACAGAGATAAATACATTCAGTGAAACACCTAGTGTTGGGAACTGTGTGAATCACCTTGATGAACTCATTATCAACGACGAACGAATTGTGAATGAAAATATTATTAAGGAAGGAAAATATAGTGACTCTTTCTTTATTAACGAACAGAATTTATTAATAGCTAAAAAATATTATTATTTGTGGAAAATAAAAACATTTGATAAAGATAATCCTCTAAATACTTTAATTGATAAAGAATTAGTAAATAAAAAAGTAATTAATTTCATTTCAAATATAGAACTTAAAATAAGTCAAAAAAAAGAGAAACAATATAAATCCTTGGGTGGAAAGAAAGGAAATTATTGTTTAATGAGTAAAACTAACTTTTCCAATGCTATGTCAAAAGAAAATAAGGAACAGTATAAGCATAAATTGAATGCTCAGAAAGCTATAATTGAAAAACAAAAACAACTTTTGCATGAACAGACTCAGTTGATTAATGACCTAAAACTAAAAAATAACAATGTTGAAAAAAATAGAAATTGCAAATCGATAATATCAGACAAAATAAAAGGTAAACCTAAAAAAAAAGATTTAAATGTTCCCAATGATCCTGATTTTTTAAAGAACATGTCACGTAGAGCTGAAATGAGGAAAAAGAAAAGAATTGAATTAGAGCAACTCAAAAAGAAAAAAGTAGATGATGAAATCAATGCGTTGAGAGAATTAGAAGAAGAAAAGAAGAAAAAAGCAAAAGAAGTTAAAATAAAACTAATGCAAAAAGAGCAAATGGAATATTTGAAACAAATACTTGAGCAGGAAAGTATGAGGAGGCAAAAAGAAAAAGTTGAGAAAGTGGTAAATGAAATGAAGAAATTATACGATAAGATTGTTATGAAATTTTACTTGGATCAATGGAATCAATACATTATAGGAATAAAATGTAATATGCGATTGGCCTCAGATTACTATAATATTACAATTCAAAAAACAGTGTTTACTAAATGGAATATGTGGACTATCAGAGAGAAGAAAGCAAAGGAAGATGCAATAACACAGCTTCACGAAAACATGCTCCAGAAGAAATACTTTCGGATCTGGAAAAAGGTAATTAGAATATTACAGTTCAGGTTTTTTTTTAAATATTTACAATTTTTGTGATGTTATATACATATATTAGTTGTAAATGTGGGGATCCAAATGTTTGTGAACACAATGCAGGCTGTAGTGTTTGATGCATAGAAATAGTAATTGGTAAAACAAAAAGTTGTAGTTTTTTATTATTAACAAAACATGAAAAATGTACTTAATATTAATACTGAAACGATGTTGTTTATCTCAACTATCTTTACAATGATATGTTGTGGATCCAGTGAAATTTTCTGAGAACTACTGAAATAGTTCATCATGCAAAGACAGCCATAATAAAACAATGTGCACCACCAAATTGTAGTGAATTGTTTTACTGATCTTGATAAATTCTACAGAAAATTATGATGATGATGATGTTTGGCTAAAAAGCGGTATCCCTGTTATGGATCTAAATTGAAATAAAAAGTACTACTTGACAACAAAGTAGGTTAGAGTCCAGCAGGTATACACAAGTAAAATACATTTCTGGTTTGATTTTCATGACGGTATTTCTCAGTTGGCTGTGTTTCTAAAGGGGAAACCTTTCTACATCATTAAGGAACTTCTTCCTGTGTATTGAAAGTTCAGAATAAATAGCATTTCTTTAAGGGGTAAGAGTTAAATTTTTGTTGTACTAGTTTTTTTTGTTTAAAGTATTTTTTTTAAAATTTGAATAACTTTTCCTTAATTTTCAAGGAATAAAGTTATGCGGTTAATTTTAATGTTGACAACTACTGCCATGTAGTAAACGTCGTATAAATAAAGAAAGCCTGTCACTACTGTGGAATGTTGTAACTGACCTACCAAGTACTCAAGTGTTGGGTTAACTATATTACATATTATTAACAATTTTACTTCTTCATTATTTCTAATGTAAAGTTTATTTTTTTATTCAACTTTCGAAAAACAACTGTATAGAGAAAACTAAAAGTATAATGAAAAGGACTACTATTGAAGTAGAAAAATGCTGTGTTTACTTGACTCTTCTAATCGCATTCGATTTGGTAAAATATCTTTAAAATATAGTGATTAAATATCACTATATTTTAAAGCTACAATACAATAGCCGGGTATTGTACTATGGCTTGTGTTTTACCAATGCCCTACTCTAAATGACTAAAAGGTCATTTAGTCAATAATATTTAAGAATTATTTTTAGGGAGTCTCTATGCTATTTCTTATAAATAGAAATATTGAAGTATTTATTTCTTATCAAAAAGATATAATTCTGTCTTAATATAAAGAAAAATAATTAATTGAGTTAAGGTCAACTTAAATTATAAATGTCAAGTCAAATTATTTTGAAACTGAAAGACTCACAAGAAATTTCATGTTAATAATATAACGATCCTAATCGGCAATGAAATCAATATAAATAATAATATAATTAAATTGATTGTCTATAAGTTTACAAACAGTGAAGTTTGAGTGTAAATAAGCCACTAAAGATTTGTCATTATTCAATTCATTGCCCAGTAGCATTAACGGTGTGGTCAGATAAGGGTATGGAGTTGTGTGTGGTTCACAGTTAGAAATTAGTTTGAATATCCCTTGGTCTAGATAATAAATGAATTGAATTCAATGTTGGGAAATCATTGTTCTAATATCAGCGGGGCATAGTGGCAGCGAGAAGTTGTAGTAAAATAAATATTTCAGAAATAAACATTATTATGCAAGGTGTATACTATGCGATATACTATCGCTATTGTTTTTTTACCAATGCCCTATACTGTTTCTTATAAGTATTATGTTTGTTAAACCTGTGTAAAGTAATTAATATAACTGAAACGTTATTTAGTCGTTGATCTTACAGAATTATTTTTAAGGAACATTCTATCCTATTTCTTATAAATAAAAAATATTTATAATAAATGCACTTATTTTACTAAATTAAATATTGCTTAAATCAATAATTAGTTCCAATGAAGTACTTAATTGAAGAGGTTAAGTAGGAATTTGTTTTTGAACAAAATACAACACACCTAAAATTCAATTTGAACTTTCAACATTGCCATTTTGGTTTAGAAGTTAACTGTAAAATATCTGCGCAAGCTGTACATTACAACTGTACGAACTTAGCACATTAGTACACACTTTACACGTAAAAACTGAAATCTCTAAAAGTATATACCTAACATATATGATTTTAAATACTTATTTTAATCCCTTTAAAAATATGATATTAATTGTAATAAATTGTTGACATACTTGATTTTATATTTAAATATGTAATTATGGTATTATTTTAGAAATGCAATGAAATCTTGTCTAGTGTGCAAGTTGTATCTGATTTCTTAGACTACTCGCTTATGTGCAAGACATTTGAAGTTTGGCACTTTTATATTACTAAAGAAAAAACTGAACGTATTCAAATGACCAAATCAGTAAAAAACATTTATAAAAGGCAAGTACTATATACATTTGAACTTTGTAGACATTTATTTTTTACTTTCATGCTTAGGTTATAATTTATGAAGAGAACTTCTTACATTTTTAAAATTAACAATTTTAAAATATAACTTAAAAATATTGAAGTTAATTTTTTATTTCAAGTGAAATAAAAACCTCATGTTCTTAAGAATATTAGTTTTAACTTTTATACCCTTATTATCATTATCATATTCATATATAAGAGATAGTAATTCGTTATGGTTTGGAAATTAAAAATTTAAATGTTCTAAACGATTAAAACATACAAATTAACTGTCGGCATGAAGTTGTTTAGCCCTGATGGTTTCAAATCAATTTTATAAAGAATTGGAACTACTGTGAAGTATGTATACTCTTGTGACTCCAAAACCTTCAGAATGAGTTGGAATCTATTTAAACACACACATACTGCTCTATTTTTCATGTAGTATTTATTATTCCTAAAAAAAATCATAGAATTTACCTATGATTTTATATTATGTTACACCTATATGTTTATATATTTTGATAATATCATATAGATACATTACGAGTTACAACCATTTTTTTCTTTCAGAATTTTAATGAGAAACTGTTTTGAAGCATGGCGAAAATATCCAGTGTTTTTAATTGAAGAAAGAATAAGGCAATGCAGATTAAAGGAATGGGAAGAAAGAGTAAAAGAAATTATTCCAGATTTTCATTTAGAAAGAAGAGAAACTTAATTTTATAAAAACAAATTAAAATGAATTAATATGTATCAACATGAATGGAAGGTGATTAATACACATTAAGGAAAATATTGTAACTCAGTTATATATTTGTAATATATTTATAAATAACAATGGTTTCAATTTTTCTTTTATATTTAATTTTACAGTACTACATTTTTCTACGAAAATCACAGTAAAAATTATATTTAATAGTTACATCCTCTTTTTAACAGACTGATGTTAACAAATATGCAGTATTATTAAGTGCATTTATTAAAAAAAAGTGTTATAAAAAGAATGAATATTATAAACAATAAACAAGTTCATTAATATCCACTATTTGGTTGTTCAAATATAACTTATTTTGAAACAAAGCATCAACTTTTATGCCTAATAGTGTTAGTTAAGTTTTTGAAGAAATATTTCTGACCATTATAAGAGTTAAAGAATAGCACTTTAGTTCCTGAACTAAAAGTTATTAAAGGATATAGACTTCAATTTATCGATTTAATAATCTTTAAATCTATTCTAAGCTATCCATAGTAATGACTATTAAATAAAACTTAAAATAGTTTGTTGTGAAATTATAAAAAGTGGTTTACGGAAATGTTTTGTAAAAGAATAAGGCGATAAAATTCATCATACAAGGAGGAAAAACAAAAATAATGAAAAACAATTTCCGCACTTCCAACCTTCAAAAGATCATTACATACCTTATCTACTGATTCAATCCCGAAATTCTTAAAAAAACCCAGAACATAAAACAAAACAAATACTTCTTCACATGATTACAGTTACTCCTTGTAAGATTTTGTTGATGCTCTTCCAGGAATCAAACATGAACGCAAAAGATTTCATGCATCATTCTGGTTTATAAAACCTTCGGGATTGCATTTTTTTCCAACCCACCTGATAGTCTCACGAAACTTTACAGGACTGCTGGGTGTTGAAGAAAACGTTTGATGAAATACTGAAGTACAATTCTTTGACTCTTGTAAAATTGTTCAACAAATTAAACAGTTCTTCAACATAAAAAATACTGGTGTTTCTTTGATTACTGGACAACTTTATAATTTCAGTTGTTCAATTCTTTTAATTAATTCACTAATGTTTTATTTTGTATTTGAAAACTCGTTATACAAAAAACAGAGGCATCACATCTAATTAGTAAAATTTTAAATTCTAAAAATTATTATTTACAAGTAATTAAAGCAATATGTTGTTATTTTCCCAAGTATTAAGACAAGGTGTTACGGCAAATCATGCATAAAAGAAAGCATCTTCTGAGAGTGTTTAACTTGTAAATTTGTCAATGCAATATAAATTAATTCACGGAAATGATTAAAGTTAGGAATATGAGATGGTATGATTAAAAGTGACTGTTGAAGCAAATCACGAATTGCAACAAGTAACCATCTCTAACCAAGTCCACAAAGTTTTACACATTTTATCATACCTTCAATTCTTCCCCTTAATAACATGTTTTCCTGGAAGGTCACATACATTAAAAAAACTGCTACGAAATTTATACCATATATTCTATTCCTATGAAAAGAAGAGATGATAAATGCAGTTAACTAACAAAGGGTGTCACATTTTCAATAATGGATAATAATACTATTGGATTCTTCAACGATTTCAGTTATTTCTTAACTATGTATTAGTCACCGATAAGAATAACAATTTACTCTCTTTAAAACAAATTACCTTTAGAGAAAAGAAAAAAACTGTAGAGAGATGTTTGTGTTATCTCTTTGTGTTTTAATTGTACAATATGTATATACATATATGATATAATTTTTTGAGGGTTGAGGTCTAATGATTTGAAACTAGTCCTTTTATGCCGACGTTTATCAATCAATTCCTCTCTGTTACTGTTCATGTAAAATATAATAAATAACAAAAATAGTAGTAATAGTAGACTAATTGTAAAATAAATATATTGTAGCCCTGAAGATGACATAAATATATGTCGAAACGTCGGCAAAAGGACTAGTTTCAAATCATTAGACATCTACTCTCAAAAAAATTATATCATATAAGTATTGGGTCAAGAAAACAAATCATGATGTATATACATATAGACATTTATTAATGTTTTAGGAGAAGTATGTAAATTACCATATACAACTACGAAAACATCAATCTTAAATGACAGAAATAGTGTTAAATACTTCATATTTTCAATCAAATTCACCTGTTAACTACAATAATGATTACTATACACATATACAAAACACTTTTTAATATATTTATAAATAATTAAATAAATTTAAGTTTTCGTCATATTTTATATGATAACAGCAATTCATTTTTATTTAGTGCTACATAGTTAGTTGGAAATAGTTTCATTCTCTTAGAAAATGTGACACCATTTTAATTTACAGTACTAGTTATAAATAATACTTATTTAAGTATCAAACTAAATCTTACAATACTGACTAAGAGCTGTATTTTATAAATATTGTATTAGAACAAGTCTTTTTTTGATGTTAAAAAAAATTATAGCTAAATCAGAAAGAGGCAATTACATTTATATAAAAACTTAAATCATGATAAAGATTTTACAAACTTCGTAAATCTAAAAGGAAGTTACGAACTATAAATTACTCAAAGGACGTATTTTGGATTAACAGGTACCTTAAATTGCTTCAATGGTGACGATATAAAATGTATATGTAAAAGACAAAAAATAAGCACTACATCAATAGTACTAGTTTTTTTTAAGTAGTTGAATAAAGTCATTAAGTTAACTTAGATGTTTCCAAACTCAGAAAAGTAGGGTATTCTTACTTTCACATAAGTAAAGGTAATCAAAGGTATGTAAATTACACTTGACAGTTGAATATCGTTAAAGAAAAAGAATTATATACAATGATATGGACAAAATCATGGGGAAAACTCTGGAATGATACAATTTATAATTATTACTACTTTTTATTGATGATATGATATTTCAGTTATTTTGTAAGAGTATATCTTCAGAATACCCACTGTGTTTCCCTGGACTTCTTGGCTCAAACAGTGTTCCTCCTAACAATCATGTACAGAGGGGTGGTACAAAGTTTATTAAAATATTTAAATAACTTCAGCTGTGTGTATGTTTGTTGAAATCAGTATTAATTAAACTTATAAATGAGAGACATAAAAAACACTAATGGTACTCAAATTTCTGTCTTACGCTGTCTTTAGGAGAAAAGAAGAAAGGGTGAACATGTAAAAGGGTTTGGAGACCGTTAGAAATGACCTTATAAAGCTAGTTTAGCCGACTATATTATCTTGAAACCAGTGAAAAAAAAATACTAACAGTAAAGTTAAAGATGTTAGAAAAAAAGGAAGATGAAGGTGATAATTTTAAATTGAAAAAATGAGAAAAGGACAGTAAAAGTAAGGTTGATGATAAACTGAATAAAAAGAAATCAATCTTTACTATGCTTTAATCATAATAAGAAATAAGTATTTATTTTACTTTAGAAATAGTAAAGTACAAATAATCTTCTAAAGTACAAATAGTAAATTGAAATAATGTTACAAATTGATATATTGAAAATATTGTTAAGAAGAGAGAAATGGTAAAATTAAAACAATACCGGCTAACAAAATTTACAAAAAGTAAACATTACAATTTAAGAGCGTTATTAAGGCCTAAAGATATTTCCTCCATCTAATAACGAAATAAAATATTCCCCAGAATATTTTACAGCTAATATCACTGGAAAGCCTAAATTCAAAATTTGGAACCTAAAGCATTCACCTTGAATATTCGCATGACCTGCACCGGGCAGCTTACTCGATGACCTGTAACCTATGGATGCTATTAACGCAGGATGAGTCAAGTCTTACAGTCCAAACAATAAACGCAGTTATTTCACTTCGGTTTTTAACAGGTAAGTAAAATGGCGATTTCGGTTGATGACAGCGCGCAGGAGAGGTTAAGTTCTCCATGCACTACTTAATACTAACAACAGCGGGTATAGAACGACATTATAAGTACAATACTGTAAGTACTATACAATAAGTACAATTTTGATTCACTTTGATTGATAGTCTGAGAGCAGTTTTGCCCGGCATGGACTAAAAGCTGGGAATTAGAAGTTACCAAATAATGCTTACTGGTGTTTCTTCAAAAATATGCCACCAGACACTCCAATTATCACATATTCTTAACGTAAATTAATTGAGCCACCTCTTACAATTGAATAATACCCATCCAGAAAGGGTCAGAAAGTAATGATGGTATAAAACTCTAATTCAAACCATAGGGGTTCACATAATAGCATTCAAATCAGTATTTTTAAGATTAATCCTTATAAATCTCCTTATACTGGTAAAACCAAGAAGTACATAACAGTCAAGTGTAATTTTCAAGTTTGATTAATATTTAATTATATTTATAGAATTTTCTTTTTAAAATGAACCGTGAGACACAGTTTGGACAACCAAGTTATAACACAATCTCTTTCTAATCAATCTTTCTGTTAAACTTCTCCCGTGCAAGACTAGTAAAAGTGAAAGTAACAAGTAATTTTTTTTAGACAGACATAACCTTATTTCTCCATAGTTGTGTGATCAGTTACCCCGAGGTATTTCTTCTAAGTAAAAATCAAAGGAAAAATTTCCAAATAAAGAAGTTTTTACGAAAACAACTCTTTTGAACTGTTCAACTTCAAATTACTGTTACAGGGAATGAAGGGATAAAGGACTCTACAATGAGGGAAACGCATTTTTTGGGGTCTCTTTCTTGACAAAGATATTTTTTCTTTGATTACCTAATACAACTTCATTCTACTAAATGGCAAAAATAATAATACTATATTTTTAAATATAACGTCGTAACTTTTGCCTTTTGTCTTATACCAGTGACTAAATTATCAATTACGAATGTAGTACATACTTCGATTCTTAATATATACATACAGTCAATATAATTAACTGCCTAAACATATAGCTCGTACAAAATAAATCACCAATTTTCCAAATTCATATTAGTATCTTAAAATCCAAAAATTAGATACATAATAAAATAATTAAATCAAAATACACACAAACATACTCCTTTTCTTAGTTAAACTATAAAATTTAGAAAATAGCCCACTCTAAATATAAAACTACGTGAGTCAATAGAAGAAGATACGGATACGAACAAAAAGGAAATAATATAATAAGTAAATCTTATTTTATCCTTAATTTTTATCTTAAATGCTAGTGGTATACACTTATATTTAATTAGCTGTTTTTATAATAGCTGTAATTTAAATAGCTGCTTTAAGATAACTGAACTTAACATTCATTACATCGTCATAAACGGCTAAAGAAATCCGTCATTAACGGCATTTAAAAAAAAGTTTTAATAACCTTAATAGGAAAGAATCATACTATTTAAAAGTACAAAAATGAAAAATAAGGTTAATCATACAAAACCTATTTAAATAACTCCTTTCAAAGGGATCGCAAGCAGATAATGTTGAAAATAAAAAAAAAAAATATACATACGGTAAAAGAAGCTATCAAATTATTTATTAATTATATAAACTATAACTACTTATATAGCATTCTGCAAATAAATGTATATGTAAATTAATAAATAGAAATTAATATACATCATGCATGCTATTAAGGATTACAGGGTAACAAAAAAAAAAAGAATAAACAAAATAAATAAAAATAAAAGAAAATAAATAAAACTTAGCATTAATAGAGGATGTGATATTGATAACGTTATTTGATTTCTTATAATTGCCATCTAAATAGTGTGAAGAATTGTTGCTTTCCTTCCTGAAATAAAAACTCAATTACTATTTAAATCAAAATCATTGAGAATGCATTTAGATTACTAATACCCCATCGTTTTAACCAATTAAATAATAAATTTATAAAAACGATTACCTGTTATTTAAGCACAAATAAACATTGAGAATACATCCTGACAGATAGTATAGCATAACTGAATCATATAATAATTGCAATTATATTTTAGAATAATATACATATTTTAAGAAAAATCCACAAACTAACTGAAAAAATTCAAAATTTCTATAAAAATTGTATAGTACAAAAATTAGAGGAATTCATCCAGTAAAAGGAAATATTCCCAGGAAAACTAACAATTTAAAATTTTAATATATTTATTTAAGCATTTTATGGTAATAAGTTTCTGGAATAAATTAATCCCAATAGAAAGTGATTATTTCAACTTTAGTGTCCAGTCTATTAGTCTGTAATTAAACTTTAACCTTTTGCAATTAAAGATTGAGCACCGATCTCCTATAGTGATAATCTTCCAACTCATTTAACGGTCTTGTTAATCTTGTATCAATGATGTCATTATATTTTTTAAATTATTAAATTTCATAGAGGTTTAATGTGTGTTTTCATTACAAACACGTACTTTTAACCAACAAACAAATTTCAAAGTGACCGACCTTGGTGTCGACCACATTTAAAACTTATATGGCGTTAGGGACTGAGCATTGTATTCTAATTCAGTAAGTACGAACCTCTCCCTACCGCCACGTGGTTAGAGCGGGTAACATTAACAATGGGTAACATTACAATTATTATGTAATTCATTGGTTCGTATTCTTAGTAGTCCTATTTATTCAATAAATTTATTTTAAGGCCATGATTTACAATCATTATGGCCTTTTTCCAATTATATTTTTAATGTTTGTTCTGAGTTTTCTTTTTTGTTAGAATTAATCAGTATTTTTCTTTCACTTTATGGTCTTGTTAAGAAAAAAAATTACAAAATTCTATAAAAAGTTTTCAATTTTCACCTCTCAAAAGCATTATATCACTAGCAGTGGAGTGTACCGCTATAGAGAGCGTTGGTTTTCTATGAGCACTTTTAAGGTTTCCATTCTTTATTCTGTTTTTTGAAGGGAAAAAGGTTCATTTTACATTTTGCACCCGTATCAATAAAGGATGAGACATATAACTGAACTGGTTTAACACTGGAGTTTATAAGGGATTTTGAAACAGTACCTCCAGCTTCTTAAAGGCTCGGCATCCTTCCTTACCAAGATAAACACGGTTTTCCTTCCATCATATAAAAACAATTTACTGTTCGGACCTAGATTACAACTAGGATGTCCGAATCTAGAGGCAGTACCCAACCATCGACATTGAGACGAATAATCGAAAAGTACTGATAACATGAAACCTACAAGAGTTGAAATTTTGTATAGTTATTATTTCTTTGATAAAACAACAACTTACGTTTATGAATTTTCTTCACATAAACTACTATAATTATTATATATCGTAATATCCTGATTTCAAGGTAACAATTTTAATATACATATAATTATTTTATTTTTATTTTTAATTAAATCTAAGTGCTTGATGAATTTAATCATGTTCGAATATACTGTTCAAATTATTTTAAACTTATTTAAATATAAAAAAATTACAATAAAGAGCTGGTATTTAGAGATCGGATAAAACCCATAAACGCTAATTCATGATAATAAACAATAGTCAAAATACATTTCCAACGAAACATATTTTAAATTTGAAAATGAATACACTGAAATGTTAATAATTAAAAATTATGTTTTTCTTTTATTTTTCTTTACTAATATCCATTTATTAATATGATTCATAATAAGTAATTTTATGTTACATTATCTACACTACTACAAGCAGTTTAGGAAAAAACTACCAAAAATTGCACTTACATATTGTCATAAAATATGTATTAAATTTTCAAAAAGTATAACTTCGTAATTTATACATGTTATAACAATACACGACACCGAAACTAAATTCAAATTAAAATTTTTTTTAGACTACTTTCATTTATGATGTTGAATTATACACCGAGTTAACTGGCCGCCATGATGGGAGGAATTGTTTGATGCATGAAAAAGAGATTTTTCTGTTTGATTTTCAACACCTATATATAGTTAGGCAACTTTAAGCCAGCCAAGGCACCAGTTACTTGCGCTGTGTTAAAAGCTAACACGCACAGGTCTATAAAGAGAGATTATTTTGTTACATGGGCTCCTATTTACATTTTTCAGTTCTTCGTTTTCAATAGCACTGAAATCCTGGATTTCAAAAGAGTAATTGAATTTAATTTGAAAATTCCTTTACTTTATGAACAAACGAGTATTTATTTATAGAGTATATTAGTTTAGAGTTTGGGGATTAATATATAGTTAATTATATTATAGAGTTAATAGCATTATAACCTAATCAATAGAAACCAGACCCTGTTTAAGCCCCAATGATGCCATACTACTGTTAGTCGACAGAAACATAATCAGTATTTGTTCAGTTAACAAGATAAGATTAAATACTCAAATATTACGTTATAACCGCTAAGACTAAGTAGGTAACTTCTATATTAGTACCGAAATAACAAAATTTGTTTTGTAATTAAACAAACAAGATGTGAGTTATTTCACATTTATATTAGTACTAGGAGGCACTCATTATATTTACAAAAATGATTTGAAAAATCATATCTAACAACCATTAAAGGAAATGTTATTACCTCTAATAAAATAAAACCAGTTGCGAAAAAAACCTTTATTGTATGGGCTGGAGCAATTAAGACCAAGACATCCACTTGAAGCGTAGTTGTTTCTGGATTCATGGCCGGTAAGACCAAGTGAGATAAGAAGAACTTGGTAGAAAAGGAGACTTAAGAGGAAAACACTTGCCTCAAGGCAGTAGATGGATGTCACGAAGCCAATAGAGTAACTGAAAAAGGAGCATTTCTATAACTACGATTAGGCAATCTACAGCTCACCAAAATCATGTTTTTAGGTTTAAATCGGTATTAGGAAGACGTAATCTAACTCAACATACGAGATATTTCTACACTAAAAGAATGGGAATTTCATTCAAACTACTACCTACCAAGATATATGTAATCATATGATTTAAAAATGTCAACTGACCTCCCAAGTCTACCAGCAGTTGCTAGTAAGCAAATGTTTTACTCTATCTGCAAACTGAACGTCCGCCCAACATTAGGTTAGGAACTACAAACACCATGGAGCCAACACTAATGATAGGTCCCGCAAGAATTTGTGGGTCCATTACCATCCACTTGTTACAGAGTCTCATGTGAATTCAGGTGATGCCTGGACCCTTGTATTCTTCTATCGGAGTAATAACTTAGTTGATCGTTACTAAGTTCTGTATTTACATGGAAGGTCTCTTAATATAAGGTTTCATCATTCCAATTACAAGCGTTATTGCGAGAATGTTGGACACGGCAATATAGGTATCTGGGAGTCTACAAAACATATGCGGTAGATAACATATAACCATGTTATCTGGGGAAAAATATAGGTCAGTAAGCCTAAATTTCAACTGAAATATAACTGCAACATAGGCATAGTTATGCGGAAACTACTACCACTCAAGATCAAATTATCTAATTATTTTATTAAGAGATTAACGGAGATCACGGATCAAAAAAAGTAACTGCAATAACAAACAACCCTGTAGTCATGTGAGGGAAAAGTGCAACCTAATAAGTTCACGTAATGTAATCATGCTATTAAAGGACGCATTGAGGTGACGAAACTAATGTAGTAACTGAAATAAGAAAAATCTATAAAGCATGAAGTTGACAAGCTACAGTCCACCATGACGAGATTATGTAATTACGTTATTTAGAGATAAAGGAAGGCCATGAAAACAGAAGTTAAACTGAAATAGCAAGACAAGCACATCGCAGGAGTGCATAAACTACCTGAATGACAGTCAATTTGAAAATTAGTGAATTCAAAAATCATAGTATTCAAAATAATCTCAATGCAAACAGTTCAAAATGGCACAATTAAAATACAATATTAAAGGTAAATTGGAAACATTTATAATCTCCTTCCAAAATTTCTCAGTATTTCTTTTTGTTCTGTTAGTTAATCAATTCGATATTCAACCAAATTACATTAACAATCATTCAATCAATTCAACCATTACAGTTTCTTGAAAACTCATAAATATTTCAAAGCATGGCTAATTAGGATTCTTTTTCTTTATTGTAAGCAGTAATATGTTATTAGTAGAGAGGATTAGTTCCATTATTAACAGCTACAAGTCAGTCAGATTATGGACTCTAAAAAATTGAGCGGTTTTGAGTAGTAATGGAATTTTGTAGATCCGTAGTTTTAAATATAGCAGTATATTTAAAAATTATGATAATTGGAGCCAGAAGGAATCGGGACTTAACGTAAAAGGAGACGTACTTTCCATTAATAATATACAAATATACATGAAAGATATTATGCTTTCCAACTCCATATTACTTTATGGAGCGTTTTCATGTTAACTTACACAAACCTAAAAAAAAGGAGAATTAAAAAGTTAAACAGTCTAATCTTGAATATATCCCCTGTAAGTGTTCCATTACATTTTTTTATTTAACCATGCTCCGTAAATTACCTTTATTTTAAAAACTAACTTTACAGTAATATTTTTTTCTTCTCAATTTTTAAGTGTGAGTTGGTTACAAATGATTCTGCAATCCAGGTTTGGTGAACCAATCCAGGTTTACTTGATAATTACAACAAAACTGTTTTGAAGGAAGATAGTTTTACTGTTAATAAAGTTTACAGTGATTAAATGTAAACTACTGAAACTTAGCAAATAAAGTCAAAAAGACACTTACAGGATATCATAATATACATCACTGCAATCATCTGGCAACATAATTTCAATTCCTGTAGTCCATACTTTGAAAGGATGACAGGCTGTAGTAAGGATGAGATTTGAGCTAAAAAGCATTTGCATTATACTGGAAAAAAGTAAAGCCAGGTACCACTTATGATTGTCACGTCCAATACAACAGTTGATCCTAGAAAGGATATTTTATAATAACAGCTCTTTTTTCTATAGTGTTATAATAACAATTCTTACCATGCACAATGTTGATCACGCATTAAGATGCAGGAATCACAAATGTAACAATGGAATGTTCTTTCAGGCACTTTCATATTACAAATCGAACACAAAGCTACTGCCTTCTCATTGTACATATTATCTTCTGACACAATGCAAAATACTGAATTCTTCTTTACTTTATAGAAGCAATATAGAACAAAAGCAGTTAATAAAATAAAAACTACATTTTCACTGGGCTGAAAATCTAACAGGAACATTCCAACAGTTTCAAAAATTATAAACACAAACAGGACCGATACGATCGCCCATGAATAGAAGAAATCTGTTCGTAACCGGGACTTCATGTAGTAGAAATGACAACACATTAGGAGAATTGGCAAAAAACTGAAAATAATTACAGACATCATAACGCCCAAAGCAGCTCCACAAAGTGTAACTGGTAATAAAACTACAGGAAAAAAAGCATCCAAGGAAATTCGGACAGCTCCATTTTTCCAAGGAACTCGTAAACGATCACCCACAGTAGACATTATTCTCTTGTATGAACCTTTAGGTATCGTTTTGCAAGTAATTAACCTACAATATAAGGTTGCAAATAATTTTTACATATAACACACATTATTTCCAAAGGCGCAGGTTGCTGTCCTTACCTTTCAAAACATAAATCGATTTCCAAACAATTACAGCAACAGCCCAAAATATGAGACCTTTCCCCAGTTCTATCGACATATTCACAACAGCAA
This sequence comes from Hermatobates lingyangjiaoensis, assembly GCA_026182355.1. Classification (NCBI taxonomy): domain Eukaryota; kingdom Metazoa; phylum Arthropoda; class Insecta; order Hemiptera; family Hermatobatidae; genus Hermatobates; species Hermatobates lingyangjiaoensis. The sequence continues at coordinate 1,618,335 of JAPFBL010000050.1, read as the reverse complement.
AGATTTCTTTCCATAAGAATGTTTCTAATCTAGCTTTTATTCAATAATTTAAATTACCTTAACTACTTTTCATAGATTATTACAAACGGCCTTTATCTCTTATCACTTTGAGTGTTCTGTTTACATATAGAAATAGGATTGTTTACTTAATAAACGAAATAAAATTAAGAAAAAAAATAATGATTTCTTAAATCTTTTTATGACACTATAAACAAACTTTCAAATCTTCCTTGGCAATAAAAAGTGACATGAAGAATGGAAAAAATATATAGCTAGAGAAGATATGAATTATTTTGTAAAAAGTAGGGTTATATAGTTACAGACGTTTAATTTTTGAAAAAATATTCATCATGTTTACTTGAAGATAAATATCAGAATATTAGTAAATGTTGGCTGACTTGTAAGTCATGATAAGACATATCAGTATGAACTCGAATTGAAAGTCATATCGTTAAGGGATATTTTATATTAATTGTTTCACTATTAATTTGTTAAGTCATTAATTCTATTCATATGAACGTTCTGTTGAAGCTACTTGTGTAAACAAAAATTTGTTCTGTTTATATTTCGTCTGAAAATATTGAATATCACAAAGTGAGTATCTTTTTTCATTATGTTCAATAATTTTTAAATTTATAATTGTCTCATATAAGTAAAATGCTTGTGTAAAGAAATTAATTTCCTCTGTATATATGTAACTGAAAACACAGAATATCATGTAGAAAAGATTCTTTTTTAAACTCAATAATTTTTGAATGGATGTGATTGATTTAAGTGCAGTGATTTTTGTTTACAGTCTTTCAGAAACCCTTCCACGCGAGTTTAGAAGTATGAATCCTATAATTTGTGACTTTACAATTGTATTTTAAAGTGGGCGTATCCTACTTAAATAATTTGCTAATATAATTGAACATTAATCTCTGGTTGGCTATAAATGATTACAAAGAAGATTAATTAATAATTCGAAATTACTAGTTAGTGCTGTGGAAGCAGTCATGTGATATAAATTTTAATTTGGACACTTATGAGATTTAAAGTTATTGTGTGACAAGAATATTTCAACTTGTAGTCCATTAAATTTGGAATTAAAAAATGACTGTTGTTATTACAGAGTTTAAATTGGCAGTTAATTCCAGGCAATATAATGGTAAAAAGGTCTTTTTTTTTCTTTTGATCGAGGCTGATAATAAACCAGACAACTAGCTTGCCTTCCAAGCTAGTCACTTCCTATATCTGGTGTTGACGTATGCGAAATGTCGTAGTGAGTTTTTGTGCTTTTGTTCGTTTTCATCCAGGATATATATATTTGGTCATAGAATTGGAAATCTTAGAAGTAATATTATCTAGGGAACTTATAAACTTATTATTATGAACGCATAGTTTTTCTGGACAACCTGTTATGCCTGTGATACCTGTCTGATTAGTTCTGTAATATTTTCATTGAAACAACTGTTCTGTATATTCTGTCTGACGTATTTCTTGTTTTATGTACAGCCCTGATGGTGCTATACAAATGTAGCGAAGTGTTTGTTGTGTTTACAAACCCTCAATAACCCCTGGGTATGCTAAGTATATATCAGTAATATAAACTTGAGGTACAAACAATATATGTTTATATTTAAGACATATACTTGTAGTCTCTAATTTTGATTGAACTGTCAATAAGAGAGAAGAAAGAGAAATCAAGCATTTATCGAAAAGAGTGGAAAACTCGACGGGACATTATAGGTGTCGCGAACACGGTGTCCTTGTCTTTCTTTCTCCTTATGATGGTTCAATAAAAATTACAGACTGTTAGTATATGTCTTGAAATTGTTTCTGTATCAAATTTAGTTCTGAACTCTTATTTGTACGATAATGGATCGTTGTTCAATGTTGGAAAAAAAATTTACTTTTGATGTTCCATTTCGTTCCAGTGATCAGGGTTCTTTGCATTTCTTATAGAACATGTTTCGATAAGTTAAGTCTCTTTTGCCTTTGTTAAGGAGATTCAGGTTATATTTATGGGAATGTGAAGATACATAGGGAGGGCAATGAATGGAGTGAGCTGACTATACAAACAGAACGTGTTAAACCTCATGCAACTCTCCAGTAAATGATGTTGCTCCTTGTTTATAATTAATAGTGAACTTTTGTAATTGTACTTTAGTAATTAGGTTAATTTTGCGTTTAGTTACACCTTGAGTAACTGAAAAGTTAGTTATTTGTTTTTTCAGTCTTTCTGTTTTAAAAATAAAAGAATTTAAACAGTAAATATTTTGGTTATAACACTCGGTACCTGGTAAATGGAGAGCTCTAATAGGAAAGTTTGGATAGCTATCCGGAAAAAGAGTAAAAAGAGAAATAAGTAAACAATTTAATTGTGTATGCATTAAGGAAGGTTTGCTCCCTAAATTAGCATAGGTTCTCGTGGATTACCAAACACAAACACACTTAACCTAAGCCATGCTGAAGTGAGTTTGTATTTTGACCAACCTTTGAAAACCTCTTCCTGTAGCTCTTATTCCTGAATTTATTGTGGTCACAAAAAATATATATAAACTAAGTTATAAGTTACAAAAAGAACAGACGTAAAAGGGATCACGAAAGCTTACTACTATATTTCGATTATTATTATTTCCTGCCTCGTCTTCAGGAAGATAGATCTGACCCGATCCGCAGACAGGTAACTATATTATGTAAAATTCATATGTAACTGTCAAAGAGGAGATCATGTGAAGTTATGTGATAGATGGGAAGTCAGAAATACGCTGTGTTTTTATCATGTACCAACAGCGTTTTGGGCTATTTTTCTCGTTCATTCCTCTCATTACTGTTTGTTACTGCTGTGATAAAGGACTCTCCCCCGAAAACTTATCCCTTTAATGTATTATGATGCATGCAGGGAAATGTGGATATAGAGTGATGTTATGATGGGTTTGAAACATTTTTTAGGGTTCGGAAGCTGCGACAACATGAAGAGCGACATATCACCATTGTGGGCGGCCACTATGGCCTCCTTGAGAGGCCTAGGTAGAAGGCAGAATCCTCATACATGTTATAATCGCACTGCCCTTGGGGCACCTTCTTGTCTCTCTCGTTCCATGTGCATGTGGTTATACCATTTTCGTAAACTCATTTTTCCTTTCATCTTCCTACCTCAAGGTTGCAGGCAGAATTGAAGAAGTATAATGAGATATTCAAAATTAAACCTTTTTTAGTTATATTGTTGTCTGTTCAATTCAAGTTGCTACTGATTTTTTTCCTTTTTTGAATTATGAAGGTCTAATCAATGGTGTAGATTTTTTATTCCAAGTTTATAAAAACTAACTTGTTAAACTCCTTCCTTTAATGTATGCGTTCAAAGTATATCTTTTGGATATAATGCTACATTGACATACCAGACGGTTCCAATGATGAGTTACAGATCAAATTAACCTACAACTTTCATTGAAATGCAATTTCTTTTATTCATATATTGTGTGGCTATACTTTTAAACCAACGAGAAATGTAATGTAGAACACATTTATCCTTTTTCAATCTCGATATTACGAATCTTTGGAAAGAAAAGATTATCAAAGTAAAGAGTTTTGAAGTTATCAACGGTCGGTTGTTTAAAAATAAAACCTCAACTACTGTGAGGGGCTGGCTGAAAATATGATTTATTCTTAAAATCAACATATTTTGTAAATAATTAATACAATGCTGTTTTATCCATTTTAAAGCTGGTTTTGACTTAATATATTAAATTTTTTACAATGATACACATACAATTCATAAAAAAAAACTAATGAAGTTTACCGTCTGACAAAATATTCGTAATCACTCATTCCACTCCAAAAGTGGTTCAACATCAGAAATGACCTTGCCGAAAACTACATCACTTGAGAGTATTAATTTGATTCTACTAGTAATAGCTGGGAAGAGCTATTTCAACTTAGGTGATTATGGAGAAGGAATTTCGATTTTTTTGTTTATTTTTTAAAAATAATGTGGCAATATTGGAAAGTAAATACCACGTATGAAAATATAGGGACATTTATTTTGGAAACATCAAGGTTGAGTGCATTAAATCTATATCTAAAACTACAATTAGTACTTTTTTGGTATTTTCATAACACAAGTTTGTTAATAATAAATCATTAAAAAAAAGTAATTATATTTTAAGTAACTATTATTAACTGCAATTTTTTTAACAGTTTTGAAGTAACCATTGTTTTTACCTAATAAAATATGAATTAAATATTATTTTACAAAACGATTGTAAGATGATTACAATGATGCATTGACTGTTGTGCTTTGAATAAAGTTATAATTAGAATTCTTTCAATTCTTACTGCGTGAACTATTTTGATATATTCGTCATCTTTATTCTCCATTAAGTTCAGTTTAAAATAATTTACTCTTCTCACTTCAGGCTATGTTTCTAAAAGTTTTAATCTGAACAAACAAATGAGGGGAAGTGGCATGATAAATCTTTCTTTTTTTGTTCTTTAATTTAATTGAACGCTAAACTGGATATCTTTTACTATATATGTTCATGATAGTGCTAGTAGTAATATTTGTTTGTTTTATTAACCAATAAACAGCACGAAATTTCTTGTAACTTAATCTTTTGTAGTTTTAAACTAATTTGAGTTATTTATAATTTATGCAGAAAAAATTAATTAAGTCTATGTGTTAAAGTAGAAAGAGCAATAATTTTTTCAAATCAAATTCAAAATTAGCTCCCAGCCCAGGTATAAACATATTATTATAGAAATTATTACAAAAAATGTACAATCAAATATTAAAATAAGATCATTAAATCTAACTATATTTTTTATAATAACGAATTATATTATTATAATTCGGAACGGATCAGTTGATAAATAAACCCTTTTTAAGATTAATTCCAATATTTTAAATTTAACATAGAAGATTTGGAAGTAATATTAACTTTAAAATTTAAACATTGTATGGCAAAATATTGTTAAAAAAAATAATAACGACTTTCATTGTTTATATTTTATTTTCATTAATACTAGGTTTTCCCTGAAGGTTTTGAGAAAAAGTGTAAAAAAAAACAAAAATAATGAAACCAATCTGAAGAGCATCTTTTCCCTTGTGCGTCTTCTAGTCCTTTTAAGGGAATGGAACAATGTTGACGTCGTAACTGTCAAACTTATAACTACAGAAGCTAACTTATTGTTAACCTCAGTCTTCTTTATTTTCTTTTCAATTATAATTTTACTAAATCCACGACCGGATGGTACTCAGTGTGAGATTACTCTCTCTAATTTTATTGGTTTCTAATTTGCTGAACCATCATATGACTTATCATAGGTCTTCCATGGGTCAGCACATTGCTATTCATAATTCCAACTGTCCCATTGCTCCTATGAGAGTTCATAGGAACTCTCGCCTCAGTTTTAATGGCTGTCTCCGTTTTCAAACTTTTAATCAGTTCTTTGTACCCAAAACTCTTGTTTCCTTCAGAACTTCAGAAGAAGCTCATATTAACCTCTTTGCTCCCATATCAGTACCAGGACTCATTTTATTTATCATTGATTTTTTTTATTTTTTAATGGATGTTGCTTTATATATTTAATTTTATTTAACTAATTCATGTATTAATTTATTAGTTAGTGCCTATTGTTTATTCGCTCTATTCTTCATTCATATATTATTATTTCTTTATAATTTGCTTTGCTTTATTTTATTCATATCTCAAAATACCATAGATGATTCTAAAAATTTTTAATATGAGCTTCGTATTAAATAACATTTTCACTTTTATATATCCATGTTTATGTTACAAATATAATTCCAAATTACCCAGTTGTATTTTTTTAACTTTTTATTCCAAACAGCACAATATAAAGTTAGGACTGTCATAAATAGCTTTCTTAACGAGGGTTTATAAACTTTTCATTTTAAATGACACTCCAATAAGGGTAAAAATTTCCAAAAATCAAATTCTCAAATGATATTTTAAAACGTAAATATTATAACAGTACTTTCTAATGACTTCTGCTGGTTTCAGGGACCCTTATTTGTTTTTCTTCTAATCGTAATATATCAACAATATTTTAATGATGAGCTCGTTAAAACAGTTAAGAATGTTGTAACTGTTACTATTAGTTTTTATTTTTTGCCCGTGAATTCCTGTTTGAGTTTAGTGACTTTATTCTATCATTAAATTACTTTTAAACACTTAAAGATTTGTTTCTCTTTTTTTTCAAGAATCTATTTTATTTCACTCTCTAAAGTTGTAGGTAGACCCTAAAATATCTACTAGGTAACCCAAGTGTTCCATCCAACACTAATGACCTTCTTTTACAAAGTAGAAATTATAAATTACCGAAATAGTTGTCTTTAATAGATATTAACCTGAAAGAGTTTCTCTGAGGTTAGACAAAGGGCGTTTCAGGTGATCACAGATACGTGGGTTCGTTCCATAATCTTGGTCGTTTGTTCCGTCCTGATGTTGTATATCTGATATTAGAAGACATTAGTAAACGTTTTACTGGCTTCAATGCAAGTTTGAAACTAACACATTGCTTGGTTTCACTTTGTTTTACACCACCCAACTTTATAGATTTTCAACTTTGACCAGCTAACAGAAAATAATTTTGACTATATTAAATTCATAGATTTAATGACTAATTATGTAGTGTACTTTTATTAACATTATGTGTAATACATAATTTCTTTTCAAAAGTTGTATGTTGTTTTGTAATTAACAGAATTTGCATCATATTGGTAACATTTTAACTAACTAACCTAATCTATGTATATGTTAAGTTTTCAAGCATGATATGTGTTATTGTAATTGAACTTTTGTGTTAATATTTAATTCTTTTGTTCAGACAATGGCCAGTATAAAAAATGAAGGAAAGTCTCTACTTCTGATTTTGTTTTTCACATTCAGAAGAATGTATGATTCATTTGTTGATTTGATATTTCATTATTTCATTAATACTAGATTGAAATTAAAGATACCACCTGTCAAGCATAAATTTATGTTGCGAAGTGCAGTTTCTTTGTCAGAAGCCATCAGAAAAAAAGAGGTAACTTTAAATTTAATTTACATAAGTTTTATTGTAGTTTATTGAAATTGTTTATATTTCCATTATTATAAAAATATTAAGTTATATATTATTATGGTGTGTGACTGTTAAGTTCTTATTACTTATTTATTTTATTCAATAACAGCTCTTGTGATCTATGCTGTTCGCCTATGTAAAAAGGAGTTTTTTTGCTTTATTAATCAGGTTTCCTCTCGTTTACTTATCTCATCTTTTAATTATTAGATATAAAAAAAATTTAAAGGCCAGGTTTCAGTATAAGCTCATATATATAAAAACTCTTATACTTGTACCGATTTATGGATGAGAGGGGTGGATATTAAAGAAGTGTTACTCTGAGTGGTGATATGAAATATTTGAGAAGAACCGAAGGAAAATCTAGAAGAGTCCGTGTAGGAAAGAACACTTTTATTGACAACCTCCGAGTAATCTCTGTTAAAGACTTAAACAACTTGGGTGGTTCTGCCTCATGATGAGAATAGCATTAAACGGAATGCAAGGTTTTTTATTAAGAAGCACGATCTCAGGAATATATATTTCAAAGAGGAGGAAAAGAGATGGAAGGTAATATCAGTAGTTCAATCCAGGAGAGAGGATTAGAGGGAGACCAAATTAGACCGATAGGTATAGATAGCTATTTGTTTATCTTCTACACCTAACGGTAAAAGAGTACAAGATTAAGTAGTCAAGTTTATACTTTAATAAGATTATATCTTAAATTTGAAACCTGAGGATTTGTCGAAGCAAATTAAGGACTATTAATATACTATACTATATAATATATAATAACTATATTAACTATACTATAAGTGAGTGACTATTCGACTCAGGAATGGAGTTTTTTTAGTTCTTTCCTGAAGCCTATTATCCCTATTAGTTCTATCTTATCCTGTTCGATGAGTGTAAGTTCTTGCCTGAAGTCTATTGGGTTTCTTAATAAATTTCCACCACTCACTTCCATTTCGTCACTCTCTCTCTTCGTCATCCCTATTAGCTCTATCTTATAGTGGTCGATGAGTTTAAGTTCTTAACGTTCTTAACGATCATCGAGCACTAAAAGATAGAACTAATAGGATGACGAAGGTGCTTCAAAAAAAAAAAAAAACTTTCTGAAGGTGTCACGGGATGAAAATCACGTGACACATACTGACGAAAGAAACCATGGTGCTACATTATTTCAGTGACCCCAAAAGACTCATTTTTAGAAGCTCTGTATGTTAAAGACCAAAACCGAAGCTTAGCATCCAGTATAGCGATTTCAATATAGTGGCTAGTTGTAAGAACTTTACTACTGTCTTTAAAATAGTCAAATAATTAGAATAATGTTGGATTGCTGAGAGACACGAATAGACTGAGCAGGTCATACTTTATTACACCTCCTTCCTGCCTATTCGGACCTTTCCACTTCCATTTCATTTAGTAAGTCTTATGCTTGCACGTAGTAAATAGTATATATTTATTTCTTTTTTATTTTGGATGATTTATTAAATTGAAACCTGATGATGACTTATGTGTAGCTCGAATGCGTGTGTTAAATGTTATAGTATTAAAAATTTAGTTACAGTGGTTAAAAATATAGTCTATTAGGTAATTCTAGTTTAGAAAATCAACCCCTACCCCACACCTTTCGATTACAATGAAATGTGTAATGATAGTGCATTGTGAATATTTTTGCTAACTTAATATCGGTATTACTGCCAACCCAGTGTAAAGTAGTTCGTAAATTCGAGGCAGCCAGCAAAAAATTAGTCTTGCAAAAGCTTCTGCAAAACTAAATATTTTTATATTTCATTAAATTCCTTTTCAATCCGCGCTTTAATATTTTCTAGATAACTTCCCTATCTTTCTTATCTAGTTACCAAGAAAGAAAAGTTATCTAGAAGAGTTGCAAGAACAATTGAATCAAAAGGCATTTAATGAAGGCATATATCGTGTTGACTCTGCTCCCTATATATACAAATATATATATTTGTGTTTTTTTTCATTAAGTCATGAAATTATATTTATTCTATTAAATTTGTTTCAGTTGTCATCTTTGCAAGTGGTAAGCGCATACATTGAGAGAATTAAAGAAATAAATAGCTCTCTAAATGCGGTTGTTGATGAAAGATTCGACTTAGCTCTAGAAGAAGCAAAAAAAGTTGATGCATTCCTTCAGACTACTTCTCTTTCAACAGAAAAACTCGCAAAAGAAAAACCGTTCTTGGGTGTTCCATTTACATCCAAAGAGAGTACTGCTGCCGAAGGTGATATGGTATTTCTTGTATTCAATATGTTTTAGATAAGGTGTGTCCAAGTAGTCTCATTCAGACTTCAAATTACTTCAATGATTTTACATGATATTTGTTTGTGGTTTGTAGACTATGAAGTTTTGTTGGGTTGAAACTCTAGCCTGATTCTAAAGTTATGCGGTTTATAAATCCATAAAACTAAGAATAGAGTGAATTCATTCGTGTTTCTGCACCAAAACACATAGTAGTAGGTAATAAAAAGTTTAAACATGGCCAGTTGCAAGTTTCTCTCATATCCATACGTATTATAATATTTAAAAGCACCTCCATGTTACTTAGATGATTCGAAGCCACTATTAACCCCCCACTCCAGTGGAATTTCTGTGCAATTACGTTATACTTACTCATATAGAAACCTAACCTAACTTCGTAAGACAATTTTGTTTTTTTGTTTCTATGTACAGAATAGTACCTTTACATTTAAATGATGACTTATTACCTTCCAACTGGATGTAATTTCCAGTTACGGCTTTTGTATTATTTGAGTGATTAATCCAAGTTGCAGAGGTTCGATTTGTACGTGCCATCGACTGTTGCTTGAGTTTATTCCGTATATGCTTGGCTACAATTTTTTTCCTTATTAATCGAAGACAACAGTGAAACTATTTTTTGTTTTATCTTCAGTACGTTAACCAGTTGAAGTAATGAAATGAGGTAGAAATAAGATAATAAATATTTCCTTTTTTTATTATGAAGAAATCCAAGGTTCTTGTATTCAATTGTCTATTACAGAACATTCTAAAATAAATAGAAAGCAGTACGAAGCAGACAACTGCTTATCAGTATCTGGGCAATTATTACAACTAACTGGGTCATTGCAGAAAATGTGATTTGTTTTTCAATTTATATTTTATCATTACAAGCCTGTTTATCATTACATTCTTATTTACTTTTATTTTCAGTGTAATCATTATATTATTCAGTAAAAAGAATAATGTATATATATATGCTTTTAAAAACATTATATCTGATTCCACTTGATTGAACTTCGTCGAATATTTTTCTAAAATTTTTCTAAATTTTTTCTTCCTTTCTGGGATCAACTTAAAAATTAAATCACCATTAATCAAATGGAATCAAACATAAAGTTTTTAAAAGCATGTATTCAAGATGGACTGCTCCCAACTTTTACTAATATATATGCAAATCTTCTTTTAAACAAGTTGAATTGAAATATACAGCAGCCTCTGCATTTACGACTTTTTTACTGATTGTCTCTAATTTTCTGATTATTTTTCTTTCATTTTGGGGTAAATCCCAAATTAATTTTGCCAGAGACATTTCAACTTTACCAGTTTGGTTAACATATCATGACAAGTTAAACGAATTAGCAACCAATATATATTTACTTATACAAGCTTTCGACTGTATAGTAGTCATCTTCAGGTGTAATTTTGGTAAAAATTTTAAAGAAACAAATTTAAATTTATATAAGGAATTGTTGAAACAAATTTTAGTTAAAATAATGATTATAAATAAAAGTCAGTAGGTTTGATAAGTTAGCAAACAAGGTTCTCTTGTTTATATACTATATATATATATATATATATATATATATTAAACACAAAGAAAAGAACACAGAAAGTTACAGACACGACTCACTGCGATATTTCGACATTCGTTGTTTTGAGGTAGATAATGTGCTCAGCTTGGGTGGCACTAGGTGATAATTTTTGAAAATATTTTTAAAATGATGTTTTTGTGTTTTTCAGGAATGTCATTCACTTTCGGTATGGAGTCACGCCGTGGGATGAAAGCAACAGAAGATGCCGAAGTAGTACGACTTATAAAGGCAGGCGGCGCTATCCTCGTAGGTGTAACTAATGTACCGGAATTGAATCTGTGGTGTGAGACCCGAAACAGAGTGTTCGGACAGACGAACAACCCTTACTGTATTAACTGTTCTCCGGGAGGTTCTTCTGGTGGGGAGGGAAGCATCATAGCAGCCTGCGGTTCACCTTTTGGAATTGGTACGGATATTGGTGGATCTACGCGCATGCCAGCATACTTTTGTGGTTTATTTGGTCATAAACCTACAGCAGGTATCATTATATGTTTTGCATTATTCTATTAAAATAAGCATTTAATTTATGGCATAATAGAAATAAAATAAATGTGATTCTGTTTTTTGATTTTAAAGTTTATGAATAAATTTTATATATATATTTATAGATTTCACATAAACACGTGAAATAACAACAACGATCATATACATATATATATATATATATATATATATATATATAAACTAGAATTTAAAAAGAACACATAGAAAGGAAACCACTGAACTCACTACTATATTGCGATGTCCTCGTCTTCAGGAAAAGAAGTGAATCGCTCCAAAGGCTGATAACGACTGTTATCAGTCGTTTCAATATATATATATATATTGAAATGTACCGCAGCTTCGGCATTAACGACTTTCAAACTAAGCTGTTCCAGTCTCCTGACAGTCTTACGAATATAAGGTGGTAATTCCCAAATATATATATATATATATCAGTTGGGTTTTTGACTGTGACGAAGACCGCTTGTTACAGTTGAAAGATCTTAGTCTTTTTTCCCATTTCATATTGTGGTTTGATCATATATATATATATATATATATATATATATATATATATTTATATATATATATATATATATATATATATATATATACTTAAAATGAACTGTGACACATAGACTGAAATATAACAAAGACTCACTTTTCAATATTATGACCGCCATTACGGTCGAAATATTGAAAAGTGAGTCTTTCTTATGTTTTAGTCTATATGTCACAGTTTATTTTAAGCGTTATCTGTCCTCCCGGACCGTTTTTTGGTTATCATGGTGTATATATATACTTAAAATGAACTGTGACACATAGAATGAAACATAACAAAGACTCACTTTTCAATATTTCAACCGTTATGGCGGTCGTCCTCAGGAGAAGAAGTGAATTAACGGAGGGACTAGTCAACATTTATATATATATATATACAAAAAGATTTCACATAAACACGTGAAATAACAATCAATGATAAAATCACAATATGAAATGGGAAAACAAGTCTAAGATCTTTCAACCGTAACAAGCGTTTGAAAGATCTTAGTCTTGTTTTCCTATTTCATATTATGGTTTGATCATTTATATATATATATATATATATATATATATATAGTTCAATATAGACAAAGAAACATTGAGAAATCAAAAGAACACTCTTGCAGTCTCTAATTTTCCGTTTGAACCGTCTTCAGGAGAGATAAGAGAGGGAAACCAAGCGCACTGGTTCAGAGACGGTTGGAGACCAACAGTGTTGCCGCATGCGCGCCCGGTCACAGAAAATAAGGTAGACAGGAATCAATTTATAATTACATTAATTTAGTGGAATATGAAAACAATAAATAATTGGAGTGGCCTCTCGGCCTGGTCGCTACCTCACTGAGGCCACTCACTCCACAGGATTAACGCCCACCATTTCTTAAACTTCATGGAAAACAACCCCTTCTACCTTCTCTATGTATATATAATAAAACAGATAATTCGCCCTAGATCTTATTCACGTCCTGATGATGAATGTTGATCATTCGAAACATATCGACCATAGGAGATGTACTTTATTGTGTAGACGAAATAACGAGAGTGTTATTTAGAAAAATTGAGAAACTTGTTAAGAAACAGGTATCAGCTAAATTTGATGTCATTTTCAATAATGTATCTATATATATACACACTTTTTTGATGAAAATACGATCCGAAATGGACAAATACAGTTCAAAGTGCATAAAGAAACGTTGAGAAATTAAAAACACACACTTACTGTCTCTAATTTTCGGTTGAACCGTCTTCAGGAGAGATGAGAAAGGGAAATCAAGCGCTTGGAGACGGGTCTTCAACCGTCTCTGTACCAGTGCGCTTGGTTTCCCTTTCTTATCTCTCCTGAAGACGGTTCAACCGAAAATTAGAGACTGTAAGTGTGTGTTTTTAATTTCTCTACGTTTCTTTATGTACATTGAACTATATATATATATATATATATATATATATATATGAACCTGTAGAACTGACCAAGTCCTGATAAAAATTTTTATTTTGTTTCTACTGCACAGTCGATACTTTTATCAATATTTATATATTTATGTAAATACCGAGACTTGGTTTCTCTTTCAACCCGTAAATATCTCTTTCTTATCACGACGGATGTTTAAATATTGAAGTGAAAGTTTGTCGGTATTTTTCTTGTCTCTAGGAACCATTGATTTTTATTGATTGTATATAAATTTACCTGTTTATATATTTCACAGTGTATATTCTTATTTGCCTTAATTTATGTTTATTTTGCTTTATGAATTTGTTTCTTAAAATATTTAGGTATTCTTTTTTATTTTTTTTTAAATCATTTATTATTACTTTCTATTATAAATTACGAAGTTAATACTTATTATTTATTTCGATTAATTTAAACTCCTCAGTAAATAGTTTTCACTCTTAGTGTAGAATAAATTGTGATAAATGTATTAAATTTAAAAGGTTTGTGATTGGTTTTCATAAATGATTTTCTTTACATAAATGCTTTCTACCCAAATAATATTTGTTTCTCTCTGATTGATATAAGTGTTGTGCGTGATTCACTTTTTTTGTTGAAAATAATTTTTTCAGCAATTATAAGGTTGTTGTAACCACAGTAATGGGTTATTGGTGCATGGTTATTATCAGAGAAATCAACCATCATACCTCGAAAGTTGAAAAAGAAAATACATTTAAGTAATTTGTTGGACCCATATAAATAAAGGACAACAACATTTTTATTTCTTCAAAGTACTTGATTATTTAGGTGATCACGCAACATTTCATATATTTTGTCCACGTACAAGCAGTTTTGGGACAAGTCAATCTTCAGAAGCCTGCTAGTTAATTCTCTACAAATCAGGAACACAATGGAGATAGGGGTATCTCGAAAACGGTTAAGAGGGAAAACAAGATTAATAATTAACCAGCAGACTTCTGAAGATTGACTTGTCCCAAAACTGCTTGTACGTGGAAAAATATATGGAATGTTGCGTGATCACCTAAATAATCAAGTACTTTGAAGAAATAAAAATGTTTTTGTCCTATGTAAAAAATGGAATTAACAGTTTGCATAAATGTATTTTCCTTTTCAAGAAATTAATATGAATAGACCGGTGCATGGAGTGCCAACGAAAGACGTTACTGTTCCAGAGCTGGTCTCAACACGTGGTTTGACATTCAGGACAGGAGAAGAACCTCAGACTATGGTGGCTGCTGGTTCTATCACTCGCTATGCAGAAGATATGACTCCCTTTATGAAACTACTTTTCGACAAAAATATTTCAAAATTGAAACTTGATGAACCGGTTAGTATATAGTAGATTTAAAGATTTTAATGATATATTTTCTTAAATTTATTAATGCTTAACTTATAAACAGAATGACATAATAACTGACATTTCGGAGACGGGAAATTGTAAGTGGTATTAGAATGGAACTGGTTCCCTTTAAATTACAGTTATGTTATTTGACTTTGAGTTTAAAATATTTCTATAATCAACTGAACAATTTTTTTTCCTTTGCTATAAGTAAAGTAGAGACAACATGAAAAAAAATCCCACCTTTTAACAGATTTACATGTTTTGAGATCCCTCCTGAGTTTATTCTTAATTTAATATAACGTCTCTGTTTGTATTGGTGGGTGTGTCCGGAAAATTGTGACCCCCCCCCCTCCCCCCTACCTAGCGCACCGTGTGATGGATCAGGTTGATATTATACCCATAATAGCCGCGTTATAGTTTAGAGGTGGTTAGATGAGCTGTATCGTTTTTCCTGGTATTACTTCATGAGAGAGACTCTTTTTATTGGTCGTTTTATCAATTTATTTTTATACTTTTTTGTCAAACTATTAGCTCTAGAGTACTGACAAATTTTGTAATAGTTGCATATCTTGTATTAGCATTAATTGGAAAGAAAATTCAAAATTATTAGGTAATGGAAAATGTAAGTTTGCATAAAAATATAAAACGTTTAACTTAAGATTGAGTCTGAAGATTGTGAACGTCATACGGTCACAGCGTGTGACCAATTATAATAAAGTTAAACACGCATACATAGCTCCTTATAGAAGGATAAGTTCTACAGTTTTTAGGGAAATACATTATAATCAGAAAATTTTGTTTTTCACTTTATACTACTGATCATAGAATATTAATATTTTTAGCTAAAATTAGTATGCTCTGAAAAATATAAATAACTTTAGGTAGTTGCAAAAAACAATATGGAGTTAAAAATATG
The DNA here is from genome assembly GCA_026182355.1 of Hermatobates lingyangjiaoensis. NCBI lineage: Eukaryota > Metazoa > Arthropoda > Insecta > Hemiptera > Hermatobatidae > Hermatobates > Hermatobates lingyangjiaoensis. The sequence continues at coordinate 1,602,699 of JAPFBL010000050.1, read as the reverse complement.
AATTTCAATTTTGGCAAAATCCCTAATTAACTATGTTAAACATTAACATTCCATTGACTTAGAAAATTGTTCAATAGAACAAGCCAAACAGATTAATTAAACTAATTAATTAAGAGGTTTTTAAAAAAATCATAAAGTGCTTTTATTAAGTTAATTTGATATATAAAAAGTATAAATTTTTATGAAATTTATTTAAGGAATACTGTGCTGTATAAATTTCAGTGTAAAACGCGTGATTACAAACGCTCTTTAGTCAGAGATATTACATCGTTCTTTACTGTATGGCAACAATTTGGTTATGTAATTGTGGATCAAATATAGATTTATATGATAAATTTAGTTATAAGTTCGTAGTCGGTAGGGTCGAATGGCTCAGGTGCCCATCGTAATACCAAAGCAGTTATGTTTGTAATGCGAGTATCACTAGGTGTTATATATGATCACACTATATATGATTATAATATTTGTTTTATTTTTTTAACCTGTATTTTTAAAGGTTGATTTTCACTTATCATACCCGTGATCTTTTTTTTTTAGTCTCTACTAGGAAGTATAGTGATATTGAAAACATTTTTGAAATGTTGATAGATTTATACATTTTATTAGGTCTACTGAATCCATTTATGGATGCTGTCTGTTTACGGGTGGCTGGTTGGATATCTATTGAAAGTGTTGTAAACAAGCTATATGTTTCAACGTTTAACAAATCTCAATGATATTCAGTAAATATAACTGTAATGATCTTGCTATTGTAAATGATCATTCTTTTTGGAAATATGGAGACATGGGAAAGGTACTTCATTTGTACTTTTCGCCAAAGCAGAGTATGATTATGGTTCAATCTGGTGATTCTATAAGCTGTAAATGTCGTATTAAGTATTGACTTAATATGAATATTCTATCACAAAATTTTTATGAATTTTGAATATTGGACGAGGAAATATTGAAAATCCTAAGAAGTACAACTTTTGTACAGGTTGATTTGAGTAAGTTGAAATACGTCTACGTATTAGAACCTGGTGATATGACATTGAGCCCTGTCAGCAATGAAGTTAAAGGTGCCATAGTCAAGGTGGTTGCTCATCTACAGACGCTTTCATCCAACGTTAAAGAGGTATCCTTTCTTCTTAGAAAATTATCATAATTATAAGAAAATAGTATACACAGTTTTACCAGCTTGCTTAATGAAGTCTTAAACAACAGCAGTACAGTATTTGATGAAAAGAATCATCCACTGTTTTATTTCAACATACTAATGATTTTAATCTTCTGCGGCAAAGACATAGTTTACCAGAAGTCAATAATAAACGTAACATTGCAAAATCAGTATTAATTAAATATCATTTGGATTGATTAATATCAGTCCTGATGTGTTGAAATTAGATGAATTATTTGTTTACAAGATAACACAACGTTTGTCTTAATAGCTTTTTTTTTTTATAATGATTGAGTATTTTCCCTCTTCATTGAAGGTGCTTTTTTCCCACCTTCTATATTGGATTTACTTCTTGCATAATTTTTCCAATTTTCTGAAGTCCTTCCTCGTATCTTCGTCAAAGTAAAGTAAAGCATAGCTCTGTTCCTGGTCGACATGTTCAAGTGATTCTTCTCTCAAAACAGGACAAATTCAAGTTTTATTTTATTCTCCTTAATAATATAGTATGCAGATACATACTGCACAATGAAGTAAAATATGTTATTTAATTCCTTAAATTAAGTACACCGATACTTATAAAAACTTATTTTTTTGCTTTCGTTTAAAAGTTTTTAATAAAATAATTCGTAAGAAGTGGACGTTGTTTAATAGTATGGTTTTTATTACAGGGACACTTTAAAGGTTTTAGATATAGTAAATCCTTATGGAGACATGGGATGACGAAAGAATCATCTAACTTCGCTTTTGACGTTGGAAACAGGGAGGTGATGAAATGATATTACTTTGTTTTTATTGAGTTTCAATAACAGTTTAGCAGATGGAAAAATATTAACATATTTGATTGTTGAAATGTATTTTTGGCTTGATTAACAGAAAGAAGTCGTTTTGAGGAATGAATTGCCTAAGTTGGTGATGGGTCGCTGCAAACACACCATCCCTGTGATCATGCGTCTAATCGACCTCAACGTCTTTCCAAAGACAAACAAGCAGTGGGCTGAGGAGCTGACTCAGCAGCTGCTCCACGAAATACAAGTAATGCAAACCAATGCCTTTCATCCTTATTATATTATCTTAGTGAACCTAAACCAAATATAATATCTTTTTTTATGTTACTTAATTAATAAATATCTATTCATAAATTATTTTATAAATAATGAAAGTTTGAATTATTTACAATTTTGATAATAATTAATAACATTCAGTAATTTGGATAATTAATTATTTACAATTTAGGGTTGTTTAATTAGTGCCTGGCATTGTGTAGGTTAGGGCTGACAGTTCTATGATCTATCTGAAGAACGGTGTTGTCAAAGTTTTTCAGTCTAATACAGAACTTACTAGTCAGCAGGTAAGTGCGAGCGCTATCCATTAGACTGAAAGGCCACGAACTACAGTGCAGGACCAATTTAGAGGAGGAGTGAAAATATTGAGAATACATACATACTTCTGTATTAAAACAAAACAAAGTTCAATCTTAAAATAAAAGTGACATATTGCATTGGCTCGTAAAATGTATATACACTGAAAAACATTCAACATAAATTACTTTTCTCACACGTAAAGAGTGAAGAGATTTCATTTTAGATATCTGAGTGTCGCTAATAAGAAAGAATGATTTCTTTATTGTTGTCTAAACTAAATATATATTCAAACAATAACATTTTTTGTTAAAAAAATAATGATTTGTTAAGAGAAGTTATCTTTTTGTTTTCTCTGATGCTCGTTTAATTTTAAAATAAATTTTCAATATAATCCAAAAATACCCCTATTAGCAGTGATTTTTTGTTTTAAAGAAGTGGATCGCGGTGTAAGTTTCCGCATCCCTGCAAATTGATCATCATGACCTCTGAATTGGAGTATTTGCAACAGTGGTGCAAAATTATTGTATTAATACTACTGCTTAAATAGTAGTAGAGGTTGTTTGATGTAGAATTAATAACTAATGTCATGTGAACAGGAGGAACTTGGAGACAATGGCGTGCTGCTGTTCCCCAGCTGTCCCACTACCGCACCTTACCATTACGCTTCCTTCTTCAGACCCTACAATTTTGGCTATTGGGGCATTTTCAACGCACTCAAGCTCCCTGTCAGCCAAGTCCCTCTGGGGCTTTCATCCCAGGGTCTTCCTCTGGGTCTCCAGGTATAAAGTTAAAAGTTTAAAAAGAAAAAAATCAAATACCATTAAGCTTTTCCAGTGGCCATTTCTCCAGATTTTCGTGCTTTCTGGAACGTTTGTATGTATCTGGAAGGTAGTCAACAACTACTTTGTTTACAGATAGTCGCTGCACCCTATCAAGATCATCTTTGTCTTGCAGTCGCTAAAGAACTTGAAAAGGTATTCGGTGGCTGGGTCCCACCATTTCAGACAACATGAATTTTCCAGGTGGTTCTTTCCGGGTCGTTTTTTCACACTTTTTCTAACTTATTTGATGTTTTTCAATAATTTTTTGACTTTAATCCTTTTTATGCAATTGTTTAGTTGTATTAAATTAATAAGTTCAGCTACTTACACTTAAATATTATTATTTTTGTTATAATATATTTTGAGATCAATTCTAGGAAGATTCAAAGTGAGTTTATTAAATTTAATGAAATATGCATACATTTAATATCTGAAAAGTTTATATAATCTTCTTAATTTTAAAATGAATATTTATGAACTCTATGAGGACGAATGGAGCTATTTAGTATTGATATTGGTGTAGCTATATAGTTTCTTTCAGATTGTCTATTAATTATTTAAAATAAACATTTTACAAGTTATTTTCATTTAGGTGAGTTAGGGAATCGTTTTTCATTTACTAATATTCAATACTTATTAATAAAATTTTTCTTCACATGTGATGCTATAAAAATATTACTAAATAAATTGGTAGCTTCTCGCTGTCAATCAAAATATCCTTAAGAAAAGTTAAACCCAAAGTATATCACAGCATACATAATACTTAAACTTCTAGAATTCAAGAACTATATTTGTAGCAAGGTTTGAATAATAGAGCGAAATAAACATGAAACTTACATTGCAAGGCTTGGAACGTTTTACATTGAAGTAGTAACGATTGCCATTGTTTTTAGAGAATTAAACTTATAACTTTTAAAATAGTACATATTTTTGTTGTTTCTGACTATTTCAATAACATATTTTCATTTTTATTTAAATAGCAATAAAGATGCTTATATAATCCTGAAACTTAATTTGCAAGCCTTTGGAACCTTTTACATTGAATTAGTAACGATTGCTTTTGTTTTTCGTGAGAGAATTGAACTTATAACTTCTAAAATAGTTAATACTTTTATTGTTTTTCACTATTTAAATAACTTATTTTCGTTTTTATTTAAATAGCAATAAAGACGCTTATATAATCCTCCTAGTTTTGAATTGCACAATCCTTTTATATTGTATCTAAACACTTTTTTATTCTGGTCTTTGCGAATTTTTATTTAAATATAAATAAATCATAGAATTGCTATGTAACGATTCTATAACATTAATAAGGCGGGGGGGGGGGGGGGGTTGTGACCAGGTAAGCAAGCCACCAAGTTTCTAAAATACATAGACTGTTTCTACTTAGGGAATTCTAAATTTTGCCATAATATTTATTTAGAGTGGTTTCTAGCCTCTTCTTTAGACACAGCGAACAAAAAGTTTTTTCAATTCCCATTCGGAAATATGATGTGGTTTGTAGTAGAGAGTTCATAATTGATTTTGAAGATTCGAATTTTATGTAGTAGATAGGAAATTTTGTGCAGACTGTCAAAGATATTAAAATTTGACTAGTATAATGTCAGGTATTCGTTAAATATCTCTACTTTAATAAACATGAATAAGGCGAAATTTAGAGCTCCCGATGTAGAAACTTTCAAAGTGATGTGATTTGGCGTACATCTAAAATCGGTGTTAATAAACATCACTGAAGAAGGAAAGCCTATAAGGGTGGAACCTTAGAGACAATCAAATGTGATTCAAAACCATCTACGATACGAAATTTCCTGTTTGTAACTGTTTAATTCTTGAACTATTGTTTATCTGACATTTACCTTTACCTAATTGGGTTTTAAGAAACTATAGAATCTATAATTTGAGATAAAGTATGTTTATTTATTATGTGTATTTATTTATTGTCTTATTATCTTAATAAGTAATAATAAAATTTAGTCCTATGAAACTATTATTGAGAAGCAAAATATTACATTCACAAGGAGCGCTTTAACTTTAGTGAACGAATCAACTGTATTGGCCTTAACCGTTGTAGAATATTTCGTTATTGGTGAAGGTATGGACTGATCACCAAGAAGAGGTTGAGTAAAATGTTTATCTTCCAAGTCCACAAACGAAGTTCACTAGATCAAGTAGTTCCTGGGTTAATCGTTAGAATATTTTTAATACTGTAAAATGATGTTTAAACAGGTGAATGTAACAGATGCTAAATGTTGTCAGGGGGTAAAATAAAATAAAACATTGAAAGAATAGAAGACACTGAAAAATATGTTCAAGAGTTGTAAATGAAACTGCGATATATAAATCTGACAGTTCATCTCAAACAATGTAGTGAGCTATATGGTATAGTAATATACCATAAAACTAAAATAATATAACGTCTGTGTGGTATAGTAACATACCATAAACTTGAAATTATAGTGAACAACTATAATAAAATCATCTACCAAATAGTGGTATCAAAATGCTACTGGCGCAGCAACTATTTATTTGCTTTGTAGATTGCTGATACATACCATGGGTTAAAATGGTATCTCCTGAATTCATTTTATGATATCAATATCAGATGATCTGCATTTTTCAATTCTTTTTTTGTTTCGTTGTCATTTCTTTTTCAAAATACCGTAAGATAATTTTAATTTTTTTTTTAAAATAGACTTAATATCTTTGTTATTATATCTGGGAAGGATAATATTAGATAAATGTTATGTATATCTAGATTGGCTTGAATAAAAATGATTAAATATTCGTTGCTTATTACAGTAATTTCAGCATAATGTGACTCTTCATTATTAGCACATTTATTCTAAAAGAACTGCCACTTTGGAGTATATTCACATCGTTTAAGAATAAATAAACAAAACAAATACAATATTAGAAAAGAATTTTATTTAATACAATAAATACGGAAAGAGCAGCACATTCCTAGATCAGTATATTTATATGAATTTTCAACATACAGGTGAGCTATAATTATATTTCATATTACTGTGTCAAGCTGGACAAAATTCACTGGAAAACAATGCACAAATGAACAAGGCCTGAAGAAATTGTACTACAAAATTGTTCTTATGGTATGTGTAATATTTAAAATCAAAATCACAGAATCATTTAAAAAAAAAATATAATATAATGTCCATATAAAAAAAAAATGTACAGACCAGAAGTTAGTTAAAGTAACAATCCACATCTGACGACTGAAACGTCATTCATGTCTGGTATGCTACAGAGTGAAATTTTAATTAAAATACAAATGATCATCATTTGTACCAATCTTGACCTCTAAATTTATTTAGTTTAAAAGAATATAAAATGATGACAGAGGATCTTGCCTGAAACACATATTGGATCACTTTTAGTTGATAAATTCACCACATAAATATATTAACATTATATTATAGTAATAGTTAAATGCTATAATTTAGTATTAAAAAAATACTAAGGACCCTTAGTATTAGGACTCTCTAAGGAGAACTAGAGAACTGGGAGTCAGAACAGGAAGTTCGATATTCAATTAGCCGGGAGTTGAAGGCACCAATTCCACTGTCTTGCCTTACATAGAATCATCTGGGTGGTCTTTACTCAACTTAAGTCAAATTTATCAATCATTAATTAAGTTACCGGATAACTTCTCACATAATTGGAATCATTACAGAAATGTACAAACTATCATGAAAATCTATTACGTTTTGGTATTTGAAATTTCTAAAATTCGAATGCCTCATACTCTATTTTCATTTATTATGGTATATGGCATAACAGTTCCAAACCAGTTTGTAGGAGTTTAGGTGTGTTGGGTTCATGCATTTTAACGCACACATTGAATTAGGTTTTTGGATGGCTAGGTAGCTAGTTACCTAGAGCACATTTGACCAAACAATAGTTTATATAAATTTGTATAGCGATTAATTAGAATATCAATTATTTTAACCACAATGGCATCAATCAGTTAACTTACCATCAGATTAAGTTGAATACTGCAAGGATTAATGTAAACCTATCTAAAATCATGTTATCTTAAATTATTTCTCTATATTTATTCACTAAATTGTAAAAAACGGTTTTATTAACCTAAAAAAACAAATGTGTTAAATAAGAAATTTATCCTACCTTTTTTTCTTTGATCAAAAATCATACATATATAGTAATACATATCCTATTATTATGAGGATATGAAGTATGGAATTTCAACCCAATGTATTCTAGGTAGGGAGAAACAAATAGTCTACTTTTTTAAAGTAACTTTTTCTATGCTTCGACAGTGTAAACAAAGCATATAATTGCTTTCATTACCACAGATTCATTAAACTTTAAATTTATTATGTACAGGGTGGTCCGGAAAATTGGTGTACATACATAGCCAAACACTCTCAGATAATATTACAAAAATATCACGACTTAGTTTTTTTTTATTTATAGTTGATAAGTGCTTAGGACATTAGCACTGTCTGATTTTGTTCAATTCTCTAGTTCTTCATATTTTGTTGTAGAGTACGATTTAGTTCTGGGAAACACAAAACATGAAAATGCAACAAAAACTTGGAATGTACTCTTCATAATTATTTTATTTTACTTATAGTAGAGTAAAATAGCAACTCCCTTTTCACGTAATGTGATATCTCAAACCAATTTTCTATATTTTTGCATGGCATTTGATATTTTGCACATATGATGGGTTGTGTATGTACATTTTTTTGAACACTTTATAGATAGCTTCTTTTGAAGATGTGAGGAAATTTTACTATAGTCCTCGATTAGAAAATGAACTATAATCTTTAGCTGATCCAGATAGGAAAGGCATTTTGTCTTTTGTACTCAACTACTGTATCAAAGGGTTGAAATCTCCAATTTTATATCCAAACAATAATAGTATGCTAATAAATATTTTGTGAATGCTAGGCTAGTATAGGAAGAACAGTAAAACACTACAAGGAACATCTATTAACGCCCAATAATTTCTGCAGGTTCTTGCATGTCTTTCTTTCTATAAAAAAATAATTTCCTTAACAAGAATCGAACCCTGTATTATATTTGCAAACAGAGATATATATAACATCCGTCCAATTTTAGTGAAGAGCTATCCAGTACCTTTTGTCAAGGTAATTATATTTAACATTTCATATTAATTGGTATTATCATTCAAACCAAAATGGGATCTATCAGGTTATCCATCAGGTGCTATAAGGGTTAATTGTAGCCAAGTTGATTAGTCCAGATCACTGGTACAATGCTATTTCATACAAGTAATAGCAAAATAAAATTTGAATATAGAAAAAGTTAATTAGGAGAATTTTGTTTTAATAAATACTACAATTAAATTAAAGATAACAGTTTATATTTTTGTTGAACATGATCTTTAATTAAAAACTATATACTAAATAATTTAGACTTCTATAATATCTTGTATTTTAAATAAACTAAATTGTAATATTTATAAATGTCCTGCAGAAATGAAATATTCACTAGTTGTAATGAAATGATATAAAAATAGTCTATATTTGAGCTTGCTGAAAATAAACACATTCAGAAAATGATTTGTCAATAAATGATTTCAAAAAGTGGTACGAAGTTAATTTATTATATTATATACTTTCAATCTCAGACGTTTGAAGTTTGTAACTTTTTTAGATCAAATTTGTACCTAACAATTTTGAAGGACCACATAGCTTATTAATCAACATAATTTCAAAGAAAAAAAGTAATGAATATTATTAATTAATATTTTAAAGTAAACATTTCCATGACATACATTTTTACTATCACACACCAGAGTGACTTATTTTACAGTACAATGCCAAAGGGAACAATATATCAGATTCCTCATTCCTGGAATATACCTGAGCACGTCGTCCCTCGAAGAGGACGTTAAGCCGTCAGTCCCAAACTTGTACGATGTCAGGTACTCCTTAAAGATTCCTACTCTAAATACATTTGAGGTAAGCAAAATTTAGGGCCACCAATATAGAATGCTCATTTAGGGGTATTACAAAGAGTCAATATTCGGCCTATGTCTGTTCTCTTGTGAGACAGGCACTGCAACCTAACTTAACCTAGTAATTTTATTAAAACAATAAATTTATTTCTCTAATCTTTATTAACCTTTGTTATGTACACATGCCTCTTCAATTGAAAATCATTCTTCTTTCTACTGTTTTTCACGTCACTTCAAGCAGCTATTTATTTAAAAGTCCAGTAAATGTAAATTTACCCTTTGATTATTCTTAGAGATCTAATAATAAACACAAGTTTCAAAAATTAATGTTTTTTTCAGTAATATTTCCGTAATGGTTGAAACTCGCTAACGAGAACCACTCCGCAAACATGTTTACATCGTATCAACGTGATTTTATAATAATCCGAGGGACGATGTGCTCAGATTTTTTCACCTCCCGCATGAATTAATCTAGGACCAGAGGGGGTATTCAACTCCGGATTTACCAGTCCTCAGGATAGAATGTTGTCACTAGGATGACCTGACCCCTATATAATGAGTAATAAAATAAAAAAATCAATCTCACTAACTCTACTCTAGACTATAATAATAAATAAGAAAGTAAAAAAAAAATTACATTTCAGTCGATATACTGGGCAATCCACCTAAAGCCTTCACCATATCCTTGTCTCTTCAAAACAGAGCACATGAACAGTTCAAGAGGTCTCCCAGATAATTCACTTCGGGATATTTTATGCTGAAATTCAATATAAAATGTTAATCATTCTGTTTAAAATTATTTAATTATCTCATGGAATTCTAAATTTGTTTTTGTACTATTAAGATAAAATAATTTAAATACAAGAAAAGTAGTAGGTCGTCAGTCCCACAAAGATTATCGCAAGCATTATTAGGATTTATCATTATACCTCGTATAGATTTCTCCTTGCTCGACCGGTTTGAACCATGTAAACTGTAATTTAAAGTTGTTGATGTATTCGTTCCCAAACCGGTCGAGCGAGTAAAACAAAAAACAAACATGAGATACGATGATTAACTATTCCAATTATGTGAATAGTTATCTTAAATAGAAAGAAACAAAGAGTTATAGGTTAAATAACCATTTTAATCTGTAAAATTAACTTCGAAAAATGTTCAATAAATAATTAATGATAGATATTGAAAGCGATTTATTCAAAGCCATCGAATTTGTACTAATTTTCCTTCGTAGCTTTAGCTTCATTTATACCCATGTTCCACCGTACTGTCAGCTTCTTGATTGCAGCAACGTAGAAGTATTTCTACCTTACTCTTTTGATCGTTTCGTTGTCGAGGAAATTCTTACAAGAAAAAGTCTTTAAATGAGGGAGGACAAATGAAAATCGTACTAGGCCAGGTCTCGACTGTAAGAAGGATGTGACTATCATCTCGAGCGTTCCTTTTCTGTAGGGGGACTTATCATTCAAAAGAATCACACCTTTTGGGAAAATACCACTGCTTCTTCACCACATCACACTCCGATTTCTGTAAGAACATGTTACAACACGTCTCATTGACTGTTTACGAGCTTCACTTACCCAGAAGATATCCAACATCACTTTAGCTCTTAGAGTGTGTTTTAAACTGTTGTTGAACTCCAAATAGTGAATTCACGTTTAAGATAGGCTAGCTGGCTTTCATATTCTTCCTTCAGTCTCAAGAGATACTTGCAATATCTTCAGTATCAGAACCATCTCTATCGGGTGGTAACATATCCAGTTTAGTATCTTCCGGTATGTTCCGTCCTACCGTCATATTTACGCTTGCTCTAAATAACAAACATCCGATTTCTGGCATTTAAGGGAGAGCTTTTTCATCTTGATATAATGAGTTTCTAAAATTTTCAGGCTTCGAGGGGCACTCTAAAGTTAAAGAACTTTTGATCCTTCGACTAACTTCTGACCTGTTAGACAGTTCCCATGAACTTTTTCTTTATGTTGCTTCAGTGCAACAACCGATAGAAGAAAGGCAAAACATGAAAGCGTGAGGTTCGAGTTGTCACGTCGGTATATGTTAAAGGTAGGGCTGCACAGTTCCCTGAGTTACAAGTATATTCATATACCAATGACTTTTCTGTAGATCCGGGGCGACAACTCAGGGACTATTCTTCAGAATAATACTGCTGTCTTACTATTCTTGTAGAATATTGTCAGTCTAAGCTTATCTTCTTCATTCGTCATTACAACGTGCCTTTAACTATGCTACGCAACACTCGCTCATAAGGCAAGCGAACATCTCTTTGAGTCTTCTATTAACTATGGAATCTATCTAATGTTTGGTTGATGGTCTTCTTCACTTTCTTGTTAGGACATCTATTGTTCACCAGGACCATTCTCGTCACATTGTTCGACTCTATCTAACGCAGTTGGACGTTACTTAATGGTTTAATATTGTTAAAATTCAGTATGATAACCTCATACCAAGTTTATCCTTCAAAGTTTTTGATTCAAAGTAAAGATTTAAGGTTAGTTAGCTAACAGAACTTAGGGTTTAGTGCTTGAACATGTTTCTTGAAATTACCGGTGCATTGCGATACCGTCCAAATATATTGCAACACTCTTCAAATGGCGATTTTATCAAGTTAAACATAAGTTATACCTAGATAGTTATATATTTATATGAGCTGCAACCGGGCCCGAACAATAAGACATCTACAGAGTTCCAATAACCTTAAATTTAAGTTTAGTCATGTCATGATCATTTCATTATCCGTCCATATTCCAACCCGCGTAAAAATTATCTCTGCATAGATAAACAATATTAAGTTTCAGTAACTTATTACCATCTTCTGATAATTAAAAGTCTGTTAAAAACATTCTGCTGAGCAGAATGACGGAACTATGATTTCAATGATCCGGACTAGTAAAACAATCTTCCAATTACGTTTCTAAAAACCAGATATTTTTCAAGCAGAAAAAATAATTCTATTGATGTACCAGAGAATACTATCCTTTTTACCTATTCCCTGCTAAAATCTCCACAAGCATTATATACCATGCATAATTATCATGAGCAATAAATAACGTTTCAAAATGACGGATTATTTATTTTTTTTTAGATCAATTTTAGGCATACAACTTTTCCTCTTTCTTTCTCCTTCTCTCTCCACATTGATTTATGACATATTTATTTATTCATGTGACACATACAAAAACATTATATGATCAGGTATCAATATTTATGAAAAAATTCATTGCAGGCAAAGAGGTGAAAATGTAGAAAACAAGATATCACCTTGCCAGTCGTCTGTCCGTGAAGGCTAAAGTAGTATCGCAGGTCGTCTTCTGAGGCTGCTCCAGGAATGTCTATTTTGTTGCCGAGAATAAGAACAGGAACGTTACTGAGGGACTCATCCGTGAGGAGAGCATCCAGTTCTGTCTTGCTTTCGGGTAATCGTTCTGTGTCATTGGCATCAACAAGAAATACTATGGCATCCACGGCAGGAAAATAATCCTTCCAAACTCTGCGTGCTAAACACAAAAACACGCACAAATATAAAACTCCACACGAATACCTTGAGTATCCAGTTATAGTAAGTAAAATGTTATTAACTTAACATTTTTAGTCAAACAAACATAAAGAATACATTCCTCACCTTGTGTATGACCTCCGAGGTCAAATGTTGTAAATCTGATATTTCCAATAGATAATTCTTCAGAGGCTAAAATGAAAAGTTGAAAACATTAAATTCAAAACAAAAATATTTGGCACAATTTCATTCATTAATACTTGTGAAATTTGAATTTCAAAGAATTAAAACATATGCAAAAAAAATCATAAGGCATAAACAAAAAAGTTTAGTTCATCACTATACAAATATTCTGGTATCCTCTCAACAATCAGATTGGAGATATTTTCAGCCATCCATGTGGATATTTCAGATTAAAATCTTCAACAACATACAATTAGCTGACTCTGACTCAACACTAATGTTTACAGTTTGAATGTTCTAAATATATTCCCTGAGAAATCATTGTTTATAATTTATCTTTAGTAAAATTACTTTTTGGATTGTCCACATGTCGTGAATCTAACTTAGTGTGAGATCTATACTTCATAAAAGTGAACTACAGCTCATCAGTTTACTTTGCAATGAAATCTACATTTTCCATATAATGCACAAATTAAATTTTAAAATGCAAGAAACTCTTTGAATCATGATTACACACAGTAATAACAACGAAACGAATTAAACCAATTATGGAAAATGAGGCGCTGAAGGTTCAATACCATATTCTATGTAAAACCAACCCAAATTTCGTCATCTTCCCAAACATCAGCAGAATCACGTCGACCCTAATCCTCAAGAACATACCTAAAGCAATTAAAAGACCTGAGCTTGATAACTTTAAACCTACTTTCACTGCTATGAACACATGTTGGCAAAAGAAATTTGATATATGTGCTGGAGTGCATTGTTATAATAGATTTAATTGGATAAAGGAAAAAGAAACTCTTTTATATCAGATTACGTATAAAACAGATTTCAGAAACAGAAATCAGATTATAAAACAGATTTCATTCCACTAAGACATAAAATTTAAGATTTTTGCGTTGGATATACTACAGTAGATGCAGTACAGTGACAATATTCTTTCTTTGGTAGAGAAGAAACTAAAGTAGCACCTAACACTCATTTTTATAGAGTCACAGGAGAAATCTTATTGACGTTGCTATTATTATTGTTCTTAAGGTTAACAAAGATGTAAATAATGTTACTTTAAAATTTCGACCAAAATGAGCTAAATCAAAGAAGTTATTGATTTTCTTTTTAAAAGCTCTAAAATGCCAAAAGAAATTCATGTTAATTACTAATAGTTTACATTTGAGAAATTAATTTTAGAACAATTGATCAAGGCTAATGTCACATTAATACTAGAATGTTCTGTGAAAGTTTTGCATATTAAAAAAAGAATGAAAGATTTCAGTTATTACTGAAATATATTTGAGTTATTACATCAAGTATACACGTTACATCATCTGAAAAAGATAAGTCATACTAACTTGGATGTAGAGTAGGTACTGGCTGGGCGAGGCGATCGTCTTTTAATCTGTGAAGAAGTGTTGTTTTTCCTGCATTATCGAGTCCCAAAAATAGTAGTTTCCCCGACTTCTTCCACAGGCCTAAGCAAAATATCATTGATAACAGAATTATGTAACCTTCTTAAACGAGTAAAGATCGAAAAGAGGATATTCTAGTGGCTTAATCTTACAATGTAACATAAAAACAAATCAAATTATTAAATTTTAAAAATAATAATAATGATAATATTACATTTATTTTTTTAAAAAAATAACTAATGATGTTAATACTAACAGTAAATCAGCATAACTCACCTAAATAACCAAGGACTCCAGTAAACCAATCCCAAATAAACATTTCAATTCTGAAAGTAGTAAATGTGTTTAGAAAATCAGCATGGGAAAACGTTAAATAAAAAACAATAATTACATCACAAGTAAACTTTTGGTATATAAAATACCAAAAATTGTAAGAAAAAGATATTTATCAGTGGGTAATGATAGAGCTAATTAATATGTCAATGTAAAACCTTTACTGATGAATGCATAACAGGCACAGTTATGAAATAATTATGCAAAAATAAGGCAAATCTGCCCTTAACAAATTAAGAAATGAATGCATTATCTTTAGGAGACCATAGACTACTATTTACAAATGATTTGAATGACACTATGGTATGAAAAATGGTTTGGAAGGAATGGAATCACAGCCGAAAAGATCACGCCATTAATTGTATGAACTATTTTCATCTTAGAACTAATTATAACGCTCTAATAACTCTTTGATGAAATAAAATAACATAATAAAACTAACACTTAAGCAGTAAGAAAAATTTTATCTTGTACTAACAACGAAGGTTAAGTTCTCCATCAATGGGTGGTAATTGAAAATTGATTAAACCCACTTACCAAGGAAAAACTGAAACTCTTTCGAATTAACAACAAAATAACCGTAAAACGAAAAACAAGACTAACAATTAGGATGGGTAAACGTTGCCTTTAAACTAGGTAAAGTTACTTGTCATCACTACATTATCGAAAGGAAGGCATAAAAAGGTTATGGAAGACACGTAGCCTAACCTTCAAGTGTAATTCATGCATTAGGAGGACAATGCTCATCTAATCGGTAGTACATATTAATTGAAACACAAAAATCACCAAATTCCATTACATAGATTCGTTTCTACAATTATTTAATTCTGCACTGTTTGTTCACACTGTTGTAGCAGCTTATTGCGTAATTGGTTATCGAAATGTTTGGTTACATGCACCAGTAGTAAAAAAAAGCTTTGTTTCTTCTTTATAAGAAACCATTATAGTACTCACATCTTTGCAGTGTAAATAATGTTTGCAGTTTTATATTTATTAATTTAAAGCTAAACCTTAAAAGCCAAATTTTTTATTTCAACAACCTGTGTTAGTTTGATCAACAATATGAAGAATATTTTTTTCAAGAAGATAGGAATAATTAATTTGACTAGGAAATGGATTATTTTAGGTGCTAACTACTTGGTATTTTTGGACGTTATGTGCAAATCATTTTGGTTCACTTTTTCAATGTTTGAATTAGTTTTGTTTTACTCACTAATACCTCTAAGATTTTTTGAGAAACCCATATAACCAATTATATTATTAAACTATGTGAGGGGATATTTTATTAAGCATATTCATTTTAGTTCTCCTTACGTGACAGTAAATTTTTCATAGCTATTGTCATAGCCCATCATACCGAGTTTTCTGTGAAATTAATACATCCAATCAATTTTTTTAAATTTAAAGAACATTAAAATTTGATGTTTTGATGACATATGATATTTTGATGCATGATTGATTCTGAAAGTTTGTAAATACGATACAGGCCACATCGTTTGATGGATTATAATGAAATTATATCCAAAAAATAACGCCTTATTAAAGGATGAGCTTTATACTTTTCAACGAATTTATGTGGACGGAAAAGAGTGATATGGCATATTTTATGATTTCAAAACTTTTTTTTGCCCCAAATAGATAATTACAGAAAAATATTTTGTTGGGAATATCTACCAAAAACAGTGTGCTTTTAAAAAAGTTTAAAAAAAATCTGATGCCTGCAAAGGTAATATAGTTCTAAAAATTGAAAACTCTTTTTGGACTAATAATGACCTGCTCTACTGGTTAACTTGTTTAAATTAACATTGAAATTTAACACACTTTAAGTCAAACAGGATTGTATTTAAAGGTTTGACAAAAGAAATTTGAAAATGTTTTAAAGAGTTAATGTGCTAAGTAGGAAGAATAAAATTCTTAGAAGTGTAAAAGCCAGCATTGAACTGTATGCTTTGTGATGTTTTCCATTATGTGATGAATAATTGTCTAAGACATGTGTTTTAATTAGTCTACATGTCACTCCCTTGAACAAATTTTGATATCGGACTTGTATACATCCTGCTGTGTTTAAGAATCCCATTCTTTCTGGGTAATATGTAAGAATGGGTGAGGTACTTTTTCATTTTTTATGGCAAAATGGCTACTAATTTTAAACTACTTCTTTGGTGATATAAGAAACTTAAAATATGATATGGGGTGTCGTCTTACTATGAATATTTTCTGATGATATTTCAGTATTGAATGAGCAATATTGCACATAAAATCACTTCAATTGTGGTGGCTGTAGTGACACGAGATTTTAGTGTCATAAATGATTTTTAGTACATGTGCATCTACATAAGCCACTTCTCAGAACGGCAAATTATCAGAATCGGCTTAAAAAATTTGAGTTAACAAAATAGAGAACTCTTTAAGTGTTCAACGGATCACTTTGGACTGACTCTTGGATGTAGACCGAGTTTCTGATAACACGTCCTTCCAGTCGTCCATTGAAACAGCAATAATATGTTGATATATAATATATCGGTTATAACCCAATAGAGTATAAAATACTCTAACACAATTTGAACGTATATAATAAGTACTGGAAGTATAGGGTATACCATAACTGAAATTGTGGCCACTAGAGGCTCCTCTCAGTGAGGTGGGCTATTGCGCCCTTATTGTGGTCATTAGTTGAAGATGACCTACTAGATACTCTAGGTATCAAGGTTACGAGAAGCAAGGATATGTATATTACTTTGTAATTTTAAAAAGACGAATGCTTGATGGTACTACCTTTGAGGTTAGGCCGGATATTCTCCAAACTTTTGAAAGATGGGTAAATAAGAAAGGTTTGTTTATAAATCCAGCTAAAACTGTCCTTATACCCTTCTCAAGAAGGTAGATAAAAGGTGTCAAAGACCACTTTATTAAACATCCTAAACTAGAATTTTTAAAGGTGTTATATTAATGTATAAAGTGAATTCAAAAATAATTTTCAAATTTAAGTGTTATTCTACGGATTGCTATTAAAGAGTGACGACGTTCTATTTACATGTATATATTGTAATGAAGTATACGAAATGGTCGATTGTTATCTGACCTGTTCAGCAGGCACTAAAAACTAGTTAAACAAGTTTAATTTTTGAAAATAGAAACAGGGAATACTCTAATCGGTTTAGATTTTACAATGAAGGTCATGATTATTACGATCCTGAGTTAAACGTTCTATCGACCAGAGGAAAAAATCTTAAACAGAGTGAACGATTCCATCAATATATTGTTCATAACATGGCCTGATGTTGTCAGTTAGAAAGGTCATTAGAGTTCTATACTTCAAATATCTTGAAGATGGTACAATATGGAAACCTCAAATTAAAATCCTACAGTTTGGCAAAATCGGTCTGCCTGTAGACTGTTTGATAGTAACCAACCTATCCACACAACAACGTCTACTACCACAAGTACCACTACAAAGTAAAAGTGCTAGTTCAAGTTCTCCATTACTTCTACAACCTCTTCTGTTATCAACGCTTCGGGGTCAGTAAACAAACTCCTTCTCTGATGTCAAATTTTTATAGTCCGCAACGGTTTTGTTTCATAAACATTTTTTTTTTTTTTTTGGCTTTCAGAAATGAATATACTTTTTCAATATCAGTGATTACTTATCTATCTCAGTCACAGAGTGATAGATTTCCTTGAAATTTCCATGTTCTTGGTCGTATGTTTTGATTGCTATTTCTTCACTACCAGTGCTAAATCGTGATGAGTACCTGTGTTCAAGAAGTGTCATCATTATGTATTATTATTATTTGAGGGAGATTATAGCACTGCGTATTAAAAAAAAAACTATTGTACTTCCCCTCTTCTGTGCTAAAGTAACCCAGCAGTTAGCTTCAACGCCTCCAAGAAGCTTAGCACTTTTGCTGGTTCCAGCGGTAAAAGTTTTGCTATGGTTTTGTTGAGGTTTTGCTACCTCTGTGCAGCAAAGTTGCCTTACACTAAGCCAGTAGGTCCAACGGTGTTTCTTCCTCTTTTTTGCAGAATCTGCATAAACCACCATTGATAATGTCCATTCAGGCTCCCTGCGTTTCGGGAGAAAGTAGCTTCCTTTTTCCTTTTTCGGGACGTTCTTCTTCGAGTCCTTAAGTGTACTTGTGGGAGGTTGGCTCCTACTAGTTAGCGCTTTTGGACCCTCTGCGCTTCCGGATGATGGTCTCCGGACTTTCTTCTCCTTAGTATCGTACAGGGGAAAATCCCTGTATCTCTATCCGTGGTACTTTGTCCGCTCTGGCAGAGCACCGCATACCGAAGTAAGGCTATTTACTCAATCACTATGTATTTACTGATCTACTGGTAGAGGTGAATATATCTAACTCTCTCTTGATAATAAGCAAACTATAAAGAAGTTACCTGCTTTTCACGCATGAAAACATGATTTACAGTGAAATAAGTGGAGTCTGCTCCTCCTGGAACAGGAACTATAACTATCACGGGTTCAACATCAAATGTCAAGTCATGGTAAAAATCTTATCCCCATAGTATGTTAGTATTTCATTAGCATTCGAGTCATTCGTAGATCACTGGAATATACTTGTGAACAGTGGGGCACAGTTCGTCAGTAAAGTTAGAATAACATATTGAGTTTGGTTGACAATCTGTTTTTATATTCTCAACTGATTCCACCAAAGTTGGTTCATTAACTTTGTCTTAAGTCTTCATTATAGAAGGAGGTCAGATAAACTATGGCTATTGAAACAAAAGACATGTTCTTCTCTAAGAGATTATTTCGTAACACGAAATCTACACTTTGGCTTTTATAAAATGTTATTACTGCTTAGTTATACTAATGATGTTATATGCATTAGTGGTGTGATATATAAAAATAAGCATAAGTGGATGAATCACTTTCAGTGATACCTTCAGGATTGAAAGACTAATAAACATCTCGAATTTAGATATAAATATTATGCTTAAATAGAGCATTACATATTATAAACCCAAAAAGTTTGATATTATCTTTACGTATTGTAAAGTTGAGGATAGACCACTCCAGATTTTACAAAAGTAATACAAAAATTGCTGGTAAAGTATTATCAAACTGACAGACAATGCAGTTAAGAAGCTGAAAGATTAAAAATGATACAGAGCATAAAGAAGGATGAATATTAACAATCTAATGGTGCTCTGATATAATTTATGGTAGGGTCTGGCCTCGATATAACTTATTCTGTGGAACTTGCATAAAGATGTTTAGATTTAGAACTATACGATTCTGAATGATTGTAAATAGGATATTTTGTTATTTGAAAGGTTCAGAAATCATGATATTCTATGTAAGCCAGGATTTAAAAGAGGATTCTATAAGTTCCTTATGATGATCATCGTAGTGGTGATCAAGAAACAGGAAGATCAAGATCAGGAGTAGTCTGTTTCTATTCTGGATGAGCTAACACTTGACATAGTCTGAGCCGAGGTTTTGTAACTACTCGGTAACAGGGGTATAGGTTCTAGCAGTAATGAGTAAGGTAGAGAACATGTGTGGGCTAAAAGATTGATGGAGAGAATTTCTGAACTGAAAGAATCCCCACTGTTCAGCAATTAGACACTGAACACCAGGTAGCAGGTATGTTGACGAAGTCGCTTCCCAAAACAAGGCACGAGATATTTTATGGAAACTTGCTGAATTTGCTAAGTGTCAAATAAATCCCTTGATGTCATTATTTATTCATTGAGCGGTTTTATTTTTCGAAATATGGAATCACTGCTCTTTGAAATGTTTAATTAGTAACAGGTAATATATCTTGGTAATAAGTTTGGGTATGTTAACCACTTTTTCAACTAAGATAGTGTCTGCCAAAATTTGCTCCTCAAAAAGACTTATTTTACAGTTAAGAAAACAAAATAATATATATTTTTTAAGTAAAAGTAATTGTAGAATTAAGAATGATATGGTAATATTTCTTATATGTAACAGAATTAGGTAATATTTACTTAAATACATACTTGTATATTTTATGTATCATATGTTGATAATGAGAAAGATGTGAATGGAGTTGAGAAAGAATTTTATCTAATCGTAGCTCTAGATTTGATAAGTACACATGTAACTCCGTCTTTGCTAAATCTGTTCGTGTTTATAGGATTTTATTTAAACAGAGCTAAGAGCCCAATGCACTAAGATGACATGTTCAAATAGAAAGAATAGCTTAATCACAATTGTAAGTGATTAATGATTTTACTTCATGTTGAAATACAAAATAAATGTGTTTGTGGCAAACATAAGTGAAATTACTATAAATATGAAGTTAGGTTACAGCTTATATACTTAGAATTAGAATTAACGATGGTTGAAACATGTTTCTTAATCACTGACGCAATGAAATCAATGGGACAATGGCGATTACGAGAATGGAATGACATTACAAAGCTACAGAAGCAAATAAGTGGGAATTATGAAAGGATCTTGTAGGCAGAATATTGTAACTTTTGTGGTAATAACAATATATATTCACAAAGTTTGCATTGTTTGTAAGATGTGGTAGGTAGGAGAGCAATGCCTGGTGGAATATACTACATATATTTTTAAAACTTTTATTTTAAGTTTTATTATTTCGTTACAAATGAAAAAGGAATGAGTTATCAAATAAAATTGGATCCAGTTGTATGAGTTACCATTTATTTGGCTTTACTATATCATTCAAAATGCTCCCTGACACAAGGGTTATGACTGACTAATCAATTAAACTTTCAACTTAAACTTAGCATACAAACCTTATCCACAAATATACCCAGTAATGTCCTGATGATGAATGTAGTATATTCGAAATATGTTGACGATTAGTATAGGTAATGAGTTATACTGTTTGCAAGAAGAGGCGAGAAAAGAGTTCCGAAATTAGAGAAACTACGTACAAGAAGATACAAGCCAAATACGGGGCGTTATTTAGCAACATATGTTTCAAAGAAGAACTGTTACCAACTTTTACAAATATATATTTATTGTTAAATAGCAGAGCAGATTCTGCATTCACGATTTTTTTCAGCAATTTTTCTTTTTTTGTAATCACTTTTCTATGCTGCAAAGGCAATGTAAATAACAAATTTCCCAGGGACAAAATCCCAGGGAACAGATTTTTGAAAAAAATCGTGAATGCAGAATCTGCTCGGCTGTTTAACAATACATGCTTAGATGAAGACCTGCTGCCAGTTTATATATATATATATATAATATATATATATATATATATATATAAGAAACTAGGTGTGAACAAAAAGTAAGGTAACTTTTTGATTTCCACGCAGTCTGTACAGTCTAATTTCAAAATATTTGTTGTTCCGATTGTACAATCACCTAAATCATATGTTTACTGTTTTGACTATATATTATCTGTTGTTTTTATGTGCGAGGCTAGACTAGGTTAACGAGGTTAGACGTGTATTTGCGTGCTCAGTAATATTTCGCTATTGAAAATAATAGAGCAGAGAGTTTGTATTAATTTGTGTGTAACAAAATGGTATTAAGTGCTCAAAAACTCTTAAAATGTTGACAGTGGGGTACGGTGAGTTAGCTTGAGCGAAAAAATATTTATAAGTGGCGTAAGTTATCCCACAGGTAGTTATTTTTTTAATAGCAAAAAATCTCTGAGCACGTAAATATGAGTTCAACCTTTATGCCTCTCACATAGAAACAACACATGGTAAATAGTTAAAACTATAAAAATGTGATCCTGACGAGTATACCAAGTAACAAGTCAACACAAGTAACAAAAAATTTGGAAGTTAAGTGCACAGAGCGCGTGAAATACAAAAGTCCTTACCTTTTTATAACATTTCGTATACATATATATGTATGATCAAACCACAATAAGAAATGGGAAAAACAAAAACCCAACTGATGATTGAAGATCTTAGCCTTTTTTTCTCATTTCTTATTGTGGTTTGATCATTGAATGTTATTTCACGTGTTTATGTAAAATCTTGTATATATATATATATATATATATATATATATACAATTAAAAGAAACGGTCCAGCGGACTTTTTTAAAATAAAATAAATTCAAAACGAAGGAATCGATGTGAGTTATGTCTGTGTCTTTCTGTGTGTTTCCTTCGTTTTGAATTTATTTTATTATATATATATATATATATATATATATATATATATATATATATATATATATATCAGTCCTCTGTTCTATATCGGGAATCTATTCTTCTTACTCAAGTTGATGAATTTAGAAACTTAATGAAGTTAATCTTTGCCTAGTACCTGTCATTATACAGGGACCAATGACTTTACTTTTTCTCTAAAGAATAGCATTTGCAATGAATACACCATCTCCCACGCAAAGGAAACCTAGCTTTATGAGTGTTTTACAAAATTTAAACCTCCAATCTTTGATCAGACCTTTGCCATGTGAAAAAGAGTTGTTCGTTCATTTCATGGACAAGTGAATCTAATTTCAGGTAAAGAGGTGTGAAAAGGAAGAGTCAGCATGAGATGACAGATGGAAGGTCAACCCCCAGCAGACAACTGTGAGTACTAATATAAACAACACTATGATATAATTAATTAAGTATATACCGTTATCAGAGAAGTTCTTTTTTGAAGTTTGTTTATTTTTAAAATTACGTAGCAGAGAACAATTCAAAATATTAATATTTATTCTTAAACATAGCGGTAAAATTATAAACTTGGCCGTTTAAATATTTTTTTCAGGTGTTGCTAAGGAATACATTCAAAGAAACTTTTCTGAAACTTAACTTATAAGGATGGAGTACCATCAGTTAACAGTGCTGTGACAATAATAATAGAATAAAAATTTTAGTCACTAGTTACTTTACATATTTTATGTATCAATGTTTATTCATATAGAAAATTGTTAGGTGTAAAACATACTAACACTATATTATAAAATGTATACATTAATTTTTTTACTAATTTTAATTAATAACATAAGTTAGAATATTGGTGAAGTAGTTTGAATAACGCTACTATCTGTTGATAACAATAGTTGAAACTTGAAAAGTAAAAAAAAACAAAAATCGCCTATTTTACTGTAAGTGATCGTATTATTATAAATAAATTATTATGAGTATAAGTAATAATTCATTTTAAAGTGGTTAACACTTACTGCCAATTATGATGAAGGCGGGTTTACTTAGAATATTTGGACGGTATGTCGGTGTTCTTATTAATTACTGTTGGCACTGACAGATAATTGACTGGCAGACAATACTAAGTAGACGTAATTAGTAAGGTCTTGTAGATTCACGTGTTTCAAATTAGACGAACGTGGAAGAAGAATTGACTTCATTACTTGCTATCTGAACAATGAAGACGTGGAGAAATCTGTAAACAATAGAGCTTGTTATTTATTTAGGAAATAGAGATATACATATTGTTTGTAGATTATTTGCCAAGTGATCAAATCAATTCTCGTAGCATCAGCAGGACCGTGGGTCTGGCTCACGTCTCACAGGAGATGCGATTATTAATTAAAGATAAATTTAAAGCCTATATTATTTTGAAAGACATGTCCTTTCAACAATCATCAGGTTTAAATTCATCACACTTTTATCTACAAGGAGAGTCAAAACTTGTGTGATGCCAGTGAGGTTCACATTATTTATAATTATTATTCAGATTGACATCCTGTGATCTATATTGAAACATATCTTTTAGTAAATTTATAACTGACCAGTGACTTTTGTACACATTGTACTATTAATGTTAATGTGATAATGTATTAACATGTTTTAATTTGTTAAATGTTTATGCTTTAAGCTTTCACTGATCAGTGTACTTTTCCTCTAGGAGCTCCAGTGATTCCAGTTGGGAAAGAGAACTTGTTCAAAGTATAGACAGCTCTTTTAACATATCTGAGGTAATCGTTTTAACAATGTTAACCGTTCCTTCAGTTAAACTAACTCTGTTCATATTAAATAAAATGCGCATGTTATTATTCATTGAGTATCATAGAGTGACATTGCTGCTTTTTTGTACGTTTTTCACCAATATGTTAAACTAGTTGTCTCCCTCCTAGTTTATCTTTTACAAACGCGCGCGTATTTTTGTTATGGCCTTCATTGTGCTTTTGGTCACTAATTATTGTTTTTTCACTGGAAGCATAGAAATGTTTAAAGTAAAAACTTGGAGCAATTGCGAGTTACAAATAACTGGAGCATGTGGACGTTTAAGGTTGTAGTTGTTCTTAGAAGGATTTCAGCCAGAGAAACAGAAGACAGAACTTCAAAATTAATTAAGGTCAGTTTTAAAAGGCAACTTCTGAATTTACCAAAGCTGATAATAATGCTAATATTACTTGTTGTGACTACTAGAGGAAATAGAAGAAGTATGGTAGAGGAAACTTGAAGGAAGGCTATGAGGTGGGACTACAGTTAACAATAATGGCTTGAATAAAAAGGTGGATATTACTTTTATGATGACAAAAATGAAAGTAGAGGTATACGATCTACTACTTCATTAAGAGATAGGTCAACATTAAACTCACCAGCTGAATCAGTAATTATGAAGTTACAATCTGTAATTACAAATTTAATAAAGGGTGCTGATTCCTATGAGAAAGGATCAGCAAGTGAAGATTGTAAAAAATGAAAAGAAGCCATGGGGGAGGAAATTAATTTCTTAAAAAATAAGAAAACTTGGGTTGTGAAAGACTTACCAAATAAAAAGAATGTTTTCTCGTTTTCAATAAACGTAATCCAGATTCTACCGTAGAGAAAACCAAATAAATGTTGGAAATTAAAGAATTTGCACAACAAAATGGTGTAGCTGTCAAACAAATATTTAGCCCTGCAGTAAACAAGGCAATGTTAACAGTTTTAAGTGAGCAGCAAATGAGAATATTGATCTCATTCAGTTCGACGAATCAACAGCATTTCTTTATGGCACTATAGATAGTAAAATCTATATGGAGCAACCAACATGGTTTGGTGGTGGTACCGACAAGGTTCGTCTATTGAAGATGAGTTTATATTGACTGGATTGGTCGGATCAACGATAAAATGTTAGAACTAACAGTTTGACAATTCTGTTATTCGACTAGGCTTCATGAGCAAATATCCTGATGATTCTTCTTTCTCAAGAAAAAAGATCCAAATAATTATTTGTGGTTCTTTATATAGACATGACTTAGTGGACCGATAATAAGATAGGGTAGTTATTTTTTAGGTTTAAAATACATGCTAAAATATGCATGTTTACAACCCAATACAATGTCAATGATTATAAGAAGTAAAGAGGCTGAGAAGGTTAACAATGAGACGGAAAATGAAGAAGGTTGAATATAAGCAATCTATTGGGGCCATGCTGTAACATTTTATGTTAGGGTCTCGCCTTGATATAACTTACTCTGTGGGACTCGTATCAAGATATTTAGAGAATTATAAAAGAAGGAGGGGCTAAGTTAGCTCAGTGGTAAAGTGTTATCCTCTGAACTGGTAGGTACAGGGTTCGATACAGAGAGCCACTCTGGCTCTCGATTTATTCACGTGGTAGGTGAATAAATCTGAGGACGTCGTTCCTTGGAGAGGATGTTAAACCGTCGGTCTCAAGCCTGCACTATGTCAGGTACTCGTTAAAGATCCCTACTCGAAATACTTTTATCCAAAGAGACGTCGGAAGTATTTCCAACAGTTTTATTCCTAGAAGTCTTTCTAACACTTACCTTTGTAGGCTTTAAGCTAAGCTCAAATATCGGTTGACTCCCTGAAAAACGACGCCACCACTAAGTAACAGGCTATACTCCCTTATATAAGATATAATTGGGAAAACATGAAATCTGAAAACTAATGATGGAGATGGAATAGTATAGTGATCGTCATGCATATTCTCACAATAGACAAAGAATATAAAGTTAGAGATAATATACAGAAAAGAACGTATACAAAATGTAATATGTCTGTCTATCAATCAATATACTTTTAAATGCTAAGAGTAGTTAAATTTGTTTTAAAAAGTCTGGGATCGTCCATACTCATATTAACTAAAATAAACGTATCATTAGGTCAATTGAGAATCAATGTAACTTAAGCGATTTATTTTAACGCGTTCGTCCTATAGACGCATGTTAAACTGTATGGTAAATATATATGGTGTATAGCCATGAGCATACTACAGTGAAAATGCCATGACTGTTATAGCACAGATGACAAGTTCTTGTAGAAGAAACTTAATAGTTGTAATTTTAAGGATAACATTTCCCTTTCCAATATCCCAAATTCCTGATTTATGAAGCAGTTAACATTAAGTTAAATTTAATAATAGATTTGAAGTTTGAGTAATGATAAGAAGAGCAGATTGCAATGAGTACTCCGTTTGATGTGGAGAGACAATAAACGGAAAGCAATAAGGACCTCAAGGTGTCAGTTTTGGGGAATCATTGTGTGATGCACTTCTCATCCAAGCTGTAATAACTCCGGATGGGTGTCAAAACTTGTCTGAGGTCTGGCATTATTCTACTGGATCAGGACACCTTCTCTCGTCATATTTCTTTGTTTGAACTTGTCATTCAATCTATGAAGTTAATAGCCATATATTTTTGAATCAATTTGGAAACAAATTAAAAATCAACAACAATGCCTTTAAACGTTCATAAAAGAGAAATTGATTCTTTTCTCTACTGTGAAACAAAACAAAGCTGTATGATTTCATCATGCAGTTAAATTCAAGAAAGTTTACACCTTAGCAATGTATTTTGATAGTTCACTTTAGTCAACACTATTTTGCTTCTTCATCATCTTCAATGAGTCTTTCAGAGCGTATTGCATCTTAATAACCAGAACGAAATTCTAGAACTTGTTTTGGAATGGTCTCTTTGTTAAATATCTTCTCCATATTTGTTGCACAATTTTATTTTGTTACTCATATTGCTTCTTACCTGTTTCGTACTAAAAAGGCAAAACATGCCGAAAATGCTGCTCTGGTTTTCCACATATGTAAGACACAGAAACAAGTTTTACACTGAACTAAAAAATTCTGATGGAACTCTGAACTATGAGTGAACTACAAGTACAATGACAAACAGTTGGATAATAATGAAGTTTGCTTGAGAAAATATATCCCTCGACCCTGCGAAAACAAAAAAAACCTATAAGATGTATTATTGCAGTATTCTATTTGATGCTTAGGGTTTACATAGATCATATTATTATTTTTTAAGTATTTCGTTTCTTACTAGACAACTCGAACATAACAAATGGAGCATTGATTATCACACAGAATAGAGTATTAGTCATGCAAGTGAAATCCAATCTCATCACCTTGACATCATGAAAAAGATATGAAGATAATCTTATCTTCATGGAATCAAGGAAATATCAATGAATGGCTGATATCTTTTTATCTTCATAATTAAATGATTAGTTCCAATTATTTTTTCATCGTGAGTAAATAAATTAAATATTTAAAAAATGATTGAATATATATACATTTAAAAAAAATAAGTATACTTTTTTAAAGTTTTTTACTTTTTAAATTTGTATTAACTATAATTAATTGTAAATTAATTACCAACATTTTTATTTTTGTACTAGAGAAACATATTAATCATGAGAAAAAATATAATTGAGTAATTGCAGGACATTCATATATGTGTTTGTATGATTGTGTGTTTTTTGCCAAGTGGGGGTTGACATTCACAAATTTTCACTGACGCGCTCAAACCTGTTTTGATATTAGAACGCGTACCCAGCTTTTCAACGCGCTCAAACCGCATTACCTGGTAAATTCTTCATTGGGGACTTAAATTTTGCTATCTCAAGTTATCAGTTTGAGGGACTTTAACAAGTATCAAGGATCTGACATAAAAGAGTCATGGATAGACGGCCATGGACAGTGTGGACATATACCATCTCATACTAGAATCATGACCTTGGTGGAATGTCTAAGGTCAAACTCTTGACTAGGATGAAAGGATAGGTTGACATAAACAACAGTTTGCACTCCAATAGCGTGCAAGCTTCAAAAGTACTTAATTTTGTTTTTACATATACCAAATAAAACAATATATTTTTTGACAGTGACAATAAGCAAAATGACAGTTCTGAGTCTTCTTTGAGGGACAGCGAACAAGATCTTCTTCATCATAAAATCTAATGATAGAGAGGGAATAAACTTGGGCATCCGGTATAATTCGTTCTGGATCAATCAGTTGACTTTATAGAACCGAACATT
This sequence comes from Hermatobates lingyangjiaoensis, assembly GCA_026182355.1. Lineage (NCBI taxonomy): Eukaryota > Metazoa > Arthropoda > Insecta > Hemiptera > Hermatobatidae > Hermatobates > Hermatobates lingyangjiaoensis. The sequence goes on along the minus strand of JAPFBL010000050.1, from coordinate 1,573,779 downwards.
TTAAAATAAACTACTAGTAAACTTTAAGCACTAATTATTAAACAATATTTCAAGAGTCATCAAAATTGGCGAAATTAGACCCTTCTTCATTTTATCAATGAATTGAATTGAATTGAATGAATTGAAAGTGCTTTAACCGCAGCACTACCAGCAATGCAAGATATACTTAGGTGTAGCACACCCAGTTCATCTTATACCGTCAGAATTACTTAGTTAGCAAATAACTAAGTAATTCTTTTATTAAGTGCTCTTATTAAGTTAAGTTAAATATTAAGTTAACTTTTTTAACTTTAATTTATTAATTAACTTTATTAACAAAGTTAAATAATGCATTATTTAAGATTATAATGCATTCTAACATTAGGGTGTCATTTTTCAACATTAGTACTTCTGTTCTTCACACATTAACTAATTTGATCTGTTGATTGATGGGTCAACTGCTGAGGTTAATAGTCATTCATCAAGTCCTTCAAATTTTAAACGAAATTTCATAATTGTTCACGTAATTTTTTCGCTGATATTGAAGTAATATATATATATTTCAATGAATTCATATTCTAATAACTTCATATTTCAAAGCATTTCGTTTTTATATTTGAAACACTTTTCTTATGTAGTTCAAAATATTAATTTTAACCTATAATTGTACATTTATATTATCTAACAAACTGAGTTCAGTGTTGGTGAAGAAACATAGAGAAATTAAAAACACAAACTTACAGTCTCTAATTTTTGGTTGAACCATCTTCAGGAGAGATAAGAGAGGGAAACGAAGCGCACTGGTACAGAGATGGTTGCAGACTCTTCAACCAACAGACACTCTCTCTGTCCCAGTGCCCCTGGCTTCCCTCACTTATCTGTCCTGAAGACGATTCAAAATAAAAATTAAAGACTGTAGTGTGTGTTTTTAATTTGTCTGTGTTTCTTCATCTATATTGAACTTTATATATATGTATTTTATAAGAGTCTGTTATAGATAGGACTAGTGCGTGTTTGTATCTTATGTTTTAATATTGATGATTTAATTCATTCTTGTACAAGCTTATGTTCTCTTTATTTCTTTATTCATCATATTTAACGAAATTTTTGCAAAGTCTGTCTGACAAATACGCCTTAAATGTTGATGACGTTACTTTATTTTTGAGAAAATTTTTCCTTGAATGTTTCATCTGGCTCTTTATTCAATTTTGCTAAAAAATATTGCACTTTATCATAAGGACTCCTTGATTAATTGGGCTAATGTTTTTAAATACTGTTTGGCGGCTACTTTTAGGAAGGAGCCGAGACAGTAATGGTGTGAAATTTCCTGTGCAGATATCAAATCGCCATTTGTGAAAACGTTCTCAATTTTACTAAATTTATCCTTCACGCCCTACATTTCCTGAAGTGACATCGTTGGTAGCATCTCTTCACAATTTAGATAAACCAGCATCCACTGTCCCTGTATAATTTATTATATACGATGCCAAAACGTTATTCCTCTAATTCAAACTGAATAACAATGTTAGTTTTAAAGAGTTTTAGAATATCTGTTATAACAATTGATGTTTACTTCTGATGTACTTTTATATAAAAAATATATCAACTTTTTATTAAAGATTGAAGATTATTAATCTTTTGATTTATGATAATACATTCCTTCAGATTTAAATTTAGCAGTTGTAGGAAATAAAAAAATAAATACTTTTTTGTTGAATAATAAAACATTAATTTGTTTATAAATTACTAATATGCTTTATGATTATTATTCCTTTCCTCAAATTGCAGTGATTTTGCAATAGAATTTAGGCCATTACTGGAAGAAGATAGTAGAAACGACATTCGACATTCACTTTATTCTATGAATACAGTCTTTTAACCACAAAGAATGTGCTCATCAGGTGGCCCGCAAACTTGAAATTCACTCACTCATGGTTACAACAATGGAATATCATTGTTTTTTTTGTCTTTTCACTATTTTTCATGGAGTTATCAGGCCATTTTGATTCGTTAGTAAACAGTGTTAGAAACATTGTAGGTTTACTCAGTTGCCTAATCATTGGCATTAGTAATTCCTTTCTGGTTTCCCACATTACTGGAGAAGATTTGACATTTTCTAGAAATGTATATCCTTCATCGACATGAATTATGTAGTCCAGGAAAGGTTTTTCCAATACATTCTTTACATAAATTTTGTTGATCTTTTTGAATTTTCTTAAATAAATATTAATATTTACAAGAAATGCAATTTCTAATCTTTTTTCTCCATGAATAAACGCATGCGTGTATAATGATCATCTATATCTTCTAGACCCTTCAGATTTTATTCTATCTCTGTAAGTGAAGTTGGTTCTTGTTTCGAGTTTATGTCCGGCAGTTATATTTAGGGAAGCATAACTCCTTAAAATCATCAGTTTTATGCCAGTCAAGAGATCTTTTGTCTTGGTCTGGGAGAATTTTCACTACCTCCTCTTTTACATCTCACCCAAGTACTTCATTTTGATTTGATTCTTATCTCAAAAGGTTCTGTTCATCAATAGTATAGTCACTCTTATCAGCAATATTGCCCTTATTTTCACAGTGAGAAAATCATTAATGAAACTAAGATCTTTCAACCAAAACAACTGGTTTGTCCAGTATATTGTACCCTGTCCCAAATCTATAAATAAAGGTTATTTGCTAACTAAATTTAATTTATTAGTGCCAACAATCCAATAGCTGGTACTGATGTACACAATAAAATAGACTGGTTACGTAAGATACCCATCTGCAAGCAACAAGAGGAGAATAAACTAAATTTTGTCTTTAGAAAGTGTTAAAAATAAATTGTTTGTGTTTAAAGTAAATTACTTTTGCTTTGTTTTCTTCGTCAATCGTGGCAAAAGGTGATGGGAATTCTTCACCGTAATTACACTATGGTTTGTCCTTGTAAATTATCTCTCTTTGTGCTTTCATGAGTGCTGTCCACGCTATCATAAGCGTGTACTCTAATACTCATAAGACGTTCGCAATGACTTTAGTCCGTGAACATGAAGATAAAAACTAATATTATACAAGTGTATAAATAGACCCAGCTCTTAATATTTACAACAACCTTTGTTTGTTTTGGCCTTCGGTCATTTGAAATGTAAGAATTTAAGTATTAAGTAGACGGGTTGTATATACAAAACATATATATTTTATAAGGAAACTCCACAACTATAAAGCATGAAAAAATTTCTTGCAATTTAAATGAAAGGACGATGACTGCATGTTTTTAAATTAGGACTAAATGAGTTAATTCACATACTCAGTGTCGTGAAAATTTGTTTGTTAATAATGCAAACTTGCATTTAATTGATTAAGTTAATAGTGCCGCTCAAGTTATTGCAAATGAAGAGTACTTGACTGTTAGGATGACGACGTTGAAGCGAAGATGTTCTTGGAAGACCAGCTGGACAAGTTTGAAGCCTACCTGTTTGGCGAGACTGGCCCAGAGGGACTCGTCGGGGAGGCAGCAAATGAAGCAAAGCTCTGGGCTTCATTTCCACACCTCAGGTAACCACTAATAATTTGTATTAATTTAACTACATACCTTGTTGAAGACTTATGAGATATTTAATTTTCTTTTCAAAGAATTTGCTATAAAAATAAATAATATAATAAGAAAGTTTAATGTATTGTTCAGATATCTCTTTGCCATTGAACTAGATTAAGTAGTAAATCAGGCAATGATGGAGAAAATATAAGATAGAGTAAAGAGAGTGTAGGGTTTTAAGTGAAGAAGAACATTCAAAACTTCTAAATCCGCCGTTTGGACAGCTGTTCGACAGTCTTGTCAACGTTCTACGAGTATTTGACCAATTCAAATACTTCAGAGCTAATATTAATCATACAATCAAATTTATGTTTATTATAGCTAACTCTTTTATATTTTTTTCATTGAACTGTCCAATAGCATGAAATAAAACAATGGGCGTTATTTTATAATAATTAAATTAATTAATTAAAAATTAGTAATTAATTAATTACTAATTGTAGTAGATATACCCTAAATATTTACTAGATAATAGTAAATATACCCTAGCTTAAAGGGTATTTGTAATTATACCCTTTAAATTAATCCTTTAAAGGGTTAAAGTTATACCTTTTTATAATTTTTTCTTTTACTGCTATTAAAATATATATAAAAATGATGAAAGATTTAAATTGTAATATTTTCTCTTATATATTTTCATTTTATTTTCCTAGAATTGTGGGGAAGGCTATGCCTCTTCGACACAGAGAAGAGAGTAGTAGTGAAGGCTCATCAACTTTATGCGACTCTGACAACACTCTTGAGGAAGCCTCAGATCTCTCAGAGGATGAGGAACCAGTTTCCAGAAGAACCACTTCACATAGCCTGGAACAGTTCATACCGAGACTCAGCTTTGTTGATTTAAAAGAATCAGCTGAGCTTGAAAAAGAAAGTTCAGCCAAACAGACTAATCAAGCTATTCAAACTCATAATTTTTCACCGAAAAGACATTTTGCTGTTGAACAGGATGTTTCAGAATCAGAAGACACCTTCTGCAAGAAATCTACATATCCACTCCATGTTCATCATCTTTCACCAGATCAGTTTATTCCTAGACCTACTTTTATAGATTTTGGTGATATATCTGAACCGGAGGATTCCACTTTTCGAAGGTCAATGCACCAACACCAAGGCCGCCATCAGTCTCCAGGACGCAACGTGCTCAAATTTAATCAAATAGAATACCGGCCACATCTTTCTTCCTCAAGGTAAATATTTTGAACTGTTGCAACACCAGAAAATTCAAAAGTATGACTAAATATTGTCTAGCACACATTTTAATTACTTTAAAATTTTAAGCCACAAAACAAATCACCTTACTCAACTTTATTAAATTAGGAATCTTTACCAAATACCTGAGAATGTACAGACTTTATGGTTGTATGTGATAAAGTGTATTAGCTTGATGATGGCTTTGAGTCTTCCCCGTGGCAGTATGGATAGTTACTTTAGCCAAATTGAAAACACTTAACCATTCAACAGAACAAAGAATAAACAAACGAACTTTTCCTGCTTTTGGGGTCAGATAATAGAATACCTTTCATAACAAATCATCATTTGTTTCATAAATAGGAATTACTGATGGTTGGAGTAATATTTATTTTACTTTATTTTCCTATGATCTGTTTTTGTATTTATCAATTTCCAGATTCAGTGGATGCCTGAAATATAATTGTAACTAATTGGTGCTTAAAGATCTAAAGTATTAATTCCAAAGCCATAACTAAGTGCTTTCTTATTCTACATTTTTTTTTAAATTTACTCTTTTCTATGCTTCATTACGTTGATCATTTTTATAAATTTACTATTCATGCCTTTGTTTTATATTTCAAATTTGAATATTGTCAAAGTAAAATTGCGTTCTGTATCATAAATTTGAACAGATTGCCTTGTGTTTGTTTTTGTTCTTTTATTTTTTATTTTTCGGCATATTGTAACAAGGATTCAGGAAATCATTTTTTGGACTTTAAAATTTACTAAGAATCTACTACTTTTGTTTTCACATAACTAAAATGAGTGACAAAAAAAAAGTAACAAAAAAAATCAATCTTTCTTTCCCTAAAATAGGAAAAAGGCTGCTGTGACCCTAAAAGTCATTACTCCCATGACAAACAATTTTTTTTCCTTTTTATAGTTTTTAGCGTTTATAACCAAATATTAGTCAAAGGGAAAAATGCCTTGAATCCAAGTTACAGAGAATGAACTTTTTAATTGACAATGTGTTTTCAGATTTTTTCTAAAAACATTTGTTTATAAAATCTTTTAAAAAGGAGATTTATATAGCTTTTTTATATCTTTCACCGCTTAAAACTTGTGCAGATTTAAACGGAAGTAATCAAAAAAGTTGTCCACATAAAAACCTTCAAGATGGAATTAACGATACCACTTTGAATTATTTGTAATGTATATGAAAAGAGTACGGCTTCTAAAATAATCAAAAAAAGCGACTTCTTGTATATTAAAAATTATTTTTTTTGAATTACAGCCCTCCTATGATTCTTTGAGGTAATATTGCATCTCCCGTTGATTCCTCATTGGGAGTCCTAAATTTTGTCTAACTCAAGAGCATTTAGAGTAGTGATGTTTAACAAGTACCTGACATCGTACATGCTCGGGATCGATAGCTTAACGTCCTCTCTGAGGGACGATGTGGCCAGATTTATTCATCTTCCACGTGAATAAATCGAGGGACGAGTGGGTATTTTCTAGACATCCAATGAGAACAAAAAGACATACAGGTTTATAAAGTACAGATTTACTGGAACAGCGAATGGGTGGCTGACATCTACGTAGATGGTAGTTTGTGTGTTACAGATTGTGTACATTCGTAACTGAAATTAAAAGGAGTGATCAAAAAGTGTTTATCTGGTACTAAATAACGGATTAATTTGTTTTAACTCGAAATAAATAAATAGATAAATGTAATGGAAATAAATAGTTAGAAACTTGAAAATTTTGCTATGGAACAGTGATTTGGAATAGGTATGTTCAGTTGGCAGACTAAGTGGCTTCTTTGCGTTTCAGGACTTGCAGTATTGAGCCACTCTCGCGTCCCAGGGCTCTGCCGCCATTGCATACCCTCGACGTCACTCCTAAGGTAATTTATACAATCTATGTATAAATCTGTCTCCTTTCTAGATTCTATAGTTCCAACTTTTTGTTATTACTAATGTTCATTCCAGTTGTAAACCATATTTTATTGTGTCATAAAACTACTGTAAATTGGATCAGCGACAGCACAGAGGATACAGGTACTCTTGACATTGTCTAGATATGGCAGATATTGTCTACGGTAAGGCTGCATTTTGTTCAGGTAAATTTACATTCACGTAACATATGATAAAGCCTCATTTGACTTAAAACTAAAAGTTTTTACCTTCTATGATATGAAGTTATTTCAAATCGCTCATTTAGTCATTTCAACTCCCAGCTACACAGGGATGAACAAAATATAATAATATCAGCATTAATAATATTAATCATCATGATAACAGCCTTCATTACAAGTTTTTTTAAGATAAATATAGTAAAAATTTTTTTACTAATAATTCATAGTTATTTGACATTTTGTATTTATTAATTTATTTGAGATGACTACTTAAAAAAGAAGAAGAGGCATGAATAATAAACAAAGAGCAAAAAGTATATCCAATCTGAAACTTAAATATTATTTACAATTCCCCGTAAGGAAATCCATTTCACAGTGTTCCACAGAATTTTTCCAGTTTATCTTCCCATTTCGATCCATGTCTACATAGTTTTCTAATGCTGTCCGCCATTATCCATTCGCCATTCCCATTCGACTTCAGCCACCATACTATGACTTTGAAAGTATTATGAGATAGTCAATGTAACATTGCTAGTTACTACAGCTCTCTAAAATGTAATAAGCAAGACCTAAATAAATATTAATAGTTTTTTATTAATAATAATAATTAATATAATAATAAATAGCTGAAAGGTAATCATTCCTTAAATATGCATAATTACAAAAAAATATTCTTAACAACCGCTATTACTAAACCTATGGTTCTTAAATAAAGTGGAAACAAATGAAACATTACGTCATTTTATAGTCAACAAACATTAATAATAAACAGGTTGATAAGATTACCTGCATCATCGATAGGTCAAAATGTTAATACATGGTAGACGTGTATTTCACTATATGGAGGTTTTTTTAAGAGTTTAATAACTTGGATGAGGTCAGAGAGAAAAATGTTTCGAAAAGAGTCTCTAATAAAATTCCTACTTGACTAAAAGTTTACAAGTATTCTTTAAGGTCACCTGCTTACAGATATTATCTTGTTCTTTTACTTTACTGTAAGTAAAGTATATTTGAAAGATGGTAATTATAGAAAAAAATTATTTTGAAATTTTGAAACACGTTTTTAGGTCCCCTGATGTCAATTTAAAATTTTGGTGGGTGAGTAAGAATTCAAGAAGTTGTGAACATACTACTACAGCTTATACCATTTGATAAAACAATTTGATATTAATCTATGAAAATTGATTATAACATAGATGAACAGTATAGTTTTGGTCAATAATACATGAAAGAATATACATTTTGTTGGACTTTAGACATTGTTTTTTTCTCCCAAACTTCGAACTCTTGACGGTAGATTTTTTGATTTTACTATGCGACTAGTATTAAGCTTAATTAAAACAAGTTTAAAAATTGTTTGAAAAAAAAAGTTAAGTTATGCAAAAAGTGTAAACATTTTGACTTATAATTGTACCTTAAAGCTTCAATTATACTGGTCACACCATTTGGGGATCTTAATAAAATTAACAAAAAAATAACTCATTTCAGAAGAAACATTTCTATTGTTTTGTGTTCAAATTGTTTTAAAAAAACAGGTGTTATATGTATAGTATGTTATGAAAAAAATGTAGAAAATTAAGGTTCTTTAGAAGTGGGACTCCACTTTGAATAACAGCAACATACTATGATTAATGGATCAGATTAGAAACTCTTTATCGTCATTCAAGCTTTGGTATAGGCATTTATTTATTAAAAAATATGAAATGTTTTGAATTAGTTAAATTAATACGAAAATTAATAAACATTTTGAAACAATTAATGTGAATACTATGCAAAGTATTTCCGTGTACTATATCTGGTTATCTGCATTCATTTGACCGGGACATTAGATCATTTTTCGTAGTATGGTAACAATTTGATTAAATAATTGCAAAGTAATATTAAAAATGTAATTATAGATAAATATAACTGATATATATATTTAGTAATACATTTGAAACACAAGTATGACATGGTCTATAACCATGGAGTTAAACAATATCAATATAAATTTGATATTAGGAAAGAAAAACAAACTGGACTAATGGCACATGGTTCCACACCTCCCATCCACGGACACCATCTCGAGTTAAACAATATCAGCTACAATCATAATATTATTAAGAGGAAAGTCGAGGCTACAGCCGGCTCTCTGGTAAACTGTATTCCACCCTCGGGTGCTACTCTGGGGACAGATACGACTAGCATTACCACCGGACTCAGCAGCTAAAGCTACCGTTATTCCATTCTCAGATCGTAGAAATAACCAGTTATGAGCAAATAGCCTTCAAGTTTGGTTAAGCCCTCCAGATGTACAGGATATCACTGATCGTGGGGTGGAGTTTTTATGAATCAAAACTGGTGATGTGTTAACAGCTGAAGTCTGGTAGAGTACTTGTAACTTTATATTATATTAATATTTATATGACTTTTTTATATTTGTTAAAAAGTACTGTTACGCTGTGTTCTTCAGTATATTTAAATACTATTTCTACTTTTAGAAAACACAATTTATGAGCCACCAATATATGTTTTTTATAATTTTCAGTAGCATTGTATTACTTTCCACATGCTTTTGATACCAATAAACTATGAAAGTTACATGTCCATTCAAAATTTGCCTATTGTATATACAAACAAATATTTTTTTTTGTATTCAATTTATGGATAAGTAAAGCAAAGACCTATATACATTGTTAACAGATTGTCATTTTTATGTGATAATTCCTTAATTAAAGCAGTATACAAGAACTTAAGGTTTTTATTAGATTGATGATAGGCAAAGCAGATGTATTTTTACGTGTCTAAACTTTCTTTCTAAATATAGATTGGGGGCTTCATTTTCCATAAAGATAATATTTTTTATCTCTCATTCAAGGCTCTTTTATTTTGCAACACACCAATGCTTTGTGTGGTTTTCTATTGCAGCCATTGCTGCAGAGAACTGCGTCAGCAAGGGTAGTAATTCCTCGGCCAATGACCTCTAAACCCACTAAGGTAAAGTAACAAAAATCTTTATTTTTTAAAGTATGGTCGATTTTGTTATTATACATTTTATCGTTCTTTTTATTTACATTTGTTGTACAATTTAAATTTTTCAAAAAACCTTTAATGTCTTCATTCTGTTTGACACTACTGAGAGCAACATGTAATTCGTCATGTTGAAATGCTGTTTTACATAAATGAACTAAAACTTCCTGTAGAGTCCTCATCTCTCTTTAGACTTATGAATAGTCACGACAAATGCTAACTGAATTGGAAATTGAAGACTTAAAAAAGAAATGTTGCCCTCTTTATGTAAAACAAATTTCAATAGTGGAATTAAAACTATTTTCCCTTGAAACCGTGATGCGATAATTTTACAATGACTTTATCGTGAAACTTCTCAGTTATTAGTCCTGTTCCATTACATAAGCGCAGTGGATCGACATTTCTCATACATACACTTGACAGGAGCTTACTTTTTGAGTTCTAGTTTATGTTGGAGAAATCCAGACAACTCTAGTGAGTCATGAAATTCTTGAGGTTAATGTGTGGATACTGTTCCTACACAAACCGAGTTGTATGACAGATATTGTTTAATTTCTCCTAAAAATTATTCAATGAACCTATGTTAGTTTTACTATCTTTCTCGTTAAATATAACTTATTTAGAATTTTCTGTGAACAATATTAATTGCTTGCCGAAGGAAGAATAAACGTATTCAATACTCTAATCAACATTATGTGCACTGATAAACATGTCTTCGGGCAGTAATAATCTCTTTATTTTCATTCTTTTTAACTCTGTCTTCAGCAATATTTATGAAAAATTTAAAGTATTCTTCATCTTCTTCTTGAACTTTCATATTGCTAGGTAAATCCAATTTAGTACTTTTGCGCCACATTTGCGATTCAAGCATTGTAGATATCTGCATCAGCTCCTCTCTTGACAACTGGAAGAAACTGTAAATTCCTGAGAGGCTACAGTCAATATAATTAGTCCTGAACTCCTTCATTTAGAGAGGATTAGTTCTATTAAGAACTTTCCTGTACCGGGAAATGCATTGGCAGCCTTACTCTATCTTTTTTATTGAAATAGATATATCAAAAGAAGAAAATATAGGGATTATGACAAACTGTTTTTTGATTACGGACATAATTGAGTGTTGTTAATATTTTACTTATATTAATTTGATAATTTCTAAAACTTCTGTTAACTAATAAATATCATCATTTTGTTGATATATTAAATAATTATTTCATATTTTCGTCGATTATTCATTAAATTTTCTCTTTCTAAATTTATTATGATTAAATTAATTTAATTTAGGTCGAAAACAATTATTTAACCTAAATATTTAAACTAAGTTAAATAACTAAGAGTGAATTTGCCTTAAAGAAAAGGTGGGAAGTGGACCTCTTACAAAAATAGGACGGAAGGTGTAATGAAGTTACAGGAAAAGCAAAGTAAAGAATACTCAGTTAATGCAATAAGATATACCACACTTTAAAACGTAAACCTAAATATTTAAATCTAAACACAGTAGTAGTTATGTTACATCTAGTAAAATGAATTGTTGAAAGGGAATCTTTTCTAAACTAAAGGAAACTTTTTAATAAACTACTTCGGGTCAAGAGAAAGATATAACTAAGATTTCAATAAACGACATGTACATATGGAGTTGTATCTTATTTAAATATATAAGATGGGTGAAGTTAATTTATTTTAAGAAATAATAGTTAAATAATTTTATTCTATGTATTATACACATATAGCCAATATTTTACTGTTTTAGCCTATTGTGCTAAGCCCAATCATCGGCCGTATGTCTGCTTGTAAAAGGGACCTGTCGGATAAAGAAAAGTCAAATAAAGGTACTTTAATCTTATCTTCCTATTCTTTTAAATGTATATCCCTCTCTTTTCAGCCAGTCTGCCTATAACTTTCATTAGTGTGTTAGCATTGCTTGTTACCACGCTACGGTCCAGAATCTTTGATGGATTAAGTTGATATTTTACACAAAAATGGGCCTCATAAAGACGAAGATCCCTATTGTTTGGGAAGAATTATGCATGATGGGAAAGTCACTTTTTTTGCCAAAAACCGTTTTTTTAAAAACATTTATTTTTCCTAAACTGATAACCCTAGAGTTTTGAAATTTTGACATTATCTTTGAGGTTACAAATGGAACAAACGAAAAATATATTCAGAATTTTAAAACAACAGGAAATATTTTTTTTTCAATAAAATGTAAAAATTTTGACTTATAATTCAATCTCAAACCTTGTGAGAGCGATACAAGCCATACTGTTTGACGGACAATAATGAAACTATGCCTATAAATAGAACATTATGTGTAGAATGAGTTGAGATTTTTTTTTTCAAAATTACATTCGCTGATGGGGTGTTACAGTACGATTTCTGTTTTCAGAAAATGTTTTTTGACGCGAAACGGCTCATTAAAAAATAATGAAAATTTGACCAAAAATGGAACAAAACTTAGCAATTCATAAAAAAAAAATCATGAAGTTTCAATTACGGGAAAGAGCAATAACGATATAAAAACTCTTTGTTTGTCCTAGACTAAGAGATCACCTGCTATACTTGTCGAATTTGTTGTATTTTTTTACATTGTTTACATTGACTTAGAAATTTTGTGAGCGAATCCACTGAGATATAATTCATGTTTCTAATGGAAAAATGAAAATATATTATTGACTTATAAGAGATGTAAGAGGAATAATATTGTGCAGGTAAATGATAACACTCAATAAAAAAAAATTCGTATATATGTTATTTGACAAAGGGGAAGGAAAATGATCTTATTAAATACTAAGAAGCTTATTATTATTATTATTTTAAAGATTAAAATTCCCAGTATGATAATTATATAAAAGACCAAAAATGTAAATGGTAATTCATAATCTGAATCTTTCGTTTAGAGATTAATAAATGTAATTATCGTACATCTCTAATTAACAAATCACCTTAAAACAACATTTTCTTCGCAGTTAAAGATGTTTTTCAGAGAAAAAAATTCTATTTTCCTGTTTTAAATTTAAAAATTTTACTTTAATATTCAATGTAGAAGGATGTCAAGTAAACGATGTAAGAAATCTACTGGCTGTTTGAACGAAAGCCATTCTCTTGTAGGAGAATAAATCGTTTCAAGAAATGTTCACTTTGGTTTTTCAAAAATGTTTTTACTGCTGTAGTTATACTAATGCAATTATTTGCAAATGATAAATTATTTGTGATGCACAAAAATAAGCTTATAAAATGATATGTCCTTCAATCACTATCTGTACTACCTCAGGAATGATAGGCTAATAATTATATCCCATTTAGATGTTTACGTTATGCTTAAATGAGACGTTATGTTTTATATACTCAAGAAATTTGACATTAAGTTACTTATAGTAAAGTAGAGTGTAGGCCACTCCAGATTTTTTTTAGATTTGTATAAAACATATTATTGAAAGTCATTTTTTATGCCATTTTTACAAGAATTGATAAAACTATTAGAATTATAACTTGAGTTTTGTTTCAGAAGGAATGTCAGCTATTCAAAGGGAAAAGAAAGCGAGCAGGACTCTGAAGCAGCCGTTGCGCTGGAAATACTAAAGTTTGAGTGCTCAGCTGATAACTCTAACTTCAAATCAATTCAACTTTTTAGTTAACGTTCTGAATGAAGGATAGATCCAGCCATCTCAGTCCGATTATTTGATCTTGAGTTTTTTTTAATTTAAGTATTTAAGAAATTAATAATACTAATCTTTTAAATTGTTTCATACATATAAGCTAAACTGTAAAGAACATATAAACTTCAGTATATACTAAAATTACATAAACTAAGATTTCTTTTTACAAGGAACATTTTGGTTCCAATAGCATTTCTGTAGTAAGGCCTCGGTGTTGTTATCTTCGCTACTCTGTTTAAGTGTTAGTGAGGAAATTTCTTGATAGAAGAAACGGTTTAACATAACTCTGATGCGTGTCATGATTATTATATCACTTCGAGTACAGTAGATTTGGTTTGTTATTTACTCATAAATGCGTCAACCCGAAAATTCGGTGATATTTAATTACTGCAATAATGTATTACTTTACAACCAAAACATTACTTTTTTCTCCTTAAAATATAATGTTGAATATATTGTAGTCTTTAACACATACTTACGACTATCAAAATTAAATCAGTATATTGTTGATTTTCAAGTTTACTAACCATTAAAATAAAATATATTCCTTTTTAATCCTAGCATCGTGTTCAACTTTTTATCTGTATGTACTTGCTATCAATTGAAGTCGATTTACAGAAATAAAAAAAAAACTGAATGTATTAAATAAAAATATAACGTTATATTTGAAAAGAAAAGAAAGTATTTGGAAAAAAATCAGAAACATCATTTTCTCTGTAACCTTCTGATAAACCTTCCGTGTGACTCCAAGAACACCAAAGACAGGTGTGCTACTAGTTGCATAGTACTGAGTGAAATATTAAGAATATTTAGTGTGTAATAGTCTTTAATTGAAATGGAAAGTTTTTTGTATATTTTTAATAGTATTATTGATTGATATAGATATAGAAAGTATGTGTAAATAAATTTAGTTTGTATTACCTATAGTTCATAATCTATATTATGACTTTGTATACCTACCAACTAAAACACCTCCTTTTCTTCTAGAACGCTAGTCTGGAACTGTTTCTCACATTACCTCAGGCTAGGTCATTCATTTCCTTATGTAAGGCAGCCTTGCTTTAGAATTTGTTATTCTAGCTCTTCAGTTTCATACATTTTTGACCAGCCAGTCTACCATTTTCCACACCTCACCACTCTGGATAATCTTGACCATAATAGTTTCTGGGGACAATATACCGATTATCTTCACCAAATCACTCCTCTCACTATTCCATTTTTGGCATGAAAAGAATGTGTGCTCCACATCGTCTTCCGCTGAGCAATATAGGTACTCGGATGTCTGGTGCTTTCTATCATCTATAGGTAGACGCGGAAGTATCCATGTCCCCTGAGAAATTATGTCATATAATACTCTACCACTTTATAACCTCTTTCAACCCACAGTTGGAAATCTCTAATTACCTTAAACGTCCAGCACCCTCTAGTCTCGTGTTTCCACACCTCTTGCCATCTGTCTATGGTACGCATTCTGAGCGAGCAGATTCTCTACCAACTTCTTCCTTTCTTCGGTAAATGGCCTCTCTTTCTCTCGCTAGTAGGTCAACTGGAATGATGCCAGCTATCACCAGGACTGCTGGCTCTGACACATGGGTAATAATAATTATATTAATAAAGTTGTAGTTATCTCATCATATCAGGAGATCCTCCTCCCCTTGGACATCACGAGGAAAGAGTTTTTTTATTTGTGCAATTATCGGGTTGGAGGAATCCGCATTGCTGCGATTTTCCTTCTTTCCTAGCCTTCAGACAAATCTGGAGAGGCGCTTCAGTTTGATTTCTCTGTGAAGAAAATCGTTCGGAACGTAACATGCTGCCTATATGCAAGAGGGTTTATGTTGAAACGTATAAATACATCGTATCAACTTACCTACTGGATTAGCCCAGGCTGTAACCTCAAAGTGACGATCAGTCTTATGTTGGTCGGTCTTTAAGTTGACTTTGGTACGAAGAGAGAGACCAGAACTGGGCTTTAGCAAGTGATAAATACCATTCCTGGCACAGAAGGCCTTTCTGAAAGGTGTGTCTCTTCATTGATATTTTATATCAATGTGGACTTTAAGGTAGATAAAGGAAGTTGTAACTGGTATGTTCTGTTTGGTGTAGGTTCAGTGTAGTAATCCTTATCTTACTTTAGAATAAGGACTATTCTTGCCTTTTTACAGGCTAACGGAAAGTAAATAGTTTAATGGATGCATTAAATATATTGTTTAGCCATTTCAATGTCAGGAAAGGGAGTTGTTTCAGGCCTAATTATTTACGTCATCCACATGCAGCGCTTTGAGTCTTGGAAGCCGCGATTCAATATGGATTTAATTTCTGAGATTGATAGACTCTTCCCGAGATGTTACAGAAGAAGAGAGTTTGGGCTATACCCATTGTATATTTCATCGAGAGATATGGAAAATGCCTCTGCACTGTTCTGAGTTTATGTTATTTTTGTTCCATTGTTTTCGAACCTTATTTCTGTAACGTATTGGATATTTGTTTTACTAGAGGTTTTTCCATCCCAAACTGCTTCGAACTGTTTTGATGTGATTTTTTCAGGTCCTCGTTGAGTGAGCAGTGAGGGTTTGATTCTCTCTATCTAATTATACCAATGTAGTAACCTTTATTTGGTAGACATTTCACTTAGTTCATTTGAAACCTTACTCAGGCTGTAAAGAGGAGTTTTGTTTGTGAGCATTTGACCACCGAGACAGTAAAATCAATGATAACAAAGCAGTGAAGTGAAGACAGCTCCTGTATTGTTTCCAGCCTTACCACCTAGCCCTGGAGTTGGCTGTGGCTAAGTCCTTCGTGCCAGTTGCTCTTGCTGCTATGTACGTGGAAACTGCTGGATAGTACATGTTAACCGAAGCTTATAGTTGAACTTACATGTCCCTAATAGAGCTTCACCCATCTTCCTATAATACAATTTAAACTGATGCTAATATTATTGAATGTTCATTAATACTGCTAATGGGTTTACTTATAGTTAAGTTGAGTGTAGACCACAAATATTCTTTTTCTTTGAGTTCCACAATTTTTGCAAATATGTATCAATTTCTAAAGTTATATATCTTTTGCTTTGAATCTCATAAAGATTTCTGTTTGATATATGAAAAAAAAAGGGGACAATTTTGGGTAAGTTTATATTAAAGACTTTTAAGTCACACAGATTAAAGTGTAGAATTCATAAATATGAATGAGTGAAAAAGTATGAAGACGTAAACAATAATATAAACTTTTGCAGAAAATAATAATGTAACAAATCAGAAAAGGGGTTCTTAAACCTAAGATATAATATTATAAGTGTGCATTATATACCAAGAATTTTGTTAAAACAAATTTGGTTTACCAAAATTAAATGGTTTAATTTTGGCACATAAAAAAATAACATTCACTTTGTTATATGTTAATGAAGATATAAAAAATAAGAAACATATCACAAATTGCATTCAAAGTATAATTTAAAGAGAGTGATTTTGAAGTGAAATAGTGATTTTTAACTTTTTATGACATCACTTTCGTATATATTAAAAATAAATACACTTTTAAGAAGATTGCACATTGTTATCTTCATATAGATCTCCTACAAAAGAATTCATACTAGATATATTCAAAAATATTACTTGGACAGTCAAGCTTTAGTTTAAGAGTAAACTAGAAGTATTTACAAAAGGTTGAAGTTAGTTTTAAGTTATAATTTTGTAAATTGTAATGATTTTTTTATAAAGTAGAAATTTTATAGATCAAATTTTTAATATTTTAATATTTTTAATTTTTTAGATCACTTAAATCTCAAGTTATCAAGTATTTCGTAAATACAGATTTATTTTCCACTTTGATTAAAAGAAGAGTGTTACGAGACCAGTAGGATTTGCTGATTAAAAGTTATGACATGCTAACACACATCAATCAATACATTTAATTAATATATTTATTGTTTTTTTTTACTTGAAACCTCCATTTTAAAAAAAATATAATATAATATTATTAAGTATAATATTATTATACTTATATTTCAGTTAACCATATATTTTAATGTTTTGTGCTCTATTCAGGTTTCGCTATAAGCGAAGACTGAACTTTAAAATGAACAGCTAATAAAACAAAGTTGATAGAAAGTTATGAGTAAACAAAAAATAAAATAAAAAATAAACATTAAAAAATGAATAATTGATAAATTAGTAAATGGGAACAATAATCATAAGAACCAAAAGTCTTATATTTGATGAATTATTGTATCTGACAGAGTAATGACTGTACAGGATCTGAAAGTAATAAATTTACAATAATGCAATAATGAAAACGTAGCATAGTAAAAGCTTTATCAAATATTCAAAGTTATAAGTAAAAACTAAAGCAAATAATACTCTAAGTAATGTATTTGTTTATATTCATATGTTTGTCTTGTATGAAACATACGAAGCTGTAAATCAATGAAATAGTTAAATAAATAATGCTTCTGAACCAAAGTAGTAAAAAATAAACATTGATCTATTAAACAAACAAACACTTAATCCAAAATAATGGTGAAAAAGAATTATTGAACAAAAAGAATCATACGAGTGGCATATATAGACTGATGTTCATTTGAAATAACAAAAACAGAATAAAGCAGTATAAATAAAAACATACCAGCATTTAATATTTAATTAACACATACTTAACCTTTAAAATATTTTTAATAATATTCTATGTATACGTTCTTGATAACATAACGCCTTTTTTCTATACGAATTTTTATAAAATAAATATTGAATTAGAATAAAATTAACAGTAATTACTTATATACTCTAATAAGAATAATATTTTATATACTTATAATAAATTATAAAAACATTTTTGTATGTTATAAAATATATATAAAAAAATATTTTTTTATTAGATATTTTAGAATAATTCTTTAGTAGGTATTCTTTTCAAATATCTGAAGTGGTGTTCTCTGACTTGTTTTTCACAACATTTTTCATTTTGATATGTTATAATTTTGTTTATTTATTTTTATATTATTATTTTAATTACTTATTTTGTTTTTATTTATTTTATGATAAGTGTGCAATTATTTGTTATACTTATAACAAATAATAATAATAATGAATATTTTATATTTATAAGAAATATATTACATTTATTGATATAAGTATTTATTCAAGGATTAAGTTATTCTTCAAGGTTTCCTTCAAGTTTCATTAAGCATAATTTTATTAATAATATAAGCATCATTTTTTTGGATGAGAATTTGTCTTATTTAAACGTCAAATACACAAAAATTGGCGCAAATGCTACTATTTTTTGTTAATAAATAATGATAATAATAAAAAATATTAAATTAATAACTTTAATTAAGTAAGTCTGTACTTTATGAATATATTTTATTAAGTTTAAATTATAAGTTTATCTCAATGCTGTAGTGTGATAGCATTGTATGTTTCATTTCTAATATTACTATCACAAGCCACCATATTCATTAATAATAAATAATTTATTATTAGAATTAGGATTTCATACTCAAAACTTCTCAAAACTACAGTATTGAAAAAAAAGTTATATATATATAAGTATATTTTGGATATCTGTTTTAAGGATATCTGTTCAAAATTTATAGCAGATTCTGCAATCAGGAGTTTTTTTACTAATTGCCAGTAAAAAACCTCTATAATACTAATTGCTAAAACCTATACTAATACCTATATGAATAAAAAGTTAGAAGTAATTTGTAAAAAAAGTCGTGAACGCAGAATCTGCTATACATTTTAACTATATATATATATATATATATATATATATAACGATTAAAATAAGCAGTGACACATAAACAGAAACACAACAAAGACTCACTTTTCAATATTTCGACAGCCATTACGGTCGAAATATTGAAAAGTGAGTCTTTGTTGTGTTTCTGTTTATGTGTCACTGCTTATTTTAATCGTTATTTGTCCTGCCGGACCGTTTTTCGTTTATCATGGTATATATATATATATATATATACTATTTCGTTGGAAATACGATCCATAACGGACAAATATAGTTCAATATAGAAAAAAAAAAGATAGAGAAATCAAAAGCTCACACTTACAGTCTTTAATTTTTGATTTGAACCGTCTTCAGGAGAGATAAGAGAGGGAAACCAAGCGCACTGGTTCAGAGACGGTCTCTGAACCGAAAATTAGAGACTGTAAGTGTGTGATTTTGATTTATCTATGTTTCTTTTTCTACATTGAACTATATATATATATTTGTAAAATTTTGGATCAGTTCTTCATTCAAGCATATTTTATTGAATAACTGACGGTATTTCACTGATGTCATTTTCTTCACCAGTTTTTCAAGGTTTCTGAATACATTCTTCTTTCCTTCATCCAAACGTTGGAGAATACCTGAAAGAAGAAGGTATTCAAAAACCTCGAAAAACTGGTGAAGAAAATGACATCAGTGAAATACGGTCAGTTATTCAATGAAATATATATGTATATATATATATGATCAAACCACTATTAATAAATGGGAAAACAAGACTAAGATCTTTCAGCCGTATCAAGCGTCAGAGTCAAAAACCCAACTGTTGAGTTTTTGACTCTGACGAAGACCGCTTGTTACGGTTGAAAGATCTTAGTCTTGTTTTCCCATTTATTATTGTTTTCCCATTTATTCACAATATGAAATGGGAAAATAAGACTCAATTTTTATCGATTTATATAATATATATATATATACATTTAAAACTTAATGAAGAAAAAAAGGATACCTTTTTTTAAAGTGCTTTGACTAATAGATAGAATAACATAATTCTTTATGTGTGTGTCTCTGTGTTTCCTTTGCATTCTCAAATAGTTTTATCAATATTTATGAAATTTTACACGACAATCATGTTGACTCCGAGAAGTTTTAAGATAGATCATAGGGTTAGTGTCACAAAGAAGTTATAATAGCTTTTTGCTTTTATATCCTGCTTTTTTACATTTGGTACGTTTCAGGAAGTTTGGTCCATTGAAGTTTTTTTTTTTAAAGAAAAATGGTTGTAAAGCAATTTTATGACACTTGGGTATCTTTATTTTTTTTTAAACTCTCTAAAAGTTAATATTATTAAGTTAAAATGTCGATCTTCAAAAGAGAAAAGAAAGGGTGAAACCAGCAATTATTAATTAACCAGCTATGGCAATTAAACAAAATAAAAAATAACCTAGATTTAATGTGAAGCTCTGAAAATAGGAAAATTAGACTAACATTTAATCACAAATGAGACTTAACATGAGGGCATCAAGTAAAACAGCTTCAGACTTCATGACTAACATAATTGCGACTCTTCTAAGAAAATATTCATTAAAAATAGGTTATAAAACGAATAACACTATAAACCAAATCACAAACAACACAACAGAGAACAAGGATAACAAATTCGAAAAAAGCGGAATATACAGGACTAAATGCAAAGATTGCGGTAAAAACTACATCGGGCAAACGGGAATAAAAAACAGTGTCCTACATCGGACACTAAAAGACAGATTCAAAGAACACATTAAAGACTACACCAACAACACAAACAGTACAAACTATGCACACCATTAAACAAATTTGGACATAACCCAGACAGTATGGAAAACACAATGGACTTACAACAGACAGGACAAAAAGGACAACGAATGAACATACAGGAACAAATAGAAATATACAAACATAAAATGACAGACAATATAATCAATGAACAAACAAACCACCAAACCGACATTTTAACAAAACCACTAATAACATTTAAAAGACGACACAAGAAACTGGAAATAGATAATGAAATAGAAAATAAAAGGAAAAAAATAGCAATTAAAGAAATATGAAAAAAAAAAATTAACTACACACACAACACTGATTGCACAATGTAGATGCTATATATAGGTTATAGGAAAACAACATTCACAGTCAGGTAGGTGCTCTTGAAAATGGAATCCAGACGGACCCGAAACCGGTCGAGCTTTTCAGAGACTTTACGAGGTATGACGGAATGTATTATTACTAATTCTAACTAACATAGAAGATAGGAACTACAAAGCAACGACTGGAAGTTTCAGAAATATTACTTAAAACCCGTTTTCGTAACATTCAGTTTGTAAGGCGTGATTAAATTTACATCGCAAGTAAACTTCTCAATCTGAGAGAAGCCGAAATTCCAGAATTAATTATAGATAATATGTTAGCTTTGATAAGAAGGTATTAACACGTTGAATTAATGATTTTCTACTCTCGACATTAGTATAATTGAATAATCTTTATATGACATTACTATAAGTAAAGAATAATATCACGAAGAAATTCAATCTCGAGATTCAAAAGATTTGAAAAATAGTGTTTTCCAAAAATTTTTGGACTGGCTGCAGGTCACTCTGTTTGATTAATCAGTTCTTATTTGACCAAAAATGGCTTCTAAAGGTGTAGATGTGCTGTATTCTTTTTGAGGAATTTTGCATAATGAAAAAGTAAATTTTTGACCAATATGTGACTTAAACAACATTTTTTCTCCTAAACTACAAGTCTGGGGTGTTGACATTATTATAATATTAATAGTTATAACCAAAAAAAGTTCAGATTTTTTCATGCAAGTAATCCAAAAATAGCTTCTTCTAGGAAAATTACGTTCTTTAAAATTAACCGCTAATAATGACAACATTTTGTGTAAAAATTCAACTAATATTAGTATATTATAACAAAAGTTCTGATTACTGCAAAAGATATAACTAAAACACTGGAAACTCAACTTATAAAAACAACCTCCTGTAACTGTTGGATTTGAATAAATGGACTTTAAAATTTGTTATCTCTCAAATAAAATTGTCATTCAATCGTGCAATAAAAGGAATTTGAAGGTCGTATAAACAGTTAATAAGGAATATATGAGAAATAATATTTTAATCACTATTAAAGTAACCTCAAATTAACAATATATTTTGTAGTATTTTGCGGTGTGGGATAGTTGATTGTCTAACGAATGTGTTGTAAATATCTACATTCACTGCCTTTAATATATCATAGTGTTTGACATTCAGTTCTGAGTGTGTTTAACATAAGAACTCCATTGATTTTTGGGTAATTTTGGAGAAGGAGAAAAGTTTTTTTTGTTCTTTATTACTAAACAGACGTTAATTTTAAGCTACTTTTCAATTGAAACTTAAAATGATGTAATAGGTATTGTTTTAGTACCAGTATCCCGTGAACTTACAAAATTCCATAGTTATATCACACTATAAATCAGAAATGTTAAGTGCTATCGCAGTAACAGTTTTCGTAAATAATCCACTTTATAAAGGCACACATATGCTAATGAAGAAGTCAAGTTAACAGAGTCTATTCTAAACATTTTTGATAAGAATACATCACGTCTTAAAGAAATTACACTGGGTTGTTTCGTAGGTGTAGAATGTAGAAGGAGCTTTCGATACAACGCCCTTCTAATTTATTGAATCAGCACAAATTTATAAATGATCAAACCACAATATGAAATGAGAAAACAAGACTAAGATCTTTCAACCGTAACAAGCGGTCTTCGTCAGAGTCAAAAACCCAAAAGAAACGAAGTCCACTTGTTACGGTTGAAAGCTCTTTGTCTTGTTTTCCCATTTCATATTGTGGTTTGATCATTGATTGTTATTCCTCTTGTTTATGTGTAACTTTTTAATAATACAGAAATGTATTAAACCGGTGACTAGAATGGATTAAAACAATGCTAACTCGAATGATAATTAATGTAAATATACACTATAGTACTAAATTAAGAGTTTTAATGTTAGAGAACAATCATGTAGATTTCAAAGACATGTATAAATAAATAGTAAAGCCTTCTATTAAGGCAGCAATCCTTTAAATGAATAATATATTTCATTTTATGTAATAAAAAAATATGAAAATATATCTACTGTTTGTTTTATTTATATGTCGTAAAGGAATAATATTCCTGTTTGTTTATTTGCTAAACGTAATTTTATGTTTAGTTATTATTGTACATAATAATTAATAATTATTTAATAAAATTATTAATAATAAGTTTAATAATTTCAACAATTTTTTTATCGGAAAGGTAATACAGATTGAAAAACTTGACAGTCACTTTGTAACAATGACAACCTTGTTTACTTGTTGGATTCGTCTGCATAGGCTTAGACATTTTTTGGCAGAATCAAGTAAAAACAGTGTTGTTATTTCAAGGCTTGATATGAAAGAGATTTGATGATCTTTTAATGAGTTAATGAGTTAATGTTATGTGTAAGAAGTATAAACATCTTAAAACTATGAAAGCTAAATTGAATCAACCTTATAAGAATAGAAATACTGCATAGTTTTGGTGATCTGTTTTGTATAAATCAATATATTCTGTTATGATTTTGAAAATCTTTTATATGTTAATAAAATAAATCATGAGAACCACAAAGATATTCAGTTCGAGACTATATGAGACTTGTATGTTTGGAAGTGTCCTGATTCTATGTTTGATGTATTTTTTGATGATATTTCGGTATACTAGGGTAAATGATATTTTGGTATGTGTGCCGATGAATTATGACTTGAAAATATTTAGAAAAAGTAACAAGCCATAATTTTTACTGCTTATTATGAAATTAAATATATACGAGGGAGATATTAAAATATCGTACGTTAGATATAACGGTATAAAAACCTTTGTTATAAATAACCTACGTTGTATAATTATTATATAACATAAAAATACTGCGGTATTTGTAGTTTTGTTGCTAAATAGAATCGAACTGTATCCTCACTCATAAGAGATAGCATCGGTCAATATAAGTAACATCAATGCTGGCACAGCTGAAGAAGAGGGAATTTTTGGTGCTACTGGACTCAGTGGACAAATACATATGAAAAGCGAAATGTTTTGAATACCCCCCCGATGTGCCTTCACCTTGTCGTGGTGGGGGGGCTTAACATGCCTGGGTGGTTGTTCCCTCATGGCATGAACTAAGAAAGGCATCCTTTTTGTTCCGCGTCAGGCCTAAGATTTATTTGGACACTCCTGGCTGCAGCCGGCTATGGTGAAATTGGATTTGCTTTCCCAGTGTTTGTATGATTGCGTTTAGAGGCTTAGGTCTTGTGTGGTTGGCACCATCTTTCCGCGATTTTTTCTGACTTCTTTAGCTGCTTTCTCAAAATGTTGTGCCAATGGGCCTGCACTAACGAGTGGAAATCTGCCGGGTAGTTTGCTTGCTTGAGGTAGTTTGCTCGCCCTTTTCTCAGACATAAGTTTTATGCAGACGTTGCTTATCTGGGGCCAATAATGGCAGACTTAGGTTCGCTTGGTCAGTCTTGGTGTGGTAGAGTTTCTAGCTACTTTAGTTTGCCAAAGGCTATTGTCGGCTCTTTTGATGATGAATTACTTGTTCAAATACAAGCTATATTAAACGACATCAAAGCTACTGGTCTTGAAATAGTTTTTATCAAGATACCAACCCACTAAGGTTTAAGTGGAAATGAAGAAGCAGATAGATCAACTAAAATATGTTAGGTGCAGTTCCTGACCTATCAGAGGAGAGCGAGAACCTCATACACCCAGCAGATCTGGAACTTACAAAAAGGAAAGTTCCTAGGCAGTGGTAAGAACAAGGACTAAAAGAGAAAACACAACTAGCACATGTTAGACATCAATTTGGAGGTAGCTCTACTCAGCAAACCAAGTAGAAGGGATTATAGTTCATTAGGTATTAAATTGTTCAAGATTATAAAAGCTATAGTTTTGTATCATTTATCTTAGTAATGCATTAATCTATGACAGTAAAAATAAATTAAAACAGTTGATGCACTTATTTTTAAATAATAAAATATATAAACAGAACAATAGCAAGAAATAATAATACCAATACCATCTAGGAACAGTTGACGTGTTTAACTGATGGGGTATAGCGTATCCCCGAGTCCCAAGCTCATTTACCACACGCCTTCACTTACACATAGACACACAGACTTCTTGGCTGTCTGACACGAATCTCATGAATCTACTGCCTCCTGTTTGGGTCGTTCTGGAAAAGTACAGGGGCAGAAACTAGGGGTGTTGGCACACCTGAGCCACTTATTTGTGCGGGAGCCAGAAGGTCAATTATCCAGAACAAAATAAAGAGGTAATTATAATTCCACTACCTAAAGTCGAGAAGAACAAAAGCCATCCCAGCAGTTACTGCTCAGTCTCTTTAGTACCTGTCTAGAAGAACTACTGAAAGGTACCCTTAATGACAGGCTTACGTGGATGTTGGAAACACACGGTATCCTTAATAAACACCAGACTGGCATTAGGAAGGGTACATAACGTCAGACCAGTTTGCACTCTTAGAGAAGACAATCCAACACTCCTTCCTAAAAACATAATGTTCTGTGTCTACATTTTTTTTACTGAACGAAAGATTTCAACTTAAAGAAAGCTGAACATTTTATACAGGATGAAATGTTGGGGGTATTAAGGGCAAATTTTTTTTAATTTAAAAGATGGTTTCTCAGTAGTCATGTTTTTTTAGTAGATGCCACTCTTTCAAATGTAAGAAACAAAAAAAGGAGCTCCTCAAGATTCAGTATTATGTTTAAGTTTTTAATAAATCTCTTCCTCATAGCTCTAAATGGCTAAATAAGAATAAAATGAACTCCTTATTTATGCTGACTTATGTATGTTTGTTTATAAGTGAGAAAATTTACTCAGGAGTGACCAAGGATGAGAGCTCACCATCATTTATTAGTAGGGATCATGCATGGGGAACGGGGAGGTGTAGAAGAAGTAGATGAACTAATGAAAATGTTTGAGATGCTTAAACAATTCAACAAGCCTACAGTATACAGCAATGCAGTAATTTTGCATTACAATGATTGGACATTTGCCTCCTGCTTTTAGACCATATATTAAAATCAGACTAGTGGAGGGCCATGATGATTTTTTATAAAACTTATGCTTTTCATATAACTGTCACTGGTGATATAAGTTTCTCTCTTTGTAAAGATTCATTGGATTCGGAGACACATCTACAGATGAATTTTCTGTAAAAGGAGACTGGCTCTCTGAAATACCGGGTTTATTGAATTTCCTATAAATCTTCTCCAGTGTACTTGTAAAATTTTGTTTGTAAACAGATCGACTTAATGTAAACAAGAGAGCGGGAAAGACATATTGTGGCTTATAAAGGCGATGATCTAGTGCTTGAGAATGAAGAATGAGGACGATTCTGAAGGTCGAGTGGAGTTAACATGTCACAACGTTGACTGAAGATCAAAGCGTTGAATGAAGACCAATAGTATTAAATAATTGTTCACATGTCTAGATGTAGCAAACTAAACAAATTATTACCAATAATTATCAAATATATACAGAAAAAATCACATTTGATAATTTGCTCAAATTAATATCTGACAATATCATTAAAATGGGATAGTTCAATACAACCTCCAAGATCCAAATTTTAATGCGCGTTGTACAGTTATGTGGAGTCATAATTGCTAATTAATGCCTATTGATAATTAACACACTCCGCAGTCAACACTGAAAGATACATGACTCATGATACCGATAGGACAGGAAGCACCAAAACTCACTGTTTACCCTGGTCCAGTATTCTCGTAGATACTAACCCGCAATACTCCTTCTGTCCTGAAATGGGTAGTTACCCTAGCTATGTAACTACCCTATTCAATAAATTACCACCACTTATGTTAATTAATAATACAATCATATTTATAAAAGAGAAGTATATCAACTGAAAATAAACAAAAGTTGAACAGATAGAGTTATAACCAATGGATTTGGAGGTATACAAATTTTTCCAAAAATTTAAATTGTGATATTTATAATTCATGGATTTTGTTCTTAGAATACTCTTAGTATGTTATTGTATACGAACTGTGAATTATTTATGTTTTCATGAAGACGAGAAAGAGCGCAAGAGACAGAGTAAGGAGTGGGGGACAAAAGGAGAGAAAAAAGACCAGAAGGGTGGGGGAGACACAGCGAGTCAGAAGGAGATACTCTAAAACTTATTCAATAAATAGTTTGAAACACAATAATAAGTCATTCGTAAATAAAATAACGTTTATTTGAAAAATATGCACTTTGTGATAGAAATAAATCTGTTAGTTTTAATTAATTAATGATTTGATGTTTGTTAAACTTATAAAAAAAAATATTTTTTACAATATATCTGCACCAGTCTACACTCAACTTTACTTTAAGAAAAGTAAATAAACTCATAAATATGCAATCAAATTAATTAATATATTTTAATTCGACTGGAACTGCTTTGTATATTATAAAACCATCATTTATACTTAGGGTTAAAAAAAATGTCTGTAATTTACTATTAGAGGTTTTTGCTCTCATATTAGAGCAGTCTTGAAGTATTTGAAAGGAATTTAAGTTTAGGTAATCTTAAATTGAAAAGGATAACAATATGGTTCTTCAAATGTTAGCTATGTTGGAAGAATATAAAATAAATAGGAGTCTGACCATTCTTTATTGTGATGAAGAGTACTTTAGGACAGTTGTGTATCTACATACCTGTCGTTTTGTTACTGATGACTGGATCAAATGTATGCAGTAATGGTAGCAATGACGGTGGTAATTATGTTGAAGTGCTAGAAAGAGCAGCAAAACTAGGTTTTTTTCAAAATTAATGAATTAGTGTCCTAACAAAGAGTCGATTCTGGCATCCCTGGTTAAGGATGCTGAGTTGAGTACAGTGCTGTCAAAGGGTGGGGATGCAAACAGGAGTGGGTGAAAGGCTCGTGGGAGGGGATCAGTCAGGTGCCAGTCTTCGGGAGGGTTACGCTTTCGACGATGACTTACCGGGATTCGTCGAATTACTTTTGGTACTATTTCACCACATTTGTGCGCTTCTGGGGAGTATTCTCTGCTATAGGTATGCTTTTTTTATTCTTATTGTGCTGTAAAGTTTGACAAGCCACACCTACTAATCAGTATTTATTGCTAGGACTGATATTTAATCAGAAATATTTAATTTTATAAAGTAAATTTTAAAATAAAAGTTGGTGGTAAATTTTAAAATGAATTAGTAGAATAATGACTGCTTAATATAATAAAACCTAAAAAAAAACGGGATTAGATTTTTTTTTTAAAAAAATAAACCGGATAATAAGAGTATTAACAAAACATATAAAGGCAATGAGCTGTCAACTTCTTATTTATCACTATAGTATCTCTACAGTTTCCTTTTCTGAATCTTACATCTACTTACTAAGATTAAGATGGTTTAAATAAAACTGTATGTTTCCTTCTGATTAAAACCTGGAAAATGGGTTAAGTTTTAGTTTATTTTATGTTTTATATATATTAAGTCAACATATAACGAGCAATGGGTTTTATAAAATATAGAAATATTTATATAACTCTGAGAGGAACTGTTACACCATAATGGGTTTAGCCTCATTTAAGAATTTCCTACTGTGGTTTATAAGTTGATTTAAAGATAAATATTTTTCAGATTAGGTTGACTGTCGTTTCCTGATGATGTATACTTTATTTTCTGATGACAACTATTAGAAGGGCCACAATTTTAAATAGTATTCTTTTGCTTTCATTCATATGTCTTTATGCATTTATAAAGAAGAAAGAGTTATGATAAAAAGTGATAAAAAACTATATTACGACTCCTATTATCAAGAAGTTGAAGTGACAAGAGAAACAAAACAAAGTAAAAGAAAAAAATAATACATTTTAAATATAATAAAATAAATGAAAAAAGTATTGTTAATAATTGAGTTTGGGAAGTGATCTCCAAGGAGATGAGGCAAATATGCGTTTCTTTTGAAGTTGTTAAGGTAACATGGAGTTGGAGTATGAGTATGAGTATGAAGGGAAGCCTTTCTTCTCTTCCTTGTTATTCCTTTTCTCGCCTCTCTTTGCGGCAACACTGATTACTTTTAACAGACTGCCTACTTTTAAGTCAATGACTCCGTGCGGGCCACTTCTACTTCCTGATGGTGACAAGAGTTGAAATATAGAAGTAAGTGCGAGTGCTTTCTAGGTGTTTTCGTAGGTGTCTGCGTTGATCGTTTACTATTATATATATAAACTACATTGACATAAAGAACACACAGAAATGAAACAGAAACTCACTACAATAGTTCGTGGAATCGTTTTATTTAATTGGTTGGGTATATATATATATAACGGGTCAAGGGCTAGCTAACCATGCACAGCAAGGTTCACATATCTGGATGCTGGTCAGTGACTGGCTGTTGCTTTGAAAAATAGCTGTGGGCTGTTCACCGAGGGGTTGTAGTACTCTTACCGGTTATGTCGTATGTTATAATGAAGTTCTTGTTCATTATTTTAACGGTTTCACATATTTGCAGTCAAGTTTGTTAGTTTGTTTAACCAATTCCTGGTGTTACTATCATCCTCCTAATTATCTTCTTAACAAACTGTAGTTTTTATAATCTTCTAACAATTAATTCTATTTTTCAGGATAATATAGAGTAATTCTCCAAAGGATTTACCACAATGATCCATCTTCTAGTGTTTAACATTTTATTTGACAATACACTTATAATATTAAAAGTTCAACGCTACCAATCTACCAAGAACGAAAATCAGGTTAAAAATAATTGAAGCTATGTATATACATATATATATAGGATAACAAACCTTAACATGTATCAGTTTATAACTTTTTCAAGAACATCGAATTCATATGCAGGGACTACATGTAAAGAATAAGGCAGGCCTGAAACGAAAACATCAAGATCCCCCCCCCCCCCCCCCACCAGCTAGTTGGATTTCACCTTAGTAGCGTTAAGTTTATTAATTGTGCTATTTAATTTTAGATTAATTGTTTATACTTTTAAATTGTTAAGTTTTTTAGTGTTAGTATTAATTTTAATCTTGAAAATTACTTGCTCGAAATCTTGACTGTAATATAGTTTTTTGAATTTCAACAACGGAGGTAATTTGTTTTTTTTTTAATTACAAACTATTTTTTAATTACTACCTAGTGAGCTAGTATTTACAATAATGCAGTGGTATTTATAAAATTTCTTATAATTATGGTTATAAAATATACATAGGTTAGACTGGTAAATCATTAAAAGTAAATGTCAAAAAACACTAATGCAAAGTAATCAGAGGTGAACAATACCGCCTTATTCTTGCATATAAATAATAAGAATAATAATATAAATTGGACAGAAGCTATAATGTTCACATGTAAAAGTCCGATGTTAAGAAATATTATCAAGTCATTTTTGATTAAATTATATAAATGAAATATTATAAATATTAGTAGTGGTTTATTCCACTTGGGCTCCCTGTTAACTAGAACAATAGCTTTGTTTACCAGGCTTGTCAGCTAGCACATAACTTTTACTTATTTATTTCTTCACTCTTTTGTTTACCCTAACTTTCCCAACTTCTTGTTCCATTTTTTTAAGTCTTTACGTCTTTTAAAATACTTCTCCTGCATCCCTCTCTTCTCAATAATATATCAGATATCCTATTTCACTTCCTTCAGTTTGTGTGAGACTCTGTCAAAGACCAGTTGCTTTAGTTGAAAGATCTTAGTCCCATTTCTAAATTTCTTACTGTTGTTGAGACATTGATATATATTCATGTATACTTAACTTCCAGAAGAATATATTATTTATAAGGAGAGACATCATAGTTAATATCTGAAGGAATCCTTATAATGGGTTACCATGCAGATAGTATGGGTTATACATCGATAGTAATAGTTTCAAAATGTTTTAATACGATGCAGCTAAAATATGAAATTTTATTTTTATTGATTGAGGATAATTTTAAAATATTTTATTAATATAGGCAATATAAAAATAAGTAATAGAATGACCACTACGACTAAGAAACTAGGTTAGAAATACAGATATTCTTATTAATACGTTTTTTTTTTTGTACTAAATATTAAAGCATTATACATTGACAACCTTGGAATTTTAAATAAAGCAAGCATTGAAACAGAAACAAGAAGATGGATATACATTATTAGGATAGTGACATCTAAGAATAACTAAATTTTAGAATATGTGGATATACTAAGCACCATTTCTTTAAATTTGCAGCTATCTTGATTTTAATTCACTATTTGTAACAGATATGCATTTGTAAAGGTCACTGCTGTAAATAAAATACTGTATTTATTTCGTTACTTTGTTATTAGAAAATATTGTTTAATTATTTTCTACACTTTAAGGAAGCGTAGAAATTTCTACTTACTAAAACGAACGTCCCCTGACTTCTGTAATGAGCTCCTCATTCATTTTTTACATCCTTCCCCGGTACAGTTTCTTTAATCCACAAATGGTAATGAATATGTATTTGTCAACGCAGTTTAGTCAATTTGCTAGATGAATCGCACATGACCGCATTCAGCCCTCACCCTAAAAAAGTGTTCAATCATTCTGGTCAGTTTCAAAGTGGTCTGGGTAGATTAGCGTCGCACAAACTACAACACACCTACACTGAATGTCTAAGACTTTGTTATTGTTTAGATGTCTGTAATTTTATCTCTCTCAATAATACTACACTTCTTATAGAAAACATTTTTAAGTCTTTTTCTTTGTCTCCATTGTAGCAGTAAAGAATTGTGGCTAACTTTAGGAACTTTTAATGGGGCGAAACCATTTATACAACCAGGAAGTCTGCCGGAGATAAAGTTTAATTTTTTTAGGTCGTCTTCAATAAATAAATTATTAAACAAAGGACAGGAATTAACTGCAGTCTCAGGCTTCAGAAAAATTTGGTCATATGTCAATCTTTAAACATGCTGTACTCATTGGAACGTACAACGTATCTGTAACAGTCTTGACCAAACTCTCCCAAAAGCCATTTACTCATGGTGCCCTTCGCACCTTCAATACCAGTTAATAAACAGATTTTGGGCTCCGAAGAATATCATTCTGTAAAGCCATTGAAAATGTCTCTATTTCAAGAAAGATCCGTTTAAAAATGTTGGCATTATCTGAATACATGACTCGCATAGTTTCTCTTCTTACAATGAATTGACTAATTCCGCAAATGCGACTTTCACTTGTTATAAAGAATAAATTTTGATCACTTATTAACTTGAGATAAACTGCACAAACAACAGCGCTTTTAAATAGTATAATATGAAACAGTTTTTCAAGTAGATATCTTAAGAAGTCTCACAAAATCAACGCCAATATTTTGGAAGTCATGACTCTGTTATATTATCTCTGGTAAATAGTTCTTCAGTTCTAGTTTCAGGATCACATTTAGAAAGCCTACACTCAGCACTTGGAAATTACAGATTTTACCTTTCACTACCCCCGGATGATCCAATATTTTTCACAAGTTGAGCTAATGTGGTGTTAACTCTGCCATGAAGATCTTTCTCATGTGCACACCAAGTAACTTTTGTTATAAGTTCTAATTTTTTTAGTAATACAGCCGGAAATCGCTTCTTCTAGTCTTCTTGCTAAGAGTAATGTTTCGCTACGTCTAGCATTTTTCAGCTTCTTAAAGAGGATTGTCCATTCAATCTTTTCAGTTTCTCGAGAAACTTAACCTTTTTAAAAAATGAATTTCTTTAAGTGAAGTTGACCCTATAAATTTCCTCTATGAAGCCAATATACGCAGTCATCTTGAGAATTAAAATTTCTGTATTTCTCAAGGTTGAAAACTGGTTTCAACTTTGACTTATATACATTTTTTAGGCCTGTTGGTAGATTTCTACAGAGTGATGGCCGGCTAAAAGGAACTGACTTAAACACCAAACGTCACTATTTTCAATCAATTCGCTTGCGAAGGGATAGGTCCGTAAATAATTACATATCCTTATTGATTAGTTTTTTAAACCAATGAAAACTTATGTAATTTCTATTATTTTTTATGATTATGATCTGAAGAAATGCTATTTCCAAGTTCGCAATTAGTGCAAATTTTCTTAATATGTGAATTGAATTAGTTACCGAATTTTCACCAAAGATAGCGTATTCAGTGAAAAGCATCCCCAAAAACTTGATGAAAGAATAAAATCAGTAAGAGCTTTTGTTTTTTCCTTATCTTCTCTATAAACGGGTCTATGGGGAGTAGATAATAAACTCTTGAGTTAGACATATTTTCGGGAACTTTGTCCTCAAAATCATTTGTCATAAACTCTCGTATTACAAAGTATATTAATTTGCTATTTTTATATAGCTTCAAAACTAAATAATTTAGCCTTATTTGTTTATTACGGAAATGTAAGCGTAATGATCGATTGCCATACCAGGGCAAAGTAACTTCATAGCTATTTTCTTTAAAAATAATATTTTCCTTAATGTTATCAATAAAGCTAGTACTAAGCTCATTGATATGACACTAATTTCTATTTATTTTAAACCCCAAAATGATTTAACAACAATAGATCTAATGAATTAACTTCATGAATTGACTGAATTGCAAGTGAAGTAAGTCAAACCAAAGGCCTAGTAATTGTCCTCTGTGTTACTATTGATTCTACTAGGACTACGCGAAGTCCATCCTAATAGCAAATTAAAAGCAAGTAATTCAATTGCAAGTTTTTTGTTTTTTCAGTAATGAACTTACAATAATTATCGCTGACGATTAAAATTGTTATTTTATTCTTATTATGATCAGAATATCAGATATATAATGGTTAAAAGTGAATTCCTTTGTTATAGAATCTTCTAAAACTGAACCTTCAAAAAAAAAACTCTGATGTTATTAATTATCTTTAATATTTTTTATGGTTTATTATCTCTAATGCCATTCGTCTGGATTAGCTTTTTGTGAATACTGCCTAGTTTAGTCTCACTAGGTCATAAAATCGTACAAGTGACCATTCTATGTATTCTATCAATATTCAATAAAATCTGAATCAAACATTGTGGTCAAATATTTTCCTTTACAGTTGTTACATGTAATATTTTCAAATTTACAGGATTTGCGATATTGGTATGTTTAGGTTAGGGTATTGTTTTAAGCGATCCCCTAGCGGGTAATAACATCAGCCGTTTACCGGCTTTTAGTTTGATTAATGATTCTACAGATTCTACATTGGGAGTCCTAAATTTTTCCTAACTCAAGTGAATTTTGATTAGGGATCTTTAACGAGTATCTGACATCGTACAGGCTCGGGACCGACGGCTTAACGTCCTCTCCGAAGGACGACATACTC
Organism: Hermatobates lingyangjiaoensis; assembly: GCA_026182355.1. Classification (NCBI taxonomy): domain Eukaryota; kingdom Metazoa; phylum Arthropoda; class Insecta; order Hemiptera; family Hermatobatidae; genus Hermatobates; species Hermatobates lingyangjiaoensis. The sequence goes on along the minus strand of JAPFBL010000050.1, from coordinate 1,539,129 downwards.
AGATTTATTTACCTCCCGCGTGAATAAATCGAGGGCCAGATGGAGATCGAACTCCGGTCTACCAGCCCAGAGGCGAGTACGTTAACCACTGAGCTAACCTGGCCCACCTTAGGTTAACTTGCAGTGGCAGTCCCAGAAGAGGTAGTTTGTTTAAAGCACCTGAAACATTTTCCATTTGTTATAAAAAATATCTTATGTCAGCGATACGTTTAGAGAAATCAGAAAGGCTCGATATAAACTTATTTGAACAGTAAAGTATAGAATTAGGTAAATTCTTTACAATGACAAAGAAACTAGCAGCTGCAAAGTATCATACCATTTATTGTTAGATTTAAATTGCATCCGGGCTATAACAATCAATTATCCCCTCAGAATCAGCATACTCGACTTACAATAATTTTATGGCATATTTGTATGAACTCTCTCAATCTTGATATCAAGCCTGATTTTGTAACTGCTGTCTTCCAAATAAACAGAGATATTAACTAATAAATTTATCGGTGTCATATAGCTGGAATTGTTAATATGAGTATTAAATTACTCTCATAATCCAAGCTAAGCTTGTATATCAAAACTGAATTTAATTAATTCAAGTTGTCTTACCTGAAATTTTTCATTGTTATCCCTTATTTTACCTCGTACCGGTGTCAGCTTCTCATTAAGTTTAACCCACTCCAGACGGGATATTATCCCTCTGCCTTATCACTGTACTCAATTATTTTCTAGAAACAGTATGAGCTTTCTTTTCGTTTAATTCCTTTAAACTGCTGTTATTATCTTTGATACGTGAAATAACTTGAGCCTTACTCCTTTACTCTGATTGAATTAAGTGCTTACCACTAGTGATTCATTTATTAACATAAGAACTATAACATTATTTTAATTGGTAAGCCATTTTAATTCTGAAACTCAGACAACTTACTATCGTAAGCTTTATGTTTAACACTCCCGGTTTTCGACAACATGTAAAAAAGTATTAACTTCAATTAGTTACTTCAAAAACAGACAATATTATATTTTATTATTCAATACTGTTTCATAAAGCGTTTTCTCATTTTTAAAACCAGTACAAGTTAACATCTACTAATCATTTCTGATTACTTAAACGAACCACCAGTGCTGGGCTTCTCATTCAATTATTACAACTACTAATTAAAAAAAATGTGATAATAGATGTATGTTAGGTTAGTTTATTTTTATTTTGTGTAATTACTGATAAGAGAGAGATAATTACACTAAACCAGATAATAGATTTATTTTATGTATAAACAAATTTTCGTTCAAGATATGTTTTTAATCTAAATGAAAATCTAGACAAAAAGGACTTAAACAAAGTGTTAACAGTATAAAAATAAAAGTGTACAAAACTAAATGAAAAACAATGTCGAAACTTATCATATTCGAAACTTATTTTATAAAAAAAATGAATCATCTATGTACAGAAACTAGATAACAATTACACTTAATTAATTTAACTTATTGTAGTTCCCGCAGATAACTTTATGTTAAATTTATTCACTTGGTAGGTACTGTATTTGCACTTCTTATGGTATACCCTAGTAAACTTAAGTAATAAAAATTGAGTACTTTGTCTGTAATATCAACCAGGAAAATTAATTTACCTATAACTAAAGTAAGTCTAAATGAAGTAAGCGTATAATTTTTGCAAATAATTTGCAAGCACGCTTGACCCTGCTATCTGAGATTATAAGTATATGGTTCGTCTGATTCATAATTTTTTAATCTGTGAGAAGGAAAATATAGCGTATATTGTATTTTAAGAAGAACGTAAAGTCGTCGTTTTTGAGCCAGTACGATGTCAGAACACCGTTCTGACGGTTAAAAATATTTTAAAAAAAAAACTTGTGTTAGGGAAATGTTGGATACCCGATGTAGAAACAATGAAGTGTTATGGTTCCCCATTGCTAAAATGATCGCTAAAATTATGTGACGATTGACCAACCACTAAAACAACACGCACTTCTTATGTCTATAAGTGAAGATGTTGAAAAAATAAAGATGAAAAGTCACCGTACAATTCTCAATGCTTCTCATCGCTGTACGATAAGTTTCATGTAGTGAATTGATAAAGTGTATTTAGGTATTACTAAAAGTCAAGATTAAATTACGTCTTGTTCGACATTTCTAAAAAGAGTGATATAAAATATAATTTTGGTATTAAGTTACTGGAGCCAGTATGGTTTCATTGGCCCTAGCTCAAGCGGAGCATTCTGAATAACTTGAAGAGCGTGAGGAAAGTTTGCACCATTAGGATGGTTCTGCATATTGGAAGCCTTAGCTCAGAATAGTAAGTATGTTTGCTTTAGGTTCGTCAGCTCCAGTGCTTGCCTCTTCACAGCTTGAAATTCTGACTACCGCATCACATCATTATACAGTTTAGTTAGTCCACTGTTTGCTTTATCATCATCTCCTTAAACCATCCCAAGTCAACTTATCATAGTCTTCTCAAGTCTCGTCATTTTTGAAAAATAGTTCAGTAAAATTTCAAAGACATTTATTTTAAAAAAATAACTTTAAAATTATTTTACATTAACTAACAAACAGAGCGGAACGGTATCAGAAGATGAATTCGTTGGTCTTTTGTTACAAATAATACTGCTCTTCAGTAACTAAATGTAATGCTAATTAACATACAAACTGTTTTAACGGATTTGTTTATTTTTGTTGAGTTTAAATTAAACTGAATTCAAAAGATTTTAAAAGAAAAAAGAATGTCCGATTTGTATAATTTCCAGCATAAAATGGCTTTTATACCTTATTTTAAAAGTGGTTTAAGTTGTTTTCTTATTTTAATACCTCATTAACATATTATTTAGTATTAATAATTTATTTTATCATTTTGATTAGTTGTACATACAAAATTTTTTTATAACGCACACGCTTATAACTTGTTAAAAACAAATGCAAGAGGTACATTTAGGACAATTTAGAAGCAGACAGTGTATTGCACTCCTTAATTGGTAACCATTTCTGGGAAATTTATTTCTGGGATATTTATTTATATGATTATATATTACATTATTTTATGAAACTAAAACAACTCAGTTGAGTCTCATAATAATGTTTACTTCAAAAAAATTTTTTCTTAACTTCTTCTTGCCTCATTAAGAGTAATGTTAATTTATTGACCATTGTATTATTATATAGTGTTACTAAATTTTGTGTGTAATGTGACAATCCTGTTTCCCCGGCACTTTAACAGAACTTTGCTTAATTCCTTTTCTTCGATATAAAGGCGTAATAGTCTGTCACCTATTGTCCATGTGATCAGACCACACTGGGATGTATCAGTGATCCTACCTTATCAAGATGCTATTATTCATTAATATAATGATTTCTTTCTACGTTTTATTCTATTTTTGATTCACACTATTTGGTTTTGGTTTTCTGTTTGGCCCTCCTATTACCTCTTTTAACTATTCAACTTTTTCTCACCTTATTTCGACACTAACTGTGTCAAGTTTGATTAAAGACAGGCAATTTGAAGGTCGCCATGACAGTGTTCCTATATTGGACTAATTGGTTCAAGTAGGCAACGAGCAGGAGCTTCTATCGAATCGAGCACAAAATGGCCTCCACTCCTCTGATTTACCGCTTACTATCCTTGTCGAGGAGTGCATACAAAAGACCTTCCTGCAGCCCTTTGTTGAGCCTTCTAAGACACTCCTACCACAACCCCTTCTCTTTCAAACAGATACACAATAAATAACTTTTATGCTTCATCAACCACCGGATAACTTAATCAGTTATAGATCATATACTTCTTTTATCTTTTGGTTGAAATAATCACTTATAGTGACAATCATAATACAGGTATGCAGAAAATGGGTGAAAAAATAGCCCACTGCAAATAGTTTCCACTTGCGACTTAGTTACTGTCATGGCAAACAGTCACTGACAGGACATTGCAATTGTTTGAATGGAAACGGATAGCGGCTCGGAATCAATGGTATGCGTAGTATACTCACAGATTCCCCAGTAGCACACCAAGTATTGATGTCCGCCTCTATGGCGTATCTGTACAGAGCACGTACTCAGAGTCGTGTCCTGTTGCACATTTTTGGGGCACTGAAGTTTCGGAACATGAAATTTGTTACTACTCCTAAATTGCAGCATTATTGGTGCCCCTATTTTAATTTTTACTCATGAGCAGGCAGTCCCAGAGTCAAGAAATTCAACTGGATAATGAACTGCTTCCTCATCACTATCAGTCTGTTTACTGACTTGTAATTATTTCTTGGGCTTGATATAGCGGAAGAACTTGTTTGTTGATTTTTCCTGCCTGTTGACTTGTAAGAGTTGAGAATTCTTGTTCACAAAGCAATTTATTCTCAATAGATGGCAGATCATGAACTTCGGGAAACACCTTGTCAAAAAGCTCTTGTTGGGAGCTTAAATGCAAATGAAATTGAAATCAACTAACAATATCTACTTGCTATACGTGTATATTTTCAAAATAAGCATGTCTTTAAAGTTAGGCAAAGACAGCTTAAAAGTTCATAACTTCTCTTCTACGTTGAATTTTCAATCCATTTAAACCTTACATTTTAGGTTAGACAAACACAAATCTACTGTTATAGTTTCAGCTCGCTATGTCTTATGGTGGCTGAATTTACTTTTGACAAAAGTTTGCTGACAAACTAACAAACCGATAAACTGACAAACCGATAGACAGAAATTTTTCTAAGGGTGGATTCGGTTTCTCTAATGTATGAAACGTAAAGATAACTTGAAATGAGTCAGTTATAAGCAATGCACAGACAAAAACTTTCTTTTATTTATATAGATTATGCTGGGAATTTTGTGACATTCAAGTATTTTTAAAAAATCAATGTTCTTTCTCTTTGTCAAAAATCCAATTTACTCTGAGGAAGTGTTATCTTTTTCCTGCGTGCTGTACTCTGTTATAAGGTTGCTGTAAATGTAGATTAAGAAAAAATATATTAGTAATTAGCCAGTTAAGCATACTCAAATCAAAAGCCGGCATTTCAGTATAATTTAAAACTTTTTAGCTGGAAGCTTGAAATTTTTGAAAATAATAGATATGAACTAGTAGACTAGAATAGTGAAAAAACTGGAAAAGCTATCAACAACATAATAGGAAAGAGTCCATTTCTCACACTTCAGTATTACCCAAAGTTAGTATGATTCATAAACATAAAAAAAATTACATCTGATATTAAGTTTTGTTCAGGAGTGTAACATACAGATTGATTAGAGTTCATTAGAGCATTTTGTGAGACGAATCTATCATACTGTCAAAAGGATCAAAAATTATTTGATTGGCGTTGATTTTTTACATGTAAGATTTTTATTCATTTATATCTCATGTTAAGTGCTTAAATAATTTAAAAATTGTTCATTAAACCTCTATATATTAATTTTAACAGATATCAATTTATATCAATTTTATTTCAGTGGATTCACTCAGAAATTTCTAAATCAATGTAAACAACGTAAATAAATGTAAACAAATACAAGTATAGCAAGTAAACTGTTAGTCCAGCATCAATTTTCAGTTTTTATTGCTATATTGCTCTTTGCCGTAATTGAAATTTCATGATTTTTTTTTTAAATTGTAATTTTCTGTTAATGTTTTGGCAAAATTTTATGGTTTTTAATGAGCAGTTTAGCGTCAAAATTTTTTTTATGAAAATACAAAATGTAATCTAACACACCTTTGGTTGAGCTAATTTTAAAAGAAATTGTATCAACTCATTGTCCACATAATGTTCTATTTTTAGTTAGTTTCATTTTGATCCGTTAAAAGGTATGGTTTGTATTGCTCTCACAAGGTTTCAGATTGAATTATAAGTCAAATTTAAAAAAATATTTCCTGTCGTTTTAAAAATTGAGAATATTTTTGTTTATTGCTTTTGTAGTCAAAAGGTAAGATCAGAATTAGTAGTTTAGAAGAAGAAAAATATTGTCTAAAAACAGTTTTTTGGCAAAAAAGTAACTTTCCTATCATGCATAATTGCTCCCAAAAAAATAGGGCACATCTACACTATGAGGCCCATTTTTGTGTAAAATATTGATTTGATCTTTTAGAGATTCTGGCCTGTTGCGGGACAGAAATGTCGTAAAAACATGTAATTTCGTAAAAATCTCGAGATCAAATTTTTTCACGATCACTATAATTTACTTATAGTAAAGTAAAAATCTGGAGTAACCTACACTCAACCATACTTTAAGTGAATATGACAAACTGGTTGACAACCAGTTTATGATTGCTTTAGTGGAGACGTAGTGTAAAACGTCATAGTTTTAAACTATGGTTTGATAATATGAAAATCTAATTTGATCAGTTTAATAATTTCATTTGTTTTGATGTGGTTATAACTATTAGATAAGAATTAAGAAAGTTATCATTGAGTTATTGAATTAGAAGAACCTGACATATTATTATTATCATCATCATTATTATTAAACTGAGACCCTGAGTCTCATATGGGACCTTATGGTATATCGTTTCTTTGTGATTCATTCTCTCGTTTCTAAAATCCACTTCAGATTTTTGGTTCTTTAATAAACTTAATAATTGTTTGGAGAGAAGTGTTTTAGACTTCTAGTGGTTCTAGGAATTATTTACGAGAATCTTGTAATAATTATATATGTGCAATAATTGCAAGGCAATTGGCTTGCATTCACATATAATGTTATAAAACGTTCCAAAGCCTCTTTCATACAAGTTTTCATTATCGCCATGACGTTAATTGCTGCTTACAAGTGGTATGTAATAGAAATATGTCGGGTTCTATATTCAACATATATTTTTAAATCCTTAATATCAAGAATTATTATTTTCCATAGAAATTCATGTTTGGTTGTCATAAGTTTTATACAGTAAAATAGAAGGTTTTTTGAGACACCTTTCATTTGCTTTTCTTTTCATCCATTTCTCAATTGCATGATTACAAAAGCTGAAGTGTGTGGAGCAGAAAGGCACCAGGCCGCAGAGGCTTTGTTTGGGTAAAACGTTTTCCTCTCGGCCTCTGCTTCATTCCTCTGTATCCCCTTACAAGCATTTACCCACAAGAGAGGGGACTTATTTTTACTGGCTGTGCTGATATTGTAAAGGCATGAAATATTCATAGTAAAATAATACCTAATGAGATATTTTATGTTGTTCTATCACAGGACATGTGCTATAGTGTACGAATTATAATAAAAACCAAAAAGTTCCTTTCCCATGCTCTAAGTAATATTGTCCAGAACAATAGAGTTCTTAAATCCACTAAGAACTATATGTCCGATAATTAGTTATGTTAATGGTGGTATAGATTTATTGCAGCAAAATCGCTAGACAACCATCCTTCACACTGGTGGTCATCATAAATATACAATTATTTATATTCATAGAATTATATCGTTTCTTTTTATCGTTTGTCAAGTTATCGTAATAATGGTATTAACTGTTAAAAAGATCTTCTGCTAAACCTTAAAATATGAATCATCAATGACTAGAATTAGTTAAAAAAAATTTGTTAATTTAAATAAATATGACATGTACATTAGGAAATTCGTTATTCAATTTATAATGATTTTCCAGTTTGTATAGCTTTATTAACCTTCGCGCTGATTGAAATTGTTGAAATATTTTTTTGTAGATATTAGTTTTGGGTTGAAAAAAATTTCAATTTTGTGTAGTTTGATGTTGAGTATTAGAAATTCATTTCCTGAAATAATAAAATGTACCATAATGCCCATTTCGTTGAAGTAATTTTGCTAAACAGTATTTATCTAATCTTCCCAGAACATAATATTTTTGGGTGTAATTTCATTGAAATCCATCAAACGGTGTAACCTTCATCGCATACACGACTTCCAAAATCAATCATAAGTAAATAAAAATACATGTTATTATGTACCTATGGAAAAACAAACCTCTTTATTTAAGTTAATAAACTGTATTTTTTTTTAGTAAATGATATTCTCAGTGGCAAAATAATGTAACAGTTTTAACACTCTAAAGTTATTAGTTTAGGAAAAAAATGATTAGCTATAAACAATTTTTATCAAAAAACGGACTTTCCTATGATGAATATTGCTCTTCACTATATGAGTTTGATCCCTCAAATAGTAGAATGACCACGAACTTTTTGATGCATAACTATCAACATACATATAAACTTTATTGAAAAAATGTCAAAAGAAAGCTTATAAATCCATGAAAATCGAGAGAGAATTTTTTCATGATTACTTTATTATAGTAGAGTAAAAAACCAAGAGTTAAGCAAATCAAACCTCTATCTCTGTGGCCTTGGCAGTGAACTACCTTAGCCACATTTATTCTCGCTTATTCATAAAATACATTTTTATTCAAATAACAAAACTCAATAAAACGTCAAAATTAAGTTACATTTCAATTTTCAAGATTTAATATTATGGAAATATATTTATATTTACTTTGAAAGGAAAAGTTGAAATAAAACCTCAAGTTTTAAAAATGTCAGTAAAATCCAGTTGCAAATGTTTCAATATGCAAACATTTATTAAAGTAATTAATTGCTGCGTATGTAGATTTTATATCTCTCAATAATTCTATTAAAAAGTAAATTTTAATTTTTATTTTAAAATTATATTTTGTTTTAAATATTTTTTTGAAAAAGTTTGAAGTGGTCACTGCTTCAACTTTGAGCAACTTTTAATAAAACATACGAGTAATCAATTTAATTGATTCATTCTGATCAGAAAAAACAAGAATTATAGGATTGATTAACAAATAATGTCTTCCTTTTAAAACTAGAAAAAAATTGTAAATGGTATTTTAAATACAAACGCAAACAACAACAACATAGTGATTTTTCTATTGTTTCTATCTATTGTGTCTTAAAGGATATGTCACGGAACCCATAAATTATATAATATTCCGTTAACAAAATTTTATTATGAGAATATAAGTGTGTTAGTTTTTATATATAATAATAATAATTGAGCAAACATAACAGATCAGGTCAATAATAAACGTCGGGGGACCAAGTTAGCTCAGTGGCAATATGCTCTCCTCTGGACTGGTAGATCCGGGGTTCAATATTCATTCTGGCTCTCGATTTATTCACGTGGGAGGTGAATAAATCTGAACACGTCATCCCTGGGAGAAGACGTTAAGCCGTCGGTTTCGAGCCTGTACGTTGTCAGATATTCGTTAAAGATTAGTACTCGAAATACACTCAAGTTAGGCAAAATCTAGGACTTCCAATATAGAAGAAATCTTCATTGTGTGGTGAAACCTAACCTAACTTATAATAAACGTTACTGACAGATTTTATCCAGCACCATTTTTGTTAGATCAATCTCTTGATCTCTTTTTTTCTCTCACTTTAGAGACTGAAGGAGCGTATTTAATCTCAAACTTGTGCACAGAATATAAAATCTCCGTTATATTTTAGTATAATTTAATTGTTAATTAAAGTATAAACAAATAACGAATAAATTAAATTAACTGTTTAGAACGATTTGTATTTGATTAGTGTGAGCTAATTATTATTGTTTCAATTTAGTTTGCGGTGTTGTCCGAATTTAACTTGGCAGCCCTGATTGCATGATAATCTTAATCAAAACACTGGTGATGGACGCTTCAAACCAATACTATTCTACCTTTCGGTTTTCCGTTCATTTCAGCAACTATTGATAATTTTTAATACTAGGAGTAAACATTTTAAATATATTTATGTTCATTTATAAAGAAAAGTGTTTGTCTTTTCCAGTTTTCACATAATAGGTTTTTTACTTTTGGTTGTTCAATGGGCAAAGAGCTTATCTCATTTAATAATTTGATTGAAAACCATTTTAGTTGTAAGAAAGCCACAACACTCAGTTCATTTTATACTGGGATTTTAAATTTTTTCATTATAAAGTTTATTTTAATTGTACCTGATATCATGGAAGCTGGAAAACGTTGGTGCTGTTTCCTCTAAAAGTACCTAGTGAAAATTTTATTTCATATCCCCATTGAAAAACATTAATCCCTTTTTTCGAGAAATACCTCATTAAAAAAGAATTAAAAAATAATTACTTTAATATGAATGAAATATCCAGAAAAAATGGGATTTCGACATTTTGACGGATTTACACGTTATGAGGTTATTAAGGTATACTTTTGACGTTTTTCTTTTTTTCTCTTTCTCGTTATAGTGTATATATTGGGGAGGTATCCGAAAAGTTATGGGACACTACCGGTCACACTGTTTAATCAATGAAATCCATTTTTTAAGCAAGTATGCCTTCCATAGTGTAGATGTGTCAGATTGTTTTGTAATCATACTGCTTTTTAAATATGAAAATTACATAAAACTTTAAGTCTTCTGAATGTCGGTTAAATAGTTGCAGAATAAATATAAATATTTGGATCATATATAGCTATATATGTTTGTAATTTAAGAATGTTATAAGTATAGTATGATATATATTTCTAATATGTGCTATATTTTTCTTCATAAATACATTTGAAGCATCATTTTATTCTTCACTTACTATTCGAATTCTCTGAGTTCTTGACTATAAACTATATTAAAAAAAATTTCGAAATTTTGACAGATTTACACGTTTTGATGATCCCTGCATCCTTTTTTTACTATGACTGCTTGTATATGGCTGAATTGACATCTTGTGTTATTTATCGTGAATTTAGATAACACTCTTCTAATCAGATCGTTTAATAAATCTTACTGACATTCCATAGACATATTGCCATTATTGTGGAAAAGAATCCTATTGTGTTCTGGGATTTTGAGACATACTAAAGGGTACTTTATTATACTTTTCGTCAAAATGGAAACTAATTTTAACACGGTCGTCAAAGTAATTTGAATAAATTTTGCTGTCGTATTCTATTTTGATAGAATATGAATATTGCATGATTTTTTTTCAAAATTTGGGAGAGTGAATATTACACTAATAAGTAGAACTATGAAGTTTTACCTATAGCCGCTTGTCAGATTGTGATAGAACAGCATATTGTGCTAGCACAATTCCTAGATGACAAATGAGTAAAATCATTAAAAAATTGCCAATGATTTTTTTATTTCTAATGTTTTTGATGCCATGTTTACACAATAAATACACTATAATTAGTTAATTGATTAAAATGATCTGATTGGGCATCTTAATGCGTTTGCTTATAGTAAAGTCGAGTGTATTCAGCACTCCAGATTTTGTTGTTGCTATTTCATACTTGTTGCATTAGCACCTTCTGTTAAGAAGCATGTGACAGGTCTTACTGGCCAACAGAAGTTAGTGCTTTTCATCGGCAGCTGGTAAATCTCGAGTGTACCATGGTCGAGATTCAGAACATTACGAATAATTGTAATATTGTTTTGTAGCTCATCTTTTTTCTGCAAAATGTTATTAGTTTTATTTTGTCTACCCTTATTAATATCTTTTTGAAAAAAAACTTGCTGAATCTAGTCATTGTAGGTACTTATAGTTTTAAAGATCCCTTTTTATCAAACTTCAATGAAAACTACCTTAATGTGTTTTCACAATAAAAGAATATTTCTTATATATCTTTACTATTCCTCTATGTGAATTATGAATATAAGCAGCTGGAGAGTGCCTTTGTTTGACAAAGTGGGGCAACGGTTGAAGATACTGGAAGCATTGGTATCATTTACACAAAATGATATTGAGTAAATAAATCACTTTATAATCTTGCGCTCCTGAAGCAAAATTACCAGGGTTCTCATCAAGTTTAACGATTTAAAAAAAATATGAATAAGACTAAATTTGTTATTCTTGATATAGAATAAACATGGTAAGATGCACATAGCTAAAGTGAGGGTTAGTTAATAAACTATATATAGTTTCCATTCTTAAAGAGGAAAACTTATAAGTGATGGCGATAAAAACACATACATATACTTTGAATTATCTCTTTATTTATTAAAAGAAATGAATATAATTTGAACCTTGATGGTTAAAAAAATAGAAACATGGGATCCACAGAATTATGTTCAAACATTTTATCTACCACTTGAACTAAAAATCTAAAGAAATAACAGAAACTCAAAATGCTGGGTGAAGCCAAGATCTTTGAAGTCAATTGAAAATATCAGAATCCATGAATTAGAATTATAAGTTAAGTAAGTTTATTTACAATACCCGCTAGTATTGTGTAGCGGCAAGTCAATCAGAGCAGCACTCCTCTACAGAGGCCATCCACACTGTACTCGACCACCAACACTCTATTCATCATCTTTAATCCTTATCTGACACTTAATGGTCCTTTTATTCTTTCTGCACTGTCTATTTCTCCCTAACAGTGTAATTAACTTAGTGACTGCCTCTACCCTTCCTTTCCATTTAACTTAAAATCTGATATATTGCCCAAGTTTTCATAGTCGTATATACTGAAAAATATTCATATTTCTTTTTAATGTTCTTTCTGAAAAAGTTCAACACATCTACTAATAACACTATTTACTGTGTTATGAGCTTGTTAGTACCAGAGAGGCTATTAGGTCAATGATTAAAGTAGCAAGTTATTATACTTCTTACGACCTCCTGCTTGCATAAACCAGTTTCACAACGCGTTCGTCTTCTTCAAACCTATTCAAGTAGTGAAAAAAATTGGCACTTCGCAAACTATTTCTAGAGGTTCATTTTAAAACAGTTATTCTCAACAATTTTTATTTTTAGACTCCTGAGATCAAAGAATCTCTTAGGGAAGAATGATGCCTTGTGAAGAGTGATGTCTTATTTAATGTATCTGTTATATAGCTTTTCCAGATTAGTATTTATATATGGTCTAAAGAGACTGCAAGAGTATCTATACATATTTGATAGCTCAGGATTAGAATTGTTAATGAATGTCTTTTCCACTACTTTCTTTCTCTTTGAAAAAGTAGCGAAAGGATTGTTTTAGGTGGTTTATACCCAGATCCCTCTCCTTCACTTATATTTCACGAATTTAGGGAATGCTGCGCGATTTCAAATGTATACCGTCAAGCATTCATCTTGTTATAACAGTAAGGTCATACACATATCCTTCCTTATCATAAACTTGATTATTTAGAGTATCTAATAGGTCATCCACAACTTATCACCACAATAGGATCGATAGCACTCCTTCCTAAAAACAGTCTTTAGTGTTTCGAATTTAAGTTGTAGTAAATTCAATACTTACACTAATTATTCTTCCATTTGATTATTTTAATCAATTTTATGGTTTTTCAAATAATTGATCTCTATATTAGTTCTGACTTAAAGGCATTTATCTTTCTTTTCTATTTTTCTATCTTTCGTCTCTTTCTGTATCCAGGAAGCAAGGGTGAGTAATTCTTTTAAGTTATAAACATTTGTTTATTTTGGTAACCCTCATTTTTGGAACAGATTTTACTCATTTGGCCTTGTCATGTGCGTATTGTTCTTTATGAAGAATCTATTTCCCTAAAAATTCTAATAATATTATTTAAAGAATATTTGTAATTCTTTAATTTAATATACATTTTCATTATTGTAAAGTATGAAAAATTTGTAGTATGGATACGATGATATGTTTCTTCAATCACACAGAATGTGTAATGACAATAATAGCCGTATTATCATAATGAATGAAGTAGTTCTTCCCATGCTCCAGTAGTATTCAAACACACTTTTGACAATAGCCGCGGTTCTTAAACACACCTAGAACTTCATGCTAAAGGGTGCAACATGTAGATTGATTGAAACACTTTTTATAAACACCTACCCTTTTCCATTGGGAGGATAATAGATTATGTGATTGTTTCACGAATTACCTTTTACAGTGATTAGAATTTTTTTAAATTTTTTTGTTGTATGATTATAATTTTACTTTTATTTTTTTTTGACAAAATGCATTCTTCTACAGTTAGCCGATTAGAGGTAAAAAATAAAATGTTAGATCTGAAATAATAAAATGTATCTTAATGCGATCTTAACAAAGAGGTATTCAGTTCACCCTTTTTGAAGGTGATACTTTGGGGTATAATTTCATTAGATCGTCAAACTGTGTGACCTGTGTTATATATACTCACATATTTTCAGTATAATTTTTAAGTCAAAATTTTTACATTTTACTGCAAAACTGACCGCGTTTTTTCAAACAATTTCTGTTGTCTACTTCAAAATAATCCTAAAAATTGAGCGCTTTATATTTAGTAGTTTAACAGAAAAAAATTGTCGCTGATAATCACATTATAGGGCTCAAGTGTGAAAATTTGAATTTGATCTATCAAACTTTGTTAATCTTATCATTTTTGAGTAGAGACGTCTAATTAAAAACTTTTTTCGCACAGGGCATTGTGAGGACGTGAAAGGAGTTTCCTTTTCCTTTCATTCTTTTCGAGATAGGTATCTCAGCTGATATTTTTCACCTCCGAGGTTGTTTGCAGGGAGTACTGGTTGAAGAACTCGGAGTTATCATTCTCCTTCAGGACTTCATTTCTTCACTGAAGTGTTAATTTTGCTTTTGAACCAGAGTGAAAGTATTCTCAACTTTCTTTCAATCTCAATGACATAGTTATTTTGATTTGGACATCTTTGCTTTCAAAAAATATATATCCTTTTCAAATAATATCTAGAGGAGAAATATCATTATTTAAACTTTTCTTCTTCACATTAAACAGTTGCAAATGGATTAACTGCTCAAATGTGGTCAGGAGGACTGAAAAAAATTCAGGAGGCTGAAATAGTTTGTCACCGATTCATATTTTATTGAAAATGCGCATATTACAATTTTAGAGGGTCGTAACCAAAAAGAGAGAAAAATTAGCTACAAAAATATCTCCTACATAACTGTTTTGGTCAAAGATTAAAAATGCATGAGACTGCATATGTTTGAACTTGGATCTGCTCATTTTGAAAGATGCTAACGAGATTTTTTCATTAGTTCGTGGTAAAAATAAGAACCACTGTAATCAGGTTAGTGCGGAAAGGATTAGATTTATACCAAGTTTCACTTTACATGGTTTTTTTTTTCAAATTGGTGGAAGTGGAATCCAAGAAAAAAAATGTTTTTCCTTCAAGTCCTGTTAAATTGTAATAGCGCACAACCTAAAGATGGCTGCATGAATTGTTCCAATATATTACAAATTATTTGTTCCGAACTATTTTTTTAAATCATTTATAACTTCATGATAGTGAATTTCTTAAATTAAATAGTGCTAATAAAACAAATTTATTAATTTATTTGTGTTTGATTATAGAAGAAATATGAAGCTTCAATTAATAGACTAGGATAATATTAATAGACAGGATGATACATTAGAAAGTTTTGACTAATATTTGTTTGTACGACTGGGTCCTTAGTAAAAGACGTCTGTCTGAGCGCGGTGGGCTCTGAGCTGATAAAGAATGCATTGCTTAAACCAACACTCCCCCAGGGGAGGCAGCGCGTGATTTGTTGTAACAATTTACCACACTGTTTCTTTCGTTTCAAGCGGCGTCTTTCCACAAATCAATAGTAACTGCTTAAGTTTATTTTATTTCTTTTCTCTTTATATCTGAGATGGGTGCTAAGTGTGAGAATTGAAATTACAAAAAACTTGCAAATTTGTTTTTGAGAGAGGTAAGGTGATACTGAGAAGAAATTCATGATCATCATTCTTTTTCTTTTCATGCAATGGATTAAAAATGTCCTTTTTACTAACCATTCCAAATCCAACATTGCTCTTTAATTAATTTATGAGTTCTTTTGAAACCATTCTATTAAAAAAGGGAGTGTTCTGCTTTACTAACATTTGTTTCTCTAATATAGGATATTATCAATATATAGTAGGATTTTATCCAAAAGTGCCCTAGTTCTTCAGTACATTCCATGTTATAATACTTTACCAATGCTACAAAACACTTGTTGACACTTTAATAAGACTAAAAGAGAGGTACAGTAGCCACCAATGACAACAATTACAAGCATATTTACATCAAACACACACACACACACATATATATATATACGATGACGACGACTGTCAAAATATCGTTGTGAGTCTTTTGTGTGTGTCTTTATTTGTTTTTCTCTTTCCTTTGTGAACTATATATATATATATATATATATATATATATATATATATATATATATATATATATATATTATAATATATATATCAATAATCAAACCAAAATATGAAATGGGAAAACAAGACTAAGATCTTTCAACCGTAGCAAGCGGTCTTCGTCAGAGTCAAAAACCCAACTTTTTACGTGTTTATCTGAAATCTTATATATATATATATTATATATATATATATATATATATATATATATATTATTATTAAAAATTATGCCAATTTTAACTTTTGTTCTTTTCCGAGTTAATTTTTCAAGTTTTCTCACTATGGATTTCCACCTTTCTGGTAAAATGTAAAGTAATTCATTACGAATTCATTACGAATAGTGAGAAAACTTGAAAAATTAACTCGGAAAAGAACAAAAGTTAAAATTGGCATAATTTTTAATAAAACATGTTTGATTGAAGGTCTGCTCCCAAAATACACAAAATATATATATATATATATATATATATATATCATAGCATTTCTACCTGATGATACCGGATGTCAAAATACCTTAAGTAAGTCTTGGTTTTATAAGTGTTCTTAAGTTTATATTATTGTAGTTGTAGTCCAGTTGAATCATTTTTTTTTTATTTATTTCAAAATAAATGTGAGATTGAAACTTCTGCCCTCCTTTTCTCTTATCCATATTTTAGATATCTTTTCAAGCTCTCTCATTAGTACTTTACGCTTTTCGGGAACTTACCAAGTGATTTATCTCTTGTGATGAAATTTATTGTCATGAAATATCGCAATATTTTTATTTCATATCAACATAGAATATCTTTAGGGTATTCTTATTAGTTCACATAGTAAAAACTAATAAACTAAAGTTTATAGTTAAATATAACTACGAGTATTACAAAAATACGTTGGCAACATCATAAACTGGGAGGTTAAAGTTAGGTTATAAATAGACTAATAACAAATATAACTAATAAACAGGTTTATAACGTAAATAAACAAACGGAAATCAACGATATATTACTGTTACTATATTTAAGGTATAGCAATGAAGAAAAAACTTGATCTCAAAATTATTTCGGATTTCTATTTTTGATGTTCTCAAAGTCCTTTTTTTTTGACGTTTTTATGGTGCTATCTGTATGTGTAGTTGAGTGGGTTGGTGGGTATCCAGTTTGGGAGCACGATTCAGGCCATAATATTTGATTGATCATATTCATATTTTACCAAAAGAAATGTCGATGTAATAGTAATTCAAGATATTTCTTATAATAGTAAGAAAACTATTTCGTTACCTTTGTTTATCTCATTTAATTTTTTTAAAATTGTTTATTGACCTATATACGAGTATTTATACACATTTTTTGTTATTTGTGTAGAAGAGGATATCTTTTATCCCTTTACATTTTTTTTTATAAAACTCATTATTTTGTATTTCATCTAATAATATTAATTTTCTCATATTTTAATTTTTATTTCAATTGTTCTATAATCACAGGAAAGTTGTTAGTTTTGTAGAAAACATCAGAAAAAGGTCATTAATGATGAGACTGCCGCAAACTGTAACTAATAATATATATAACACGAAATTTAACAGAGAATATAGAACAAGAGATTTACCACAGTCGATATTTAGAACGGGTGTTTGTCGTGAGATGCACTGGAACACGAATAGACGTGTTCTATAGACGAATAGACGTCTTTCTATTTTGTCATGAGTCTGCCTTGATCTCATTGCGGTGGCTTTTTACTGCTTCAAATGCCTTCAGGGAGTTATATAAGTTCCTTGATGTGGCAAACGAATACTGCATAAAAGAATATCAGTCTCGTCTGCTTAATTTTATTGTAATATCTAAAATTAAAAAGTACATGTTAATGAAAAAAAGGAAGCTTTATGTTATTTCCGTAGGAAATGAACAGTTCTTATACCTTTCACATGAAAAGTTAAAAACCGAAACTGTAAACTTGGTATCTCTGGTACCAGGGTGAACTCACTAACCTCTAGACCACGCTTGGCCTTGATTAAAAACTTATACACATGCGTTAGTTTGCCAAATGGAAAGTATTGTTACTGACATAACAACAAAAATGTGGTAATATTGTATGTTTTAAAAAATAATTTAACCTAAAAGTGGAAGTACACTTCTGAATCTGCGTTAGGTTTGCTGTAACAGGCTAACCAAGTGGCACCTAACCCTGGCTAGAACGGCACATGAATTACGTTGTCAATTGCATGTTATGAACTAGATAATTAAAATTGACAGTATTGTAATAAGAAAAATTCTGAGTTATAATAAATCAAAAGCAAATTCGTCTTTGAAAGGAATTATTATTCAGAAACTGATTATAAAGGCTGCAGAGATAATATTAAAATGGAAAAGCAATTTTGAAGAGAATCGTTTTTTCCTCGATTCCAATCTTATTATCTTAGAAGTGCAATGATATAAACCTTTCACGTTATTTTGGCAAAAGTATTAAGTTCAATAATACCAATCTATTGTATTGATAATAAATAATTACTGAAAGTTAAAATACTTTATAATTGACTTGTAAATGAAATTGAGTATCTTGTTTGAAACCAAAATCAATATTTCTTAATAAATTATAATATATATTAAAAAACTTGGTGCGAAACACTAAACAACTTTATTTACTTCATTAAAAAGTAGTAGACCGCTTCGGATTAACACTAGTAACAATATTAAAATAATTTAAGTGGTAAATTTTTTTTGTTTAAAATAATGCTATACTCGTTTTGTGATTTCTGAATTGTAGTTTATGTGAGATAAGTATCAACCTAATTACATTTTTAAGAATTAAACAATCAATAAAAACTTATGTAATATATACCAGTAGATAAAATCTTATTACTGAATGTATGTTTATATGTCTGAATTTAGAAAAAAAATATTTGTAATGATTACTATTAATTAACTTACAGTACAAATGTTTGGTGAGATACGTCAGTTGATCTGGCCGCATCTTAGCTGGTCTCTTTTGTCAACATGTTGGTTTTTTGTTTCCTATAACCCCCACAGAAGCTTTAACTTTCCAAAGTTACTTCGTACTTGTGTAGTTGTTTACTCAGCTGAATAAGAGCTTTTATTGATTTCTCTACCAATAGTAAGCGGTTGCCACTGTTTGCACAAATCAACCTAGGACAACCTACCGTCTGTCCAGGTCAGTTGTTCTGTATTGTGTGTGGAAATATCCTTTTGATTCTTCTTCTTTAATAAAAATTTCTGAGAATTGGAGATAGCACAGCCATAAAACAAAGAAAGAATACATACAGACTTAAGTACTTGGACACATTGACGTAATTAAAAGACGTGATTGTCTTGTGTAAGAGGCAGCAATTAATATAATGCCAATATACAAATATACACAATAATGCAACGCACATACCACACACACGCACACACACACACACACACACACACACACACACACACACACATACATATATATATATGATGTAATTTTTTTGAGGTTTGAGGTCCAATGATTTTCACTGGTCCTTTTGCCGACGTTTCGACATATATTTATGTCATCTTCAGGGCTACAACATGATTGTTTTTCAATTAGCACTACTATTACTACTGAAGATGACATAAATATATGTCGAAACATCTGCAAAAGGACTAGTTAAAATCATTGGACCTCAAACCTCAAAAAAATTACATCATATAAATATTGGGTCAAGAAAACAAATCATGATATATATATATATATAAAGATTTCACATAAACACGTGAAATAACAATCAATGATCAAACACAATAAGAAAATGGGAAAACAAGACTAAGATCTTTCAACTGTAACAAGCGGTTTTCGTCAGAGTTAAAAACCCAACTGCCATTGTTTTCCCATTTTCTTATTGTGGTTTGATCATTGATATATATATGAATTTCTCACCATTTTCACTTTTGTTAATTTTTTGGAAAGATTTTCCAGTTTTCTGATTGATTTTTTTGTGGTATGAGATAGCGTAAGCAACAACTGTCCATAATTCATTTTATTCTACATATTTGTACACAAACATAAATGTAGTCGAAATAAATAAACAATTTTCAACAATTTTGGCACATGCTCTCTTCAAGAAAAATAGAGAATACAAGATTGAAGAATAAAGTCACTAGTTTTATACCAGCATCCAAACCACTACAGCAAATTTAGAAATAGATAATAGGAAATGGAGTAATCCGTTCGGGCAGATCATATGCGAGCATTTTTTTTTTTTGATTTTGTAGGTTTCTCTATATATGTTATTTAAGTGTACTTACTGAAAAATCTATATTTAAAAAATCTTGTGCATACATTCATAGATAACGTTTTATCTATTAGCATCAATTATTTTGATTTTTATTAAATAGTTTAATTCCAATAATTTGCGATTCAGTTGACCTTTATCGCAGTGAAACAACATTTTAGAAGTAAAAAAAAAACAGGTATGCCTGTATTTTAACCAAAAACGCATTACTATTTTATTATTATATTTATTTGTTATTATTAGTCAAATTTATGGTTATTTTTGACTATCAGTGTAACGTCGAGGCATGCCACTAGTGTCTAATGGGGTAAATGAAAGTCTTGTTGGTTCTTCTAGCGGATAATGTTGTGGGTAATACGGGCTGGAAATGGAAAAACATGGGTTGTGGGGTGGTGACGATGACAGTCTGTGGGGAGTCACAAATCAGGCCGTCCCAAGGTGATCCTTCAAGGCGACCCATCAGCTAAAAGCCTCCACTCACACCCTCCCTCTCATCACAATCAACTCACAACTTGTTTCCCCTCTAACCTCTAATATTCCTCTTGTTGCGCATCGTACCCCTCTGTATGAGAACGTTTTTTATGGCTGAATTAACCAATTTTTAAATTCTATCGTTCATTAATTCGATCCTAATACAAGTACGACAATAATACAAGCTGAAAAAAAACAATATTCTATCTCACGATTTTTTTTCTCCAAAATTTTCTTAAAATGGATCTTTTTTTGAAACAATAACTAGTTTTGTCAAACAACAGTTTGGTGAAACTAGTGTAAATAGAGTCGCGTTCAGCGTTTATCAAAGATCAACAGACTGCTTTAATGTCTGTTTCCTGATGTTTCTTTCCTAAGACAGTCGCCGCATTCTCCTAAATGTGACTTTAATAGAGTCCCAAGTGTTCATGAAATATTTAACAACTACAGTCGTATTCACTAGGTTGATTCCACTTTTTATAAAAACCATCTGAACAAAACTCAACTCAAATATAATTAGTGGACTCATGTATGCAATGTCTGAAATATCTTTAAAAGAAATTACGTTGATTGAAGGAATATACAATAATCTTTGTAACTAGCTTGTTTCACAAGTAGAATCACGACTAATTTGCAATTAGAAAAGTTTTTCTTCTTCTTTATCTATTCTTGTATTGAGTTGAGTAATTTCAACCTTCCGTTCATTCACATTTCATTATTTGAAGTGGGAAACTTACTTCAATTCTTTTTTTAAATATCAAGTGTCTCATAAGTATGTTTTAAATTTAACAAATTCTTATGTTTATAACAAGTTTTAAAACGTTTCCCCTTTTAAGCCTTTTAAGAGGCAATTACAAATTCTAAGTCACTTCTATTCACTTCCATTAAAAATTTTAAATGCAATTTTATCCTATAACATTGTTTAAATTGAATACCTATGAAAAGAGTGATTCAAACCCTCCATTACCTTCTATAGCTTTCTTAGAGGTTAAAATAAATTTAAATTAAATTTATTATCTTATATATATGATTTTAAATTATTAAAATTAAGTATATATTTAATAAAATTGAATACATACGAATTATTACAAACTTGATTCTGCCCCTCCTCATATCTCTATTAACTGGATGTTTAGGGATGCAGAACTATATATATATCGCTATATGTCGTTATCAGCCTTTGGAGCGATTCACATCTTTTCCTGAAGACGAGGACATCGAAATATAGTAGTGAGTTCAGTGATTTCTTTTCTATGTGTTCTTTTTAAATTCTAGTTATTATTATATATATATATATATATATATATATATATATATATATATAAAGATTTAACAATAAACACGTGAAATAACAATAAATGATCAAACCACAATAAGAAATGGGAAAACAAGTCTAAGATCTTTCAACCGTAACAAGCGGTCTTCGTCAGAGTCAAAAACCCAACTGCTATATATATATATATACATACTTTTTCGTTGGACATACGATCCAAAACGGACAAATATAGAACAATATAGACAAAGAAACATAGAGAAATCAAAAGAACACACTTACAGTCTCTAATGGGTCTCCAACCGTCTCTGAACCAGTGCGCTTGGTTTCCCTCTTTTATCTCTCCTGAAGATGGTTCAAACCAAAAATTAGAGACTGTAAGTGTGTTCTTTTGATTTCTCTATGTTTTTTGTCTATATATATATATATATATATATATATATATATATATATATATATACCTTAAAGTTAATGAGAGTTAATTGAGAGTTAGACTATTTCAATTCAATTTCAATGGTCTTTAACAAAAAAGTTTCTTACATATTTCAATCGAATATAATAATGGTTTAAATTTAATCTACATTGAAAACTAACAAATTTTGAAAGAGGTGTCTGTATCTTACTATACATATCTTGACGTTTATTTAGAGATTTGAGTAAATTTCTTCATTTTTTAAAATTATTTAGTTGTTTATACATATGGTTTAATGTACAATAATAACATATTAATACCTAATTTTTAAATGAGGGCTCTACAATCCATAGCTTTCAAAGTCTGCATTAAAAAAACTTATTATTTTTCTTCCATATTATTAATACTTGGAAAATTTTAAATAATAACATATTTTATAGAAAAGTTTAAATTTTATTCGAATTGGATTTGTGTAGAGCTTTCAAAGAGACTTTAACATCATTTCTTGATTTAACTGTCTCAAGAGACCATTTAGATATTTCAACCAGTACCATCCTCTTAATTGAAAAATTGTAATCAATTTGGTGATTTATATATATACAGTTTATAGTATAATTTAGTCAATTGCACATTTTTACAATTGACTAAATTGCATATGAATTTAGTAGAAATATATGAATTTTTACAAAGTTGGTTCTACCTTCTTCCATTCTCCCGTACAGATGTATAAATTCGAAACCACTTTCATTATTTTTTGAGAAAACTCCACAAAATCTCATGAATCTATTTCAAAGTTATTTAGAGACTGACACAATTAAGAATATCTTCCTCGGAAAGTTCTAGGTAATTTGGTAACTCATACATATGTTTTAAGTTTTATTAGAATTGTGTGTATGAAGTTGTTAAAGGGTGTTTATGACTTCTGAAAAAAAGGCATATGGAGATTAGAGACCACTTCTGCTGTCTTTTTTGAAATTTCCACTAAATAAGTTATTGCATTATTATACTTATGGTTTAAATTTAATATAAATCCAATAATTATATTGTTTTTAAATTTTTAAACCTGATTCCTATGTTTAAAGACTGAGATCACTTAGTTGACTTTTTTTATTTTTTTCTTTTTTTTGAAAATTTTATAAAAGGAATGCATTTTTGTCTAAATTTCTTAAGTCTGATTTTGTATCAACTTTTTAATGTAGAAATAAGAACTAGTTTAAGAAGAAATCTAGATGTGGTCACTGAATGGAGAAATATTTGGAATTGTGCCAGAGATGAATAAAACAGTCTCCCACAAGACCTCAATTCAGCTGCTCAGTCAATGGCTTGTGTTCGTGAGGGAATAAATCTAGAAATGTCAGAAGAAAAATAAGTTTCTAGACTGCCTGAAACATGAAGACTGCTGTAGTATTAATTAATTTAACTAATTAATTTATTTGTTTAATTAGATATCAACTGAGAGAGTCTTGAGTCATCAGATCATTGCTATATTAAAACGAATATCTTCTACTAAAATACAACGTTTAAATATAGAAATGAAGAAACTTTAGGGTATTGTGTAATGAACCTTTCTCAAAATAAGCGTATTGTTGAATTCATTGATTTATTATTATAAGTCTAACATAGCTTTGCTGTTTACGATGAAACGTTATTATAATTTAACTATTAACATAAACATCTAAACACCTATACATTAACTTAACAATCTCACACATACAAACATATACGCATCATGCACATTAGCACACATATACACACACACACACACACACACACACACACACACACACACACACACACACACACACAGACACACATACACAGATTCTACTAACCGCACACAAATACGCATACATTATGGAAAAAATTAGAAATTCGTTTTGAGGAGTTAAAAACAAAAACAATTATGTAAAAGGTGAAATAATATTTTTCTGTTACATTTTTTTTTAGCCAACGCCAGTCGGTTTTGGCTGGTCAGCTGTCCGAAGCTGAGTCTCCCAGTAACGTTTCGTACTTCCGCAGGCAGCCCAGCTTGGTCAGTGTTAATCTTCAGGTGGTCTACATCTATTATCATTATCCAGCAGAATCTGCGGATGCTATCATCAGCCAGTAATATTCGGTAGAGGTGGGCTTGCAGATAGTCATATTATGTACCTAATTTGAAACGGATGGCAACTTCAGTACTCTGCAAGTACCTGGTGATTAGTTCTGTGAGGGCACAGAGTTTGTTCTTGATTTGGTCTTTTATCGTACTACTTGTACATTTGTTGGCAGTGTGTTTTGAGGGCAACCTGCTCCGAGCTCAGTCTGAACTCCTTGTCAATTCATCTTGTCAATTCTTCACTGCTCACACCTGCATGGTTAAAAACCCATTTTAAAATCACACTCTTTTTAATAAGCTCTGACTATTTGTCACGGCATTGTCATGGTGTGTAGTTATTAGTGGACGTTTTGATGGTGGCATAAGCATAGTCACTTGGTAGTTGATTAAAAAGGGGATTGTTTAGGGCTAGTTTATGAGTCAATAAATGTCAATGTTTATGAGTCAATTGTAAACACTCAGTCTACACCTCTGGTGTGTTTTTTTTATATGGCACAGTGTCATAGAAAAGTCATAACAATATTCATACCATTTTTCCTTTTAAAATGACATCCAATCATATTTTCTCTTGAAAATTTAAATATAAATAATTAATAAACTGTTAAATAGTACATTTGTCTGAATTTAGAATATTTTTACTGTTTAAATAATACAAACATAAAGAAATGTGACAAAGAACCACAGGTGGTTGTTTAATATTGCTTAATAGAAGAAATACTCGTCATTAAATGAGTTTGGAAACAGTTTTCAAAACTGTGGTCTCGTTTGTATAAATTACTATAATAAATTATAGATTACCTTGAAAATGTTTGTACATAAGTTAGTATGCATTTAATTAAAATCAGATATATATGAAGTTTTATGTACAGAATTTCCCCCAACCTCAAATTTATCATTTCAGGAGAGCATTTAGACATCCTAGACTATTCCACTAGATTAATTGAAAACTATTTTAAATAATTTAGTGCCTTGTACATATGATTTAAATTTAATTAACATGGTATACGTATCGAGTTTTAAAATATATCTGCCTCTCTTTTTCCTTACTCGTCTTCTTCAGTTAAACGAGTATTACAAATGCAGGAAAACATTCGAAATCGTAGCTGAGTTCCTTTTAAATATGGTTTAATTTTAATCAAACCCATAAAATTTTAAAAAGTATTCTTTTGATAATGTTTTTGCGTAGAGTATATTATAAATAAATGTCATAAAATTAGAATATTATGTCTATCAGAACAGAGACAACACTGAATGGCCATGAGTGTTTATTAAAACGTAGTGTGGAAATGTTTGATTGCTCTTCAGAATCTAGCCAGCAATAATATGTTATTTCTCATGTGGGTGCCTGGGCACAAGGGAATACAGGGGAAAGAGGCAGTGGCCGGATTTGGCAAAGGTTTGGGGAAAAACAAACCTGCGCTCCGGAGTCTTTTTACACCCATTCGCTTCATCAAAGATGGTTAATGAATGCATGAAGTAGGAAGAAAGAAAGAAAGGGCTAGGTCTAATTTAGGTTATAAATCTCACTTAAAACTGAACTTAATTTTTTAAAGAAAATGGTAAATTTTCAAAGGAGAGAACTAAAAACGTATGTGGAATATGTAAAGGTTCATTGTTCTTTTAACTACCATTATGAAAGCTGAATTAAACATAAGTTGAAGAATGTTTCTTTAGCCTGAAAAAGGTGGAAACCTCTGAACTCATCATATGTGAATGCAAGGCAATGACCTTTAAGAGGTTAATGGTATTACTTAAATTATATATAAAACCAGTTGAAGTGACATAACTTTTCAATGATATTTATAAAGTTCATTAAAAACTTAAAATATAAAGTTGTTTTTTCAGAATTGACAAATACAACAGATATGGACACGTGTGCACGAGACTTATGAGACGCAGGTCCTCAGTTTAATAATAATAATAATTAATGATAATAATTACAGTACTTATTATTATTATGCAATTATTAATAATAGTAATAATATTAATAATTGTATAACATAAGATTATTGTTAAACTATAGAAAAATAATTCAATCTTTTTATAACTGATAAAATAGGCATACTTACTTTAAAATGAATGAAGTCGTTAAATTAATTATCTCTTTGTTTGATAACACATCTACACTCTAACAATATTAAAATAAAACCAAAACTGAATTGATTTCCAACGAGTTTGATATCATGTTAAGTCAAGTGCAGTCCAGTTCAGATTTCTAAAAGTAATCGTTAAAAATATTACTTAAATTATTAGGAATTATCGTATAGGTGGGTTCTTGGTGATTACATTTTCAATGAGTTCGTTCCTTATAAAGTTACATGCTCACCACCATTTTGGTGACACCATGTTATAAAGTAAAGCAGGTGATTCTTTTTGAGAGGGAGTCTCTCATTGGAGAGGTCACCATCCCTTCTGAATGAATGACTGCAGGGCATCCTTGATACACTCCATTGTTGACTTCGTGAAGAGGGCTATTTCCCGTGATATCATACTCAAATAGGAATGTCAAGTCTGTAATACTAAAACTAACTTATTAATAGGTCTCCCAAATATTTAACTTTTACTCCAGTCTGTATGAAATTATTACATTCAATTCTTGGATACTACTTTGACATTTCAAATCCCTACCTATTATTAAACATAATTTTTATTTATTTCTTCCTGTCAAGACTGATTCCTCTTCATATCTTTGTACATGTTGATTGAATTTGATGTTAATACATGGATTCATAGGTATCTCTTTTCATATAGAAATACTCTTTTCTAATCGTTTTAAATTATTGTAATTTTTAAAAAATGAAACACTGAAAACATTGTTATATATTCATTTCGTCCTCCAATACATATTATTAGAAGTTGATTTCTCACAGTTTTTGACAATGTCAAACAACTTATTTGTCTACTCAAATTAATTAAATACTGAAAAATAAATTAAAGGAAGAGTGAACAAGGCCTATTTATGTAAATAGAATTTTCCTTAAACTATTTTCAAGGAAAACTATACATTTCTTAAAAGTAGTTAGCTTTTAATATCCGACAAAGAATGCACCATAGTGGCTATTACAGCACAAGAATTATTGAAATGTGTTATTAGAATCATAGATCATTATAAAGAGCGTCATTGTGGTCTTTGTTTTCATATTTTAAATTAAATTAGTAATATATATGACTATTATCCAGCTAGATGATAAATAACAGGTAATCATTTTCAAAAAAGTTTCTGACTTCAACAATTAAATAGAAGACAAACTTATTAAACAACTCAACTAAAGTTGACCATAATAATACATTATAGTCTTGACTAATGATAAATATTGGTGAGATCAAGGGAAACATTTTGATCCACCATCATTCACATTACCTTGTCCAGACTTGAACAATTAAAATATAAAATGATTTAAACACTAAAATGTTAAAAGTTGTTACCATGATTGAACAGTAATTTATGTAAAATGTTCAATATGTATGTATGTGTGCGTGTGTGTGTGTGTGCGTGTGTGTGTGTGCGCGTGTGTGTGACTCTATCGGATGAAAGATAGAAAGCTAGAAGATACTTAAATATCAAAAGTGCATTATTAAAATTTTCAAAAGCGGACGATGGATTTGGTCCTAACGTCTTTTAGAGAGATATAGTTACAGCTGTTGCCTTCAAAACGTTATCTAATATTAGATTTGGATTGAATTTTTACTATATATATAAAACACAGAACTGTTTATTAAAAATACTATAAAACAAGGAGTCCATTCTCTAAATTCCTTTATTTGAAAGCTTTTGTGGAGACTGGCCTTCTTTAAATAGTTTAAGAATATACCGGATTTTGATTAGGTTGAAACCTAATCTGCGTGAGACATTAAATACAATCCTTTTTTAGAAACAGAACAGTCCAATCTCTAAATACCATCTGATGACATTGTAATCAAGTGTACAATATAGTTTAGTGCAGTTATCACTTAATCTAAATGCCAAATATCACATTGATTTTGATCTGTATCTTTTATTTAGAAAATCTTTATACTATGCAAACTTTTATAAAGTTTTTAGCAATTTTTTACTTTATATGAAAATATTAAGACGTATTTTTTGAAATTATATTATTGGAATTTAATATTATTCAGTGCATTATTAAATTAATTATTAATGTAAATTTCCCTCTTAAGAATAAATATTATTTATTTTTTGATAATTTTGAAAAGCAAACCTAAAGTTGGACTCTCTCTTCATTGTCAAATGGATCACTTGAAGTTACAAATGTAGACCAAACCCATGTTTGGCAGTTGCACTTAATTTTTTCCCAGCTAAATTTGCATTTTTAGTTTTTCCTAAATAGTATGCTCCGAAGTAGGAGGTATAGCTGAGATAAATTATACTACTACCCGCTTTAAGAGTCGTAAGAAATCATGCTTGGATGCGGAGATGAGTTAGAGATAAAGATACGTAGAAAGTACTGCCGGTGCCAGCAAGAATTATACTTAGTGACGAAATGGAGATGGGGGAAATCATATTTAGACATATAGCCTGTGAATATTGTATTAAGATGGGCATCAGTGAAGCCAGAGAGCATGTCTGAGCGGCAGTAGACGAAAAGCACAGGTACGAGTGCTAGTAGTAGACAGACTGAGACAAGGCTGGAGGCCGGGAAAATCATACTGAACCAGTTTTTTGAAGTTAGGTTTAAATCAGTTTTTTATCTACATTTCATCCGTATAGTTAGAAATAATTTTGGGAAAACATAATTATTTTACTTGCTAATTTTTTTAGCAGAGATGATAACAAAAGTATAACTTTCACAAACAAACTTGAATCGTGACTTGAATTTTTTTCTTGGCTTTTAAACCTTAATAATAATTAATACTATTTGTACGTTATTTCTTGACAATGAAGAAGCACATTAATTACTGTGAAGATAATATAGTAATATTATATTCTTAAATGTTAATGAAACTTACTTTCTCATTTCTGATTAAACCACGTTGGTTATTAACGCGAGCAAAGTTGTATTTTGATAAGAATAATATGAAGTTTGAAATTAGAGTTGTAAAAAAAATTAAATAAAAAGTTAATGTAATGATGTGAAAATTAGAAAGGTTTTCACTCAACAGTCAGTTAGCAGTAAAATAACGAATAGGGTCAATTGGGCTGGTCGTGAATTAACATCTGCCATCCTTGCACTCTCAACATCTGCCCCAACTGTTTTATTCATTCTTCTCAACTCTCCTCTAATTGAAAACTAAATCCCTTCTCATTACCAAGAAATTTTATTTTTTTTTGTCCGAATCATTACGTGTTTAAAATGTTAATTTAACTTTTATTTGTAAATCTTCGCTTACAGCTGACGATTCATTTTATCTTGGCTGTGCTCAATCACTACCATTAAAATTCAGTTCCTTATTCTCTGATAAGTAATAATTTATGGTCAAAATCAGAATTCATTTATTTGATTAAAAAATCGAGATTATCCCTTTTGAGATTTATTTTTTCATTTAATCTCTTATCATCAACGATGTTCAATGTGTAACCAGTACCGGTTCAAAGATATCGATTCGAATTTTCAAATAATAATACCTGTGTGTCCGATAACTTTACTGTTATCCTTAAACTGTTTTAGATGATAGTGTAATTACTAGAACATAATACTAGATGCCGACTTGACATAGATGTTTGAACAGTTTACATACCTAAACAAGTTCTCTAAAAATTGATTAAAACTTTCATAATTAAATTAAATAATTGGAAAACCATTTCAAACAATTCTACAGAAACCGATTACACTAGTCAAAATCAGAGTATTCTATACAAATTATAACTATTTAACTGCAATTACGTAAATAATTCTGGTACTTGTAAGCAAAACTTGTAAGTATCAAATCCGTGTTACACCTACTTGGTTCCTGGATCCTTACTGGTGACGAAACGCAGTTACTTAACTATTCAGTGAACCAATCAACTGTATTGCTTCCCATTGCAAATAAAATCGGATATTGTCATTTTTTTCTTTTATAACATTGATACTGTTTTCCCAAGAAGTCTTTATTTTTTGAATATTTATTATTTTATTTCTCGATAAGTAAACCTGTGCATTATTTGCATTGGTGCAAGCATTATTGATGCTTATTAAAATGGACTCTATTTTACATTAGACAGAATTTAACATCAAGTAAACTACATACAAGTCAAATGTTTCCTAGACAGAATACTTTATGACAACTCATGCAACAATGGTATAACATCAAGTAATTAAATTAATGATAAAATACATTGACGATAAAATACTTGGATGGTATATATACTCTATTATAGTATTGTATATATATATATATGTCTTGTCCAGCCGTCTCTGTACCAGTGCGCTTGGTTTCTCTCTATTATCTCTCCTGAAGACGGTTCAGCCGAAAATTAGAGACTGTAAGTGTGTGATTTTAATTTCTCTATGTATCTTTATGTACATTGAAGTGTATTTGTCCATTTCGGATTGTATTTTCATCGAAAAAGTGTATATATATATATATATATATATATTATATATATACCATGATAAACGAAAAACGGTCCGGCAGGACAAATAACAATTAAAATAAGCAGTGACACATAAACAGAAACACAACAAAGACTCACTTTTCAATATTTCGACCGTAATGGCGGTCGTCCTCAGGAGAAGAAGTGAATTGACGGAGGGACGACAGTCAACTGAAGAACTCACAGGGTGAGGGCTAAAGCAGTGCTGCCGCAAAGGAGACAAATAAAAAAGGAACTAGGAAGTCGAGAGCAAAAATAAAAAAAAAAAAATGTTTTTGAAAGGTAGAAAAAGGTTAAGAAAAGAAAAAATAAAGAAATATATAGAACAATTAAAAATAAAAAAAATATTAAAAAAAAAAATAAATAAAAAAAAAAAAAAATAAATAAATAAAAAACTAACGATTTAAATTCAAGCCAGGTTTCGAGCGTGCCCCCAGGAGCCAAATGTGGGCTTCCTCAGAAGCTTTTAAAGTAACTTGTCTGTTATCACTGGGGACTTGTTTAAGAACTTGGACTGTGAAACAATCATTGAAACTGAGATGGTGGGAATTAGCGTGAGTGGCGACAGGGAGACTGCTGTGTTTACCAACCGAAAGCCTGTGATTATTCATCCGAAGGTTCAGCATCGTAGATGCTAAACCAACGTAAAAAGCATCACATTGGGTGCATTTCAAGAGGTAAACGCAGTCAGTGGAGATACAGGAGGAAGGACTGTGAATAGGGTAAGAATTAAGATTAGTTAGAGACTCAAATGAAGACCCAGAATCAACAATGGGACAGGTAAGACATCTCCGACGTCCACAACGTTGTAGGCCACCACTGGTTTGGGTGTTCTGAATAAGTTTGCCGGCCCGGTGGGAAAAAATATTTGAGAGATTGGGGGCTCTTCTAAAGGAAATGCGGGGCAACTGGTTAAAAACTGAAACGGTAGAGGGGGAAGAGGAAAGGATAGGGTAAAGTTCTTTAATAAATTTTCTTAATTTATGGACACCAGGGAAATAATTTGTAAGAAGCGAAGCAGTAGTAGTGGGGTCTCTTCCGTTATTAGTGGAAAAGTTGACATTGGCAGGGATGATTCGGCTATTGATTAAATTGGGGGGATAACCACGCTGAGTGAATTTGCATTTAAGTTTTTGAAGATTAGTTTTCCGATCTTGGATATTATTACAGAGGCGATGAAGACGGATTGAAAGAGACCGCGGGATAGATTTTTTAATATGAGGAGGATGACAACTTTTGTAATGGAGGTAGTTTTGGGCGTTGGTGGGCTTAACGTGAACAGACGTCGTGAAGGTCCCACTGTTAAGAGTGATGTCAACATCTAAGAAAGTTATGTTGTAGGGGGAGGAATGGTGTGTGAAAGAGATAGAGGTGGAGAAAGCTTCGAAGGAAGTGATGAAAGAATCCAAAAGATGTTGGCCGTGCTGCCAAACAAGGAAGATGTCATCAATAAATCTAACATAGAATAGTGGAGAAAGAGGGCAAGAAGCAAGGAACATTTGTTCCAGCTTCGCCATAAATAAATTGGCAAAAGAAGGAGCCATCCTCGTCCCCATGGCGGTACCTCTGGTCTGAAGATAAAACTTACCTTCGAATTGAAAGTAATTATGCCCCAAAACAAAGTCAGCCAGTTTGACAAGGAAATCGGTAGAGGGAGAATGAGGTAGGGGTCTGTGATTAAGAAAATAGCGTAAAGCCTCCAAACCCTCATCATGGCCAATGACAGTGTATAACGACTTCACATCCATCGTGACCATGACAAGGGGGAAGTCAAGCGTCTCAGGAATGGAGAGGTTTTTCAGTAAATCAAGGAAATGAAAGGAGTCTCTGCAGTAAGAAGGCTGCATTCTTACAATAGGCTGCAAGAAGGCATCAACGAACGCAGAAACCCTTTCCGTGAGAGAACCATAGCTAGAAACTATTGGCCTCCCGGGGGGCGGAGTAAAAGGCATCTCAAAAGATTTGTGAATTTGTGGAGTAATTACTCCCTAAAATTCACAAATCTTTTGAGATGCCTTTTACTCCGCCCCCCGGGAGGCCAATAGTTTCTAGCTATGGTTCTCTCACGGAAAGGGTTTCTGCGTTCGTTGATGCCTTCTTGCAGCCTATTGTAAGAATGCAGCCTTCTTACTGCAGAGACTCCTTTCATTTCCTTGATTTACTGAAAAACCTCTCCATTCCTGAGACGCTTGACTTCCCCCTTGTCATGGTCACGATGGATGTGAAGTCGTTATACACTGTCATTGGCCATGATGAGGGTTTGGAGGCTTTACGCTATTTTCTTAATCACAGACCCCTACCTCATTCTCCCTCTACCGATTTCCTTGTCAAACTGGCTGACTTTGTTTTGGGGCATAATTACTTTCAATTCGAAGGTAAGTTTTATCTTCAGACCAGAGGTACCGCCATGGGGACGAGGATGGCTCCTTCTTTTGCCAATTTATTTATGGCGAAGCTGGAACAAATGTTCCTTGCTTCTTGCCCTCTTTCTCCACTATTCTATGTTAGATTTATTGATGACATCTTCCTTGTTTGGCAGCACGGCCAACATCTTTTGGATTCTTTCATCACTTCCTTCGAAGCTTTCTCCACCTCTATCTCTTTCACACACCATTCCTCCCCCTACAACATAACTTTCTTAGATGTTGACATCACTCTTAACAGTGGGACCTTCACGACGTCTGTTCACGTTAAGCCCACCAACGCCCAAAACTACCTCCATTACAAAAGTTGTCATCCTCCTCATATTAAAAAATCTATCCCGCGGTCTCTTTCAATCCGTCTTCATCGCCTCTGTAATAATATCCAAGATCGGAAAACTAATCTTCAAAAACTTAAATGCAAATTCACTCAGCGTGGTTATCCCCCCAATTTAATCAATAGCCGAATCATCCCTGCCAATGTCAACTTTTCCACTAATAACGGAAGAGACCCCACTACTACTGCTTCGCTTCTTACAAATTATTTCCCTGGTGTCCATAAATTAAGAAAATTTATTAAAGAACTTTACCCTATCCTTTCCTCTTCCCCCTCTACCGTTTCAGTTTTTAACCAGTTGCCCCGCATTTCCTTTAGAAGAGCCCCCAATCTCTCAAATATTTTTTCCCACCGGGCCGGCAAACTTATTCAGAATCCCCAAACCAGTGGTGGCCTACAACGTTGTGGACGTCGGAGATGTCTTACCTGTCCCATTGTTGATTCTGGGTCTTCATTTGAGTCTCTAACTAATCTTAATTCTTACCCTATTCACAGTCCTTCCTCCTGTATCTCCACTGACTGCGTTTACCTCTTGAAATGCACCCAATGTGATGCTTTTTACGTTGGTTTAGCATCTACGATGCTGAACCTTCGGATGAATAATCACAGGCTTTCGGTTGGTAAACGCAGCAGTCTCCCTGTCGCCACTCACGCTAATTCCCACCATCTCAGTTTCAATGATTGTTTCACAGTCCAAGTTCTTAAACAAGTCCCCAGTGATAACAGACAAGTTACTTTAAAAGCTTCTGAGGAAGCCCACATTTGGCTCCTGGGGGCACGCTCGAAACCTGGCTTGAATTTAAATCGTTAGTTTTTTATTTATTTATTTATTTTTTTTTTTTATTTATTTTTTTTTTTATATTTTTTTTTTATTTTTAATTGTTCTATATATTTTCTTTATTTTTTCTTTTCTTAACCTTTTTCTACCTTTCAAAAACATTTTTTTTTTTTTATTTTTGCTCTCGACTTCCTAGTTCCTTTTTTATTTGTCTCCTTTGCGGCAGCACTGCTTTAGCCCTCACCCTGTGAGTTCTTCAGTTGACTGTCGTCCCTCCGTCAATTCACTTCTTCTCCTGAGGACGACCGCCATTACGGTCGAAATATTGAAAAGTGAGTCTTTGTTGTGTTTCTGTTTATGTGTCACTGCTTATTTTAATTGGTATATTATATATATAGATATACATTACTTTTTTTACATCAGAAATCACATATTAATATGCATGTGAAATTGACATGTATTAAATATTAAAAAATGATTTTTCTGCCCATTGGTACCTCCTTTATCAGCAGTCGTATTGTTCCTATTGATGTTCATCATAGTTTTGGTCCTAAGAGGATTGCAGTGATAAAAACATTTCTCACACAACTTATTTTCTTGGGGCTTGTATGCTGGGCACAGTTATCAAAGAGTTTTTTAGTATGCCTTCTTTGATTACATATACATCCTCTATCTTCAAGTAAGTGCTTTACCGGAACATCTCCTACCGGAATCGTTCAAATCTCATATCTATCTTTTCAGTTATATTTTCCCCAATATCTCATAATACTGCTAGTGGTATGGTTCAATATCGGCGTCGTGACTGTCTTACCCTATTATCAATCCTGTTCCTTTACTTAAGGAATCACGTCTACCCTATTCCTCACCATACCTTCTGTACTTCATGTAAGTCTACTTATCTATTGGATCGCACCTAGTATGATGTTTTTTGTGTGTATTTGGCTCCCATCAAACGTAGGATTACCGCAGGTCTTCCGTTCGTAACCACCTCTAACCACCTCTAACCACCTCCCTCATTGTCATTCATGCCAGTTCTCATAGACTCACTTTCAATCACTGCTTCCTTC
Source organism: Hermatobates lingyangjiaoensis (assembly GCA_026182355.1). NCBI lineage: Eukaryota > Metazoa > Arthropoda > Insecta > Hemiptera > Hermatobatidae > Hermatobates > Hermatobates lingyangjiaoensis. Next base: position 1,503,488 of record JAPFBL010000050.1, on the reverse strand, counting down.
CACAATGACAGATTCTTTGACAGATTTCTAATACCGACGCTTATATTACTTTGAGCTTTAAAAGAAATATTTGCTTGTCTCCTTGGAAGTAGATCTGCTCCTCGGCTTGATCTCATTCGTTAATTACCTTATTATTAATATTTATTTAGACTTTTTAAATCATTTTGTTTACTTACCTATTTTTCATTTATAGTTTTTTTTATTAATTTTAACACTTTATTCATTTTTAAAATGTGTTTCTTCATTTATCTGTATTTGTTTATATTGTTATAATTTAGTTACTTATCTTGTCTCACCTCCCTCCGTAAGTTAGTTATACTGATTGAGTGCCTTTTGAATGAGCAATGAGATTGATTTCAGTCCTGGTTTGCCTTCGAAGAGACACACATAGTTCTACCTGATGACGGCTCAATCACAATATAGAAGTGAGTTTTTATGATCTCTTATATGTGTTTCTTTCTGTGAATTTAGTTTACATGTATGTATATGATCAAACCACAATATGAAAAGGGAAAAAAGACTAAGATCTTTCAACCGTAACAAGCGGTCTAAGGGAAGAGTCAAAAACCCAACCGCTTGTTACGGTTGAAAGGTCTTAGTCTTTTTTCCCTTTTCATATTGTTGTTTGATCATTGATTGTTATTTCACGTGTTTATGTGAAATCTTGTTATATATGTATATAGGAAAGACCTCATACTATAATATACAAAATATAAAATTTAAATATAAATTTAAAGAAGGAAATAAAGTTTATTGATATATTTGATAAGACTGAATGTAAGTCATAAATCCTTACGAGATAGGAGTCTCAAGTCGAAGTAAACGGTTCCACTGCTTTGAGGTTATACAAGGCATTCCCAACATAACTTAAGAATTTGCTTAGCTAAAAAATCCTCTTGAGGCATCCTCAAAGGAACAAACTCAATCAAAAAGAAAGGAATTCTCATACCTTGCGTATGAGAATTATTCCAAATTTGAATAAGATGGTACATGAAGATATCTCATCAACGTTAACAGCTAAATGAGAGTGTTACTCAGACTCAGATATAAGTATCATTTTCAGGAAATATTTCATAATTCATGATTTCATTGTGTCAATCTTTTGATTTGTCACTCTTTAAATAGTGTTTAAAACAGTGGCACATTTTGAAACTTCTTTTAGCATATTTCATTCGATCTCCATTAAAATCATGTGATAAATAAATTATTTATTTATATTGAAAGCAGGAAAAATGGATTAAATTACTGTTGAATACTGAATGTTACGTAGATAATGGCACATTTATGCATGCATTAATTAAGGTGGATTTCAAAATATCAGTTTTGATTGAAAATCAATCAAATTAAAGCAACTAATTGAAATAGAGAAAGGCGTTTGGTTTGGTCTATTAATAACAGAATTGATATTTATTTCTATATTTAATTAACTTTAATCATCAACCAAATTATGAGTTTTCTAACACTGCAGTGCTCTAGTCAGCATATTACAATAGCTATCTATGTTACTAGATTGGTCTGATTCATAGGAGTTAGTAATTCAATAAAACACCTTGTGAATTCGAATTTTTTTTTAAAAAAATACAAGAATATATAATATTATATTGTTTTTATTTGAGTATATATTATTCTTTTCTACTGAATACATAAAGTAATGCTTTCTAGAAACCAAATTCTTGTTATGTCAAAATTACAGATAACAGTTTTATTTTCCTTTTATGAGTAACGACTAGAAGAAATGAAGCAATTTCCTTAATGTTCGGTTAAATTAACCGAATTATGCTCTCATATTTTCTTCTATTTATTGTAGTCTTTTTTCATTCTTGTGTTTGATGTTGTTTAGGCACGACCAAATTAATTCACATGTATAAGAAGTTAATAATTGTAATAGCAATGATGAAGACGTCCTTTAGCTATTGCGTGATATTCTCTTTGTATGAAATCTAAGGTTTATCAGTTGGCACGGCTAGTGTTTTAAGTCCACTGCATTCAAAACGTATACATAACTTAAGTTATGTAACCTCTCTTTTACATAACTTAAGTCTCAAAACTCCTGAAGAAACATTTGCAGCTGGATTTCTAATCTAGTCAAAATGTTGAGAATTTTATTGATGGGGAATAGATACGTATTGATATTTTCATTAAATGCTAGTTAAATGACTAACTGCTGTAGAGATCATTTCCTTAATAAATGCATTACTCATTGAAGGAAATATTTAAACATTTTCAATGCTTCCTCTCTTTTCTAAATCATGATTTTCTTTTTGAGTACAAACTAATTTATCAGCTGAAGTACGAATGTGTTCGACCCTTCGTTGAATGTTACAGTGCATATTATTTAGATGTTAATATACCCGTTTATTATTCCAGTTTCACATCAAAAATTTGCAACAAAGGTATTTGTAACTTTTTCTTCCTTTTCTTGTTTGCAAAATCTTCTTAACTTTGTTTTGTAAATTTATGATCACGATTTAACATTGTTTTTTGATAGCCATTAAACTTTGGTATAGATTTGTAATCTGACATGCCGAAAGCCCATTTCTTTTCATATTTTAAATAATCTGAATTTAAATTGCATACTTATATTGTAGTTTACTATTTAAACTCCCTGCTGTTGCTCTAGCTTTAAATATTCTTGCATATACTCGTATTTATGACTGGACGGACATTACAATGACTAATCTTTATAAATAAAATAATGATTTTGTCTGTACATTGCTTAGAACTGACTCATTTCAAGTTTTCTTTACGTTTCATACATTGGAGAAACCGAATCCACCCTTAGAAAAATTTCTGTCGGTTTGTCTGTCGGTTTGTCGGTTTGTCGGTTTGTCTGTTTGTCCGCAAAACTTTGTCACAAGTAAACTCAGCTACCATAAGACATATAAAGCTGAAACTTTTACAGTAGATTTGAGTAGGTCTAACTTAAAATATAGGCTCTGAATTGAACGGAAATTCAACGTAGAAGTGAAGTTATGGACAAAAACGTTTGTCACAAGTAAACTCAGCCACCATAAGACATGGTGAGCTGAAACTTTGACACTGGATTTGTGTATGCCTAACTTAAAATACGGGCTCTAAATAGATTCATAATTCAGTACAAAAACGAAGTTATAGGGCTTTAAGCGTATTTTCCTAACTTCACAGACAAGTTTGTTTTGAAAATACACAGGTGTGGCAAGTAGGTATTGTTGTTGATTTTAATTTCATTGGAGCATATGAATATATTGCGTATTTGACATCTTTGAAAAGGTGTTTCTCAGAGTTGAGGATGTACTGTCTATTACGAATAAATAGTTTTTGTAAACGAGCAATTCTCAACTCTTAATATGAACAGGCAGGAAAAATCAACAAACAAGTTCTTACGATATATCATACCGAGGAAAGGACTTACAAGTCAGTAAAGAGATTGGATTAGTGATGAAGAAGCAGTTCATTATCTAATTGAATTTCTTGACTCTTAATTTATTTCTCCTGGACTGCCTGCTCATGAGTAAAAACTTAAAGTAGGAGCACCAATCATGTTGCAATTTAGTAGCAGTAACAAATTTCATGTTACGAAACATGAGTGCCCCAAAACTGTGCAACGGGACACGACTCTGAGTTCGTGCTCTACACAGATATGCCATAGAGGCGGACATAATGACTGGATGTGGTATTGGGGAGTCTGTGTGTATACCACACATACCATTGATTCCGAATTCACTGTCTGTTTCCGTTGAAATGATTGCAAAGTCCTGTCAGAGTCTATTTCGCAATGACGTTAACTAAGTCGCAAAGGGAAACTTTATCTAACGCAGGAATTCAAGTTAGCAAGACCAAGTTTTTCTCACGTGGTCAACCATAGTTGACTTGCTCAAGAGTCAGAGGTTCCAACTGTTTGTTCTTCCGTGAACATGAAGGACAGAGAGCTAATGTGGTGTATACAGAGGCATTTGTTTAACACTGTACTAATAATGGTATTTTCTACTATTCTATAATTTCTAATTATATTATTAGTATAATACTATAATTGATATTTTGGAGTACAAAGTATAATAGAATTTTTGATTCCGTCAAAGACGGGTACGTTTGCTAGTGAAATTATAAAAGAAATATCTGAGTTAAATAATAAGTGAAAAAAACGAATACAAATAACAGGAAATTTAGAAATATATTGGCTTCACTTGTTAGATAGGTGTTAAACCCAGGATTTTTTGACTATGTTTATTTTTACGAGGAAAACTGGTTTGACAACTACTATTTAGGACGCAGCTATTTAGGAGGTAAGATATATATATATAGTAAATGATATGCACTAATTTTTGTGGTACTACCAATATGCCTGTGTTTATGATATATCTTATTTAGTCTCTTAGTTGATAACAATCATCATATAATTAGAAATCTTTTCGACATATATATGAAATTAATTTTTTCTACAATTATAAGCAAAAAGTTTGTTTCTTTGCTTCATGCAGTCATATTAAATAAATGATTTCTTTTTCTGTTTTAACGATGAATATTTATATTTATATAGCATAAGAAAATGTTTCACTTACAATATATCGGACTAAAAGATTTAAGTTTGCATAGCCACAAATTTCATTCTAATTAGTGCAAAGTATTTGCATTTTGACTTGCTTACTGAATATTCATTATGAAAATCTAATCTACACTTGATTCTACTTGCTTCATACTTAACAAGCGCAGTCTTCACTTCTCAAAACTTGCCTCTTTGCATAATATTTTATCTGTTTTTTGTTTAAACATCGACATTTTCAGATTATTTTATTGAATTTAGAGATCAGTTTCAATAACTTTTAAAATTAGTTTTTTTAGATTCTAGATAAACCTAACAAATGAAGCAATAAGGTGATACAAAGATGGTAATAATTAACACATGGAATTGATGTAGAAACACAGTATACAGAATATCATGACAGACTTACATGTCTTGCGGACTTTCTTTTTATTTAGAAGAACACACCGCATTATGATTTAGAAGAATATTGAAGCGTGAGGAGGCACAGCTTGAGTGGGCTCTCTTCTAAGGTGTCAGTCAGTATCTTATTCTAAGGTGTCAGTCAGTATCTTATTCTAAGGTGTCAGTCAGTATCTTATTCTAAGGTGTCAGTCAGTATCTTCGTCTAAGGTGTCAGTCAGTATCTTCTTCTAAGGTGTCAGTCAGTATCTTATTCTAAGGTGTCAGTCAGTATCTTATTCTAAGGTGTCAGTCAGTATCTTCGTCTAAGGTGTCAGTCAGTATCTCCTTCTAAGGTGTCAGTCAGTATCTTATTCTAAGGTGTCAGTCAGTATCTTATTCTAAGGTGTCAGTCAGTATCTTCGTCTAAGGTGTCAGTCAGTATCTCCTTCTAAGGTGTCAGTCAGTATCTTATTCTAAGGTGTCAGTCAGTATCTTCTTCTAAGGTGTCAGTCAGTATCTTATTCTAAGGTGTCAGTCAGTATCTCCTTCTAAGGTGTCAGTCAGTATCTTATTCTAAGGTGTCAGTTAGTATCTTCGTCTAAGGTGTCAGTCAGTATCTCCTTCTAAGGTGTCAGTCAGTATCTTATTCTAAGGTGTCAGTCAGTATCTTATTCTAAGGTGTCAGTCAGTATTTTCTTCTAAGGTGGCTCTCTGAGCTCAAAGAACCGCTTCACGGTATGATCGATAGATAATACCATAAACTACCAGAGCCGAAAGCTCGTTAGTCAAAACTAGTCCTAATAATTTTAGTTTAGCAAACATAAAACTTTAAATCTTTCTGGACAGACTGTGGGCTGCTTCTTGTTTATTGAAACAGCTTTTGATAACACAGGTTCGAATCTATTAAATCAGAACTAATAAAATAACTACAGATTGAATTACATTCATATTAAGTGTGATACATAGTTTAGGTATAGGATCTACTATAACTGAACTGATATAACTGTCCTCAAAGAGGACATCCCCCAAACATCCCTTTCTGGACATTTCTCCTTTCCTGCGCTTTCATCCTTTCAAAATACCACTCTTCCCTCCCACTCTTCTCAACCCCTCATCAAATGTTTTCTGCAACTAGTGTTTCAGATGGGTTTTTGACTCTGACAAAGGCCGCATGTTGCGGTTGAAAGATCTTAGTCTTGTTTTCCTATTTCATATTGTGGTTTGATCATTGATATTATATATATATATATATATATATATATATATATATATATATAAAACTAAAAAAGGTAAATCGGGATGCAGTCAATTTCTTCCAGTCCCGATCAAACTCTCATTGGAAACGGAAGTTTGATTGCCGACGTTTCGTTTTTATTCAAAATCTTTTTCAAAAGCAAAAGTAGGAATATTTGAGAATAAACGAACTATTACAAATTACATTACTTAAACAAAATGGAAAGTTTAACTATTCAAATGACATTTGACAACGAATTTGAGGTTATGCAGAAACGTAATGTTATGAACCCATTTTATGCCTTAAAACTGAATTTAAGAGGTTGATGCCTTTTGACAAACCAAAACTTAAACTAACAGGAGTGAGAGACACTTCTCTTTGACCAGTCACGAAGTTTGACCAGAACCTGAAAATTCTTGACTAATTAATATTTTTATGTACATTTTAATTAAAGAAAATAATCATAGAAAGTAAATAATTTTATAATAAGATTAAGTTTTGTATAATTTTACGAGAATTTGGAAAATTAATTGGTTAAATCAATAAACAAAGATAAATGGAGTAGACGAAGAGGCGTTGTGGCTAACCACACCTTTGGATCTTGTCATTAACACATGACTCTGGAGGGCATTAATTATTAGAATGCCATAACTAATCATACCAACGATTTCTACTTTTCAGTTATCTCATTTATTTAAATTTTAATAAATAATTAATTTAAGTTGAAAATCATTTACAAATATTACATTTGGAAACTATATATTTTATTTATATGATTCAATAAAAATTAATTTCAATATATATAATATAATATTTTAATAATATGCTTCTGATTGATATTAATCTTTTTTGATATTTTCTAAAAAATATAATTTTTTTCCTTAGGATGGACTAAGTTTATGTCAAATTTCATGACTTCCTGTTAAAACAATGACATGGTCACAAAACACATCCTCCTATCCATTCACAAACGATAAGGTGTAAACAATGGATGCAAGGTCCCTTAAAGCGAGCAAACTATCGAAATATCAAAATCACATTTTTTGATAAAAACTCCTTTTGAGAAGAACAAACAAAGGATGGTACCCACCAATTAGAATAATATTAATGAATTAATATATTCATGAATCTCTTATTAAATAAATACATAACGCTCTCCTATATTCATAAGTTATTAATTAAAAGAAACAAATAGGAAGTATCCTCACTACAAAACAATGGTCCAAATGAGTAATAATAATAACAGTGGAAGCAAGGTGAGGAGACGTCTTAGTAAACGACTGACTACATCAGTCTCTTTCGCCAACTCTAAGGAATACACTTTTTCCTTAAGAAAAATCGACCCACTTCCTTAATCAATGGCTGTTTCAAGCCCCATGCTCTTCCTACTGCACGTCTAAGCTGCCAAAGGTTTTAATAGCCTTTCCAACAGCTTTTTTTATATGGGGCTTCCAACGTAATTTATTTTCTCAAATAAATTCTAAACATTTAATTAGGTCAGAGAGATTGACTTTCTCTCCTAACATTTTAGGGTTTGAAATTATCTACCTTGTTTTTCTTGGAAAGAGGTCAATCTTTTATAGATTGACTGATTGTTCAACTATCCTCCACGATATAACTATGTGGTAGACCAGCAGAAGACATAAGACCAGCAGAAGTGCCTGACAATAGACCTGTGGAAAGAAAGCATTCATCATCTGAATACGTTGTAATAGAAGCATTCTCCTGTTAATTTTCTTAAAATTCTGTTAAGGTCAGGCACAAAATATTTTTTTTTTTAGTTGTATTTGAGGTCTGTTAGAAAGCCACACCTCCGGACATGAACCTCGAATGAATATTGTGTCTTCTTAATAATTCTACATTACGAGTCTTAAATTTTGCCTTATTTAAGTGTATTTAGAGCCGGGTACCTGACATACGAGTAGTTGACATTGCATAGTCTCGACGAGTTCACGTCCTTTCTGATGTTCACGTCGACATGCTCATATTTTTCGCCTCACGCAAGAAAAAAATCCCAACTTTGAGAATTATGATTCACCTTCATTAATTATTCACATTTCCTACAACGAAACTAGTCTGATACATACTTATAAACGAAAAGACATCAAGCGATATGTGCAGAAGTGTTGGGTGGATGCTTTCTTCTTCTTCTTCTTCTTCAGTTTTAAAAGAGCTGAACATGAACAGCAGTTATTAAAGAGTTTCTGTGATGACCAGTTGTTCCTCTTGTTCCCGTTCTCGAAAGAATCTTTTCGTATTCTTTGCATATGAACATTCTCCGATAATCTTTCAGCAAGAGATCTTGCTGATGAACAACCGTCTTCCACGGTTTTCTAATGAAGGAAAGAATGATTATTGATCAGAGTGTCAGTGGCACCTTGGGTTTAGGTCTTTTTCAGTACTTCAAATACTTAATATACATCATTATCCATTTAATTAGTCTGAATAGTTATGTATAGATATTAAAGTCATTACTGTTTAATATATAAGTTATAAGAGATTTCTATAATGATATATTTTATTGGTACAATAATATAATGAAACATAATTTTTCTAGTTAAAGTCATGATAATAGTAGTTAAAATGGTCATGATAATTCAGTTATATTTCTAGTTTGATATAGAGTTTTAACTAGTTTTGAACCAAGGATTATATCTCATAAATCTAATGATACTGTTTTGCAACTTTTAACTACTTTTGTGTAAATAAATAAAGCTCTGAAACTGTTTACAACTGTAATTAAAACGCTAAGGAACTTTAAAATTTGCGCATTTTAATTTTTATCATTTATTGCCATTTCCTATTTGCTTGATAATAAAATCATTGAAGGTAAACATTCAGAAAAAATTAACACTAACACTAAAAATAAAAAAAATAATTTAAAAAAAGTAACGTTTCCGTGAGTAAAGATGCGTTGCCTTAACAAAATATATGTTCCATCTTTTCACAGAAAGCACTTGTATTTACGGAAATCGACTGATTTCCTCTTTCCACACACTACATCAAACAATTTTACAAGAATATCGAGCAAAAATAAATTGTATATAAATCGCTTTAGTATGTTGTGATTTAATGTCACAGTGACAGTTAAATTATTATTAACTTAATGTTAATCAGTTTTTACTGGTATGGATATTTCCTAATTGTTAAGAATATTTTTTACAAAAACTGACCTTATTATCTCAAAAAGGACGGTCGACAACCTGTCAAGAGTGGTGGGCTCTTTATACTTTAATGTGAGGTTCAAGATAAAATCTCTCTTGCCTTCAACCTCTCACATTCCCACCCTTTCGCTTCTATCACCCTTTTTATATTATATTTATTATGTCCTTTTAAAATGATAATCATTGCTATAAAATTTTATAATTATTATTATTATATAATAGTAATTTTAATATAATACGTATTAAATATTTATAAATATTAAATATCATTAAAATAAGGAGTAAAATGTAAGGTTAGGTTAGGTTGCAGTGGTAGTCCCACAAGGGAACACACATAGAGGCCGAGCATTGGCCCTTTGTGATATCACACAATGAAGATTGATTCTACAGTGGGAGTCCTAAATTTTGCCTAACTCAAGTATATTTAGAGTAGGGATCTTTAACGAGTACCTGACATCGTACAGGCTCGGGACCGACGGTTTAACGTCCTTATCTGAGGGACGACGTGCTCAGATTTATTGACCTCTTGTATGAATAAATCGAGGGCCAGGTGGGGATCGAACCCCGTTTTTATTAGTTGAGAGGCGAGCACGTTAACCACTGAGCTAACCTTGCCCCTCACGAGTAAAATGTCAACATTATATCAATACAAAAACTTTTGTTCCCTCTAAACTACTGTTATTATATAATAGTATCTCTGGATAATAGTAGATGAGATTTTGCTTCTATACAATAAGGGGAGTGAATAATAAGAAGTGTTTCATTAGTAACCAGTGTAACTCACTGGTTCTGCTTACATGAAACATTTGTTTGCAAATTGCTTATCAGTTATAAGTTGTGATTTTATTACCTACGTGGTACTTACAACTTAAATATTATTAAACCTGTAATGATAATAATGATTTATATATTAAAGTCCTAGTTAAGAGAATTAGAATTTAATAAACTGTATTTCACCCATGTGGTATAGAGTTAACAAATTAAGACTTTCCTTTTGACGACATATTTAGAAATGAAGCCTTGTTGCTTCAATAAGGAAGGCTATTTTTATTTGGGAACGGCTTGATTTGCTGGCCGCATGCCATGAACGACTCTCTCATTTCATCTGCGGATATTCTCTCACGTAGATCAAGGACAACCCTCCCAAGGTTGCCAAGTTCTTGTGCCCATACCTATTGTACTATTCAATTTAACCTTAATTACTGCAAATAACCTGTTCAGAGAAGGAAGATCAAATTATTTTTATCTTTATAAATTATGTCTTATTCTCATTAAAACATAATTAATAATAAAATACATGTACTAATTAAATACAAGTGTGTATCCATATCTGTTACTTCTTTTTCCAAATCTCCATGATTTTTTTGATTTACTTTAATTTTTCTTTTACTACGAGTAAAGTATAATAATCATGAGAAAATTGGATTTCGAGATTGTGACGGATTTACATGTTTTGAGGTTCCTAAAGTAATTTTTGACATTATTCTGATTATGTATGTTATGTGTTTTGCGGGAATGCTAGAGACCGACCATCTGATGTGCATTCTTATTGTTCATAGATATTATATTATTAGCAATTATTCCATTATGAAGAAGTTACTTATGTTTTTCCAAAATGTGATTTTTGAAATAATTTCTTTTCTTTTAAAACACTAACCCTAGATTGTTGAAATTTCGATATTATCATCCAACTAACAGACGCAATAACTAAAAAAAACCGAGTTTTTGAAAAAATTAGAAAGGTATTTTTTATAATGAAATATAATATTTTGATTTATTATTGTTTCTGAAAGCTTGAGAGAGAGAGAAGTTGAAATCACACCTAAAAATAGTACTTTATGTGAAGACGAGCTGAAGGCTTGTTATCAAAAACACATGAACAATGTGTAAAAACACATGATACATTTTATAATTTCAGAAAATTTTTTTAAAGCTAATTGACTAAAAATAGAATAATTTTCACAATAATAAACCTAAAATTAGTAATCCAGAAAAGAAATGACATGAAATTCCGATTACCATGAATTGTAATTTAGCTATAAAAACTGAAAATTCATCTTGCAAAAAAATGAAGAATACCATGTTATTATAAATGGGTATTAATATAAATTCATGGGCTTAAATATTAGAACACGAGTATTACACTAAAAATTACAAATATTACGTTTCATCTATGGTAACATGATACGTTTCTCGTGAATAATCAGCTTTGTAAGGGAAAACCTCCATATCAGAAGTTATCCAAAAGGTTCAGCTGATAATAGAAGACTCTTCAATTGTTAAAGGAATCACTCTGGACTGCTTTATTGTTATTGAAGAGACTATTGACATAATCCCCTCGATCCTTTAAATTAGGACTAAGGAGTAATCCAAGAACTATGTAATGGATTACAACAATAGAATCCCCCAGAATAATTAATGTGAGTGTTGAATCTTCCACAGTTAACTGTGACTGCTAAAGACTTTCTTCTGGGAGACGTCCCGACGCCACTTTGTGAGGATTAGTCGAGGATACCCTGCTGGAGGCTCCTTTGAGCATTTTGCATAACACGCCCCATCACGCAGGGTTGTATTGTGGAGGGAACGAAAAGGAAAACCGATAAAATGTGACTAGAAATATGGGTTCTATTTTAGTCTCAAAAAAACATTCCAACTGAAAATATATTTGTGTGAAAATTAATCAATAGAAACACAATTAATCTTAGCGTATATTTTAGAATTACAGTAATAAGGTAAATATCTCTGCTTTAAAGCTTTCCTAAAGGCTGTGAAGGATGATCGCAACCTACAACTGGGTTATTCTGTCACACCTCTTTCATGGTAAATATTCCTGCAAGTGTCCTGGACATTATTGAAAGAGCTGAAAGGTAGTTGAGTATTTTCCGCTGATTGACTATTTTCAACACGAGGTTCACGTTGACTTTAGGCATATTCATGCAACTTTTAGTCTGCGTGGCAGCGTTGAATGATGCCATGATGTTTGGTTAAGGAGGCCTTGGGTGATCCTAGCTACTATGTATCGGTTATTTAATCGGTCTTATAGGATCATTTTTTTTGTTCTATAATCAATAGTGACCAAAAAGAAAATATATTTTGAGAGCTATGAATTTACACGTTTTGAGATTAAATGAACCCATATTTGATGATGTTTGCCTACGTGTGACTGGGTATGAGTCCATCAATAATTATTAAGCAAAATTGTTTTAATAATATTTTACAGACATATAGTTATTGGAGTGTTAAACAATCCTATTGTTTTTGGGTAATGAAAAAATGTAATTTTTTTATTATATTATATGCCAAAGCCAGTTGTTCAACTGATTCTAGAAATCTAAACTTCGAATTAAATTTGTTTAAATATCAATTATTTTATGATAAAAATATAATGAATTTTGACAAACAGTTACTATTTTGAAATAGAAACCTATTCTACAATAACGATATGTGAATGTTCTATTGTTACCAAGGCTAACCCTTTCGAAACAGCAAAGAGTTCAACATAACAGGTATAGGAATGCTACATTTTTTTATTAGAAGTACTTTCCAAACTACACTGAATTAATTTCAGTGTATTTTTACCAATATTAAATATTTTCGAATAACACTCAAAGTAAAGTATAGGAATAAAGAAAGAATTTGTTTCACGATTTGGGAGTTTTAAGGTCTATGTGTTATTGCATTCTTGCAATTTTGAAACTTGCAGATGGTAGATCATCGTTCTTTATACGAAAGTTTGGTCTAATTCAAACCTCCTCTTCTGGTGATTCTGTAAACAAATTATAGGAGTATTTAATTTGGTTATATTGTAAACGTATTATCAAAATGTATCCTAAAATGTATCAAAATCATAAACAATCAGTTTAATGACTTTAAATTTCAAAATAAATATTCTCTTATTATCAATATTGTATCATATAAACTTTATAGGAAAAATAATATATTAAAAATGACACCTTCTCTACAAAAGTTCTACCTGCAGTAACTTAAGAGATTTCTCTAGAAAAATGATTCTAATTTCCTAATAACCGACATAATAAATACAACCAATTTAATTAATATAGTCATTAAACTGATTGTTTATGATTTTGATATATTTTAGAATACATTTTGATAATATGTTTACAATAAAACTAAATTAAAATAAATCTATAAGTGAATTGATTTTCAAGACTTTGATGATAAGTTTACTTATGGTAAAGTTGGGTGAAGGGTACTCCAGATTTTTTATATAATTGTTTGTAAATATATAAAATATAATACTCTATAATATAACAGTATTATATGTATTATATGTTGATTTCATTGACAACAAATATTAAACCTATTATTTATCTCATCAATAATCATTAAGTCATTCGAATGATTTTGACTTGACTGAAATGTTGTATTGATTAAGATGATGTCATTGATGTCAATGACAATATGACAATATTGCTAGTGAGGACAGGGGAGACTTCTTAGAGTCGTATTAATCTCCTGATAATATTCAGTACATATTACTGATTGAATATATAAGAACATTGTTTTCTTCGTCCTTTGGTACTATTTGACAATCTTTCAATAGTGTGTGGAATTTTTCTATTATTATTCTTTCGATCGATGAAAAGTTATTTTCGGCTGATGAGAAGGGTTGTTCTTTCTTGAATACACCTGTTCACTCGGTGCAAAAAAGTTTCTTCTCATCCTCTTTAATAATCATCATACTACCAATGACTTATGTTTAATAGTTCTACTAACTTTTACCACTGATCTGTGCTCAAATAAAAAATAACTGATTTTATCCATTGTTCACCATAATCAGAAGCAAAAACAATAAAGGAAGGAATGGTTTTTAAAAATCTCTTAGTAAGCCTGTTCAGCCCTTTTTCCCAGAGTTGTCAATTTAGAACCAGAAAAAAATCTCTTTTATAGTTACATTTTTTTTAACACTTTTCATGCACTACAAAGCTATTTATAAAAACCAAACTAGTTTAAAATTATCTATTAAATTTTATAACAATTAAAATAAATTAATTTCAAACGATGATCGTGGAGTTTTCTAAAAAGTTTACATTGTTAAAGTTTGGTAAAGACCAGTCAATATGGTTTTTGCTGGCTTTATTGTGTAACTTTAATTTAATAGTATTTAAACATGAAATACCAAGTAGAAACTGCAAGGCGGAATCTTCTATGTTTAATCAAGCTGCTTATACCGTAATATGATTACTCTTCAAACTTGCACCTTTCAGCTAACTCTTGTGCTCTGCTTCATAATAGTTTACAACTAAAGCAACGAAAGTGCCTGCAGTGTTTGCATTTCAACAGCTAATAACCATAAAGTCGTAAAACAAGTTTTCAATAAGTCATTTTGAAACAACCTTTTTGTCTCTATTATGTATTTTATCTTCAATATTTCCAACATATTGTCTTGTATTAATTTAAAATTAATATTTTATCATTGGAAACCCTTGGAAAATGACAGAGTTTTCATTTCTTTACGAAAAAAAAACGGAATAAAACTCTATCTGTTCAACTCTATCTCCCTTTCTTTCCATGTATGCGTGTATTCAGACTTTTAATTTATGTTTCCAGTAATTTTTCGACCGTTTGCTGGTTTTATTCCAATCTTTTCAGCTTGTTTATTACTCGAAAACAATTTAGTTCTTTCTTGAAGATCTTTTTGATAAAGTTACACAAATTCTTTGACCCAACGGCTAGTTCGTTCAAAGATGTATCCAAAATTGATTGCTTAAATTGAGGTAGTGATAAGAGCATTATTAAAAACATGTTATACATAATAAACTTTAAAATTATTCCGGTCTCCTCTTTTTCTGTTAAATATATACTGTGGAATACCGTAACTTAAGGAACTACTGAAGTTATTTTGAAGTATAAATACCTAGTGTTGATAAACTTTCCTCCAGAGGAACATTCTATTCTGACATGTGTGACTGCTGGAAGAGTGTAGAGAGTAGTAGAATTTCCCCTTGACCTATGGAAAATAATTTATTTATTTGCAAACCATGGAACCTTTTGTTAACCATATGTGGTTATGGCATATTTATTTAACTTGTTCTATACTTTGACAAATCTTGTTTTTAGTGATCAAAGATTTTGAAGATTTATAAAATAAAACTATTTCAAACCCACAAGACTCCAACATCTTGTTTGCAATTTGAATATAAAATAACTTTTCTGTGTAAAACACATTTCAGATTGTTCATCACTACTTTGAATTCACGTGGATTGAAGTTTCTTTTTATATACGAGGTGTATAAATAAAGTAGTGAGACTGATTTTTTTTAAATTTTCTATTCAAATATAATTACAATGTGATATTGTCACCTTCAAAATAGTTCCCTTCGGAAGCCACACAGCGCTGGAGACGGTCCTTCCAATCATTGTAGCATTGCTGGAACTCGGATTCTGGAATGGCCTTCAGCTGGTCGGTTACAGCAGTTTGTATGTTTTGTAGTGTCCCGAAATGAGTTCCCTTGAGGTGATTTTTCAATCTCTGGAAGAGGAAAAAGTCACAAGGACTCAAGTCCGGTGAATAAGGAGGCTGAGGAGCAACAGGAATGTTTTTACTGGCCAAAAACTCCTTCCCTTTCTGAGATCTTTTTGGTCTTGGGAAAGGTTTTTCGGAACCATTTTCGCACAAATTTTTCTCATCTCCAATTCATTGGTCAAAATGTGATGAACGGAGGTGTGATTCAAATTCAACTGTTCCCCGATCATTTTGACTGTCAAGCGTCGATCTGAACGCACAAGGTTCCGTACTCTGTTGACATTTTCATCGGTGTTTGCACTTGAAGGCCTTCCGCTTCGTGGTTCATCTTCAATCGACTCTCTTCCTTCTGAAAATTCCTTAAACCACCGAAAAACCTGTGCCCTTGATAAAACACGTTCTCCATAGGCCTCCTGAAGTTTTTCAAAAGTCCAAGTTGTCCAAGTCTGAAGCAAAATTTGATTGCACACCGCTGCTCAACTTTGAGGTCACTCATTTTTAAAACGCTCAAGAAAAAACCATTTCACGAAAACCAACGCTACGGACAAACAAATGACTGTGGCAAGTTCAGATTCATACTGGAGGCGCATCACACGTGCACCTGACGCTACTCAAGGCCACGCGTCTCCAGCGTTGCCAGATCGAAAGCGACGTTGCCAGTCTCACTACTTTATTTACACACCTCGTAACTTGGTACCTACAAATGTTTTGTTTTTGAGGTTATCGATAATTATATGTGGTCTTAATAGAAATAGCATAACTGATTTTTACAGATTATTAAAGTAAGCTTGGGATTAGATTGCTTATATATAGTAATTTCTTTCAGATTTTAATCTCTTCTGTCATTTTAGAAGAAATAGTGCTTAAAGTTGTAATGTAGTTAAAAGTGTCTTTTTTTAAGTCTTTTCTCAAAATTCACACTGACATCAGACACATTTCAGAGCATTGATAGCCTACTGAAATAATCTTTTACAATTCTTCATATTAGTGGTATAGGTAGAAGCAGTTTCTATGAATTATTCTAAGCACTCTGCATAGCAAGGACCCATACAACTAGGTTGAAGGCAGGAACAAACAGGTATCAGGGTCACTAAGCCGAGGGGTCAATGGAAATCAAAGGCACTCTGAACCTCATGTGACAGTCATGCGTAGACAAACTGTTGCCAACAGCTTTAGAATTTATGCAATCAAAGGAGCTTTTCATTTTACATCCTTTCAATAGATTGAATCAGCACAAATCTATATTTATCCATAGAACTATAGAATAGATTCTTGCAACGCTAATGCAAAAATAGTCAGGTAAGCAGTGGTTCTATCACAACTGCAATTGTGAGTACTCAGAGCGTCACTCAGAGAGGTGTGATGTCACTCTCATTGTGTGCATTAGTCGTGGGTCACTTAGTGGTTTCTCTAGATAATCACTGTTACGATACTCAAGGATATGCAGGTGACTAGTTCATTATAAGGAGAGAAATGCTTGATGCGCTGTCTTTGAGCTTGCGGATCATGCTTTAAAATTGTTCGGTAAAGAAGAAAGGTTTGGATATAAAACCAGCTAAAACGGGCCTTACATCCTTATCAAGGAAAAGGAATAAATAAATTAAACACCACTTTTTAAAAATGTTAAGCTAGAACTCTAAAAAACATGAAAATACCTTGTAGTCTTTTTAGTTGGAAGAATAAACTCGAAAAGCAATATAACAGATACATTGGTTATGAACGCAAACGCAATGTTCTGTACGGTGTATGGGCTTCTTTGGTACAACTTGGGTGTCTTAACCCGAAACATTTATTTTGGCTCTACACTACTGCATTAAAACTAATATTATTGTATTCATTGGTAATGTAGTTCCAAAAGTTAATGAAAAAAGCTTCTCAAATTAGGTTTAGTTAATAGCAAATGTAAGTTAACCTTAAGAAACAAGAGCAATGACCACATGCTCTACCTCCAGTATAGAAAAATTATTAACCCTTCTTTCCTTAGATATTTTTTTTTTATCAAAAAAAGATTATTTTCAGTCTGTTGAGACATGAAACTTTTTTGAGGGAAGAAAATTGTTCAAAAATTTGATAATGCCAAACAATAGAGGTTGGTCTATATGTCCCCACAAGCTATGCCCATCGGTGAATATTTTATAGGAGGCTTCAAAGTGATAATGTTTTCGAATAAAAAACAAACATTTCTTTTTAAAAGGTGTTATTTTCTGGTATACTTATGGGTCTAAAAGTAATCACTAAACTTCATTGAGTTTTATAGGTCTAAATTTAAACATTTATGATGCTCTGATTTCATTCAAAAAAGTTAGAGAAGTAGAGGAGGAGGCAAAATGTTTTCTTCATAATGAAGAGACTTATAAGCCGTGATGGTATATATTGTGAATTACATGTCAGTAAGAACTGGTAGAGAAATGAGAACACTTAGGGTCCACCAAGGATAGACTTGTCTGCAGACTTAGGGGTCACAGGTCAATAGTCGAACCCTAGCATTTCAGACTAATCCCTAGTATTAGCTCTCTTTTAAGCAAGTCATTTCAGCTCACTCTTTCCATTAATTAAGTCGCACCCTATTTTCATTCAACTCTTCTTTGTGCAAAAAATGACACTTCTAGAAGGGTTTCAGATAATTCTTCGTGATTTTTAAAATGTATATTGTCTTACTTTAATTGAGTAATTTATGTCACGCGGTATTGAGTAACATGCAGTATGTGCCCTCCTTCATCAATATGCTGTTATTTCGGGTAATATCAAAGTGTAACCATCCAGTTCTTGCTAAAACCTTTGGTATATAGATAGTAGCATTGTAGCAGTGAACAAGATTATTTCCATATCCAAAGTTACCCTACTATAAAAGATCTTAAAAGCATGCGTTCGTGCCGTGGCGTTATTATCAGTTAATGTGTATTCTGACAAATTAATATCTACATAAATTCCACCAGCCAACAATGTTCTTTGCGTTTTATGTTACCTAAAACAATAGAATTTTCCTCCTGGATTGTACAGTATCTCTGCCAGTAAGGGAAAATATGCATAAGAAATTATCTAGTGAAGAATTGTTGAACAAATATTGATGAAAGTTTAAGGTGAGTAGCAGAAGTATGTAAAGGTGACATCGAATCATCTTTAGCTGTCAGCTTTGGACGCTCATTTAAGAAGTGGGAAGTGAGTATAGAGGAATCAACTTCAACCGGTTGACTGATTTACATTTATGAAGTCGTAGAAATTAAATTTCAATATTTTTATGATAATGGTAATTGTATATCTGTAAGTATGTGCACCACCCTCACTCACGTGCCATTAATCGTTTTCTCTCAGACACACGCATGTGCACAAAACATTTGCACAATAACAATACCCTTACACATATGACATGTGCGCCGCACTGATAAATCATCAAAATAGCAAAAATTGGTCTAGGGAACTTTAGCAAAATTAAAATTCATTAAAATCTTTAATTTAATTTGTTTATAATTATTATACTTATAAAGTAAATATAAATGTAATACAACTAAAATAGAAATCATATACTTTACATTTACACCCAAAAGAGATGATCACGTTAACATAATACTGTTGTCAAAATTTTGTTAAGAGGTTAACCCTGCGGTATTACAAAAGTAGAAAGCTAAAGAAGTATAAATCAGATCAAAAGACTTACTCGTTAGTACTTCTTAATTGCCTGAACAAACTTACGATTGAAAGCTCCCTCGTCCTTTGCAATTAGTAACTAGCAAATTTAATTTATGTCTGCTTTATTAATGAACCCACATGAGTTTCTAAATTAATTAATTAATCTAATAAAAAATGTGGGTCTTAAACATAAATGAGCTATAAAATGCTTAAAAAAATACTGCGGAAAGTTATACTGACCATTTACACTATACAAGTTAAGTTTAATTTTGATATTAATTTGGTCCATAAAACGGTATCCGGTAGTTATTTGTTGAACAACCAAAAACCCACTATCCATTAATCTCACCTATACATTCACGGATATAGCCACTCTCTCACAGGTAGACACACACACACACACACACACACACACACACACACACACACCCACACCAACAACGACTACATAGATGTCATCAACATTTTTCTTAAGATTCAGATGACATAAACACGTGGAAACCGTAAAAAAATCGTAAACCTAAACGTAAAAAACGTAAACTGTAAAAAAACCACTAAACAAAATTTGATATAATTATAATATTTGTAGAGAGTAATAAAAAAACTGGCTTTCCATAGTATTATGGATTTGTCTCACAAAATGCTCTAAACAATCTATGTATTGCACTCAATGATATTATACGCATGAGTGGTGTGATATACAAAAAGAATCATATATATATTGATGAGTGGATGAAACACTATCAGTACTACCTTCAGAAATGAAAGACTAATAAACCTCTCCAATTTAGACATTTATATTATGCCTAAATGGGACATTATATATTATATACCAAGAAGTATGATATTATGTTTACTTATAGTAAAGTTGAGTGTAGGCCACTCCAGATTTTTTTTTATTAAGAAAGAAGTAACTTTTAAAATTGTATTTCCTTAATGCCGAAGAATTTAATTTTTGTTTCAAAATAAACGAAGAGGCAAGACTTATTAAATACAGCCAGACTTCTGACTCAAGGAAAGATTAATTCAGCCGACTGCTAATTCATTTAATCAAAAGCATCTTGAGTATTTCTCTTTCCAAGGAAATGGAAAAAAAATGTTAAGTCGCTAAATAAAGAATAATTTTCAGAAATCTTATGACTCAATGTTTTAAGAGGATTTACTGAATTGAAATTATAATAATCTTCCCAGATGGTGCACTCACGAATCATTGTGACTCCCATCAATGGATAATTGGAAGGTTCTGGAAATACAAATGTTGTAGCGATCAAATCAAAACAATGGTGGATTACTTATTTTTAATGTTGATGATAAATGAGAGAACGGTCAATCTCTCTATCTCTCGTCCTCACTCAAACTCTCTCTTGCTCACTCTCTGAAACTCGCTCTTCTTTCTCTCTTGCTTTGTCAAGAGTTTTATGCATTCTTATTTATGTATGTTTGTATGTATCTGTGAATATGTGTGTAAGTTAGTGTTTATTTTGTCTTATGACAAATAAATGAGCCTCTACGACTCATTAATCTATAAAGTAACCTAATTTGGTTGTTTAGAAATTTTATTTGTTTATTATGATTTCACAATACCACATATGGTTTATTTATTTATTCCTTTATCTATAAAAGCTAATTACAAAATGCTTACAAATGAGTTCGGACACCTGTATATACTGACACATATATTTATAGTGAAACCTCTACATACAGATATAGAGTGGTGAATAATTAGCATAGTTCATGTAATGATTTTACAGTGAGAAGTGATATAGAAATCTGTGAAATTTGACGGGAGGAGCTTGAGTAGAAGCGAGTTTAATTCATTCGATATACCTTTGTTTTCTAGATCACATTGCAAAAATTAATGCAAAAATTGCAGGTCTTGCAAGTTCTTTAAGAAAACTGATATAGAGAAAAATTTATTAACAGCTAAGTGGAAGAAGAATAAGAATACATAAGCATCTTATGAATAAAGAAATAAAAAAAAAAGACTAAATCACTCTGTTATTTACTACTGCTAATCAAAGACGAAGGAGTTTTCAAAAGCTGAATAGATTGAAAAGAATTGTATCAAAGGAAAAATTGAAGTGATGTTTATAAATATTTATGATTCTGTTAATATTAGTAGAACTCTCTTCGCACTGTAGAATTCATTTTATGGCATGAAAAATCTATTGTGTCTAAGTAAGAACTGTACCATGTTATTGCTTATTCGTACTACATCTAAACCATTTGATAACAAACTTAATGAATGTCACTTTAATTTATGATTTTTAATCGAGATGAACGGAATCGAACTGGTGACATTTCTCAGAGGATATTAACTGATTATTCTCCTTCTAAGAAGTTTCTTACGTTTCCTACGAACACTCCATCAACTTTCCCTACCCAAAACCTGGACTATTCTCTTTTCCAACACACTATAAAGTTGTAACTAATCTCTTTTCTCTCGATGATCAAATTTAAGGGGGTTTTGCTGATCTTCCGTCATCCTTGACCTTAAACCATTATTTTATCTGTCTTCTGCAGATATCATACTAGACCTAAGCTTCTTTGTTTTGAATCATAATGCATTCTGTTTTGAAAATAAATATTAACTTAATAAATCAGTGGAACTGCTATAGGCATAAGAATTGTATATAACCAACAATATATAGTCTTCTGTGGCTAAAACTAGGAACATGATGTCTTCACCTTCTACTTCCTCCAAACTCTCCGCTCTACCTGCTTGACAGATCAAAATTTTCTCAGTGTCCTGTCAGTCATTTTGCTCTTCTGAACTCTCGGCCTTTGCATGACTGTGAATAAGCCTTTCAATGCTTTTGACTTTTCATCAATTTCACAGACATCTTTGACTACAGTTTGATGATATTCTTTTATATTATATCAACGACAGAACGTTTATCATTCTGACTGCATTCAATACCTACTAAAGTCCAAGAATACCTTTGCTCCAATTTTACTCCCAATAAACTGAGGTTAAAAATTTAAAATACACGAGAGCTCACTTAATGATATTGTAAATTTTAGTATTAGGAAAAGACTCTTAATATTTTTAATAGAAGTGTTTTGGTTTGTAAAAAAGATTACTTTTAAAAATGTATTGTTAAAATGACTTCAGAAACTAAGTGAATAACTATTTTTTCTACTGACTGATAAACTAACATTTATTTTATTTGTTCGTATAATTTTTTTTACAGCAGATGAAGTAAAATATGTGGTGATTAGTTGAGTTCAGTCGGTTACTTTAAGCGTGATTTATATTTCTGGTTGTTTTACTTGGAGAAAAAAGTACAGCAAATTCATAATTGATGAGTGCTGGTCAGAACTTCGTTTTCCTTCCCTCCTAACTCGAATCTAACTGGTCAACCACTCACCTGTCTACTTCCACAACTATTACCTTTTTTTTTAAACTTCAACCAAATTTTAGGGCAAATTTTCTTTTTTTTCTGCTGATGTGCCACGTGCAATAGTTTAAAACGCCATTCTACAACGTACAGAACTTCTTTAAATCTTCACTATACTTTTCTATACTTATATGATTTATTATGAAATATGTATTACTTGTTTAGGGATAAGCCAGATAATTTTCAGATACATAACTGAAATGGATGATATTAATGGCAGGCTTTACGATCTAGAGTAGCACAGAATATTAGTGCTTATAAGTATGAGCGATGGATAAATGAGATATTGGTAATCATTTCCACCCTGTTAGAATACTAGCATGATAAGGGACTAGAAAATAGACTAACTATGGGCGACTCCTTTTGCCATCTCAAAAATGATCAAACAGTCAAGTAGGTGGTTTATATTTTGTTGGAGTGGAATTTATTTAGAGCAGCTACCTTAAACCAATAACTAACTTTGCACTTCTAAGCCTGTTTCTGTCAGTCTATTTAATGGTTGTAGGCTCTCCCAGGGATGGTGATTATCAAACTTTTCAATTTCCTATAGAAAAATAGTGAGAGGGAGCTATGCTTGTACCAAAGAACTGCTCACTATAACAGGTGTCTTCAACTTTTTAAACACCCCCTCTTTTGACCTGTATTTCATAGCAGAGATAACATAGCTATCAAGCACCTATTTTCAGTAGAAAAAATATAATAAAAAAGTATTACAAAATACTGTTAATCAAAAAATCGCATGTTCTTTATTATTCATATTATTATTTAACTTAATGTTCTCATTAACAACATAGAGTAATGTAATCAGACATTTTTAAAAGCAAAATTTGGTTATTTACTTTTGACAATGTATAGTTCCTAATGAAATATTCTAGACTAGAAAGCAGTAGCTTAAATAAACCGATGTACTATTCCTGTCAAGAATAGACAGAATATTTTATTAACATAATGCTGATTGATTCAATGTAGGATATTATAAACTATATTATTTATATATCATAAATTAGTTCAAAAATATATATAACACCTTAGATAGGATATGAAATTAGATCATGGGTACAAATAACACATTTTATCTTATACATAGAAGTATCTAAACTGGAACACAATGCTCACCGTTAATATTATACAAAAATGAATTCTAGAGTTCTAATACCATTGAAATCTGCTTTAATTCCGATATTTTTTTATTAATGCTGTACTATACTTATAGTGTAGTAAGATTATTGTAATGAAATTATATAATTTTGGTTGGAAATATTAGAACAATTAGTTTTATTAAGTTATTGTATGTCACTTTTTAGATTTAATTTATAATTACATCTATTTTTGTGGCTATACAATTTTTAAGAAACAAAATGATTATTTCAACTAATAATTAATATTAATAGTTAATCAATTTAAATTATTACTTAGTGAGTGTGATTATTTTCACTTGCTAGATATATACAGTGTTTGATATTTCAATGATATTATATGTTTGAAGGGTGTACCTAATGGTGAGTTAGTTTAACTATCTGCAAATGTTAGTTATGTTGTTTATCAATAACCATTCTCTTCGCTCTCCCTCTCTCTCCTGCTCTATCACTCTCCCACTGAATCTCTCTAATATCTCTGTCTCTCTATCTATCTGGTCTTTGTGGCATTAGCTCTTATGTTATTTGTTTATGCATTTCCAATAATAACACATAGCTGAGTTGTGAATCATAAAATAAATCTTAAAGCATGATAAAGAATCAGGTAAATAAATTTTTTTTTACATTATTATTTTGAAATATACAACTACGCATATTTTGCGTAACAAGCCTATATAGTAAGAGTAACACAAATGGCTTTGATATACATGAGTAAAGTAGAAAACCCACTGGTTCAACATTCCAATTCGTTTCTTTATAGTAGAATATCATAGCAGTAGATTCTTCGGACATCTCCTGAGTCGTCTTGGGGGATTCTGGTAAGGTGAAAAAGAAGCAAGGTTTTGTACAAGTGGATTTGGGTGAGAAGAAACTTTGGTATGAAACGCTAAGAGGCTAAATTCTGTATAAATGAGATTTTTAGGTCTCTATGAATAGTGAGATTTGTGACATAATAAGAAGCATTAGTAATAGTGCAGAGGATTTTGGATTGCAATAACTGTATTTTATGAATGTTTCAAGGTTTTGTCGTAGTCCGCAAGTCCAGTTTGGTCTCAGTAATGTTTTATATAAAGCACTTTGTTATGAAGTGTCAAGTTTGAGTGTTTCTCGAGAAGTCGGTACAGTAATAGAATCGTCGTTTCAGGTCAAGTCTTTTCAGTTGAGTATGAGGATTGAAAGTGAGTAATTTATCAATGAAGAGCTTCAAGTACCTAACAACATATGCAGTTGGAAGGAGAGCGCTATTCATAGTGATATTGGGACATAGTCTTTTTTTTAAAGTAAAAGCTGTATGGGTGCTTTTGTTTATATTGTTATTTAAGAGCTAATTTTTCAGCCGGGCTTCTATATTATGTAGGTGTTCTTGGAGAGTATTTGCGGCGATAATGGGATTAGGGTTTTGAAATAGGATTGCTGTGTCATCAGCAAAAGTACTAAGAAGAGTTTGAGGGTATAG
Source organism: Hermatobates lingyangjiaoensis (assembly GCA_026182355.1). Classification (NCBI taxonomy): domain Eukaryota; kingdom Metazoa; phylum Arthropoda; class Insecta; order Hemiptera; family Hermatobatidae; genus Hermatobates; species Hermatobates lingyangjiaoensis. The sequence goes on along the minus strand of JAPFBL010000050.1, from coordinate 1,478,080 downwards.
AAGAATATCATGAGTGTAAATGTTATACAGAACTGGACCTAGTATGCTACCTTGAGGTTCTCCAGCTAGGATAGGGTGATACTCGTGGGTACCTATTAGAAGGGTAGGATTTCAGGAAGGGTAGTATGTGAAATGAAGGAAACTTTATAGCTTCATCAGTAAACCTTTATGCCAAACACGATCGAATGCTCGCTGAACTCTAAGAATGAGCCAATGCAGTATTGACCGTGCTCCAAGGCATAGGAGATTTCATCTACCACTCTATGGCACTGTTGGAGAGTGCTGAGCGGAAGCCAAATTGATGGGTTAGGATGATTTGATGGGATATTTTTCCAATTGAAAATCACCACAATACAGGAAAATATGTCGTGTATATTATATTATAAATATATATATGAAATTACAGCTTTTTTTGAGGAGGTGAGAAAAGATTTCACCCGTGATGAGGTCAAATCCGGGAGCCTTCGATGTTTCAATCCTTTGATGCAGTAGGCCACATCAGAAGAACTGAATGCTTTAGGTCATAGTGTTATTTATAAAGGTCAGGTCAGTATGTAGTTTTGTTCATCAGTAAGTCTGCTGTCAGGTAATACAGCTGGGTCAAGTAGTGTGCGAATACATCTGCTTTTTCTTCATTGCTCTTGATCCATGCACCATTAACTCTGAGAAGAAAAGAAGTTTTCTTATATTTTAAATATTTTTTTTGTTTCTCTCCATAGAGAACTGTCTTCAGTAGGTAGCTGTGTAAGTTTTTGTTCGTCTTGTTGTTTTTAAATGATAGTAGCTGTGTAATTTTTGAGTTAGTTTGTTGAGTACTGTCTTGTCACTGGGCATTCTTGTTTTTGCCACCGCTTTCTTGTTATCTTTTTTGATCCAATTATTCTTGTAATATTACTATCACGATCACTACCATCACATCACTATCTTGATGATAGTGTATATTTGTTGGTCCAGTGTTTGTTTGTGCAGACTGTCGTGTTATGAATTGAATTGTTTACTGCCTCTGTAAATGACAATACAGCTTGATTAATGTCTTCAGCGTTTTTCAGTTTGACGTTCAATTCAACTCTACTATTACTTCAAGTTGGACGGCTCCCCAATCGACCTTTCTACGGATTAGTGAATAGGGAAGGCAATATGGTATTGAGTGGTTATAGAGTGTAAGGAGAAGTGGAGAATGGTCAGAAGAGAGTTCATGAAGATTCTCAATTGTAAAGGAAGTTGAAAGAAGTGGAGAAGAGATAAAGATATCTAGTATATCTGGCAGTTTTGAACGGGAACATGACCAGTAGGTGGAACCTAAAGTGACAAGATTTGATAACTATTATTAATTACATTTTATAATAGTATTGATCCTCTAGGATCATATGTTCGGCATCCCCATTGTATGTGCTCAGCATTGAAATCTCTTCCTGCTATGAATTTGATTCCAAGGGTTCTGAAAGAGCATTGATCAGTAGGTCATGCAGAGCAATAGGTTTATTTGGCTGCCAGTAACTAGAAGAAAATACTATAGGTGACAACTTAGTTTTTAAAGGGACTGAGGATGCTTGTACTAACTCAGTGAAGTAGGAAGGAAGCAGACAGTGGGAAAGGGTTGATATTATACAAATGGCTGCTCCTCCATGAGCAGTGTTATCAGGATGATCGGCTCTGTAGCCTTGTATGTAACACCGTGACATGTCTATGAAGTGACTCAGTTATATTGTTTAGCTCAATCCTTTTGTCGTGTAGAAGTAAAAATATAATTAAGATAAAATCTACTGACATAGGTGATAATATTGATATAATAAATCTGCGGTGACCATCTATCACAGCATCCTTTTCAGTTAGAAATAAATATAATTGAGATGGTAAAACTCAATAAAGAGATAGTGTTCTCTCTAATCCAGTTCGGAATCTTGGTTTTATTGAGCGTTATAGCGATTCTCCCAATGCTACGTCAATATGAACCAGTGCCAAAATAAGATCACCAAATCTGATTTTATTTCTTACTGATGGAAAATAATATATTAAAGTTAAGAAAAATTACTTCTTAATATTCCATTATTGTAAGTTGCAACATTCCTTACATTAAAAAAAAGTACAAGAAAAAACAAACTTCTTTTGATACATTTTCATCATTAGTAGTAATTAATTTATTTCTAAAATGATCTTGACCAAATGAGGAAGAGGTGTTATGTTAAAACTATAAGAGTTAGAATGGATTTATTGTTTTTCCTTAATTATTGTTTAAAATAACTCGTAAGTACATAATTAGTAAAAGTTTATAAAATAATAATAGTTACTTAAAAATGTGTTTTATACACCTTTTTTTTCTAAACTACTTATGAAACAGACAATAGCTTTAACGCAAAAAAAACCACCAGGATTTTTCAGTAACTGGAAAGATCAGCATTTCCAGCAAAATTTTAACTTGATTTATTAAAAATGGCACGTTTTGAGAAAATGAGCTCAATACATTTTCATTGAAATTACAAGGACGATAATGAATGTATGGTACATTTTATGATTTTAGGAATTTTTTTTAAATTCAAAGGACTAAATTTTGTCCAAAATAAATCAAATATTAGTAATTTAGAAATAAATTCCAAAAATGTCTTTAACGGCAACAAGCAAAAAAGCTATAAATTCTGAAAACTCTACTTGCAATAAAGGATTTATCAGATGTACTTGTAGGATTTGTTTGCATTGGTTAAACAATTTTCAAGAAATTAGTGATAATTCATTTTTGAGGCAGAGTTTTTTTGACAGTTCATTTAATATTTATTTCAATATTATAAATAAAATTACAAATTTATAAATATATGAAAGAAACTTTTTTTTAGCTTTTATGGCTTTGTTTTCCTTTTCATTATTTACATTTTTTGAAAAATTATTGGGATTACCACTTTATTTCTTGGCTATAATTTCAATTTTTTTTAGTTAGCCTTAAAAACATTTTTGGAAATCATAACATGTATAATAACGTCCATTTCTATTCTTGAAATTAGATTAAAAATCATCTTGAAACACGCTGTTTTTGAGTATATGTACTTTCATTATGATCTGCCAAACGATGTGCCATCTATCGGACCCTAAATCTTTCAGAATCAAGCATAAGTAAAAATGTTTACAGGTAATAGCAAAACAGACTTTCCGGTTATTGAAAAGTTTTGTATTTCTTTCATTTAATGCTGTTGTTAGTACATTGTAATCGTAATGTTTGAACACTTTAGTTACTTTTAAACCAAGTTCGTGTTACAATAAGTGCCAGTGTACTGTTGACACGAGCAAGTCAACTGATTGTGTTCCAAACATTTTGAAGTTTTAAGGGAACCACTGTAGCTTGGTTATGGCATGTGGAAAAAACAATGATCGACGCTTTAAATCGATTAATCATGATAAATATATAGATACAATAATTCAAAAACTTTTAAAATGAATTACAGTAATCTACTGGATTAGTATTGGATCAAGTTGAGTGATCTAAAATCCAAAGATAGTTCTCAAGGAGGTGTGCTGTAGCTCTTATTGCGGCGATTAGCTCTGGGATGGCCTTATCAATATTCTAAATACTGAAGGTTAGTATATAGATGACCTTATAATTGAAAAATAGGAATGGTTCATGGGACTGGCTTTCTGAATGTGCATCACACTCACCAAATTGTTGAAGGATGAAATGTTGAGAGTAAAGGAGGACGATTTAGTTATAAATTCACCTAAATCAGTCTTTACTTTACTCAAGGATAATAAAAGCAGGTGTGAGAAATGCTTTGATCAACAATATTGATCTGGACTTATAAAAAAGTGGACACACTTTTGAAGTCTTTTTTCATGAACGCTTAAATGTAACGGATACAATTGCTGAAGGCTTAAAATCAACGTTCTGCTGTAAGAAATTTGTTCGGTACAACATGCAATTCAATGACTAAATCTTCATTTTCGCTCTACAAAATTATTATTACTGCTATGGTAAAACCAATTCTATTCAGACAAATAAAAAGTCCTCTGTGGGTGAGAAGAAGTTTAAGAATTAAAAAAGAACATTAATTTGATCTATATGTTGCTAGATATAATTCCTCTCATAGAAAATTGTACAGATGGCATCGAAATTATTATGAATGATCTACTGTATTAGAAGCTTCCTAATTTGCATTATTGTGCTTTAATCTGATATATTCGAGGGGCGAAAAATTAATAATAAAAACTATTGTAAATAAATTGTCTCTCATGAGTGCACCTGGAAACCGTAGCATACGGGGAATGAGGTAGTGGATCAATTGAACAAGTTGGAGCCAAACAGATTTACAGACCCACGCCTTTTTGAACTTCACACCCTAGCTTTCACAGGAGTGTTGTTGATGAATAGATGAAAAAAAACAGGCTAGGAATTATTTAGTTTAAAAAGCTCATTGCAACTGAACTTACAATCATAAGAAAATACTAAATCTTCTTAGGAAGGATTCAAAAGGATATATAGAATACCTATTTGGAATTTGTTTTCTTTAGTATTACTTCTGCATGCTGTAATTTACATGATACGAAGAATTCGGACTAGCTGTCTTAAATAGGTGGGAACCATTGATCAAATTCGATCTGAATGTGTTGTAATTGCCTTGAGGAGGATAATCATTTCTGTAATTCAAAACTAAAGACAATACAAGTGAGATTTATTTCTCTAGGGACAATTAGAAGTTTAATAAAGAACTTTAAAGCTGAAATAAATTTAGATGATTGCCAATGGTCAGACACAATCAGACAGTGGGCGCTATAGAACACTCGAGGACATCAGTCCTCGATTATATTATTATTATTATTATAATATATTATTATATTTTATATAGTTATATTATTATAGTTATTATATTATTAATTATAATAACAATTAATAGTGTGTCAGATTCATTAGTCATCAATTTTCAAGTTTTTTTGATGATATGATTATTACTACATTTAAAATAATTTGTTACTGATTATCAGAGTGTTTAATATTTCTCCACTTTAAAATAAAACGAAAAATTGATTTTTTGTTAACCAGTTTGATATTACTTTACTTATAGTAAAGTTGAGTGTAGGCTCCACCAGATTTATTTCTTTTTTTGAGATTATCATAAATCTACATAAGAGATATGGGTATAAATGAAATATATCTTATACATAATCAATGTATGGGAATATCACAAATTCATAACTCCAACTTTCTCTGCCGAGAATAACAGGAAAAAGCTCTATTCTATTACTCTCATCACCCATTCATTAATTTCCAATAGTCCTCCATATTTACCTATTCCTTCCGTGACTTTCTTTTAACTCTTTCCTCAAAAAGTTTTCACAAATTCTTCAAATTCTCTTTGAAAAAAATGCTGTTATGAATCAATTCCCGTTTGTGGATCACCTATGACCAAGTCTTTTGAATAGGTCTTGTATAGGCCTTGTATGCTTTTCGAAGTAATTTAAACAACAAAATATTTAAAGTGGACGTGACCTTCAAAGTTAGCAAAAACGATGGAAAATGTTTTGAAATTTGGGTTTTAGGATCAGTACAATTCATATAGACATAACCTGCTCATAAATACCTCTCTTTTACTTTTAAAACAGCTTCTCTCTTCCTCACAGAATGCAGCACGCTCTACTTACATTTGACCAATCCACTATCTCCACTTCCGATAGGTAATTTCTTGTTCATTTTATTAAAATGTTGTAGTTTAATATATAAATATATTAATTTGTTTTTGTATATATAAAGAAACATAACAAATATATAAAAAAATACAAAGTAACATATTTGTACTTTACCAAACTCTGTATTTTCAATTTTGTATACTTTGCACTAATACTCTAGTTCTATTATTTACATATTTTTTTTTGGTGTTAATGTATATGTAACCTGTGGAAGGGCTGGTAGTCCGGTGTTCGAATCCCACCTGGCCCTCGATTTATTCACGCAGGAGCTGAATAAATCTGAGTACGAATGTTTCTCAGAGAGGAGGTTAAGTCGTCAGGTACTTTTTAAAGATCCCTACTTAAAATTCACTTGAGTTAGACAAAGTTTAGGACCCATAATGTAAGAATCTGCAGAATCACCGTTTAAACAAAAAACCGGTAAACGGCTGACGAAAAAAAAACCTGGGGAAAGCTACTACATATTTGAAACGTGTTGTTTTCGACAAAAATTCTGCAAAATGGTGATTTGTTCTTTAATGTTTATATGTGTAACTCCCACATAGCAGTGATTTCACATATAGAGAATTAGATTTAAATTCAATACTCTGTTTGGTTCCTCATATAATATTCATAAAGTTAAAACAGTATTACTGAAACAAAAAAAAACTATTTATTTTAAAATAATTAATTTTTTATATAATGTTGATATTAATTATATAGAAATGCGCATGTATCAATCAATGCTTATTGTCACCCAGATTATTACATTGTCTAATGGGTATAAAGCGACCTGGTTATTTAAAATCAGAACTTGAATGAGCTTGGTCGTGTAAGTGACACAGTGCTTAGAACATGATTATATGAGTAAAAATCGCTGTAATAGAGATATATTATGCCAATTGATGTCCTGCGTGTTCCTGGCAAAGAACCAGTTGTCCATTGCAGTCAGCCATATTTTACGCTGAAAGCTTGATATCTAAAATACCCCATGGAAGGCGAAGAGTCATTACATGCACGTGCTTTTTCATGCGCAAATGTGTAGGTTTCCTGGGTCAGAGAGATATAAGACTTTATTTATTGCACAGTCATTTGTGCTCTAATATGTTCTGGCTTAATGTAGAGGATGCAAATGTTTTTGTATTTAGTAAAAATATTAAGCAGCCTGTATATTACTAGCTGAGATACTCGGCATTTCCTGAGAAGAATTCTGAAAAATAAAAAAAATACTTCACTTATTACAACATTACTTAATTCATATAAATTAATTAATATAAATGTGGGTAAATATAATAATTTAATATAATACAAGTACAGTAATTATATTAATTTAATATAAGGAATAAATATAGGTAATCAACTGAAGTAGGAAAAAATATCATTAAAAACCGTTTAAATGTAAAAACTTCATCTAAATTTCTACTAATTACATTTAAATGGTTATTAAATAACACATTGCATAAATAATGCAATACATTACAATTTTAAAATTGCCATTCTTTAAAGACGAATTGTTAGTAGATTTGAAAATATTCATTTAAAACAAAATTAAACTATTTCGAAGATATTGAACATGTGGCAGGATATGACCCAGAGCTGCAAAGTTGGCAGTGAGGACTGTTGTTCAAGTTAAGTCTATATAAATACTTGTGACAAGGTGCCGCCTCTCAGTGCTGCCTCCCAGTTCCTTCCTCCCGCGCCCATTTCTCTTTATAGCTCCACGTCACTCCCACTCACTCTCCCTTCTTTACGTCTCACTGTACGTATCCCTCCCTTTCTCTCTTTAATCTTTTCTCACATTTTTAATTAAATACCTAGTGAGTGCTCGACTTATTCCTCTTAAAATCTCCAAGGAATCTAAGTTTGGTATAATAATTCTGAATGGATATATCCAGGATAACATGGTCAGATATTTAATTCATGCTACATTTCTTTATATTAAACAAAACAGATCACTGATATTAATTACAATAATTTATCACTAAACCCTACCCTAAAACTTACTTAGGAGAAACCGGTCAATACATAACATTACATGTTTATACAGATTGCATTAGTAATTTATAACATAATTATATTATTTTTGGGTTACTAGCACTACGTCTCCTAGGAACTATTGTACTTCCCCCGTTCTGGACTAATGTACCCCAGTTAGCTTAAGTGCCTGAAAGAAGCTCAGCACTTTTGCTGGGTCCAAATTTATAACATAGTTGACTGGAAATGAGTTCCCATATACGTATTGTTTTACTATAGGTAATTGCTTTTACTATAATCACCCATGCTCACCTCGGCCTATTGTGTTCCTTTTGTCATATCTGAAATCAACTTTGAATTTTATGTTTTTGAATCAACTTCATAGTTGTCTTTAGAGATGTACTTCCCACTTATATTAGGTATGATTTACCAACAGTTTTAATCTCTAAATGGTGATAGTCATGCATTCACGTACAATGTGTTCAAACTTCTGTTCTGACACATGTTCTGACTGAATGTTCTGACTTCTGAAAGAAGCCAGAGTCTGCATTCTTCCTATGATGTTAATTAAAGCTTGCATTAAGATGTCAATGTTCGATCAGTGTTCCACATATCTTTTCAGTCCTTTTTTTGAAGTTTTCTTATTTTCTTTACAAATTTAACTTCAGTTGGATTGAGCTTATTAGACTGAATTAGACCTGGTGTTTTAGGTAACTTTTATCTGCTTCTTCTTATCCATACATTAATTGCATCCTTGAGGAAGCTAGAGGGTGTTGTGCAATAAGCACCAGACTGTAAAAGTTTTGTTTAGTTCCAACCTCATGAAGATTCACTGCTTCATTCCTCTGCATTATATCCTGACACCCTCATAATTGATACCTTCTTTATATTAGTCGGAACCTGATAACAGAACAGACATCATAAAAAAAAATTTAATTAAAAACAATCAATTTCACAGAATTTAGTTTGTTTTAGATCATTAAAAGTTAATGTGAATCACTCACTCACATACTAACTTACTTACATAGACTCAAACACACACACAGAAAAATTCAAAATGGGCATCAAAGTCATTGAAAAAACTTTGAAAAAATGGATTTGAGAGACCTAAAAACGAGTAAATCCATCAAAATCTGGAGATGAGATTCATCATGATTTCTACATTTTACTTGTGGTGAAGTAAAAAAGGAGATCAATAAGAAACTTTATCAGAAAGTGTAATCTGCTCCTAGCAAACTTAAAATAAGAAAATAAGAATAATAAAGTACTGTAACTATGACTTGATTTATGTTAAACTATGCATTTAAAGATCATTAATTTAATGTAACATGCAATTTAGAACCTTACTGAACAGAATTGCTTAAGATAACAACTAGTAAAATTAAAGATTTTATCAAGAAAGGGCGTGAAATGTTGAGGTGTTATAGCATAAGGGCCAATTCCTTGACTGATCCTACCCTGCCTCAATTATGCTAACGGACGAAGATAAATTCCCGACGTTAGAACCTTCTCAAAAAAGACTTTTTTCTATTGGAAAAGTTTCATCTATCTTCATTGAACTTTTTTTGCAGTTACTCAACCGTAGTGTAATTATATAATCGAAATCTTCACTCATGCAGCCCATTGACTAAAACAGATTAAAACTCTAGAGAAGTGTACTTCTTTGGATTTTCTCGTATATATTAAGGAAGATAGTTGCGTGAATGAAGCCTCTGTGGAAAAGGTTTTCTTGGTAACTTTTCCCCGACACAGTTTAAAAGTTACTTGAGTGTTTGCCACTTGTTAGGTGTTAAGCTTTTACTGAAATAATGGTGTGTACAACGCAATGCTAAACTTTATTAAGATGCATTGAACTAAATAAATTTCTAACTTAATAGATATGGACTGTACTGTGTCCTCAATAAATTATCAATTAAAAGAAAAAAAACAATATTTTTTTATTTAGTTGTTTAGTATTTATTTAGAATACCTACATTGCTTTAGATAATGTATAAACTGCAATATAAAGAAAGATAAAGAAGTGAAAAGTTGGAAAAACTATATTTCTATACAAAATAATTACTTGTATGTTTTAAATTGTTTCTTTTATTTCTTTTTTCTCTCCTCTACCATTGTAAGATGGTGGTGGGAAGACTGAAGACCTGAATGAGACTTCAATCTACACTTATCAGAGCTGCTCACAACCCTAGTATTCATTTTTTTCTGATTTTATTTTATAAGTATGCATAAATTTTGAAAGATAAGTAGCATTTCAAGTAAATACCACTTAAAATTTACTTCAAACTCGGAAGCACAAACAAATAAAATTTAATATCAGATGAAAATGTTTTTGTGTTTATGGATCATAGTATCTTTGAATAATATTGAAGTATGATGAATGGATTCTTTTCTCAAGAAAGAGGAGTATGCTTGTTGACAAATGTCCAGTTGTTTGATTATTCTGGTCTAATAGTTTATATCTATTATTTTTAAAACTTTTAATCTTCCAGCTATACAAGTTTTAAATTATTCTGCTTAGCCGACTTTGACTTTGATTTAAGAATGTAAAACTGGCTAATTAGTAATTTATTTTTGCTCAATATACATTCACAGCAACCTTTTAACAGAGTACAGCATGCAGGAAAAAGATAACATTCACTCAAAGTGAATTGTATATATCATTTTCGACAAGGGAAAAGAAAAGTGATTTTTATTAAATAATAGAAATTCATAAAGTTCCTAGTATAATAATTTTATAAAAGACAAAAAATGTAAATAATAGTTCAAAATTGAAACACATACTTTGAAGGATAATAAATGTAATTATCCCACATCCGAAATTAAAAATTATCTTAACTTCATTTTTTCTTAGATTATTATTACATTTTTCAGATAAAATAGAAATATTTTCAAATTTTACCAGGAAAAATGTGGTAAATAGTAAATTCATATTTTTCTATTTTTTAAATAGGAAAACAATTTTAAATAGCCTTAAATTTTCAATGTTGATAGTCAGATAAACTATGGAAGAGATTCACTGGCTATTGGAACAAAAGCCATGTTGTCCTGTAAGAGATTATTTCGTAACATGTAATCTACACTTTCGCTTTTCGAAAATGTTATTACTGCTGTAGTAATACTAACGATATTATATGCATCAGATGTGTGATATACAAAAAAAAGCATATATATTGATGAGTGGACCAATGACTATCTGTAGTATTTCCACGAATGAAAGACTAATAAACATCTCCCTTTTAGACATTTATATTATACCTAATGGAACATTATACCCAAGAAGTATGTTTGCTTATCGTAAAGTTGAGTAATATAGTAGTATAGTTGTTTAAATACAGTGAAGTTTACTTATTAAGTTAACATTTTTTACTCATAGTGGTTCACCTCCCCGAGGGTTGTTGCGGTATGTTAACATTTTCAAATTCACCTGTCAATGACTTCTAGAGTATTGAAGCTTTTAATGATTTGCATTTGTGTTGGGTTTTATTTAATAAATTCTGAAGTACAAGTATTAAGTACTATACATTTATTTTATGATTAAAATTAATTTATTTTAATTGTTGTCTCTGGATCCTTTTCTGGGTAACACTGGGTGCATAATCTGGTTTTTATTTAATATTTTGGCTCATTTGAATGACAAATAATGAAAAAAAAACAATAAACAAAACAATATATTGAATGGCTTACACTCAACTTAACTTTACGTAAACATGTTAACAATCATTTAAGTTTTGATTTTAGTTTAATCTGGCTATCACTTAGATGTAATATAGACTTGTCGATAATCAATAATAATTCCATTTGTTTTAATGCGGGTTATAATGTATAACGCGGTGTTTTAATTTTATCAGTTATAACAAACTTGAAATTAATGATTAAAAAAAAATTGACATGTTACCATTATTATTAAACTGACAGTTTGAATATCATCGGACTCCTACGCACCGCAGCACCTTTTGTCCTGTCTAAAATTTGAATTTCAGGATTTTAGTCTTTTAATGAACTTCATATTGTTTTTTAGGTATGATTATCTGAAAATTTTCAGTATAGTTTATTCTGAAATTTTCTGTAACGAGATTACCTAGCATTGATATGCAATGTGTCGTTATCACTTAATTTAGTATCGTCTTTAATTGGCCTAATGAATTTATCGCGCTCCGCTACACGAATTGTACCATTCTACCAGACAATTACTACCAGGAAGTTTGTTAGTATTTGAGTTGGCACACCCATCAGGCATTACGTGATTAAGAGTAAGGAAGGCAGAGGAGGATTAATAAGGCAGAAAAGTATGTAATAAATATTTTATCCTGAACTTGTCCTTCATAAATTAAAACATAAGTAATTTTTGATGATTTATTCCTTCCAATTATAAATCTGTCTGATTACTTCAATATGCAGCATTTGATTAACTCTTAAATAATACATAAAAACTTAAAATTTTTAATTATAAAAAAATTAAATTTTTAAGTAGTACAATTTATAAATATTTGATTTAAAAAATCATCCCTCAGTATTTCCAAGATTCATACCTTCCCTGATCGTCCTAAAGTATTAGTTATGTCTCTGCTGCTGCTGTTTCGTTTTGTAATTTGCAAGGATAATAACATTTACGTTTCAATAATTTTACATTAAAACTTTTTTATATTTTTTCTTCAATTTTCACTTTTGTTTTTGATTTGTTTGCCATGTCTTTATTTCTGTTAATCACAAATTTTATTTGTTGAGAAGGCTCAATATAACTCAGATAGTAGAGATTTTTATCAAATGAATCAATTAATATATTTATACACTCTTATTGTGTAGAACAAGATGACATCTAGTATTTCCTTCCCTTTTAATTTTCATGGTAGTATTTATTAAGAAAAGTTAAGAGTTAGATAAAGGCTCTATTGAGAAGTAAAACACAACTTCGAAAATACTCTGTTTACTCTGTGTAAGACAGGTACCTTTTTCAGAATACTTTTATAGTTCTGGAGAGAACTTTCTTGCTGGCAGCATAAGCTAATATGTGACTGGTTTGAATAAGGAGATACAATGACAAGTTTAGTATAATGGGGTGCAGGCGACTGTAGTAGGACGGGATTAGGAGTAAAAGGCATTAAAGTGAAGCAGACAAAGGACGTCTGTCTGCTGGCGGAGCCTGTCATTGGACAAAGAGTAAGCACACTCACTCACAGGCTGCTCTGCTTTCACGTCCTATCCCTATTCAATATTATCAAGTAGTCACTTCAAACTGTACCAAAAACCTTGAAAACCATAAACCGCCATGTTCATTTGTTTGTTCTTATTAAATTTTCACATTTACGCGATTCACATATTAATCATAAATCATCACTAGACTACCCCTGAACCTTAGTGTCACTCAGAAATTATAACAAGTGGTATTGAAATTAATTCGCTGAACGTGATTGACAGGGATAGTTTTAATTATTGTTTCTTGTCATAAGGCACAGGAACAGAATCTTGTATGACCCAACCTTTTGATATAGTATTCTTTACATGATTCAAAATATATATAAACTAAGCATATTTACATTTAGCAAAATAAAAATCATTTAAAAGTAAAAAAAATCATTTATTTTATCATATAAATAAATAAAACATCAATTCGGGTTATATACACAATTAAATATATTTAAAACAAACTAAAATTTTAAATTGAAATATTCAACTTATTTACCTAACATAAAATTAATGAAAGTAATGCATCTTTATAATATTACCTCAGAACATTCGTATTTTATCTGACATTTGTGTCCAAGTTTGTTTCTAAAATTATTCATTTTAACCTCTAATGTAGAGGTTGTTTGTTGATTTTTCCTGCCTGTTCATATTAAGTGTTGAGAATTGCTCGTTCAAAAAACTATTTATTCTTAATAGATAATACATCGTCAACTCTGGAAAACACCTTTTTAATCATATCAAATATGCAATATATTGATATCCTCAAATCAAATTAATATCAACTTAACAATACCTACTTGCTACACCTGTATATTTTCAAAATAAACATGTCTGTGAAGTTAGCAAAAACAGCTTAAAGGTCCATAATTTCGCTTCCGCACTAAATTATCAATCTATTCATGGCCTATATTTTAAGTTAAGCATAAACAAATCTAGTGTCCAAGTTTTAGCTTGCTATGTCTCATGGTGGCTGAGTTTTCTTGTGACAAATGTTTTTGCCTTAAACATTCATAACTTCACTTCTACGTTCAATTTCCAATCAATTCAGAGCCTACATAAATTTACTGTAAAAGTTTCAGCTTGATATGTTTTACGGTGGCTGAGTTTACACTTGACAAAATTTTGCAGACAAACCGTCAAAACAACAAATCGACAGAATTTTTCTAAGGATGGATTCGGTTTCTCCAATGTATGAAAAGTAAAGAAAACTTGAAATGAGTCAGTTCTAAGCAATGTACAGACAAAATCATTATTTTATTTATATAAATTTGCACTACTCTCATCAGCGAGCACGCAAGCCTCTGGGCTACTCTAGCTTCATGCCATAATTTTACTATCAGTGCTTATATTTCGCAAATTTTAAATTCAATTTTTTTTTTGTTTACATTTAAATGTAATACATTTTCACTACTATCATCGGTGAGCACGCAAGCGACTGGCTACCCTGGATCAATGCCTTTACTTTATTACCATTCTTTATATTACTAATATTTTATGTTAACTAACAAAAATTTGTTTGTTACATTTATTTTTAATTCATTTGTGCTACTGTCATCGGCGAGCACGCAAGCCAGTGGGCTACCCTAGTTCCATGCCTTTGGTTTGTTACCAGTGTTTATATTACACAAATATTAAATTAAAAAAAATGTTTATTACATTTATATATAATACATTTGCACTACTGTCATCGACTAGCAAGCAAGACACTTGCTATCCTGGCTCCAATTTTGGGAATATAGTGAATTTTTCTTTTATTTAACATTATTCAGATAATAAATAATATATATTTAATTATAGATTTCTATCTCCACGAAAAATGGGTGATTAAAAAAACAAACTCAGGAACTTTATACATACAGATATGTCATTAGATGAAATTCGTTTATGAGTCAGTCAGTTTGTATGAGATTTGCTTACCAATAAGCCATTTCGCATACTGAGCAACTTTTAAGATATGAAAATACTTGTATTACGTTCTTAAGCGATTAAGGTCTTATTTCTTAACCGTATCACATTAACTCCCTAATAACTGTTTGAATACCTAATCGTTTAATCTGTTTTCAGTCGTGTTTTTTGGAAGAAAATTAGCAAAAATGTACTTGCTAATCTAAACGTACTTTAATCAGTTCAAGCTAAATTGAAAAGGTGTTTACTTTATGTTTTCATTTATATAGCAACAAAATGAAAATGGTTTTTTCTGGTTATGAGCAAAGTTAGTTCTCTAGTTTATTAAAATCCGAGTGTTCTAAGTACCACTATACTTGAGTTTATTAAAGTAGAATTCTTTAACTAATAACTCATATAAAGCACATTAATTGGTAACTAGTAATGCCTGTTATAACAGACCAACAATTGGACATCATTCTTCACATAGAACAAACTAATGTTTCATGTCTTTAAATTCTGTGTTATGAAAAGCATATCTCAACTTAATCGACAAGTCTTTGTTCATCAAAACTTTGCGAATTCACTGGTGTGATTTGAGTCTCCAAAAGTTAAAGACTACTAATTTAATTGATGTTTTATTGAAAATTGTTTATATCTGAAATTTATTTCACTTAATGTACTCTGCAAACAAAATTTGGTTTGGTCATTTTGCAAATAAACACATCATTGATTACCATTTTGTTATTTAAAATGTGATTTAGACTTGAGTATGGAGAATTCAGCAAGATAATTGAGAATTGATAAAGTTTGGTAAGATCAGATGTAGTTCCCTCATCTCATTATATTATCTTCCATGATTTGTACCTTAACAAAGGCATCTTGGATCAAAAAAAACCCTGAACCTTTCTTCTGTCTGCTACAAATTCTATATCTGTTGCTATCTCAAGTTATTCTCTCTCTCTCTCTCTCTCTCTCTCTCTATCCTTCTCGTACAGCTATTATACCTTACATCCTTCTGCTGTATCCTACTTCTCATTATCTCTACATAAAACCATTTCAATATCTATTTCTTCCTACTTATTTAGTTTATTTTAACATACCGTTAAAGATGACATTGTACAATTATTCCCTAATTCACACAAAAATTTAAACAACAACTTTTTAAATGAATTTTAAATTTCTTTTTTTCAAAAAATAAGCATCAGTTCGTAAAAAAAAAACTTTACAATATATTGTTTTAAGTGGTTTTCTAATAAAAAAAATCTGGAGTGGCCTACAATCAACATTACTATTAGTAAACTTAATATCAAACTTTTAGTTTATATACTCAAGTATAAGTATAAGTATTATATACTTGGGTATATAATAAAGAATTTTTTATTTACCGTAATATAAAGTCTAAATTGGAGATGTTTGTTAGTCTTTCATTCCTGCAGATATTGGTTCATCCACTTATCAATATATACGATTCTTTTTGCATATCACATCACTCATGCATATAGTAGTAAAACTACAGTAGTAACAACATTTTTGAAAAGCGAAGGAATCGATTTCGTGTTACGAAATAATCTCCTAAATGAGAACATGGCTTTTGTTCCAACACCTAGTGGATCTCTTACATCTGACCTCCTTCTACATTAAAGATTTAAGACAAAGTTTTTCTTTTAAATCTTGAAAATATTTCTATTTTTTCTGAAAAATGTCAAAAAAAAAAATAAAAGGAAAAATGTCGTTTAAGATCATTTTTAATTTAGGATGTAGGATAATTACATTTATTATTCTTCAAAGAATATGTTCAATTTTGAATTATGTTTTACATTTTTGGTCTTTTATAGAACTATTATACTGGGATTTTTATGGCGTTTATTATTTTATTAACTTTTAAAGAAACTCCTAATGTATGTACTTGATGTTTCTGGATTAATATTTTTAATTAACACTTTTCTTATATTTTCTTTCTTTTAATAAACATGTTTATTGTCTCATAGTCTTTTAAATATGTACTCTAGATTATTTTCCTTTTACTGGGCAATATATGTATCATTCATTAATTTTTTACGTTCAGATTAAAGTATCACTATGATCTTCATCACATAAGACACTAAATCTTGTCTTAATTATAGCAATCATCGTGATAGGCAATGAAGGTAGTTATATTAGCTTTACCTGATGTAAATCCATGTGAAAACGATGGTAACCATGGCTCAACAATATCACTGCCTAAATCAAATTTTTTGCCTTTCCTATTATAGTTTTAAAAATCTTCTTCCTCTGTATAGATTTATTCATCAATCAACAGTTCATACTAGGAAATATTCCATACTGCTAGGACTTCTGAATCAGAGTATCTTGCAAAGGTATAATTTTAAAATTTTTATTATCACTGAAGTTTTTTGCACTTATGGCTACTAAAGTGTAGATATGGTTTGATGTTTAAAAATATATTTTTTGACATTTTCCTTCAAATAATCGGAACTTCAAGGAATCTGAATGTCCTACAATAATATCACTAACTTGAAAGTATGTCATAATTTGAAAAAAAAAGGAAAAAAGAAAAGCGATGCCTTTAGGCAGTGTGACGAGGGGCCAAAGTTGTGTATATTGTTCTTTGTGAAATATATATCTAATCTCTTAGAAATTTAATTTAGTGTATATCATAATGAAGAACATTTCCGCAATCTCAACTGGGCTCTTGCTGCGTATTTTACATTGAATTCAGTCTATGATCTGCTGCATTAGTAGCTGCTGAAGCAACTTTTGAAAAATGAAGTTCAGTCTTTTCCAGGGAATATCAACACTTATACTCGTAGTTTTCACCGCTTTGGGTCACATTTTCAGTAGTATAACACTTTTTGGCATAGTGTGCGAGGTAACTTGAAGATGAGGGTTCTCATAATTTAAACTATAATCATCAATATCTTCTTCATCAGTCATTTTCTTTCACTGGTGGCAAAGTTCAATAATATCATGAAATTTATGATCACTGGTAGAGTCGTTTTCTTCAGCTTCGTTTATTACAACTGAACATAATGACTTTCAGTGGTGGAAAACTATAGATGAACATGAAACACAGGAATAATAAAATTTAATAGTATTGTGTAAATTTAGGTGTTTCCTGTATTGATTTCCGTTATGATGTGACATTAAATGAAAATGTGATGCTGCTTTGTTGCAGTTTATATCAGGAAATAAAAAGGTAGTTGAAACACACTTCTGCTTTGATCCCTAATTCATGATATCTTTGAGCAATAAAGTGTAACAGATATGTGATTAATTATTCATTTGATTCTAAAAAAATACTACAGGTGGCAATGAGTTAACCAATTAACTAACTGCCACTTAGTCAGCTACAACATTTTAATCTCAAATAACCCTGACAGAATTATAATGCGTTAACAAGTTTTTAAAAGCCAGTTGGTATATAATATTCTTAAAATACGTGTTTAAATAATATGAGATTCTTATTTCAATAGAACAGAGTTTGTTCTCTTTATGCATGATTCTTTGTGGATGACTGTGTAATGAGATGAGATTGACTACGGAGCTGCATCTCAGATTTGTTATCAAAATTAACTATATTAGTCAAAAAGAGAAAAAGATATATCACTATAGTTTTATCTATCCATTTATTATTACATATTTTTCACGCATTATGCTTAACTTACCATTACTATTTGAAAATTAAATATATTGTTTTTGCTCTTAAGCATATTTATTTATACCTATATCTCTTGGATTTTGCTTCACTTAATACACTTCAGCTTTTAGTACATTTCTCTATAAAACCTAAATGAATGAATGTTTGGGTATCACTTGTCTATTTTTTACTGATTACAATATAGAGTGTTATTGGAGGATGAGTAAAGATCGTGCGCCATTTCGCAGAGTATGCGTTAAGCAGAAGATATCACCACAGAGCTGAGTGGTGAGCTTTGTTCAGCTGCACCACCACAAAAGGGCTCATTAAGCACCATTAAGGAAAACTGTTTTTTCTCTCATCCCCATTCTTTCTAACTAACATTGAACTACCTATCGTAACCTTTCTCACTAATTACTCTCACCTTCATCAGCCAGTGAAAAAAAATTCATAAATGAAAACTGCCAACATAAAGGAAAACTTTTATATTTTCTAAGTATAATACAGTTGTATATGAAGGAGAGAAATTTAATTAAAGCTGATATAAATTGTTTAATTTTACTACTAAGTGTTAGCGGCAGGTGCAACACCTAGGTCTGCATTTACCTCACAGCTTGCTTTCATTACATTCCTTCCTTCAGAAAGGCTTCAACATGTAAAAACTTTCTTCTTCACTATTTATAATCTTTTATTGGAAAACCAAAAATTTATTCTTTAGATATATAAATACAAATATATATATATATAACAAACACTTTTCTTTTTCTCGGAGTTTGGTCAGGGCTGACCAAACTCCGAGAAAAAGAAAAAGTGTTTGTTAATATTTTGTGGTCAAGAAAACAGTACCGTATATATATATATATATATATATATATATATATATATATATATATTAATAATTAAATGAAAAGGTCCAACGGACTTTTAAATGGAAACCAATTAAAAAAGATAGTAAATATAATGACTCATTTCTATTCAGCGACTCTGCCTTCCTGCGGGACTCTTCGCCTCCTGATGACGACGATAGTCGGAATATAGAAGTGAGTTATTTCTGTGTCTATTTGTGTGCTATCTTTTTTAATTTGTTTATGTATATATAACTTTAAATTACTCAAAGCACGACACAGAAAAATGAATAAATGGCACACTTACAGAATTCTCAATATTTCGAACTGTTGTTCGTCATCAGGAGTAGAATAGAAGAGGACGAAGTGACAGAGATCTCTCCACGTCGAAGGACGGAGCGTGAATCATGAGCGATTCAGTAAGTGTTCCTTTCATTCCTTTTTCTGTGTCGTGGTTTGTGTCATTTAAAGTTTTATAGTCCTTGTGGACCGTTTATTAAATTTAGTATATATATATATATATATATATATATATATATATATATATATATATATATAAATACAAGTAACAAACAAACTCTTGTGTTTGGTATAAAATTTTTATTTTAAATTCTACCAGTGTTCGACCTTTTAATTAATACATCACATAATAACATCAAAATGTGAGTTCTACTCCATCGAAAACGATCTTTATAACTTTCTGAAGGAGAAAAATATTAATCTGAAACTATCAAAGTTACAGATGTAATCTTGGAGGTTCTTTAGATGAAAGATTACATTGCAAAAGTCATGTAACAGACACACTGCCTGGGGGAACAGAAACAATTTTCTACTGTAATAGGTCATTTTGTAAAATATGGATTCTTAACACGAAGGATTTACTTTGGCATTATTTAAAAAATTATTATTACTGGTGTCATAAATCAATGATGTCATGATACTGGCTTTGTGATTTAAAAAAAATAAACGTGTATAAGAATAACTAGGTCGATTACTGTCTGTATTATCTCGAGTTTGCTAATAAACTAATGCTAATAATATTAATGAATGACTAATACTCACCTCCCACTTAGACATTTATATCATAAATGATTAATTTTCTGTTTATTTTATAAAATGGAAAGGCCAAAATATAGGATGAAATATCAACAAAATTAATATAATGAAACATTGATACTACTTTGATCTATATATTGGCTAGATATAACTAATCCATGGATTATTGCATAGGAGATGTCTATGTAAAGAGTAATGTTGACTTGGACTAAATGCTTTCTGATTTCAGTATATAGTCTGATATACTTATGGAAAATAAATTAATAACGAAAACAGTGTAAATAATTCGATTTACCTGGAAACAAGAAAAATCAAGGAATGAGTTAATGAAGAATTGGAACTGTTTGAAGCCATTAAACATCCTGCAGTCTTGAGTATTTCAGAACTACACCTCAGATTTTATAGGAGTGAAAATACCAACTAATTTCGCTCCCTTCCTAATAAACAAATACGGTGGATGTGCTTGATTTGAGGTAAGCACATTAGCATCATCATAGCTAATAGATGATGCTATTCATAGCTAATGATCTCAGAGAGAGCTTTGTCAAACGATGAAATGAAATTTTATTACTCTCATTTATACATGTAGATACATTACCTGCGGTCATAACTTAGTTCATATGGTGCTAGAACAACACTGCTTTGTGACAATGCTGTTTTCATAATACAATGCAGCAAATTTTACATATTGAAAGTGAAATTTGTTAGAGTGCTTAACATTATCTATATTGGTACTGCTGAACTAAACAGCTGCTACAAACTTTTATTTCACTTTCAGGATGAAAGTTCAAAATTAACATAAAAAGCAAAGTAGCACTTTATTGGAAAAAAGTAATGATGCCTATTCAGCTTCAGTAGCTTTGTTATAGGATAATTAAGCATATCGATTTTTAGGAGATGCAATTTTATAAAAATTCTTCACTGTCCAATTTATTCTGAAGGCTAACAGTTCACTAATTCGCAATTCGTTACTGGCTTGCCGTTCTGGTGTCGAAAGTGCTGCTGTTCATTAACTGGTATCCCTTTTATTATGAATGAGCCATATTAACTTCGATGATTCTGTAATAGGAGCCCAAAATTTTGTTCTATTAAAGTTGATTAGACAAGAAATCTTTAACAAACACGTAACAATCGTTCAGGCTTGAACCGACCGACTTAAAACCTGTTTGAGAGACAGTGGCTACGGAATCCCCAACATCCACATATGGTATAATACTTGGGACCAGGACTTAAATCTCCATAACTAATAGAACCCATGTTATACCCACACGACATATGTCCACAGGAGTAATAGCAATATACCGTTAAAAAGTTCGTTTATAAAATGATTGACAATGAATTAATGAATTTTAATTACTCCAAATGATAGCAATTCCATAAAACACATTACAATTATTATTTGCACACTTATTTTCATCAGCAGTTGTACATTCGAATAAAGTAGGTTGTAAATTAATTGTGAAAGAAAAATTTTGACATCTCTCACTCCAACAAAAAATGTAATCTTCTATATTATCCATTCAAGGTAGTTAGCAGGTGTTTACCTTTAATTTCTAAAGACTTTTGTTGTTTAATCAATAAAATTATATGTTGATCAATTAAGCAATTGATATTAAGATTTTGCAAACTACGAGTATTTAAAGTTGTTAACAACTTTTGGATCATTTTAATTCAGATACTCTTAAAAACAACTTCTGGAAAAACCACTTGAAGAAACCGGAGTGACTAATCATCAAAATATATGGATTTATAATAAACTTTGGAGAGAATACTAATTTGGTTGTCCTACTTAAAAAGACAGTGATTGGTTTGAATGCAATTCATTTAACTTTTTACGAAGACGACGATTCATTTTGTCATTATAATAATATACCACAAATTGTTAATTAATTGTTTGCCAATCAGTTAAGAAATGTGATTAAACATCATTTAATTATCGAAATAGTTTAAATTACTTCCTAAAATGTTGTTTTATATTTGGTCAATCAATCAAAGAAAGAGTGGAGGTTTCAACTTGAAGTAGGTATATGTCTCTTATCTCACCTAATAGAAAATGATTAATTATACTAAAAGCTCTAGAGCAGGGAATTTCATAATTTTGTATTAAATGGTATGAGATTAAATTTGCTGAATTTCATTCTTATAATTATGCAGATATGTAAATGTAATGTGCTTAGAAGAAGTTGGATATGGAGGTTAGTGTCTAGGTAAGGAATTTACCAATGGGCCTTTAACTTCCCTCCAATATGTATAGCAAACAAGTTTGTTGATTATAGACCGAAGGTTCTAATTTTTGATTATTTCATTAATTTGAGTAGCGATCTAAAAAAAGGATCACTATACACTAAAAAAAATCTGGAGTGGCCTACACTCTACTTTACTATAAGTAACTCAATGTCAAATTTCTTGAGTATATAAAACATAACGTAACATTTAAGCATAACATAAATATCTAAATGGGATATAATTATTAGCATTGCATTCGTGAGGTAGTACAGATAGTGATTGAAGGACATATCAATTTATAAGCTTATTTTTGTACATCACAAATAATTTATTATTTGCAAATAATTTCATTAGTATAACTACAGCAGTAATAACATTTTTGAAAAACCACTGTGAACATTTCTTGAAACGAAATTTTATCCTACAAGAGAACATGGCTATTGTTCAAATAGCCAGTAGATTTCTTACATCGTTTACTTGACATCCTTCTACATTGAATATTAATGTAAAATTTTCAAATTTTATCAGTAAAATACCCTTTTTTTCTCTGAAAAACATCTTAAACAGCGAAGAAAATGTTGTTTTAAGGTGATTTGTTAATTAAAGATGTACGATAATTACAGTTATTAATCTTTAAACGAAAGATTTATATTTTGAATTATCTTTTACATTTTTGGTTTTTAACAGAATTATTATACTGGGAATTTTATGGCTTCTTGGTATTTAATAAGATCATTTTCCTTCCCCTTTGTCAAATAACATATATACGAATTTTTTTTTAATGAGTGTTATCATTTACCTGCACAATATTATTCCTCTTACATCTCTTATAAGTCAATAATATATTTTCATTTTTCCATTAGAAACATCAATTTCATCTCCATGGATTCGCTCAAAAAATTTCTAAGTCAATGTAAACAATGTAAAAAAATACAAAAAATTCGACAAGTATAGCAGGTGATCTCTTAGTCTAGGGTAAACAAAGAGTTTTTATATCGTTATTGCTCTTTCCCGTAATTGAAACTTCATGATTTTTTTTTATAAATTGATAATTTTTTGTTCCATTTTTGGTCAAATTTTCATTATTTTTTAATCAGCCGTTTAGCGTCAAAAAAACATTTTCTGAAAACAGAAATCGTACTGTAATGCCCCATTAGCGAATGTAATTTTGAAAAAAAATATCTCAACTCATTCTACACATAATGTTCTATTTATAGGCATAGTTTCATTTTTGTCCGTCAAACAGTATGGCTTGTATCGCTCTCACAAGGTTTGAGATTGAATTATAAGTCAAAATTTGTACATTTTATTGAAAAAAAAATATTTCCTGTTGTTTTAAAATTCTGTATATATTTTTCGTTTGTTCCATTTGTAACCTCAAAGATAATGTCAAAATTTCAAAACTCTAGGGTTATCAGTTTAGGAGAAATAAATGTTTTAAAAAAAACGGTTTTTGGAAAAAAAAGTGACTTTCCCATCATGCATAATTCTTCCCAAACAATAGGGATCTTCGTCTTTATGAGGCCCATTTTTGTGTAAAATATCAACTTAATCCATCAAAGATTCTGGACCGTAGCGTGGTAACAAGCAATGCTAACGCACTCACCCACCCACCCACCCACACACACACAGACATCATCGTAAAAACGTCATAAAACGACTTCTGGGACCTCAAAACATGTAATTCCGTCAAAATCTCGAGATCGAATTTTTTCACGATCACTATACTTTACTTATAGTAAAGTAAAAAACCTATACACTATTCTGATAATTAATATGTAATTTGAAGTACGTATGTGTGTTGGTGATTTTTATAGATACCTGAACGGGGAGTAGGTTGAGAATTATGGGAATCCCTGATATAGTTATTACTTATCGCCACCCAGAGTATTGATATACGGAGGGTGTGAGGTAAGTCGACAGAGAAACAATATCAGTAAAGAAAACACACTCAAATTTGCATTAAAAATAGAAACACTAATATTTTGAAGAGTTATAGCTCGTATGTAAAATATATCTAATGTCTGTACGTTTGCCGATGATTTGAAGGAGAAAACGAAGGCGCAGCATTATTGTTTATATCAATTAAAAGTATATCGTAGTAGAGAGAAGACAGTGAGAGAACAAGAACATAATAAAACATGATAAAGTGCATCAGGGGGGGGGGGCAGGAGTTGAGAGCGAGAGTGAGTGATATTATGAAAATAGCCGGCATTTTAATCCAAACTTTATACTAAAGAATAGAAACTGCATGATTTCTGACGGAATTACTAAATTATTTTATGATTTTGAAACAATGTTGGCATGCCTGTTGTGTTCAAAGTATTTGTGAAGACTTAAACAGGTAGTGCATTTATTTGGCTGAATAAATACATTTATATTTATGTAAGGATCGAGAATTGGAGAGGAGGGAGAAAGAGAGAGTAGATTTTTCAATAAATTTGTACTAAAAACTAAATACTGCGTTATTCATAACATTATAAAATAGTAATGTATACTATCATGAAGTTGTTGTCTTTAATCGTGGACTGATGTTGGTTAACTGACTGTTACAGTTCTTTGTGGCGTGGGCGTTGACGTAGCCTTCCACCAGCACCCCCTGGGCGTCTACTACATGTCAGTAATCACTTAATAACTAGCCCTTCTTTCCATCGTATTTTTTAATTATTGTTCTGACTGGACATGTTAAAGAGACTGATATTTTGCAAAAATGAAATGTAACAGAGTAGGGTTGATGTTTTATATGTTATTTAGTTAAGCTTAGATAAGTTGTGCTGGACTTAAAACTATGCAGTTACCTCTACTGTTAGTGGAAAGCACAAAACTAACTGGCGATCACTTACCAATTACGACCAGTATGATCATATCGCCGTTGAGAATGACCCAATGTACTCGTCCACTACTATTGCTGGATCAGGCTGGCGGGTCGTAGGTTGCCACATGCAAATATTAATTCATTTCATTGAATCGTACGAATATTTGATGAAATTAAACTAATGTTTGAAATACCAAAATTCAAACTAGCAACTGGCTGGAGTTCTCAGCTCAAATCTCGAGGTGGGTGGAGACTGTGGGCGATCATTAGCCATCCTTTTAATTCGCATATGTCCACCTTCACAGTAATTAAATTTCCAATGAGATATCTTTAACAAACAGCTAGATGCAAGCACTACTCTGATAAAAGAACAACTAACCAAACCAATGCTGACTATATTGCTCGGCTCGGAGTATCAAAAAAGCTTTATGAATTCTCTTTTTAAATATATATTTTTCTTATTTGCTTTTTTCTAATAGGTATCATTTTGTGATTCCTCATTTTAGTTTATTATGATTTACAAGAAATTTATTAAAAGACTTATTAGATTACATAACTGTTCTCAGAGATAGAAATAATAAGGTTATTCACAGTGAAGTTGTGTTTAGATTAGTCAGATGACTTATAAAATAACTAAATTGCATTATTAATTGTAAAAGTATACTACATTCAAGACGAAATACATTTTTTACACATTAAAATTGTATTTAAGTATAATCGATTTCAAAATACTGATTACTTTCTGTCAAAAATTAATGAATGATTTGGAATATTTTATTATATAATTTGGGTATTTCAAAAGTTAAATGGCAAATTATTGCAAAGACTAATATACAAAATGAACAGTAGGGTAGTTGAATAAAAGACAGACGCTTGCTGCTAGCACTCCCAAAGGAGACGATTGGGGAAGTACTCCGGTTTAGAAAAGGGTCTGTCCTTCCCTAGCCAACGCATCAGTCACCTCTGACATTATCTTTCTTCAGCACTTCACCTAAACACTTCCTGCAAATTATAGTTTCTCAACCATTCAAAACTGTTTACTTTGATTTTGTAACTTTTATAAATAATGCCTAATTAAAGGAATGATTATTATAAGATATATTTATTTTTCCTTTACTGTAATTAAAATAAATAATCTGAATAAAAACATTTATGATGTATTTGTGCTTTGATCTTCTAGTGGCAAGTTTTTTACTATCTATAAGTCTTTATGCCTCGCACATTGTCTGCCGTCTATAACCAGTATCAGACTGGTCCAGTAATTGCTCCTGAAGAAGGAGGGGGTGGTTCGAAACTAGTCAAACTCGCCATGTATCGTACGACATAAGACGAAGTCTTATATTTTTAGTTTTGCTTATATCTTCTGCATGCTTTTTATAGTTAGGTTAATATGTCAAATATCTCATTTTTATATTTTTATACTTTTAAAAAGTATAACAGCAACATTTTGTAAAATCATACTAAAACTAGTATCATATATAACTTTTTAAACATATCAATGACAAATATGATATTGTATAACAAATGTAAAACTCAAAACGTGCTATTACTGGGTAGAGTTTCGTTACAATCCGTGAATCAGTGCGATCTCCATCGTGTCTACCGTGCTATGATTGATTACAAGGTTTTGTAAAAATTTTAAATTTTATAGCGAAGTATAATTTTTTTGTTCTTTTTCAAATTTTCAATTTTTAAAATTAGATGGGTTTATATCCAGACTTTTTTCCTTTATCAATCTTTTAAAAATTTTTGAGCATGCTGCATAATCTCAAAAGCAGATCAACAGGAAAATTCTCTTCTTCTAACAACAAAGGTGTCTGAATATCCTTGCACATTGCAACTATTATTTCATGCAGTCTCTAGTAAGTCATATACAAATAATGATAAAGCAATAGCAGCTTTTACATCTCCCTGAGAGAATTCTTTGAGTTATAATTTACATTCTACAAAGGTAGATCATTAGTAATTTATGTTAGAACTATACTGGTTTAATATTACAAGATTATGAAATATTCATAGCAAGATATTACCTACACGATATTTTATGTTTGTTCAATCGTCGGAGATATGAGATATGGAAATAGAAGCCCTATTATCGTGAAGAACGAGACTGTTTCTTTTTCATGCTCTAAAATTACCTACAAAATGAGTTCTTAACATGTTAAGATCTATATGTACGATAGCTATATTAAATGGAGCTAAACGTAGATTTATAGCAGAGGCTAGCTATAGATATTGATTCAGTAGGAAAAATAAACTTTCTATTATACTACACATAATGTGATGAGGACTACTGATAGTTTCAAGTTTCTGAAGTTTCGTTTCAGCTTTTCTTTTTAAGGGAATTTATCGGTAGTGTCGTGTCTTTTTTAGCTAGATTCTAGATCTATGTTGGTATTCACCCGTTTTGTTAGTGAATCTCTCATTCTCTGGAATCCTTTCCTATTTGCTCATTCCTCATAGCTTTTACCTAGGTAAAATAAACAATTGTGTGCTTGTATGTGTATGTGTGCGTAAGTGTGTGTGTTTGTTTCTTAAATGAATACACTGCACCCACAATGTTTGCAAAATGAAGAAAGAACTTACTGGGCCTGTTTGCTTCCTTTTTTCTAATCTCTATAATGTTTTAGCGTTAATCTTAAACAAAGGTTTCTTAAAGTTTGTGTTTCGAGAATCAGCGAAGAAAGATAGTCTGGTAATATCTCTTTATTAGAGAAAGTGTTCTTAAAATCAGCCTGCCTCATGTATGGACGAAATATATATTCTCACAGCTGCGTGTGAGAAAAAGTAACGATGGCTAAAATGGCTTGTATAATGATAAATCAAGTTTCAATGGTAGTTGATTAGTTTCAGCAGGTTTAAAACAAATTTATTTCTAATTTTATTATTTTATTTCATTTACATATTCACAAGAGACTCAACTCTCTAATAGGAAATGATAAACTCTATGTGTAAAAGTATTATGTGGAATGTGGAAAAAAGTATATGTGATAAACCAAATCTGGTGTAAGACAAACACGACTTTTATTTACTTCATTATAAAGCTATAATTTTTCAGAATGTCAATTCTTGTCTATAATGTAGACCAAACTATTAGAATAAGAATTATTAATGTTACTATAAAAACGGAAAGTCGATCCGAACTGGACCCAATACGAGTTCAACATCTAAGAAGAGTAAAACAGAGAGTAAAGAAACTTGACATTTTTATCATTTTTACTTGAATTTTACCCTATGCATATTAAGTTCAACTAAATAGAGAGAGCCCAGCAATTTTAATCAAAATCGTGTGAATAAATTTTTACCAAATGGAAAAAAATCAAACTATTCTAGATCTATGTTGGTATTGATCCGTTTTGTTAGTAAATCTCTTATTCTCTGGAACCTTTACCTAGGTAAAATAAACAATCACCCTTTTTATAAAATTGAAGTTTGTGTGCTTGTATGTGAGTGTTTGAATTTATTCAAATTCAGTTTCAATAAAATCAATTAAATAACAGGCAAATATAATAATATTTAGCATAAGTACATCTGAACAAACCTTTCCTATTGTTTAAAAAAAAGCTTTGAATATTAACTATCAAATTCAATTCATTCTCCGCCTATTAATGGATTGTTAAATAACTTCATCAACGTAGTCAGAGTTGTTTAAAATTAGTTTATTCCTATTTTAAAGAAGTTTTTTTAACTTTTGACTATGAACGACAATTTTTACTTGAATTTTACCTTATACATATTAAATTTAACTAAATAGAGAGAACCCAGCAATTTTAATCAAAACTGTGTGAATAAATTTTTACCAAATGGGAAAATATCTTCTTTTTATAGATAAAGTAACTTCAAAGAAAGTGCAATATTGATGCCGAGATAGCTGTTTCGTCTCAGAGATATCAGGAACTGAAAAAGGGAACTTAATTGCTTTTTCAGCTATCTTGCTCAAATACAAAGAGAAAACCAGACACAAACAAACCACGAATAATTTGTAAATCAGAGGTCTTTAAAAAGTGTATTTCTACTAGATTAATGTAGGAAGTAAATGAAAGAAAAGATACTTGTTCAATCGTTATACACATACTAGTATGTAATTAAAATAAATATTAAACCTGATTATTTATACATTTATTTAAGTGCCATATCTGAAGGTAAAAATTATATTCTATTATAGTATTTGATTTCGTAGTAGACCAAACGAAAGGAACTAACTATATTCTAATATAGGAAAGTATTTATGGTAATTTTTGATAGTACATTATCTACCTATTTCAACTTACTTGCATTCCAGCTGGCTTGGAACGTTAGTGTAAATTTACAATAATAGTAGGTTACCATAAAAGCTTTTTGAATTTTCGTTTGACAGGAATGAGTAGTATAAGGTGTCGGCTACTATTGAAGGAAATGGACGTATACCTGCTTTAACTGATTCCAACTCTTTAAATTTCCCCAATAGTTTTTCCAATTTATTGAATTCAGATAGTAAATACAAGTCCCTAAATTTTTTTCAAGAATTGATAGCATTCAATGGAATTTATACCATTGGTGTAATTCCTTTAGTGATGTTAAAGTGAATATATGGCTTAAATTCAATGTGTACCCCTTAAGAATTTTTAGTTACACTTACTGAAAACTATTTGGTGACATGAAGTTTTTTTGAAATGAAAAAAAAAGATTAATTTTTTTTTATTTGTTTCAGATTTTTCTCGATTCTGGTCTTCTTCCTTGAGATAACTTGGATTGTTACACTCTTCATACAAGTCTGCTCAAGGTATCTATGCAGATAATTCTTGTGCTCACCTTAAAAAATATGTATTGAAAAAAATTTACATTCAGTATGGTCATATATTTATTATCAGATGATAATACAAATATATATATATTATATATATATATGTATATATATATATGTATATATATAACATTGATCATTATACAAACTTAAAACTACGACTTATACATACTTATATAATAATGGAAGTTTGTATGCATTGCATGAATAATACATACGAGTATACGTGATATTGCATACGAGTGAATAATGGGCATATACGAGTATACAAGATTTCACATAAACACGTGAAATAACAATCAATGATCAACCACAATATGAAAAGGGAAAAAAAGACTAAGATCTTTCAACCGTAACAAGCGGTCTTCGTCAGAGCCAAAAACCCAACTGAAACACTAGATGCAGAAACATCTGGTCAGGGGTTCAGAAGAGTTGGAGGGAAGAGTGGTATTTTAAAAGAGTATAAAGTGCAGGAAAGGACTAATGTCCAGAGAGAGATGTTTTGAAAAACAGAGGAGTACAGTAAGGAAGAGTAAAAACTATCCGCTGGGTGTCAACCCTCTTAGAAGAGGCTATTGCCTTCTAAGAGGGTTGACAGCTAGCGTCGAAAGATCTTCTGTTCCCATTTCATGTTGTGGCTTGATCATTGATATGTACGTATATGTATGATTACATTTGTATGTCTCGCATATGTATTTGGCAGATTTTATTACCTTGAATCATGTAAATGGCATTTTCAGGGAAAAAATAAAATAACTAGATAGATTTACAGACCTAATATGAAAAAATAAAATTCTTACATGTAAAAAATCAACGCCAATCAAACATGTAATTTCTGAAGCTTTCTTCAGAAAGGATTATTATTTTCACTAGGATTTTTTTAACAAAATGCTCTAGTGAATCTACATGTTGCACCCTTGAATATGAGATGTAGATTTTCTTGTGTTTATATTGAAGTATAAGTATAAGTATATTCTTGGTAACATTGAAGTATGAGGAATGGACTCTTTCGTTCTATGTTTCATAGATGGATACTAATCTTTAACTAATTCTTCAAGTTGTTAAGAAATTAGATATTATGTTTACTTATAGTAAAGTTGAGTGTAGGTTACTCCGTATTTTATTATTTTTTTGTATTTATTATTATTTTATTACTCTTATTATTATTATTGCTATTAAACTGCAGGCATGAATCTAATCGGACTTTATATTTGCAGTCTTATCTCTTTTTATTCTTCTGCACTTCGTCATTTCTAAATTCAATTCTGGATTTAAATTCCTTTAATGAACAATACTTCAAAGAATTTCAAATATTAATTACTAATTACGAATAATAATAAATATAATAATCATATTATAATTATTATTTTTGAGAACTATATATATATTTTCTTAGGAAGAAAAAAGTATTCTTCTTGCATGTAACTAGACCTTATAAATACTTCAACGTCGAGAAAAAATTAAATGTTCTGTTCCAAATAAAAGTCAGTGGGAATTCAAAGAAATTGTTTTTACACTGGAAGAGTTACTATGCTTCACTGACGGCTCTAACCTTGGTGAAGCGAGATTAACAAGAACAGTATTATATACCAGAAATGAACAAATAACTGAGCTTCCCGCTTACTCCAAATGTCACTCACTGCCTTCTAAGTGGAAGTGTAGTCCATTTTGATGACGGCCAGAGTGCAGGAAGAGTAAAAAAGACGAAAGTAGGAATTTGCTTTGGCTTCGGTAGTCATTTAGAAATTAAGGCAATGAAAGCAATGGAAGAGTGTCATGAGGACACAGCACTTACTGTGTCTACAGCTGTACTGTCTGGCTGGAAGGGAAACCAAAGACAAATTACTCGATACATCAGGGTAACGAACAACTAAGTAAGAAATATTTGAAAAAAACCTTATAGGAGTCTTGACAGGTCACTATAAGCTCGAAATGTGGAGGGATTGACGAAACGCCTCCTTAATTTGTAGCTGAAAATATCGCGTAGTTAGCTGAAAATAGTCTACAGTAGTTAGGTGAGAATAGATACACTCAAGAGCTTAAAGTGGGGAGATCTCCCGATCAATATAAAGAGATGAGTAAGATTTAGCCTAGAGTAAAAACGGGATTCTTAGGGCTGGCGAAAAAGGCTTTCTTGTGGCAGCTTTGCTAAGCTTTTGGTCATTCTATCTTATTGCTACTTCTATAAGGTATAATAAAATCAGAACTTGTAAAACATTATAATAAGGAAGATTCTATTTAATGCTTAATAATCTGGAGTTCCATTGCAAAACAACTTTATTCCAAGACATCCATAAAATAAACTATCCATATAGATCTCTGGTCAAAACTTAGGAATTTTCATCTACAACCGGTTTAACGAAATGACAAGGCATACATAAATCATCTAATTAAAAGGTATCATACTTGGAAAAGGCAGTACAGGACGCAAAAAATGTTTTACTTGAGGCCTCTCATAATACGTTATTTTTTAGCATAGTTAATAAAATTACTAGACTAACTATACTAGTAGCCTGATTATGAAAGTTGTCCGGTTTTATATTTGGGAATGGCTACACAACTCATTTGAAGGTTATGTCACTCATGACATAATCATACATGAGGCTTTAATGACAACGCTGCCCAACACCAAACCATTTAAACAATTAGTAAACAAACACCAATCCCACGCTTTTAACTTAATTGCAAATAAGTCTAGAAAATAACTAGAAAATTAGTCATTAAAAACCCTCAAATTAAAAATCATTATTCCCGCAATTTGTTTCTTAAATTACCTGCAAACACCAGGTTTGATCTAGACATTAGCAAGCTTGCTGTTTGTATTTCGCTCAAGATTTCAAAATTAGTCATAACTTCATGCATTTTTTTTATATAATAGAAATGATATATATTACAAAACTCTAGAACAAAAATATACTTATCATTTTAATAACTTTAAAATGAAGTTTTATTATTTCAGCTAAATTGCGTTGTTTTAAATACTGAAGGATTCATATTTATAGTTGTTAATTGTTTAACGTAGTTAAATTTAATTCTTGTTAATTAGTTGTTTAATTAAGAAATAATGGTAATATGTCAATGTGGAGGGGTATGAAGTATGTGCATGCTTAAAGTCTATAAAAGACGAGGCCTGTTTCCAATCCTCTATCCGATTTGGACCAGACCCGGCTGTCCTCGAAGGAATCCGCTGAACCGACTAGCAAGGCCCTGCCCAAGGACTATCTGGCACAACTGAGTCAGCCAGGGTTATGTGCACGCCGATTGAACAACCTTCTCCTGGCTATGTACTATGTTAGGGCATTCGAATAACGACTGTCCAAGTTACACCACACCCTTAGTTTGCGCTCCTACCGAAATAGTCCAAACCGGGAAACTAACCAAGAGTGTGCTTTGTCCACTCCTATGTGGATTTGAAGAAGTGTAGTAGGTGTGCTAGGCTCCAGGGATTCGATATTAACCATTATCTGGACACTTCAACTGTTCCTGGGGAATTACATTATTTGTAATTGTCAGAATTGAAGCAACTAATCAAATCAAAGACAATTAAAGTGGCAGAGAACTCTTTTACCCTCTATTCAGGTTATTAAAACATTTTGGCTTTCAAAATTTCCAAATTCTGAAAAATGTAAAACTAATAATTCCCAACCTGACGATGACTATGGCATAGTCGAAAGCTTGATTCTATCTAATGGTGTAGTAAGTTGAGTTAAATACTTTACCTGTGATGTTAGTTTTTCAGTTGTATTAAAATTGTTGATATTTATTGAAGTGTTTCAAAAAAGTGTCTCAATGTCCTTTGGACAGCTTATTTGGGAATTACCACTATCCGTAAGACTGTCAGGAGACTGGAACAGCTTAGTTTGGAAGTCGTAAATGCCGAAGTTGCGGTACATTTCAACAAAATATGCCCCCAAGAAGATTTGCTGCCAACCTATACTAATATTATATATATAGAAGAAAAGACTCGTCGGAACTCACTTCTGTGTTTTGACATTTATGACAATTGGAAGAAGAAGATTCATGGCCAAGTATCAATAATAGAGGGTGATTTATTCCTTCAAGTTATTCCAAAGAAAATAGGATTCTGAAATTATTGAAGAACTTGTGTTTTCTATTTTTAATTTTTAATTTTAAATATTATCTTAAATGTAATACAGGAAAGTCTATGAGCATCGTATTCAAATCATAACGTTCTTAGAATTTTCATTCAAAATTATCTCTTAAATATTCTAGTAATAAGATGTTTTATCATTATCACGATTTTGAGTTTTTCTATGTTGTTAGTAATAAGATTGTCATTTCAAGTATGACTGGTATTTTATTCTAAGTTGTGTTTATAAATATTGATGTATAAATATTTATTTATTATTTTGATAACAGAAGAAAGGAAAATGAGAAATAGAGAATATGTAAGGAGCCTGGAGAGTTGGTCCGGATCATGCATTTATTTGCTTATAATCACACTTATAATAATCACGCTTATAATCACACTTATAATAATCACACTTATAATAATCACGCTTATAATCACACTTATAATAATCACGCTTATAATCACACTTATAATAATCACGCTAATAATCACACATCTTTCTCTATCATTTAGTGCTTATTGACATATTATTTCAATTTACGCTAATTTCCCCCTGAAAATGAGACGATGTTATATGCACTAGGTGGCTCTAGTCTAGAGATTTGCATTTTTGTTACTTTTAATCTTATATATGTACAAAAATTAAACATCCACAAGAACATGCCACTTTACAGAGAAAACGAAAAAAAAAACACGGAGAAAGAACTGCTGCAAATGAATTAAATTTTTTGATATTCGTCAAATATAACCTTTGATTTAACATTCAATCTTGATTTAGTTGTGACATTTAGTTTTGAATCAACAAATATAAATAACTAGAAGTGGTGTGGTATATAGCCCAGTAGATGAATAAACAAATTCTTCCTTTCATGTGGGTACATAAAAAGTTGAATTTCTTCATATTCATTATCCCAGTGGGGTTGTTTTGGTATTCAAATGGATTCGTTTTTGTCTGAAAATATGAAAAATGAATTGAAGTCATATTTGGATACAAAATTGCTAAGAACAAATACGGATGGTGAGGTCAATGATGCAATTCAGAAGCCTGCAAAGAACATCTTGGGGTTTGCATTAATTCCGAGACCGAATGTTAAATCAAGTCTCAATATTTTCCTTTCATATTTTTACTATTAATTCCCTTCAGTAACTAATCAAAGGCATGTGTCGTCGAATAGAAATAAACACTATAAAACCAGATTTAACATCAAACGGAGCAGAGTAAAAGTTCAAGGCAAACTTTACTTTTATATCAAAAGATTTAAATAATAGATATTCGACTCAAAAGAATAATATTAGTTTTAGAAGGATTGATATTTGTACAATGCATAACAATAAAACTACCAAAAATTTTAAAAATCACTACTATCACAGAGCTTGCTTAGTAATCACATTTTGATTTAGTAGTTTTTTTTGTCGAGAAATTAAATAAAATTAACAATTTATTTAAATTGCTAATTGCATTAGGATGTTCAATTTTTGCTAGCTATCAAAGCCTTTAGTAGTGAGGAAGTTTTGTTTGTGAAGTATTTAAAAAAAGAAGGCCTGTTATTAGTTTGGCTTGCACTACTTAAAACGTGTTGACCAGTAGCTAGCTAGTTCTTTAGAGAGTTTTAATAAAGAAAAGGAAGGACTACCAAAAATTGAAAAAAAATTACATAAGAAGTCCTTGAAAAGTAAATATAGCTTACGATAATCAATCAATATATGTTTAAAAGAAGAACTGCTGCCACCTTTTATTAATGTATATCTATTACTATATTGGTAGCAAGTCCAAACAGCACGAAAGGAAAATTCTATTATCAGCGAGGGTGGAGATAAACAAGTGCAATAATTAACCTTTTTTCTTTCTAGTCTTTTATTTTAATTTAGAATCGTATATATTTTTTTGTCATATTATATTTCAAACATGATTGTAATTAAAGAAACTCTACAATTAAAATAAAGTTTAACAACTTTTACCAAAGATTATCTGATTAATAAAATCTTGAATTTGTATCAGATTAATTTTAATTTGGAAAGAGTTTGATTAAGAAAGAAGATTATAATCTGTAATTTTATTAATTCCTTTGAATGAAAACAAAGGACTCACTAATTAACTTCTCGGCACAATTCTTTAAAATTACCTTTCAAAAAACTTCATTTAGAAAATTCTCTAAATCATGAAATTAAAAATAAACTTAATCAGATCAAATTATTACAATCAAACGAAATTAACTGCATCTTTCATCTTCCTTGTAAGCACATTATACTAATTATAAGTTTTATTCATATTTTTGAATTATTTCTTTGAATCCTTAAAGTTTAAAATGATGTCATTTTTATGCGCGGGGAACTGTTCACGAATTCTTCTTAAAGCTTACAATGATGTCATTTTTATAATGTCTTTTAAAAAAAAAATAAAAATGAGAATGAAAATAATATGAGTTTATATACGGAGTGCCAACAGCTTGGTTGTCAGGTAAAAAATACCTTTCACTATTTCAAACAGCGAATGACACGTTTTGATAAAGAAAAGAAAAAACTACAAGAATGTGATTTATTAGTGCCTAACTGTTTGAGTATTCCTTCTTGTTAGTGATCTAATACAAAAGTAAAAGTTTCAAACTCACAGCGAGTAGCCATATGTGTATCTTTACACATCGAAAGGGTGTATACATTCTAGTAAAAAATCAACTAAAGATGTTCTGATATAAAAACAAAACGCTTATCAAAAATGTCATTCAGTAATATCTTTCTGTGCGATTACTCTATCAAAATAGTAATCGACTCCTTTTATTTTTATTTTTCATCTGGAATTGTTCGTAGACATTTGAAAAAGAAATCAAAAAACTATTAAGAAATAAATTCAGTATCATCATTCTGTATATGTTCTTTGTTTTCATATTTACCACAACAAAAACATAGAGCTCAATCATGCAGTCAATAGACAAATGCGTCCTTTTACTGCTATTTGAAAGCTTAGTACCACTTTTTGATAAAGTTAAAATAATACCATCCAATAATGAAATTCAATAATTAACTGAAGCAAAGGAGGCAAACTCATGAACATGCCCATAAGTGGCCATTTATGGTTTATGTCGAAGCCCGTGCACGTTCTGACAAACAAAGAAGTCTATTTAAGAATGTTATTGAGTTATACCTTACTCTGTAAATTTCTATCCTTTTAGTAATCTACAGTACAAACAAAGGTCTTCAAATACGGCCAGAACTAATATCTGTTTGAGTAGTTCTCTTTGAAAGACTCCTCACATGTTGTTATTAAAATAATAGCAGTAATTAAATATTTAATTCAATAATATCTCTCTGTAAAATATCCACTCTACAAGTCCTTTTGTATAACAGCAGGAAAACATGTCAAAAAGTACATGTGGCTCATTATTGTTTTTTTAAACGCCTTAGTTCTATCCTGAAAAGCAACAAACTGTTTAAAAATGTAATTAAGTGTAATATCTATTCCATTTTTGTTTATCAAAATGTTTATCTACAATAAAAGCAAAGGTTTCAAACACACTTCAATACCCTTAAGGATCAGCTTACTGCCTTTTGAAATAAGCGGGGCACAATACAGTAAAAAATGAAAAAAATATTCAAGAATGTTCAGTGAAGACAGCTATTACTAGTATGTAAAGCAGTTCGACTGCTTTACGACCTAGTCACTCATGGTAGATGTCAACCATATAAAACTTCATGCATTCTTTCCTTTTGCCAAAGATTCCTGAGCGTTCTGAAAAAGGAAATACAATTTATTTAAGAATGTTAATCACATATTTTTTCTGTACATGAACTCCATCGTGGAAGTGATATAACAGAAAAATGTATCACACACACCACCAATATCCATATTTTTGTCATGGATGTTATGTTAATAAAAAAAATCAAGAATATAATTCAGTACAGATTTCTATAATAGTGATATAACGTATTAGTGTTCTACAGTAAGGAGCGAAGGTGTCGACGCTGAGACAGTGGTCTTAGGTTGTCTGTTTCTCTTATTGAAATTGCCCTTGGCTTGTTCTTCTCTTCTCCCAATCAATAATAATGTATATATGAAATTTTACAAATATTTGTAAAACATAACTCTGTTGTGACAGTTCAGGTAGTAACTGTTTGAAGCGTAGTCACAAGGGTTTACAAGGGTGAACAAATCAATCGAGAAATCAATAGCAGCCAGACAAATCAGGAAATATGAATAATGGATTCACAACAACTCAAAATATATAAAGCCTAAACAAATATCAATATCAAATTTTTTCCATTATCATTATAGTTTACTTATGGTGAAGTAATCAACAGCTATTAATTGCATATGTAATTGACAATGGTTTGCTTCAGGATATCTCTCAGTGAAAGTGAGCTATAACAGGAGTAATAATACAAGGCTCGTGCATATCTTCTTACCCTTTAGCCTTTGAATAGTGCCACTCTCTAATAAAAAAAAATCCCGTGACACCTTCATTTACTTCAATAAAAACTATAATTCTGCAGTAGATTGTACTACATTGTACAGTATTCGCATTAAATTACACGTAAATCTGAATTCCTTAGAATTAAGTTATCAAATAAAAACATCTTAAATTCATACTAAAGAATAAAAGGTTTTCTAAGAATGTACTAGTATCCGCATAGAGTTAGAAAGAACTTTTTTTGACATTTATTCTTAGTTAACTTACACTTCTCAATGATATCAATTCAGCGAGTGCAAACAAATGCAGCATTGTCAGATTAAAATAGAACTGTTCTTTTAAGAATACCTGTATCCCTGAACGGCTGATGTCAAATGTAAACAATTGATATCACCAATTTTAAATTTTTTTAATCATTTCATATTTTAAAAGTTAGATACCATTACAGAGAAGAAATTTCCGAGTAAGAGTTGTACAAAATATAATTTGTAATCGAATGTATACTTAAAGATTTTTTTAAAATAATTTATATTTACAATAATTTAATATAAATATGTTGGTATCTTTTTTTGAAATATATGTATATATATATATACCATGATATATCTGTCCGGCAGGACAGATAACACTTAAAATAAACAGTGACACATAGACTGAAACATAACAAAAGACTCACTTTTCAATATTTCGACCGTAATGGTGGTCGCCCTCAGGAGAAGAAGTGAATTGACGGAGGGACGACAGTCAACTGAGCCGAACAGGTGTAAAACTAAAATAAAAATATGCAGATATTTTTTGGTGTCTGATACTGTAGTGTCGGATGCCTGGTAATTTTGGTATATAACCAATGTTTTCAACTTGTACAGGTGAAGTTTTATAAAAAACTTAAAATGTCACTTATTTATCACTCTTACAAATAGAGTTTACCATAGCGATTTGGTTCATTTGCACCGTAGATGTTGCAAGTTTGACCCGGTAAATAATTTAATATAGCTCCAAAATACGAATTGCCTTAAACGATTGTGCATGTGAGGTCATTAAGAAGCACACAGTGCAGTACATAATGAAACATAAATATCGAATTAGCCTGGTTAATATTTTTTCAGAGTATATGAACCCTAAACATAGGAAAAGATTGATAACAAAAAACACATATGCATGCTAAACTTATTAAATTAGTATGTATACAATTTCATAAATTAAATGCTCTACCTCAGAAAAAAACTTTCAAAAAATATTTGATACCTAGCTATACTGCTAATAACATTTTCTTTATAAATTACAAAGTTTCACTAAAAATGAACTAAAAACGTGCTTGGTCTCCCATTCTCTTTTCTCCTGAAGACGGATTACCCAAAAATTTGAGTCTGTAAGTGTGTTTCCCTACTTTGTGTGTTGCTCTTTGTTAATCTCGAACTCGTATATGTATATATTTTAGTCCATTACTAAAAATGAACTAAAAAACAAATTTGAAATTATTCAAACAATCCTTGATCTATCCACGCTTTTCGTACATATAAATGAAATTTTTGCACCTTTTCATCAGGAGCACAGTTTGAAAGAAGCCTAATAATCAGTGTTTTCATACGTAACAATATACAGACAAAATATACTGACGAAAGATGGTAACGGAAAAAAGTCTGGATATAAATTAAGCTAATACGGGTCTTACATGTTCCTCAAGACAAAAACAAGTAAAAGTATCTAAAACTTCTTCATTGAAAGTATTAAACTCGAATTATTAAAAAGTATGAAAATACTCTTGGAGTTTCTTTAATTGAAGACTTAACTAGATAAGCCATGAAACAGATACATTTGGTAAGGCTACAAACGAAATGGTCTCTTTGTAAGAGATCGCTCAGTGTAACTTGCAAGATAACCACAAATCTACATTTTAACCCAACAAAATTACTATTACTGTTGTGATAAAACCAGTGGTATCAAATTAAATGTTTGTTTCCTATCTTAATGTAATGAAAAAGTTACCCAAATAACGTTAATAATATGCATAGGCAAACGTGCTTAGTAATAACAGAGGCAATAATAGCTTGTACTATCTCCAATATAAAAAAGCTATTAACCAATCTTTTTTATTAGTTAGATGAATATGAAACTTCCTGATTTCAAGAAA
This sequence comes from Hermatobates lingyangjiaoensis, assembly GCA_026182355.1. NCBI lineage: Eukaryota > Metazoa > Arthropoda > Insecta > Hemiptera > Hermatobatidae > Hermatobates > Hermatobates lingyangjiaoensis. The sequence goes on along the minus strand of JAPFBL010000050.1, from coordinate 1,437,403 downwards.
GGAGCTCTTGTTAGGTGTACTGACGAGTCAAATTAATAATAGAACCAGTAAAGTTAGTTAACTATCATGTGGGTAATCGGACATAAAGGAATACAGGGTATAAACCTTCCACAGTTTATATAATTTATAAGTCATAAATTAGACCCAACTGAGGTATTCTCGGAGAAGATTAGGCAACTTGTATGAACTGAGTTTGACAACCGTATTGTACAAAATTGATTTTAGGAAGTAGATTTGAAATCTCATTTAATAAGGCAAATAAAAAAAAATACTGCATTTTTTTAGTTTAATAATGAAGGAAATATTTAATTTTTGTAAATTTGAAGTGGTGATTCAGGTTTGAATTGCTTTAAAGGATATTTCTGCTGAATTTATTAATTCAACAGTATCTTTATTACTGGTTACCTACACGCAGTTCACATGCATCAGCTAAATACTATTTCATGACCTTTGAGTCAGTCTATAAAAATGAGGAAACAAAGTATGTGACTAAACAGCAATAATACAAATAAGCCCATACTATGCTTGAGGAGTAGGGAAAGGTTGTTGGGTGTGGTTGGTTGTCTCTGCAGGGCCAAGACTCCTCAGGGAATCGGCAAATCCCGAGGGATAGTCACCAACTACGTTTGCCCAAGTAGTTAGCTAATTGAAGACTCAAAAGAGATATTTTTCTTTCCAAGAAATCAAACCAACCAATGTGACGTAAAAAATCATATGCAATCAGTTCATTATAAAGATTAAGCTACTGAATAATTTACCTAACGTGGTTGTTTTATTATTAAGACGCAAAAACTGATTTTTAGGATTTTAGCAGATAGGATTTAAGATTTTAGAATTTTCTGATAATAGCAGAAAGGAACGGTAAGTTTGTCATCTAGCTAATACGACAATCAATATCTTTACATAAACATTCAAGGAAATGAAACAAAATTGATGAATAAAGAAAGGTGTAGGGTCTATTGAGATAAAGAGGGTTGTATATATACTTTCCCACAGGCAAGTTCACACACACAATTCACTCACGCAACATACATACATACACAAAACACTCACACATATACATTAAACCGTACTTAAATAAACTGCAGCAAGAAAATTCTTAATCTTTATTCAAAAATATGAGTCTGTAGTATTTGTGTACGCCTTCGTATTACTGCAGAAGAATGACATATTTCATTTTATGAAAACATTGTAAATTGTTTTGAGTCCAGTAGGTATCTTTCTGGAGGTTTATGAGGAGATATCTTGAATACTGTTTTGTACATTACAAAGTATTTATTGACATGAAATAATGATTACTTAATTTAAAGGGATATGTTTACAAGCCTTGTAATGTTACCATTACGAATAATAATTAATATATCATTTCTTTTGAAAACTATAATAATTTTTACTTTTATTATAAATTTATCTGAAGAGTCTAAATATGTGTAGTTACAAAGAAGAATTGATTCAGTAAAAATAAAATTGGGAAAAACAAAGTTGGTTGAATTACACAATAATAACATAATAATACAAAGTTCAACGAAATCATATGTGGAAACATAATGTAATAAAGATTGTACATCCAAAATTTGAAGCTGAAATACTTTAAAACGTAAACTGAGATTAATTCTACTTGTGAGAACAAAGCAGTCATCTATATGACTGTAGATAATGTATTTAATATTATAAGTTATCATTATGTTGAGCTCTTTGAAAACAACTGTATCATATCACTGCCTACTATTGTAGCGAGTAAAAAGAATAAAGAATTATATATTCTTGTTGTAGGAGTAGATAATTTCTTATGAGAGAAAATCTTAGAGCTTAAACTGAAAATATTATTCGCCTTATGGCGAATTGAAAATTATTTCTTTTATATGACCTGTTATAGTGTAATAAATATCATGATGGTAAATGGAATAACTCAACGTTTGCCTATTCTATGGTCAAATTACAGACCACAGGAATGCTTTGCAATATATTTATTTGTTATAAACGATCATCTGTAAAAGGTTATTATGACAACCGTAAATCACCAGGTATCAACAAACCATACTCTGTTAAATAAGCACTATTCGACTTCGTTTTTAAGGTTTTGAATGATTTAATTATGATGAAATTGAAAAGGAATGACATTCATATAGAATTTGGAAAATTAAATCGTTGCAGCAAAACATAAATAGTAAAAAGCGGTAACGATTGAATTGGAAATAAATGAATGTTTTATATATGAGATTGTGGGGACAACACTGGAACTGAGGTAACCTTGAAGAACAGCTGATCCAGGTGGAAGAAATGTGCAATACTTTTGGTGTCCTAAGTTTTATTGTTGTTATTGTGTTTGGACAAGTGCTATTAAAAACTTAAAAACTTTTATAAAATTATACTTTGACGCTCTGCAACCAAATTGGTGACCCCGACGTGATACTACTACAGGTAACAGAATACTTAATCTGCCTAACTAAGGTTTTAGACACTTAAAACAGCCAAAATGGAAGAAGGAAACAGAAGTGCTGAGGGAACCGAAATTACCCTAGGAAATGTTTCTCATGTAGCAGTGAAACTACCGCCCTTTTGGCGTAAAAATGTTAAAATTTGGTTTGTCCAAATTGAGTCGCAATTTGTCACAAGCCACGTGGTATCAGAGTTGACAAAGTACCATTATGTGATTGGGTCTCTCGACAGTAGCGTAGCTGAGGTTGTTAGCGATCTTTTAACTCGGCCGCTAAGTGCAACTCCTTATACTGACTTGAAAAATAAATTAATAGGCGAATTTGAAGATTCTGAAGGAAAAAAAATCAAAACTCTATTAACCGAGTTAGAGTTGGGAGACAAGAAGCCTTCATCCCTCTTGAGAGAAATGAGGACACTTGCTAGTTCTCAAGTTAGTGATGATTTTCTCAAAACAATTTTTCTTCAGAGATTGCCGCAACATGTGAGCTCAATACTAGCAGCCAGTTCTGATAAATTAGATGCTTTGGCTACTATGGCTGATAAGATAGTTGAAGTGTCTAGACCTGGTGGCATTTCATCAGCCAGTGTTTCACCTTTCACAGACTCTATCAGTACCCGCATGGAAAAGCTTGAAGCCCTTGTGGCAGATCTTAACAGTACCTTGCAGCGGGGTAACAGGTTTAGGTCGAATGGTATTAAGTCTCGGGCCAGGTCCAAATCACGTTCTTCATCAGCAGAAAGGAAATATGATATCTGCTGGTATCATTACAAATTCAAAGACGAAGCTAAAAAATGTTTAAAACCCTGTGCCTACAAAAAGAAGACGGAAAACTAGATGGCCCTTCTTTGAAGGCGGGAGAAGTCATGGGCCAGAAGTCAAACCGCCTATTTGTGTCTGACAACACTGGTACCAGCTACCTAATAGACTCGGGTGCTGACATCTCTGTAATTCCACCCAATATCAAAGATAAGTGGAAGGCCTCCGAGATTGTTCTCTATGCAGCAAATGGCTCTACTATTAAAACCTATGGCAGCAGGTTACTAGAATTAAACTTAGGTTTAAGAAGACAGTTTATTTGGCCTTTCACGATCGCAGATGTCCAATCACCGATTATAGGGGCTGATTTTCTTAGACACTTTGATTTATTAGTGGACCTCAAAAATAAATGCCTCATTGATAGTAAAACAAAATTAACAACTAAAGGACGTATACTACATTCAGATGAAAGTTCAGTACACTTTGTAAAGCCAATACCTCAGGACCCATTTTCATCACTATTTGCAGAATTTCCTGACATAGTGAGTGAAAAACCGTATTTACAGACTTCTTCCAGTTCAGTAACACATTCAATAGCTACTAAAGGCTTGCCAGTCACCTCAAAACCTCGTAGGTTGCCTCCGGACAAGTTGAAAGCTGCAAAACTTGAATTTCAGGTTATGGTTGACATGGGAATATGTAAGGCGTCCAAAAGCTGTTGGTCCAGCCCCTTACACATGACAACAAAGAAAGATGGATCGTGGAGACCTTGCAGAGACTACCGGGCTCTGAATAATGTGACAATTCCAGACAGATACCCAGTACCAAACATTATGGACTTTAATGCGCAACTATGTGGAAAAACCATATTTTCTAAAATTGATTTGACAAAAGCCTTCCATCATATACCTGTACATCCAGATGACGTTCCAAAGACAGCAGTCATTACGCCCTTTGGACTTTTTGAATTTTTGCGCATGCCTTTTGGTTTACGAAATGCTGCGCAAACATTCCAGAGGTACATCAATAGCTTACTCCAGGATCTACCATTTGTATTTGGATATATTGATGATATCTTAGTATTTTCAACAAGCGTAGAAGAGCACCTTGAACATTTGCGCATTTTATTTAAACGTCTTAGTGAAAACCAAGTGAACATCAATGTCGCGAAGAGTGTCTTGGGCAGAAATGAAATTTCATTCTTAGGTTATCACATCTCTGCCAATGGCGTAGCACCTCTTCAAGATCGTGTTCGTGTTATACAAGATTTTCCACTTCCAAAAACTATTTCTGATTTAAGACGATTTCTTGGCCTCATTAATTTTTACAGGCGAATGCTACCCAACACTGCAGCCACACAACAGATTTTATATAATCTCACAAAGGGAGCTAAGAAAAATGACAAATCACTAATTACGTGGACACCTGAAAGCACTGAAGCATTCGAGAAGCTCAAGAAGGACTTGTCAAATGCTACACTTCTTGCTCATCCCTCTGACAAATTGCCTATCCTACTCATGGTCGATGCATCAAACACTGCTGTAGGAGCTTCCCTACAACAAGCTTCTGGTAAGGTCCTTCAACCTCTAGCATTCTTTTCGAAAAAATTATCTAATGCTCAACAAAACTATAGTACCTATGACAGGGAACTTCTAGCAGCATATTCTGCAGTCAAGCATTTTCGATATTTCTTAGAAGGACGTCATTTCACAATATTTTCAGACCATAAACCTCTTTCTTACGCATTTAGTCAGAATCTCAATAAAGCATCACCCCGTCAGTTCCGTTATTTAGATTTTATATCTCAGTTCACAACAGATATTAAATATTTGCCAGGTTCTGAGAATATTCCAGCTGATATCTGTTCCCGCATATGTTCGCTCAACAGTCCATCATCTATTTCGTTTGATACCTTTGCGGATCTTCAAAAAGTAGATGAGGATTTAAATGCTTTGAAGAAGTCTCCAACATGCTCTCTTACATTTGAGTCTATCCGACTTCCAGGAGACAAGGAACTTATTTGTGATAATTCAACAGGTAAACTGAGACCCTACGTTCCAGAACTTCTCAGAAAACCTATTTTCGATTCACTTCACAATCTCTCTCATCCAGGAATTAAAGGTTCAGTAAATCTTGTGCGATCAAGATATGTTTGGCCTAACCTGAACAAGGATGTTTCCCTATGGGCAAAGTCATGCCTACCCTGCCAACGCACGAAAGTAACAAAGCACACCAAAAGTCCCCTAGGCAGCTACAGCCTGGTGAGTGGAAGATTTTCTCATATAAATCTCGATCTGGTCGGTCCACTTCCACCATCACATGGGTTTTGCTACATCTTAACTATCATTGACAGATTTTCACGTTGGCCAGAGACAATACCGATCCAAGATATATCAGCAGAAACTGTAGCTCGTGGTTTAATGTCTGGATGGATTGCACGCTTTGGAGTTCCTTCAATTATTACCACAGACCGCGGTAGACAATTTGAAAGTCGACTATTTCATGCTTTAACATCTATGCTTGGCATCCAGCACTGTAAGACTACAGCTTATCATCCTGCTGCTAATGGAAAAATAGAAAGATGGCATAGGTGTCTCAAGAACAGCTTAAAAGCTCAACTTTCAGATAACTGGGTAGAGAAACTTCCTCTTGTACTTCTAGGACTTCGGTCATACATTATTCCAGAGTATAACACTACTGCCGCTGAAGTTATTTATGGAGAGACAATACGCTTACCATCTGACCTATTGCATCAAGAACAAGACATTGGCACTTCTGATATTCCTTCCTTTATCTATAAACTTCGAGAATATATGACAGGAATTCAGCCCGTAAATATTAAACATCATGCTAAACCTAGAATTTTTGTACATTCTGATCTCCTAACGTGCACACATGTCTTTATCAGACGGGATGCTGTTAAAACTCCTTTGCAGCCTAGTTATGATGGACCCTACTCTGTTGTTCAGCGCACTGATAAAGTTTTTCAAATACAAACGAAACGTGGCACTGAATCAGTTAGTATAGACAGACTAAAACCTGCGTACCACCTCTTAGATTCAGAAACCTCATCACCAAATCAACCAACCTGTTTTGATTCACCGGTGTTCCCAAGCCTTCCGGCTACCACACCGCCAAATCAACCAACCAAGCCTCAGGTATCCGACCCAATAGTTTCTCCTGCCAAGACACAGCGACCACCTGACACAGCTCTGGCATCATCACCGGCTCCATCCGACCATGTCAGACGTACTCGCAGTGGCCGCGTAGTTCGGTTTCCACGGAAATATTTGAGCGTTGTCACTGGGAGGGGAGTCTGTGGGGACAACACTGGAACTGAGGTAACCTTGAAGAACAGCTGATCCAGGTGGAAGAAATGTGCAATACTTTTGGTGTCCTAGGTTTTATTGTTGTTATTGTGTTTGGACAAGTGCTATTAAAAACTTAAAAACCTTTATAAAACTGTACTTTGACGCTCTGCAACCAAAAGATAAAGGATCAGACACAAATACATGGCAGAAACTATTAAAAAATTAATAAAAAGTATGAAGCTGGCATGAAAAAATCAAATAAACACAAAATCCTAAAATAGACAACAATAGAAGTTCTTCAAATGACAAGATATTTTAATGCTGAAGAAGTTATAAATGTTTAAAAGACTCCAAAGAAAACAAGACCTTTGAAATTTATGGCATACCAAACTAGTTCTTGAGAGATTGTTGAATATGTTTCCCAAAACTTTTACGGATATTTACAATTCATGTCCGACAAAAGAATATTTCCCGTTGTCGGGAAAACACACAGTATAGTTCCAATTGTAAAACTAAAAAAAATACATGTTCTGTCTAAATACTATCCTCTGTTTGCTATCGTTAGGTTGTTTAGTACTTAGAGAAATTTGTAATTAACAGAGTGCCATTTTCAAGAAATAAGAATGTTGATATCCTATATGTTTTCATTTGGCTGAAGCAGAAGATGTTCTAGAGGAGAAATATCAAGGTATAGGCAAATAGATGTCTCAATAATATATTAGTTCGAGTAGTAATCATTTATGAAAAGAAGAATAAATAAAGATAACACTACAAAAACTTGCATCATGGTGAGAATAGATAGATTACATTCTATTCAAAATCATAGTTCTCAAAATTCAGTTTAAAATATCAGAAGAAATATGTAAAAAAATATTATGAACAAATAAAAGACGTAAGAGCTGATAAACTAGCAGAACAGAAAATAAAAATTAATTAGTTCCTTGTTTTTATGTTATTTTTTATTAACTAATACACTTTTTCATCTTTTACTATTTAATTTTTTTTTGATTATTTATTATTTCATATTGAATTATTTTATTCATTTGGTATTATTATTTGTATTTTCAATATTATTTTAAGTTATATTCTATTTTTATGAAAGCTTAGTCCGTAACTTTTATTTATGTATCAATTCCTCTGTTCATCCCTCAGTTTCTCTTTAATTATTTTGTCATATTTCCTAATTTAATTATAAATTGACTTTTGTCTACCTTATTCCCTGTGACCGGGCGCGTATGCGGTAAAATTGTCTCCAACGTCTCTGTACCAGTGCACTTGGATTCCCTCCTTTATCTCTCCTGAAGACCGTTCAAATCGAAAATTAGAGACTGTAAGTGTGTGTTTTTAATTTTTCTATGTTTTTTTAAACATTGAAATTTATTTATCCGTTGCGGATTGTATTTTCATCTAAAAGTATAAAAGTATATAACCACAATAAGAAATGAAAAAGAAAAGTCTAAAATCTTTCAACCGTAACAAGCGGTGTTTGTCAGAATCAAAAACCCAACTGAAACACAAGATGCAGAAGCACAATGGTGAGGGGTTCAGAGGAATTGGAGGGAAGAGTGGTATTTTAAAAGGGTGTAAAATGAAGGAAGGGGTTTTGGTAAACAAAGCAGAGGTAAAAAAGATTAAAAACCATCCGCAAGCTGTCAACCCTCTTAGATGAGGCTATTGCCCTTGTTAGGACTGAGTCAAGTTTGAACAAACCGTTACTAATATTTACAATTTTTGATTTATTAAATTTACTTTTTCTTACTGTATTCCTTTGTTTAACCAAACATCCCTCCCTGGACTATTGTCCATTCCTGCACTTTACCCCCTTTTAAAATACCACTCTTCCCTTCCACTCCTCTGAACCCCTCATCAGAAAGGTTTCTGATCATTATGTTTCTGAATCTTGTATTTCAGTTGGGTTTTTGACTCTGACAAAGGCCGCTTGTTACAGTTGAAATATCTTAGTCTTTTTTTCCTTCCCATTTCTTATTGTGGTTTGAACATTGAGTGTTGTTTTACGTGTTTATTGTGAAATTTTCATTATATGTATATATATATTAGAGTAAACTATAGGTACACAGCAAATAGGAAAACACACTTACAGAAGCTAATTTTTGGTCTGGGACAGGCATACTAACTCCCACAACCTGCACGTTGCTCCCAGCTCAGTACCTCGCGCGACAATTCCTTCAGTATCCGTACCACTTCGAACGAAAGCCAACAGATCATTTCAACAGATCAAGTCTTTTATGTTATATTTCTGTTACCGTTGCACTTTTCATGCTTTGTATAACAAAAGAGAGGTATTTTAATTTTAACCTTGAGGTTTCGACGGTCACTCAATGGTTGAAGATAACTTCCCGTGTTATATGACTCCCATGACATTTTTCTTCATGTTGCTTTAGCGCACCGGCTGATAGTTAAACGGTAAGACGCCGCGAGAGCTGCACAGTTCCCTTAGTCGCGAGTATACCCATATGCCACATGACTCTGTAGCTCTGGATTGACACTTCAGGGACCATCCTTCATAACAGAATTACTTTCCCTACAATTTTTGTAGAATACTATCAGTTTTAGCTTTTCTTCCTTATTAGTCAGTGCAACGTACCTATTCACTACGTTACGCTACGCTTGCTCGTTCTACTTGTATTTGCTGCTCATATCATCTCTATAGAATAAGAAAACACATCTTTCTTTTATTCATCACTTTTTTCATTCAATCAAGTATTTTTGTTAGTTTATTACTGGTAATAAGCTAAAATCAGTACTTGTAAAAAGTTAGTATGACAATAATAGTAACCAAATAAGTTTAAGAGACTCAAATTTATTCAATAGACAATAACTACAAACTAAATGCTTAATAATCAAGGGTATAGTTTCAAATAATACTGAATAACGGAAGGGTTGATGCAACTTGGGAGCAGCTAGAGCTTTCATTAATGGTATTCCCAAATAAACGCGAACATTTAGTTCAATAAATCAGGGCCATTACTGCACATAACATTGAAACACGACAATTACATTAGAACTTAGTATCTATTAATTAGAAAATAATTGAACCCTTAACATTACTCTGGTTTATTTGGCTATTTCTCAGAAACATTCAAAAATATTTGTAATTTTGTTTTAGCAGCACTATTTAATGTGTGGTTAAAACGAAAGTATTTATTTACCTCTCTATTTAATGTATTTTTTATCTCTCTTCCTAAATTTAGGACTGCAGATATGCAATCTCATAATTATTTGGTATTTTTAGCTCTTAAAAACAGTCTATTGAGGTCTGTAAATAACCTATGTCTTCAGTTGCCTCTATTACAGTAGGACACAAATAAGTGTGTCTTGAGATCATTCGTAAAATATATTAGCAAGGATTGCGATTGTAAATTTGATTAAACATTTTTTTAAAAAACAATATATATCCTCTCTATAAACGTTAGACTACCTTTTTCATCTGCTGTTAAATTAACATTACATATTAGGTTTATATACAGTTTTATGACAGATTCCATTTGTTTACATTAATACTTATGGTTGATGTTCCAGTCCGTCCTGATCGTATCATACACTCTTCCCGCTGATAACATTTAGTTATGTAAATCTACATTCAAAATTGATTATTTTATATTTGACTTCTTTATTGGCTGAGTTTTCAATTATATGCTTATACTGTAATCTGTTCTAGAAACCTATTTTGTTTGCTCATTGCTCTAATATATGTCAAATAAGTACCTTTGCTTCTACCATAGTTTTTTGTAACAACCATTGTTTTTGTGGAATAATCTGGAGTTTAAAGAAGATAATATACTAATAGAAACTAAGATGTTTGGTTAAAGTTATTTGGAGAGGTTATCTCAAACAACTACGTTCAGGATGACAAGTAGATTTGAGAACTAGCCAACCAATGTACAAGATCATGCTACAGCATCTCCTGCATTCCATCCATTAGATGTAGTCACCGGAGCATGGATACTAGCCTCCTACTTTTTAGGAAATAACTAAAATCTTACAAGATCATGCTACAGCATCTCCTGCATTCCATCCATTAGATGTAGTCACCGGAGCATGGATACTAGCCTCCTACTTTTTAGGAAATAACTAAAATCTTACAAGATCATGCTACAGCATCTCCTGCATTCCATCCATTAGATGTAGTCACCGGAGCATGGATACTAGCCTCCTACTTTTTAGGAAATAACTAAAATCTTACAAGATCATGCTACAGCATCTCCTGCATTCCATCCATTAGATGTGCTCACCAGAGCATGGATACTAGCCTCCTACTTTTTAGGAAATAACTAAAATCTTACAAGATCATGCTACAGCATCTCCTGCATTCCATCCATTAGATGTGCTCACCAGAGCATGGATACTAGTATCCTACTTTTAAGGAAATAACTGAAATCTTACAAGGTCGATACCTAAAGTTTTTTTAGTATCTGAGAGCTGGTAGCATCAGAATTGTTTAAGATCTTTTCCATGTTTTATTAGAAATACAATAAACTTGTTTCCCACACTAAGAACTATATCTGTCAAAAATTTAAAAAGTTTTTGATAGGATTGATCCAGTCTTGTACAGACAGACTCAGACTCACATATTTGAAGGTCTTCAAATGGGGTAAATCTATGTTGAAATCGGTAGTTTATATTTTTATTTTAAAATCACAATTATTTATGGTAACTAATTACTAAACGTATATGTGTATGTTAGGTCGCAAAAATCAACATTTAAAGTATATATACATATATAGAGTTATAATTTTTTAAAGTATAACTTTTTTACTTTAAAAAAAGTTAAAATTTGTATATATTTAAATATATATATATGATCAAACCACAATATGTAATGGGAAAGATCTTAAAAAAAAAGGGCTAAAACCTTTCCCATTTTATATTGTGGGTTGATCGTTGATTGTCATTTCACGTGTTTATGTGAAATCTTGTATATATAAATATAAACTATATTCACAAAAAGAACACAGAAATGAAACAGAAACACTACTATATTTCGATGGCTCTTTATTATTATTCATTTGCTTTTCAATATGAATACAATAGTGTTGCAGCGTTTGTTTGATTGTTAGCTTGTTTGTTTTGATTCCATCTGGTCTTTTATAGACTCATTTCCATTCATATTCAAAAACTGCATTAACCAGGATACTTGCATGAATATTTTATTTATATACTATACGTACGGGTTCTGTAATGATGTCATAAACTCGATTTATACTTTCATTTACCTTCTAGATAAAATATACAGGTAATATTTTGTTAATATTGCTGTAATATTGCTGTTAATTTCGCAGCAAAATTTCGATGTCGAGTTTTAAACTGAATTTCGTGCTCCACTGATTTCAATAAAATAGGTGCAAACATTTGTCTGGCGTGCATGTGTTTTTGTTTTAAGTGTATTTTAAGTGCAGAAACTGTAGTTCATTTGTTCATTGTTAAGTGAAATTAGTATCATTATTGTGCTGATTCTACGTTGGCATTCCTAAATTTTGCAATGAAAAACTAAATTTAAAGTAGAATTTTTTAACTAGTACATGACGAAGTTAAGAAATTTGGTGCTTTTACGTTGTGGAAGTACGTAGAGTGAAGCAGTAACTATAAATAATATTACGAAAGTAAGTTTTGGTTGCATTTATTGGATTTCCTTGTTATGGTCACTTGACGTTTCTTTAGAGATGACTTTGGTGCCGGCTTCGCCTGTTGGAACAAAGTGCTCTGGCTCAGCGACTGGAAGAAGTCGATCCTGTACTCCCTCATAGCCATCACGCTCTTCTTCAAGCCCAACCAACTCTGGCTCTCCATCGTATCAGGTACACTTTATAATAAATATCAAATACCATTTTTAGTGCAATAATTACAATTATGAGTAGTCTAGTAAATTAAATTGATCAAATATCTCAAAAATCGACAGTGTTTTTTCGAATTATTCAAATTTTTGGGCATTTGCCAAATTTATAGAGTTTGCATTAACTTGCCTTAATGATTTTTATTTATTTTTGATTTTTTTTGTATAAATCCTTCTAAGATGTTGCACATATCTGGGTCATTAATTAAATCATATAAGTTATTTAGAAACCACTTAAACCTTTTAGTAATGATCTTAATAATTAGCCGGGCTCTATTTCTGTTAAACATACTGCTCCGATATTATATGTGACTAGGTGGCGAATCTGCGTCGCCACAGAAACATCGTTCATCTAGTGTCACTTTGAAACGACATAAATATACTTTATTTCACCCTGTTGAATCCTTTCACATTTCCGCCTACCTTTTGCAACTATGACTAAATGTATAGTACAGAGTAAAAATAAAAACAAGATATTTGAATGTGTTTATTTTTACTTTATTCAGATAAAATAATCAGGGAAATTTTTTATTTCAAATTTTGAAGGGCTTGCACTTTGGAAGTGTCTTGAACCCATATTAAAAGTTATTTTGAAGTTTTTTGTATGGTTGTGAGGTTATATGTGTATCTATGATTTCATGTGAGTGTATGTGTGTGTGTATGAGTGAGTACGTATGTAAGTTCTTTTAATACATTTATTTCTGTAAGCTTTCCAAACATATTACATGTACTTATATTTCACATAACATTATTGTTAATAACCAGTTTTCAATAATATACTTCTAACAGTTGTCGATTATGGAAATTGAATAATAAATATAACATTATTTCTTATATAAATACTAAATACTTAAAATGATATTTAATAGTAAACAAAAAAAATATTTAAATATCATGGGAGATAATAATATCAATTCATAATTACAGTAAATCATAATCAAGTCCATTTATAAATCCTTCTAAGATGTTTCACATATCTGGGTCATTAATTAAATCATATAAGTTCTTTGGAAACTACTTAAACCTTTTAGTAATGACTCAATAATTAGCCGGGCTCTATTTCTGTTAAACATACTGCTCCGATATTATATGTGACTAGGTGGCGAAGCTGCGTCGCCACAGAAACATCGTTCATCTAGTGTCACTTTGAAACGACATAAATATACTTTATTTCTTCCCTGTCTTGATAGCACTTGTGTAATTTTGTAGGTCAATATATTATTCTATGAATGACTGTTGTAAAGATGCTTTTGTGAGACATCCTTTTGTTGACTGTGACCCCTTTCAGTCCTATTTTTTGACAGATTTACTGTACAATAAGTTGTTAACATAGATCCTTAAGCACTATATCATAAGAGTGTAACATGCTTTGATTCTCACAAGCCTCTTTTGATATTTGGTCACTTGTAAATGAAAAAACTAATGTTTAATACGGAAATTTACCTGTGACGAGGGAGTCATACTGTATGAACCAGAATTATACAGCATGTGAACCGACAAAGGTCATTTGACGGGGTATAATAAAATACTAGTCAAAACCAGCTCCTTATAAGGAAATGTGCTGAATTGTTTATTGACAAAATTGCCTCAACAAAAATAGGCATTATCATATATTTTCTGATTAAGGAAATATTTTATTTCTGGCTGACAGGAATATTAAAAATTTTGCATATGGCATCTACTAAAATTAGTATTATAAAAAACCCTAAAGAAGTTTTGTCATTTTTAGGAGGTAATATAACCTAAAAATAAAAACTCTATGCAAAAATTGCTTTCTGTCTAACGAACTGCATTTGAAGGCTGCATTTAACTAGTGGTTTTATTTAGGCTTCAACATATTTTTTTAATACATTTTGAAGCGCTCAAGCAAGTTTTTGGAAATGCAAAAAGTAGAAAATATTTAAAATGTTAAAAAAATATATTAAGATATGGAAGTGCAAAATCAGTCTGGATATGTGTTTTTTTCAAGTGGTAAAAAATAGTGACATTATATCTTTATTCACTTTATCATAATAATTTGGTTATATGATAATACAGTAATTATGAGTGAGTCTGATATATTCAATTACAAGTTTGTAATATATGGTGCTTATGGTATGATAAGTAATCACAATTTGTATATATATATATATATAGTTCACACAGGAAAGAGAAAACACAAATAAAAGACACACACAAAAGACTCACAACGATATTTCGACAGTCGTCGTCATCGGGTAGAAGTAGTCCCTTTGAGTAGCTGAAGCTAACAAAGTTAGCTGAAGTTAACTGTTAGCTTCAGCTACTCAAAGGGACTACTTCTACCCGATGACGACGACTGTCGAAATATCGTTGTGAGTCTTTTGTGTGTGTCTTTTATTTGTGTTTTCTCTTTCCTGTGTGAACTAATAGTCCTGTTGGACCATTTCAAGTTTTGATTTATATATATATATATATATATATATATATATATATATATATATAAATCAAAATATTAAAACGGTCCAAACCGGACAGATATATAAATGAAAAAAGACAACGAATAGAAGAAGCGAGAAAACTTACTGGGTCGATATTTCGAACTGAAGTTCGTCGTCAGGGAGAAGAAGGGAAGAAGAAGGGAAGAGGAAGAGGCACGTGCGTCCACTCGTACAAGCAGAGGGCTACTGGGGGCTCCAGGCGGCGGTCACCAGTTGTAGTATCTCGAGGCGCTGCAGGCTAATCCCCCGTGAACGACACCATTCCACCACGAGCGAACACGCGTACCGTATAAGTCGGAAAAAGGTAGAAAGGAGGACAGAAGTGGCGAAGAGGAAGAGGAGAAAGAGAGTGAGGGAAAAAAATATATATAAATAGCAATAAATTTAAAAAAAAAAAAAAAAAAAAAAAAAAAAATAAAATAAAATAAAATAAAATAAAAAAAAAAAAAAAAAAATAAAAAAAAAAAAAACACACAACTTTAACGTTTGAGATTGAGGCCAGGTGGGGAGCGGGCATTAAGTAACCAAATGTGAGCCTCCTCAGAGGCTCTCAAAGTTAACCTTTTCTCATCTTTTGCAACTACTTTGAGAATTTGTACTGTGAAGCAGTCATTAAAATTAAGGCCATGGCTATTCGCGTGGATAGCAACAGGCAGGTTGCTGCGTCGTCTGACTGAATCTCTGTGTCCAGTCATGCGGATGCTAAGCATGTTGGAGGAAAGGCCAACATAGAAAGCACCGCACTGGACACATTCCAAGCGATAGACGCAGTTAGTGCTGGTGCACGAGGTGTTGGGGGGGACTTGAAAACTATTGCTGAGATTGGAGAAGAGAGGTTCAGGGTTAATGATGGGGCAGGTGAGGCAGCGGGGTCGGCCACATCGTTGAGTACCTCCGCGATCACCTACAAGCCTGGGGGTGTGGTCAGTTCTATGGGAGAAAAGGTTGCCTAAGTTGCGGGGCTTTTTGAAGGAGAGACGGGGGATGTGTTGAAAGACAGACGAGGTTGAGGAAGAAGAAGAGAGCAGATGAAAAATTTCTTTTATGGCTGTCCTGAGTTTGTGGACGCCTGGAAAGAATGTAGTGATGAGGAGAGGAGATGGAGTTGGGGTTTTAGGCTGGGGTTGGTAGTTGGTGGTGGGAGGTATCAGGCGTCTGTCAACAAACCTGGGAGAGTAGCCCCGTTCAATGAACTTCTTTCTGAGTTTGTCGACATGGAGCTGTCGTTGTTGGAGGCTATTGCAAATGCGATTAATGCGGATAGAGAGGGAGCGAGGTAGAGACTTTTTTACATGGGGAGGATGACAGCTATTGACGTGGAGGTATTGCTGAGCGTTGGTGGTTTGGTGTGAACAGAAGTAGTAAAGGTTTTGCCGTTAACTGATACATTGACATCTAAAAAGGTCAAGGAACGATATGAAAGAGAGTGGGTGAAATTAAGCGTAGAGCATGAAGTTTGGAAAGCATAAATGAAAGTGTCTAGAGAGTTTCTGCTGTGTGGCCAAATGAAGAAAATGTCATCGATGTATCTAGTATAGAGAAGGGGTTGATCAGGGTAGGAGGCTAGGAAGTCTTGTTCGAGTTTGGCCATGAAGAGATTAGCAAAAGACGGTGCCATTTTTGTTCCCATGGCAGTACCTCTAGTTTGGAGGTAAAAATTATCTTCGAACTTAAAGACATTGTGACGCAAAACAAAGGAGCAGAGCTGGAGGACAAAGTTAGTGGAGGGGGATTGAGGTGAGGGTCTCTGGTTAAGAAACCACTGTAACGAGGCCAACCCTTCGTCGTGGTCAATGACAGTATAGAGAGAATCTATATATATCTCTCTATACTGTCATTGACCACGACGAAGGGTTGGCCTCGTTACAGTGGTTTCTTAACCAGAGACCCTCACCTCAATCCCCCTCCACTAACTTTGTCCTCCAGCTCTGCTCCTTTGTTTTGCGTCACAATGTCTTTAAGTTCGAAGATAATTTTTACCTCCAAACTAGAGGTACTGCCATGGGAACAAAAATGGCACCGTCTTTTGCTAATCTCTTCATGGCCAAACTCGAACAAGACTTCCTAGCCTCCTACCCTGATCAACCCCTTCTCTATACTAGATACATCGATGACATTTTCTTCATTTGGCCACACAGCAGAAACTCTCTAGACACTTTCATTTATGCTTTCCAAACTTCATGCTCTACGCTTAATTTCACCCACTCTCTTTCATATCGTTCCTTGACCTTTTTAGATGTCAATGTATCAGTTAACGGCAAAACCTTTACTACTTCTGTTCACACCAAACCCACCAACGCTCAGCAATACCTCCACGTCAATAGCTGTCATCCTCCCCATGTAAAAAAGTCTCTACCTCGCTCCCTCTCTATCCGCATTAATCGCATTTGCAATAGCCTCCAACAACGACAGCTCCATGTCGACAAACTCAGAAAGAAGTTCATTGAACGGGGCTACTCTCCCAGGTTTGTTGACAGACGCCTGATACCTCCCACCACCAACTACCAACCCCAGCCTAAAACCCCAACTCCATCTCCTCTCCTCATCACTACATTCTTTCCAGGCGTCCACAAACTCAGGACAGCCATAAAAGAAATTTTTCATCTGCTCTCTTCTTCTTCCTCAACCTCGTCTGTCTTTCAACACATCCCCCGTCTCTCCTTCAAAAAGCCCCGCAACTTAGGCAACCTTTTCTCCCATAGAACTGACCACACCCCCAGGCTTGTAGGTGATCGCGGAGGTACTCAACGATGTGGCCGACCCCGCTGCCTCACCTGCCCCATCATTAACCCTGAACCTCTCTTCTCCAATCTCAGCAATAGTTTTCAAGTCCCCCCCAACACCTCGTGCACCAGCACTAACTGCGTCTATCGCTTGGAATGTGTCCAGTGCGGTGCTTTCTATGTTGGCCTTTCCTCCAACATGCTTAGCATCCGCATGACTGGACACAGAGATTCAGTCAGACGACGCAGCAACCTGCCTGTTGCTATCCACGCGAATAGCCATGGCCTTAATTTTAATGACTGCTTCACAGTACAAATTCTCAAAGTAGTTGCAAAAGATGAGAAAAGGTTAACTTTGAGAGCCTCTGAGGAGGCTCACATTTGGTTACTTAATGCCCGCTCCCCACCTGGCCTCAATCTCAAACGTTAAAGTTGTGTGTTTTTTTTTTTTTTTTTTTTTTTTTTTTTTTTTATTTTATTTTATTTTATTTTATTTTTTTTTTTTTTATTTTTTTTTTTTTTTTAAATTTATTGCTATTTTATATATTTTTTTTTCCCTCACTCTCTTTCTCCTCTTCCTCTTCGCCACTTCTGTCCTCCTTTCTACCTTTTTCCGACTTATACGGTACGCGTGTTCGCTCGTGGTGGAATGGTGTCGTTCACGGGGGATTAGCCTGCAGCGCCTCGAGATACTACAACTGGTGACCGCCGCCTGGAGCCCCAGTAGCCCTCTGCTTGTACGAGTGGACGCACGTGCCTCTTCCTCTTCCCTTCTTCTTCCCTTCTTCTCCCTGACGACGAACTTCAGTTCGAAATATCGACCCAGTAAGTTTTCTCGCTTCTTCTATTCGTTGTCTTTTTTCATTTATATATATATATATATATATATATATATATATATATATACAGATTCAGAGCAAGGGTTCTCGAGGATTTTGGTCAATAAAAAATTCAGCTAGTTAATATCTGCCGACGTTTCGCCAAAGGTTGTTTGGCATTTTTGGCGAAACGTCGGCAGATATTAACTAGCTGAATTTTTTATTGACCAAAATCCTCGAGAACCCTTGCTCTGAATCTGGATAAATTAGTGGTCGAGAAGCTACATCAGTATATATATATATATATATATATATGGATGATCAAACCACAATATGAAATAGGAAAAAAAAAGACTAATATCTTTCAACCGTAACAAGCCGTCTTCGTCAGAGTCAAAAACCCAACTGACTTTGTTTCACGTGTTATTGTGGTTTGATCATTGATTGTTATTTCATGTGTTTAAATTCTCCTTACATGGTTGACAGAAATAACTGTCACTGCTGTTTTTTGACTTAGACAGTTGAGACAGTTTACTTGTTCATTCAATACATTGAAAAAAAATACATTGAAATGCTCCGCTCTACGTATTTCAGTAAATTCTCCAATGCTGAATATTTTTGAATATTTCATATAGTTTAGAAACCTTTTAAATTATACAGTCTGAAAGATCTTATAGTAAAACATTGATAATGATGAATGTTTTGTTATATTTAAAAAAATATTTTTTAATGATAGTAAAATTATTTTTTAATCGTATATATATTACATTTTTGACAGACACAAGAGGAATATTTTCATTTCATAACGTAGAAGTAACCATTTTTTCTTTAATTAGTTAAAATATTTTATATTATAGTAATCATGAAAATATGTTTTTAATTTTTGTGATTCACTGCTTAAGAGTGTGCTTCTGTAAATCTATTTTCAATTAGGTCGGCTTGAGTGTAGGTGGGTAGGTGGTGGGTAAACCTCCGTTAGTGCCAGCTTTTGACAAAGTATAATAATATTTAACAGACATATAGTACTTATGGAGGTAAATCTCCTTATTGATTTTTGGTCACATTGAAACAGGACAAAGGGTTGAATCAAAATTACTACTACCTTGTCTTGCTGTTCTGTTTATTCCAGTAACTTCAAATATCGTATGAGACTTATTCTTAATAAGTATGAATATGGCTAAATTGAAATAAATTTACTAATTCAATTAATTCATTGACAGGAGTTTGATTATACTTTTACCATATTTGTATTTGATAGTTCTTCAGCATGACAAATAAATCAGTTAAATTGGGTTTGATAATACGTTCTGCTTTCAATAAAGTTGAGTGCAGGCCAGTATTGAATTTTTTCATTATTCTCTTTTAAAAGTTCTTTTTATTTTATATTTTCCTTTGTTCATTGGTACAATATTGTATTATATTTATATGTACCAATTAGTTTATATTATATATTAGTTTATGTGTACCAATATTTGTATAAACATGATCGAAGAAATAGATTCATATGATGAATAGCAGATTGCTGAACAAAAATGTACCAATGGAGGGTTACTAACCCAATATACAAATATTGTTACATATAACCTTGCAGCCCGTAAAGAGAAGGTTGCTCTGAATTACAGAAAAAGTTTTCTGAAATATAGGCATTAAGTGTCATGTTAAAACCAAATTTGATCAGACTAAGAAAAAGACCGAACTTGAAATTTTACATAGTTCTCTATTTAAGCTACTGGAAGATCGTTTGATTCAATAAAGTCTGATTTACAAGACCTACTAGGAGCAGTAGCCACAAGCGGAGAGACTAAAATAACAGTCAACTACTTATAAAATGGGTAAAGGAAGCTTCCAAGGAACTATGAAATAACAAAGACGTAATAATCAGAAGAGCAGATAAAGATAATAAGTTTGTAATCAATGACAGAACTGAAAACAAATCAAAGTTGGAACATATACTAAGTGACAATACCAACTTTGAGAAGATTCAACAAATCAGGTAGAAATTGAACTTACAACTTATGAAAAATAGCCAGTCATAATAACAATAACAAACAAGTTTTAAGATCTATCACAGGTGAATTTAGTCTCAGTTACATACACGGGAATGTGAAAACACATAAAGAAAACTATCCTTTACGACGAATTATTTAACAAGTAACTACGCTCACGTATAGTACAGCTAAGTGCGTAAACAAGATAATAGCAGAATACCTTCCAGCAAAATATATACTAAGCTCACTGATAATTTTCACTAAATAACGGCCACTAAACTCTTGGAATAATGATATCTCTCGACGTGGAATCTTTACCCACCAATATGTTCATAGAAGAGGTGATTATCATAATCTGTAATTCAGCATGTGACCAGTCTTCTCTGTCACCTCCTCCTTCAAAAGATCAATTACAAAAATTATGACAAAACAAATAATCGATTTACACATACTGTTTGAACCCTGTTTTAATAGACGGAGTGGCCATGCTATCACTACTAGGTGTAACATTTTCAAATTTCCATAAGAGCCACCTAAAAAACAGCGTCATTACTAAGAATTCTGTATGTAAGCTACGTATTTATTGCAGATATATTGACAATTGCTTTTTGCCAAAAAAACTTCGTGCAAGGTTTTGTTTTTGATGTAGAAATCTAAGTAGTGAACTGGAATTTACCACTTCCAACTTTCAATGCTTTATCAATGTATCACTTGCAGACCACACTCTAGGGTGTTACCTTTCTTAAAGCTTGCTGTCAGCCACCATCTAGTAATAATTTCATTTCATAGCTTAAGAAAGCCCCTGTCTGCCCTCTTGATTCAAATCAACCTATTTCTTTTAAATTAGTCTTTTTACAACTGAAAGGATAATAAAAAGATATCTTGTGTGATAACGTTTGCTATCTAAACCCTCAAACACTGGATATTTTGCTTTTATAGTTCAATTTCGAATCACCAAGAGAGTCATTTTTTAACAAAAGCCTATATCTTGCACGAATATTGCCATCTTCTGCCATCATTTACAATGATTTATCACCTCTGGTTAAAGCATTAATCTCTTTAAAATCTATCTTACTTTACATTCTGTCATACAAGTATTTATGAATCTTTTCAACTCAGCTATTATCTTCACCATTTTTTACAATTTAGAAAAATAGCTGTAGTATCCTTATCTGGGTACAAATAGCTTCTGTTTGCTTTCTCTTTGTGCCACTCAAGCTTTAGCCTGTACTAATTATACCAGGATATCTCACTCACTTTATATAGTAGCGTAACATTTTCTACTGCATCTCAAAAAATAAAAAAAGCTCCAAATAACTCTTTTACAAATAAAATGGATTCAAAGCCATCATGGTACAAAAATCATTGTTTTCAGATGAGAGTAACAGCAGACATACCTATTGGTTCAAACATTCTGTCGGTATTTGACAAAATAAACTCCTTGCCTACACATTCACTTGTTTTTCATTACCTATCATCAGATCGGCCACATTTATAAATAACTTATCATTCCAATTGCCTCATTAAAGTTCCTTTTAAATCTTACGGATTCCCTCCACCAGTTTTCTCCCACACTCAATGCTCAAAATGACTTTCCTTCATTACTGGGTTTCATCTTTCAATGAGTCAATCAGCCTTGACTAATACAACAAAGACTTATTTAGTGCAATAAAGCATTTTTCCTGTTTTCTCGAATGACGCCTTGACTTATCTTTAACTAAATTCATAATAATGTAACCTATCCATTACATCTCCCTCTTCGTCAGTTTGATTCTTGTTTCTTTCACTTCTTCTCCAAGTAGTCAAAATATCCATCAGAGAGTAAAAAGAGATTGGAAAACTAATTTGACATTTATGTTTATAATAATAAGTGAACAAAACGTTACGATTATTTTTTATCATCCTTAGTTTAAAAAAATCGAGTGAGCTGCTGCACAACCATCTGCTCTGGAAGGTCATGAAATCTCTGTGAAGAGGCGCTCGTACATTTGGAATCGAAGTCTTTCTCTCAGCAATGACATAAATAATTGGTGATGTGTAATTCCCATGTGGTATCATTTTTTGAGATAATCTATTATCCCTATTTCAAACAATTTATTTTTTTTACAAGAATTTATTTTGTTCTCGTCTAATTCTAACAGTTTATTTCACTCGTTTTATATTATATTGCTTTGAAACTCTCTAATAAACAATGTTTCATTTACTGACCTTCCTTAAGTATCTAATTTATTCTCCAGGATATCGACCATTTTGTCAAATCAAATCTTCCAGATTATGATATATTTTCTTAAGAACTTGTATGTTACTCTGAATGTGGTGTAATTTATATAAACATTAACTGAATCCAGCATTATTAGAACATAAAAATTTGGAGTGGCCTACACTCAACTTTACTATAAGTAAACTTAATACCAAAGTTATTTATGATAAGTTTAACTTAAGTAAACATGCAGTAAATACCAATTTACTCGGCAATTTATCAAAATAAGATGTTACAACCTGATACAAGCATCTGATTACTCTACTTTTACTGACACCTGCAGACCCACTGAGAAACACACGAAACGGTGGTTTACCAGTTTTGAAACATGACAATATGTGCATAACAAATTCTTTTTGGCAACTATTCAGCATACGTAAATCGTCGAATAAAGTAGATTCCAATACTCTTGTTGGACAAGTGAGCTTGTCTAATTTATTTGGAACTTTCTATGACAAGTCGCCTTGATTTAGAATGTCAACCAATTGTTCTTCACAAACATCCTCCTCTTTGAAATTCTCTATTTCTTCTCTGTCAGCTATTTCATTTTCATTTGAAATTTCATCTAAAGCGTTCTCTAAAATATTTTCAGGAATTAATAAGTATTTATCACTGTTAATATTAATTAGTTTTAAATGTTTCATTACACTTCTCATAGTCAACATTCTCCACGTCCTCAGTTTCATTCCTCCATGGTTTAAATAGCGTTATGCTTTCTCGATAATGATTCTGTGGATCTTGTGCATACTTGTATCTTCTGTATCTTAATATTGATTGCTTCTCTCTTTCTCGATATAAGGTGATTTACCTTCGTTTACGTTTTTATGATCGCACTTGTTCAAAGTTTAGACACAAATGTCCTCAATAAACATTGAGGACGTTTATTGTATTTTTGAGTTATATTTTTCATAAATATTTTATTTGAATCGCTATCTAATTTGTTTAAATCACTATTACATTTTAGAATTAAAACTCGTTCATTAATTGGGCTAGTGTTTATAAATACTGTTTGACGACTACATTTAGAAAGAGGTAGGGACAGTATATGGTATGAAGCTTCCTGTGCAGACATCAAATGACCATTGATGAAAACATTATTGAATATCAACTTGATCCATCAAAGATTCTGGACCGTAGCGTTGTAACAAGCAATGCTAACACACTCAACCACCCACCCACCCACCTACACACACACAGACATCATCGCAAAAACATCATAAAACGACTTCTGGGACCTCAAAACATGTAATTTCGTCAAAATCTCAATATCGAATTTTTTCATGAACACTATACTTTATTTATAGTAAAGTAAAAAGCAATAATGCATAACGAAGACAAAATATTAGATTGATCAAACGCTAACTCGATAATATCTTACCATACCCTGCTTTAACCAGATCTACTATACTCGTTAAGTAACCAGATCTAGTTAAAGAACCCTGACTCTCATAGAATAGAAGGAAATGCAATGTGGGTGCATTTCTTGAAATCTGCCATTCTTCTAGTTTTAAGCCCTGGTCCAAAGTAATAGACAATAATGGGCCAATTAATCAAAAATATAATTAACCATAGCACTGGGACAGGAAAGTAACTAACAGTACTTCTTTGTTGAAAAAAACATATGTTTAGAAATGAAAATGTTATTTATTAATATTAATTCATTTATTTGTTGCAGGAATTCAGCTAGTATCGCTGTCCGGCTGCCACCTCGTGTTGGGTCTCAAGAGATCCAACCCTCTCTACCCAGCACCGACTCTCCTTCACAGTCCCAGTCCATCACACGAAGACAGGTTATTTATACATTTTCTATCCTAAACACTGGGTGAGAATAACAGTACTACCAATGAATATTGTCCTACTATATGCAGTATGTATTTCACGCTCTGCATATATATATATATATATATATTATATATATATATATATAAATACTTATTTATTTATTATATATATATATATATATATATATATATATATATATATATGTACACACACACATACACAAATTTATATATACAATAACAATTTCAGTTATTTGCAGTCTAAATTCTTACTCCAGCAAAATGATGGCTGTTATCTGCTGTGTGCCTATGGGTGTTTGTGGGTGTGTAAGTGTTGTTGCACGTGGTTTGAGTGTATGTGTATGCACTGTGCGTGTGGTTCCGAGTAGAGGGTGAGTAAAGGGGTGGATGTGTATGCACGTGTGCGTGAGGTTCCGAGTAGTGGGTGAGTAAAGGGGTGGATGTGTATGCACGTGTGCGTGAGGTTCCGAGTAGAGGGTGAGTAAAGGGGTGGATGTGTATGCACGTGTGCGTGAGGTTCCGAGTAGAGGGTGAGTAAAGGGGTGGATGTGTATGCACGTGTGCGTGTGGTTCCGAGTAGAGGGTGAGTAAAGGGGTGGATGTGTATGCACGTGTGCGTGAGGTTCCGAGTAGAGGGTGAGTAAAGGGGTGGATGTGTATGCACGTGTGCGTGTGGTTCCGAGTAGAGGCTGAGTAAAGGGGTGTATGTGTATGCACGTGTGCGTGTGGTTCCGAGTAGAGGTTGAGTAAAGGGGTGGATGTGTATGCACGTGTGCGTGAGGTTCCGAGTAGAGGGTGAGTAAAGGGGTGTATGTGTATGCACGTGTGCGTGTGGTTCCGAGTAGAGGGTGAGTAAAGGGGTGGATGTGTATGCACGTGTGCGTGTGGTTCCGAGTAGAGGCTGAGTAAAGGGGTGTATGTGTATGCACGTGTGCGTGTGGTTCCGAGTAGAGGGTGAGTAAAGGGGTGTATGTGTATGCACGTGTGCGTGTGGTTCCGAGTAGAGGCTGAGTAAAGGGGTGTATGTGTATGCACGTGTGCGTGTGGTTCCGAGTAGAGGGTGAGTAAAGGGGTGGATGTGTATGCACGTGTGCGTGAGGTTCCGAGTAGAGGGTGAGTAAAGGGGTGGATGTGTATGCACGTGTGCGTGTGGTTGCGAGTAGAGGGTGAGTAAAGGGGTGTATGTGTATGCACGTGTGCGTGAGGTTCCGAGTAGAGGGTGAGTAAAGGGGTGGATGTGTATGCACGAGTGCGTGTGGTTCCGAGTAGAGGGTGAGTTAAGGGGTGGATGTTTGCTTGTGTAAGGGATGGTTCCTTTGATCTTCCTATATTTCAATGTATTAGTGCTACCATACTTATTTTGATTTATATTGCTTTCAATCATTTGTCACTTCGTGGATGTTGTGTTTTACAGTATTTAATTAATAATTAAATAATTAATTTTTCATTTTATAATTTTTGATACGAGAATAGAAAGAGATAATAGGATTGTGTAACATTATTATTTAGCTTTGAAGACACATACTCGTATGTGTTTTTATCATGTCCCTACATGTTTAATCAAGTATTTTGGTTTATATTTAAATTTATAACAGGATGTTAGATAGGGCTCATTATCGAATTTCGCTCTATGAGAAAGGCTTTGGCTTACGCTATTCAACACCTGAAATTAAACTATTAGGTTGCAGCCGGTTTCTGAAATCGTTTTATCTTTCTGTTATTTTATTTGTAATAACATTTATTGAGTTCTTTAATTTTCAACTGAAATATCTCATTTTATATAAGAAATAAAATGTTTATTCCTCTTTACTCTGTCATGTTATATCAACGGATGTTGATAAATCTATAAAGGGACTTTAATCAAAAGTTATAAGTAACGAATGATGGCAAGGAATACAAGCAGTAAACGTGAAAGTACAACTTCACCACCAAAGGTTGTATAATATAAATATAACGATAACCATAAATTTAAATAGTTATCGTAAATTAGGTTCTGAATAAATTAACTATAGAAAACATGGGGTTACTTTGTTATCAATATACATCTTAACATTAATAACGTTTATAATTATACAAAGAAGCAATTTATCTGTCGTACCAATGTTCTACATTATTCACCTCCCTAGCAACTACATCCACAGATGCTTGGATTCCTTTTATGTTGGTAGGTGTCACGGCTGTTCATAAGCTGACAGTTCTGTGTCTTTTGAACTCAGTGCTGTTCATTGATCGTGTCGAAATATGCCTGATATTCCAACCATCCTCTGCTGCAAGCCCATCGTGGTCCACTGAGTCCCTAGAAGGTTATAAACGCCTTCAAATCAGTACATCAGCACAAACATGATTTCAACTCTTTTTGACATTCCCAAATTTAGATACCTTGTCAAAGCATTTACTTTATATAAAATAAAACCTCTACTGTATTTTCTTAATCTTCAGCGTCAGGCAACGCAGGTTTTAGTTCAAAATCCAGTTTTGTTCGACACTTACATAAAATTTGGCTATTTTGCTATGAATAGGCTTGTCAGATTTTTCATCTAATTTTTAATAACATATTTCATGTGGTATCTATACATTAGTAAAACCTTTTGAACTTGTGCACTAGTTTCACTTCAAATAGGCCGTTAGTTCCATTGAGTTGATCAGTACATTGTGGGGCATAAATACATGAATTATTTTGTATGCCAGTTATGATGAGTTAAAGATTTTTTTAGGATTTTTAGATATTTAGTTATTCAATTTTCCACAAAAAATCTGGCAGTCAATGACAGGTGAATCATAAACAATTAGAAAGTTCTAATATATATATAAATGAAAAATACAACACATAAAAAAAATGAGAACACTTACTGGATCAATATTTCGAACCGAAGTTCGTCATCAGGAAGAGAGGATAAGGGAAGAAGAAGAGGTACGTGCGTTCAACAGTGGCGGTGGAAGGCGACGTTCAGAGTTCAGTCCAGTTTCTAATAACAGATATAAGATCATTGATTGTTTATGAGTTTGATAACACGTCTTAACTAAATTAAAATAAAATCAAAACCCAATTGGTTGTCAACTTTGTTATTTTATACACTATAGTAAAGTTGAGTGTAGGTCACTCCAAATTTTGTTTTACTTTTATACTATTCGTTTTTGACTCATCAACTCCAGTTTGACTCTTCAACTAAACGGATTCCAAGAATATTTACATATTTGAAATTTCAGGTGAATACTTTCAATGCAGGTATTTAGATAATTACCTTCTTTCTTCTTGAGAAGAGTATAAAAACACACACAGACATCAAACCATCAAAAAAGAACTATGGGGTCTCAAAACAAGTAAATCCGTCAACATTTTTGAAATTGAATGTTTTAATGATTACCATACTTTACTTCTAGTAAGGTAAAAATTGCTACTTAAAAGTTAACAGCTATTTATTCAAATATCTCATCTTTTATGTATTTTTAAGAAATCAACCATAAGATTTTTTTTAAAAAATACTACTCAATGCTATTTTATCCCTCAATTAACTCCCTTAAACGAGGAAGAAATAAAGGCAATTTTGCACTTTTGTTAGAAATGAGGTACAATTTCTTTACTCTAGGAGCAAGCATGGACGTTGATGAATTCTCATATAATTTTTTTTATAGCAGGTTCAGGGATACAAGAGAAATGACGGACGACATGTCTTAGCAAAACTTCTGAGGATATTCTTTCATTTTAGGGTTCTTTACTGGAACTGTAATGAAACTAGTGCTTCCGTGAGCGTTAAACGAGTCTTGTTTGAAGAAATTTGATGTTGGCAGTATAGCATCACATAAGTAATACTAGACACATGTTCCCAGAAAACATTCTGATTAGTAATCTTTCAGAACAAGGTCGTTAACTACAGGAATGGCAATAGTAATGCGTCTTGCAGGCAGTATAAGCATTTATCGATTTTCTCAAGAGTTATTTGTTGTTAGCAGGTCTGAGAACATGGAAGAGATGCTGGATGACACGTTCCCGGCAACACTTCTGAGTGACAGTCTTTCAGAGCAGGGCTCTTTACTGGAAATGTGACACAAGTAGTGTTTCCCTGGGAAGCAGGCGGCATCCTGAAGTCCATTGGTCGCTCATTCCTCTCCGGCACGATGCGACTGCAACCGATAGGGACATCCGTATAGTGTGGGCCTCAATTACGACAATGGAAAGCACTCCATTACGAGGGCGACAAACTTTACCTGTCTGCGTCTCTCAGACTGATAACTACAGGAGAGATTACCCTGTGTTTAAATCCCTATCAGCAGCCTAATATCTTGTAAATATACTTGTACCCTTTCCCCATTTCTATATGTAATTCATTTTATGTGTACTAATTTAAACAACTTTGAGCATAACTCAAACCAAATGTGTAATGTTCTATCTCCAGCACTATAGTAACTGTTACTTTCATGGATGTAATTATTATTTCTATAATTTGTAAAATTATTGAAATTAATGTTAAAAAATTATTCTGTGATAGTTCCTTACTTATTTTAGTCAATTAAAGGTTTAAAAAAAGTGTGTTTCTACCTAAAATCTCATCCACTAGCTATTCATAACTTCAGTAATATAAAAATGTCAGCAAAACTGTGTTGTTCGATTATGTTTCTTGTTTCGCGTTTATTTTTAAGGCATATCAATACAAGAATATGTTTTTTTGACTTTTTATTGCTGCCGTAGTTATTGCTTCCTTACTTATCTAACGGAAATACTAGGTATTCAACTTCAGTGATCTAATTTATTTAAACGGATCTAGCAAGACTGAAATACTTTGTTTATTGAATGAAACCTCAAACCATCCCTAGAATCCGGCAATAATCCCATTTAACTCACTGATTTAGGAAAAAGGGTGTTGATGTCATCCGTTTTTGAGCAAATCTCAAGCAAAGATTTGAGATCAAAGTGAATCAAAGGGGAAGACAAAGAGGTTCTTTTTACTTTCATTCCAAAACTTACCTCTACCATTTCTTTTACTCGCTAAATGTCCACAGTCACCTTACTTTCCTAGATGTTGATATCACTCTTCATAATGGTTGTTTCTCCGTATAATTCCATGTTAAACCCACTAGTGTTAACTGTATCTTCATTACAATAAGTGCCATTCAAGCCATATGAAAAGCACTATTCCTAAATGCCTATTCATTGAAATAAATCGTCTTTGCAATACTTTGAAAGTCACACAGCCAGCACATTAAATATTTACGAGATAACTTTGCAGAACATGGCTATCCCAACAGATTTATCGCTTTATATCTGCTTAAATAGTTCACTAGATTGGCAATACCATTTGAAGGTACAACAGTAATAGAAAGTAGTCTTCTTTCAATGACTGATTTCAGCGTCTTTCAGCGACTGCCCACTGTTTTCCAACAGTTCCACTGTTGCACCAGTTCGTGGAACAACTCAACCGTTTACCTTGACTGATCAACCTCCTGACAGTGAAATGTGGTTCGATACATCTATTATTGTAAGTATTTAGTTTTATTCTGTGTTCTATGTTTTTTTAAATATGCATTTATCTCATTCTTTGATTTATCATTTATTATTATTTGTTGTGTATTTACTATTCATCATACTTAGTGTAATTTTGGGAAGTCTGACTCATTTTATAAATAAAATGATATATAATTAAATATTTAATTAAATAAACAATGCATATAATACATTTAAAGTAGAATATGATTGTGCTCAACATTGCACTAGAAACTTAAATCTAGAGACTAATGTTATTACGACTAACATTTAATTTAATTATATAACTATAATATGTATAATTATCTGAATGAAGTAGAACAAAAAAGAGAAATGTTGTGATTATTGAAAGTATGAGGTAAACATTTCAGATTCAATATTATTGTTAGAATATTATTGAGAAATTGTAAGTCAAACATATACTGATTTGAACCGTGCACATATTAGTCAGATAGTCGTAGATAGAAATATCGAGCTCTTTCACAAAAATGATCCTAGGGAGATCACTAAAAACCTATCATCTCGATAGATAAACATTTAAACAAGCCTAACTTAATTGAAGTTATATAAATAAACATTGAAAAATACAAATATTTCGAAGGTTTTGAATGTTTAAAATACTAGCACACTTGTATAACACTACTATAACTGTTTTATAATTTGTGTATTGGTAAAAATTTGGAATAAATTTCAAATGAAAATGAGAATAAACTATGTAGTAAAAGGATATCCATACATGAAAAGAGCTTTTTTAAAATGTTATTATGATTCTTCAGTATTGTTTTCTTAAGTACTCAGATTTAAACATTAGTTGCAATTTCTAATTTTTTTGACAAAAGCTGATTTGTTTCTGGTATCAAAAATTTATAAAATTTTCTACTTTTTGTATGCTAAAATCATTTAATGACAATAAAAATTTAAAAATCATACAATAACAATCGTCTAAAGTTGGAGTTCAAAAAAATTTTAGTCTAAATTCATATGATGCGCAGTAAATTCCATTTCCAATAATGTAAAGGAGTCCGAGAGAGTTAGAATACCATGGTATGACTATTTCTCAGTGAAGAGTCAATATTATCCATCAAATGGTGTGAGCTTTATTATTTACAAAATGTTATAGCACACCCACCAACACTATTCGGGTATTGTAATTAATTTAAATTTAAAATTGTATACTTATCAATCAATCTGAAAATCTATGAATAAAGTGCTGGTCACGCTTTGTGTAAGCCATACCGGAATAAAACAATAAAATAGCTCCACAGAGGAGGACAAGTAATTTATCAACGGTGGCCGAATGCGGCTTGTCGTTTTATTTTATTGGTCCTTATTGGATAAAAAATGTAAATGAGTTGTGTTCATTCATTCAAATAACATAAATTTTGCTCTTTTAAAAGGAGTTTACTTAAAATGACCAGCTGTTGTAGAGATGCACTCAGTGTGATTTGTAGATGTCTGTTTGATGTTGTTTGTTTGGTGAGGTGCGTGGCGGGTAGGACTGGTGGAGCGCTGCACTGACAAAGAGTTCTCTTTCAGACTACAGTCATTTTGATTTGTACAGCGTGCTTGCATATTCAGTAACAGTTGAACAAAATAATCTTTATAATATTCTCCATACTGATACCAGGGCAACTAATCACAGGAAAAGATAATATCCAGAGAAGAAAATGTAAACCAAAATTGGAATAATTGTAATTTTACGTTTCTAACTCATAATGGCAAAACCCTATGTTTGATTTTTAATAGTTCGCCTTCTAAGTATAACACCTCCAAATTATTTCGATATTACTAAATCAATTATATAAGACCTTTTTGAGAGATTTTGCTCTAAATTCGGAGTCATGGAAAAACAAGCTGCTTCTCTAAAATGAAAACTACAAAATCAAGAAGCAGTGTTGACTTCTTTTAGTATAGATATTGAAATTAAAACCAAAGCTTTTTTGCAATTTTCTGAAATATTGCTCTTGCCAAGCGTCCATATAATTGTGCAAAAATTTTGCAGAAAAGTATAAGTGATGCGGTCAGTAATTTTGGATCCAGGTAACACGAATCTGCAACATTAAATAGTGTAAATTTCAATTTCTGGCCTTACTGCTGAAAGATGTAAATCTGAAGTAGCCCATAAGAATTTAACAAATGCAGTGTTAATAAGAGTTGTATTAGATAAATCTAGAGATGTCAGAAGTATTAAAAGTTGCCATATTGTGCATGGATTATATTTTACCATACGTTACAAACAAAGAAGAACTGGTTTTGGTGAAATAGACATGAAATGTCATCTGGAAGATTCAGTGACTGGCAGAGCTTTCTTTATCTAATCTAGTGAGTGTTTCTACTGACGATGCAAATCTAATGATAGGCAAGAACAATCAAAGCCGCATTTGACTTTTAAAAATTGACTGGGTATAATAAACTTCATTTTAGTAAATTGTATCAATCTGTGTCATCCGTAGAGAAAAGAGAACACTTAGCATCAAAATTATATTATGTGGACAAGTTTTGAATAGGCAACAAATATTGTTAATTCATTCTCACTAGTATTAAAGCAATTCATAAATTTTATTGAAGAGTAAGAACTGGATGACCTCTGGACAAACCCAATGATCTCTCGTTTTATTGCATTTGAAGATGGCTGTCAGATAACAATGTGTTAAATAGATTAAAGGAGTTAATCCATTCGATTTGATGGCAAAGAATAGATCCAGCACTTAATGTTTTTTACCAATATAATGAACCTTCTGATGTACTTGAATTTATTATATAAAGGAAAAGTAACTCATTTTTATAAAAAATTATAAAAACTATTTATTTTATTCTGTTATAAGAAACTATTTTTATGTTCTATTTCATTATTACTTCTTATGGGGCATAATTACCAGAATCATGCCCAAATCTTTCGAATTCAATTTTAAATTGAAGTTTCTATATTTTTATACACACCTGGCCTCCTTTTATAGATGAATATTTTTCAATTGAGCGAGTATCACTCCTGTCTTGAATGCAATATTTGAAATCTTTAGATTTGGTAATTCAGCGCATCAAATGAAATCTAAAATCACTTATGGTCACAATATGGCTCTCATGATGCGATAATGCCGAAAAAATACATAGATCTCTATGATTTTTATTTATGATTGTAGTAACAATTTTATCTATCAATCGGTGTGAAATGTAGCATTTCCACAATCATTTGGAGATACCCATCTAGTAACTAGATATATTCAAAAAATTTTAAAAATGGACTCAAGTGTCGTCAACCTGGAATAAAATTTTTGTTATCATTTTTTACTTACTTATAGTAAAGTAACAATAGTGAAGTGAATAGTGAAGACCAAAATAAGTATATTGTCCACTAAGTAGAATAATAGTGATATTTAACTAAAGAGCTTTAGGAATAAACTAAGAATGCAATATAATGAGAAAATGTTATTCGTCAAGTTTCACTTGTCCCTTTCGTCCCCATTATTGAAGGCAATAAAAGAAATCCTATTTCACTGCAAGGTCCCGTTTCCAAAGGAAGTTGGATAATCTACCAAGTTTCAATTGTTCTCAGCACCCTTCAACACCCAAGTGTCACCAAAGGTTGTTCTTTTACAACAGTCTCAATATTTGGACTTAGAGATATTTTCAATATTACTGTTGCGTTGAAATTTCAGCTGAGCTAGCAAAATTTACAATTTATATGCACGTATAAATTAATATGAATTTAATATGCACGTACTGAGCACATAAGAGAAGAGTACAAGTTTTCGAGAATGTAAGGAATAAAGTGAAGAGGATGTTTAGTATGAAATGTAAGCCGTTTAAACTTTTGTTTTTTATCTTCTCAGTTGGTGAAATGAAAATTAATTTGAGATGAAATGCTACTCCTAAATTTTAAATGATAGTTTTTTATTGAAATGTAATTTATTTAATTTGTAGGTATGGGAAATTGAACAAATAATGGAAAAAATTGTAAAGTTATATTTTTCAATGTTTAGCATGCTATTATAAGGAATATATAACATGGAATATAACATGTTTAAAATTATTATACAAGGAATTCCATGGCATGCTAGTATTTTTGAAAAAATCACCTTTCTTTCCCTTTGTCAAAATCCAATTTACTCTGAGTGAGTATTATTTTTTTCCTGCGTGCTGTACTCTGTTATAAGGTTGCCGTAAATGTATATTAAGAAAAATATATTAGTAATTAGCCAGTTTTTCATCCTCAAATCAAAGTCAAAGCCGGCTATTCAGTATAATTTAGAACTTTTAAAGCTGGAAGCTTGAAATTTTTTAAAATAATAGATATGAACTATTAGACTAGAGTAGCAAAAAAACTGGATATTTATCAACAACATAATAGGAAAGAGTCCATTCCTTAAACTTCAATACTACCCAAAGTTAATCTGATTCATTTTCGGACACGACTCTGAGTTCGTGCTCTGCACAGATATGCCACAGAGGCAGACATCATGACTGGATGTGGTATTGGGAAGTTTGTGTGTATACCACGGATACCATTGATTCCGAGCCACTATCTGTTTCCATTGAAACGATTGCAAGGTCCTGTAGAGTCTATTTCGCAATGACGTTAACTAAGTCGCAAGGGGAAACTATATCTAACGCAAGAATTCCAGTGAGTGAGACCAAGTTTTTCTCACATGGTCAACTGTAGTTTACTTGTTCAAGAGTCAGTGATTCCAACTGTTTTTCTTCCATGAACCTGAAGGGCAGAGAGCTAATGTGGTGTATACAGAGGCATTTGCTTATCACTGTACTAATAATGGTGTTTTCAACTATTCTATAATTTCTAATGGTATTTTGGAATACCAAGAATAATAGAATTTTTGATTCCGTCAAAGACGAGTACGTTTGCTAGTTATTTATAAACT
This sequence comes from Hermatobates lingyangjiaoensis, assembly GCA_026182355.1. Classification (NCBI taxonomy): domain Eukaryota; kingdom Metazoa; phylum Arthropoda; class Insecta; order Hemiptera; family Hermatobatidae; genus Hermatobates; species Hermatobates lingyangjiaoensis. The sequence continues at coordinate 1,402,639 of JAPFBL010000050.1, read as the reverse complement.
ATTCATTAAACCTCACACAATCTTATTTCAGTGGATTCACTCAAAAAGAGTCAATGAAAACAAGGTAATTAAATGTAAACAAATACGACAAGTATAGCAAGTAAACCATTAGTCCAGGATCAATATTCAGTTTTTCTAGCTTTATTACTCTTTGCTGTAATTGAATTTTCACAATTTTTTTTTTACAAATTATTAATTTTTTGGCAAAATTCATTGTTTTATAATGAGCCATTTAGCGTCAAAAAAACATTTTCTTAAAGCATAAAATGTATTGTGCGTGTCGGCCCTCTGGTGAATGCAATTTTGAAAAAAAATATCTCAACTCATCCTCCTAAGAATGTTCTGTTTTTAGATATGAGTATCATTTTGATCCGTCAAACTCTGTGGCTTGTATCGGTCTCATAAGTTTTCAGATTAAATTATAAGTCAAAATTTTTACATTTTATTAAAAAAAATATTTCCCGTTGTTTTAAAAAACTGAATATATTTTTTGTTTATTTCTTTTGTAACTTCAAGGATAATTCCAAATTTGCAAAACTCTAGAATTAGTATGAGTTTTTCGTAGTTTAGGGGAAAAAAATATAGTCTAAAAACACATTTTTTGCAAAAAAGTGACTTTCCCATCTTGCATAATTGCTCCCAAACTATACAGCCCATCTACACCATAGACCCATATACACCATAGAATTTTTGTCTATATTGATATTGAAAAATATCAATTTAATCCATCAAAGTTTCTAGGCCGTAGCTTGACCACAAACTTTGGATACATACTCATCCACCCACACACACACAGACATCATCGAAATAACTTCATAAAACGACTTTTGGAACCTCAGAGCATGTAATTCCGTCAAAATCTCGAGATGAAGTTTGTTCGCGATCACTATACTTTACTTATAGTAAAGCAAAAACTAGAATTTTTTTAATATTCTTAGTAAATAGAAAATTAAAGTATTTAGAATTCTTTTAAGTTTCTTTAATTACTGAAGATGTGACATACAAATAGTAGCCTTATTGCCATAAAAAACCAAATAGTACATGTTTCTATATTACGCAGAATCAATACTGTACTCTAAGATGACGATAATTATATGTCTGATGATTGGATATGTTAATACGTGCGCGTGTGGGTTTATTGCAGCACCTTCACTAGACAGTCATCCTTCACGCTAGAAAACATATAATACATGATTATTCGGAATTTTCATTCACAGTTTTATGAATTATTGTTCTTACCTTTCTTACTAACTCCTTATACTATACTATTAGTATTGTTAGTACCACAGAGATTGTTATTACATTTTTAATTATTATGAACCATCATACCCTGCAAATTTATCGCCCTACTCGAGTACTTTCGGAACAAATTCATCTTCACAGAGTGACAACTAACTGTTGACTGAGTGCTTGTCTGTTAGAATTATCCTATCAAATGATATTTTATTTTTCAACTTATTAGGTTAACAATATTGTTGATACAATATTCGATATCTTTATTTACTAGCTGTATTTTTTCAAGTTTTTTACTTTATTTTTAACTTTTTGTTCTCTGTGTTATCGTCATCCCATCCTTGTCTGTTCTTGGTCTGTCAGTAAGATTTTCAGTTTTTTTAATGCATTCAGTTTCAAGGTTTTCAGTGGTTAATCTGTTCATTTATAATTGTCTTCTATATTGCTTATGTTAAGTATTTCTTATGCTTCTGATACTGTCAGCATCAGTTCATTATGCCCTACATGTAACAAGCCCATAGAGTTTTCCAAACTGTCAGGTTGGTATCCCTAAATCATTAGGTGATTACCTAAGCTGGAATTATGTTCATTGTATTTGAAAACTATTTGAAATGGAAATTGCTATACTGATATATATTGCACACTAAATGAAGGAGGATTGTCTAAGATTTAATGAACAATCTCCATATCGGCTTCAAACTTTCTTGCCACAAGTTTAATCTTTATTGAATTAAATTTAAGGGGAATGGTTATTAGACGATTAACTTCTAAATGGAATTAAAGTCTTGTTAATTTGTGGAAATGGAGTGATGGATTTACTTAGGGTGAAGCAAATGCCTTAAAGCCTCAAGAGGTAGTTCTTGATCAAATGCATTCCCCTCCCTAGTCAGTCAGGCTCTCGCGCCTTCTCTTTCCCCTCTATTTCCTTCAAAAGCACCCAGTGTTTCTCAAAGCCATTCAGTATTTAACTTTCACAGTTTTTCATTCTGCGTATTACTGTAAACATCTGGAGAAAAATATCATCAGATGAAAGCAGGCTTAATAAGAAATAACTTTGAGAAAGTAAACATTTCTCTATCCTTTTGAAAGCAGTAATATTAAACCCTTCTCCACACACAAACCGGCGAGGATGCAAAAACTGTTTTATACAGATTACAAATAAGAATAAATGTTAAATGCAATTTTATTTACTAAAACGGATACTATAGAAATATTTTTTTTTCTTCTACGAAAACTTCTCTTTTTCCTACTTAACTCTAAGTAAAATAACTAAAGAAAAAACAATTTCGAGATTTTAAGGATGTACATTTTTAGTAGCATTCTGAATCGATCTATGATATTTATATAATGGTTGCGTGCGTGTGTGTGTGTGTGTGTGTGTGTGTGTGTGTGTGTGTGTGTGTGTGTGCCTGTGTGTTTAGTATAATGTATAAAATCTGTAGATATTATGTTATTATATATATTCTTATTCCCTGTAAGGTCTTCTGTATTATAGATAGGAGGGTAAAACATGATTAAACGCTCACAATAAAAATATATATCCTTATTTCAGGTGTACTGTACTGTCTCCGTAACATAAACTAACAAGGTATAAAATGTGTTTATATTATTATATATATATTCTTATTTCAGGTGTATTTTCTCGTGTATTATAGTATATTGAGGTATAAAACAGGTTTAATCGATCATAATAAAAATATATAACCTTATTTCAGGTGTACTGTATTATGAAACATAAACTAACAAGGTACAAAATGTGATAATATTATGATGTTATATAAATATTATTATTTCAAGTGTATTGTCTCGTGTATTATACACTATCGAGGTATAAAACATGTATAAACTAACAAGGTCTAAAATGTGTTTATGTTATGTTATTATAAATATATTCTTATTTCAGGTGACTGTCCTATATAACATAAACTAACAAGCTATAGAATGTGATTATATTATGTTATTATATAAATGTTATTATTTCAGGAGTATTCTCTCGTGTATTATACACTATCGAGGTATAAAACATGTTTAAACTAACAAGGTATAAAATAGTTTTATATTATCCTATAATCTATATATTCTTATTTCAAGTGTATTGCCCCGTCTATTATAGACTATCGAAGTATAAAAATTGTTTAAACGATCATAATATACATATATATCCCTATTTCAGATGTAATGTCTCATGTAACATAAACTAACAAGGTAAACAATGTGATTATATTATGTATTATATATATATTCTTATTTCAGGTGTATTGCCTCGTGTATTATAGACTATCGAGGTATTAAGCATGTTTAAACGATTATTATAAAAATATATATCATTATTTCAGGTGTGCAGTCTTATGTAATATAAATTAACAAATATAAATGTGTTTATATTATGTTATAACATATATATTCTTATTCTGGGTGAAATGGTCTCACATAAAATAGACTATCGAGGTATTAAACATGTTTAAGATCATAATATATATATATATATATATATAATATATGTGTGTGTGTGTGTGTGTGTGTGTGTGTGTATTTCAGGTTTGCTGTCTCATGTAGCATAAACTAGCAGTGAATAAAATGTTATTATATTATGTTATATATATTCTTATTTCAGGTGTGTTGTCTTGTGTATTATACACAATCGAGGTATCAAACATGTTTAACCGATGATAATGAAAGTATATATCCTTATTTCAGGTGTACTATCTCATTTAACATAAACTAACAAGGTATTAAAGGTGTTATATTATGTATTATATATATATATATATATATATATATATATATATATTCTTATTTCAGGTGTATTGTCTAGTGTAATATAGACTATCGAAGTATAAAACATTTTAAAACGATCATACTAAAACATATATATCCTTATTTCAGGTGTACTGTCTCATGTAACATAATGTATCAAGGCAAACATTGTGTTAATATTAAGTAGTTATTTTATGTTATATGAGTCCGAAAATCTGAAATAAGGAGATATTTATATAATATAATAACATAAACAATCTGGCAACCCTGCTGTCAGCAGATGTGAGTGTAACCTTCCAAAACGTCTAATGTTCATGTACCTTTGTATGGACTTATTTTGTAATTCTGTTTAGCTTATTATGAGCAGTTATTAATTGATCTTAATTCGGAGTGTTAAGGTGTAATTTAATTTCTGTTCATAAAATAAAATCACGTTCTTTACAATCTTATAAACACATAAATAATTCATGTGTACTTCTAGTGTATCATAAATTATCAAGATATAAAATGTGTTTATATTAGCCTATTATATATATATATATTCTTATTTCATATGTATTGTCTCGTGTATTATACACTATGGAAGTATAAAAGATGTTTAAACGATCATAATAAAAATTATATATCCGTATTTCAGGTGTACTGTCTCATGTACATAATGTATCAGGGCAAACATTATGTTAATATTATGTACTTATAATATATTCTTATTTCAGGTGTATTGCCTCGTGTATTATAGACCATCGAGGTATAAAACATGTTTAAACGATACCCTTATTCTCGGTGTACTGTCTCATGTAACATAAACTAACAAGGTATAAAATACGTTTATATTATATCCTTATTAAAGGTGTATTGACTCGTATAATATAGACTATCGAGGTATAAAACGTGTTTAAAAATCATAATAAAAATTAATCTAACAAGGTGTAAAATTGTTTATATTTTGTTATTATATTATATTCTTATTTCAGGTGTATTGACTCGTGTAATATAGACTCTCGAGGTGTTAAACATATTTAAACGATCATAATAAAAAAATGTTTCCTTATTTCAGGTGTGTTTTCTCATGTAAAATAAACTAACAAAGTATAATATGTGTTTATATTATTATGTATATATTCTTATTTCAGGTGTAGTTTCTCGTGTATTATAGAATATTGAGTTATAAATAGGTTTAAACGATCATAATAAAAATATATAACCTTATTTCAAGTGTACTGTATTATGTAACATAAACTAACAAAATACAAAATTTGATAATATTATGTTGCTATATAAATATTATTATTTCAGGTGTATTCTCTCGTGTATTATACACTATCGAGGTATAAAACGTGTTTAAACGATCATAATAATAATATATATTCTTATTTCAGGTGTATTGTCTCTTGTAATATAGACTATCGAATTATAAAACATGTTTAAACGATCATAATAAAACGTATCTCTCCGTATTTCAGGTGTGCTGTCTCATGTAACATAATGTATCAAGGCAAACATTATGTTAGTATTATATACTTATAATATATTCTTATTTCATGTGTATTGCCTCGTGTAATATACACTATCCAGGAATTATATATGTTAAAGCGATCATAAAAAAATGTATATCCTTATTTCAGGTTTGATGCCTCATGTAACATAAACTAACAAGGTATGAAATGTGTTTATATTATGAGGTTATATATACCATATATTATTATTTAAGGTGTATTATCTACTATCGCGGTATAAAACACCATTAAACGATCATAATAAAAATATATATTCCGATTTCAAGTGTACTGACTCATGTAACATAAACTAACACAGTATAAATAATGTTAAACATAAATAATTAATGTTAATACATAATTATATCCTTATTTCAGGAGTTCTGTCTGATGTAACATAAACTAACAAGGTATTAAATTTGTTTATATTATTTTATTATATATATATTCTTATTTCAGGTGTATAGTCTGGTGTATTATACATTAACGAGGTATAAGACATGGTTAAACATTCATAATAAAAATATATATCCTTATTTCAGGTGTACTCTCTCATGTAAAATAAACTAACAAAGTATTAAATGTGTTTATATTATGTCATATATATTTTTTTATTTCAGGTGTAATGACTCGTGTAATATACACTATCAAGGTATAAACATGTTTAAACTGTCATAATAAAAATATATATTCTGATTTCAAGTGTACTGGCTGATATAACATAAACTAGCAAGGTATAAATGTGCCTATATTATGTTATCGTATGGATATTCTTATTTCAGGTGTATTTCCTCGTGTATTATAGACGATCGAGGTATAAAACATGTTTAAACGATCATAATGAAAATATATATCCGTATTCTCGGTGTAATGTATTATGTAACATAAACTTAGAAGTATAAAATGTGTTTATATAATGTTATTATATTATATTCTTATTTCAGGTGTATTGCCTCGTGTATTATGGACGATCGAGGTATAAAACGTGTTTAACAGATCATAATAAATAAATATATCCTTATTTCAGGTGTACTGTCTCATGTAACATAAACTAACAAGGTATTAAATGTGTTTATATTATATTATTATATGTATATTCTTATTTCAGGTGTATTGACTCGTGTAATATAGACTATCAAGGTACAAAACATATTTAAACGATCATAATAAAAATATATATAAGCTGGCAACCCTGCTGTCAGCTGATGTGAGTGTAACCTTCTAAAATGTCTAATGTTCATTTACCTTTATATGGACTTATTATTGAATTCTGTTTAGATTATTATTATCAGTTATTAATTGTTCTTAATTCGCAGTGTTAAGGTATAATTTAATTTGAGTTCATAAAATAAAATAATGTTGTTTACAGTCTTACAAATTAAATTACACTAGACGGATTAGGAGATGCATCGGCCTTTGTTTTTATTATGATCGATTAAACATGTTTTATACCTCGATACCCTATAAAACACGAGGCAATAAACCTGAAATAAGAATATATATTATAAGTACATGATATGAAGATATTTTTTACCTTGTTAGTTTATATTACATGCGACAGTACACCTGAAATAAGGTGTTTCATACCTCGATAGTGTATAATAAACGAGACAATACACCGGAAATAAGGATATATATGTAATAACATAAGATAAAACTATTTTATACCTTGATAGTTTATGTTACATCAGACAGTATACTTGGTTTAAGGATATATATTTTTATTACGATCGTTTAAACATATTTTATACCTTGTTAGATTATGATACATGAGACAGAAAACCTGAAATAAGGAGATATTTATATAATAAGATAATATAAACATGCCTGCAACCCCGCTGTCAGCTGATGTGAGTGTAACCTTCCAAACAGAGAAGTATAAAATGTGCTTATATAATGTTATTGTATTAAACATTAGTTATGTTTATCAGGTGTATTGCCTCGTGTGCTATACCCTATTGTGGTATGAAACATGTTTAAACGATTATATTAAAAATATATATCCTCATTTCTGATGTACTGTCTCATGTAACATAAATTAACAAGGAATGAAATGTTTTTATGTATATATTCTTATTTCAGGTGTGTTTTCTCATATATTATACATTACTGAGATATAAAACATTTTTAAACGACCATAATAAAAATATACACCCTTATTTCAGGTGTACTGTCTCATGTAACATAAACTTACACAGTATAAAATGTATTTATATTATCTTATTATATATATATATCCTTATTTCAGGAGAATTATTTAGTGTATTATACACTATCGAGGTATAAAACATATTTAAATGGTATTAATAAAAATATTATCCTTATTTCAGGTGTACTGTCTCATTTAACAAACTAACAAGGTATAAAATATGTTTATATTATGTTATTATGTATAAATATTCTTATTTCAGGTGTATTCGCTCGTGTATTACAGATTATCGAGGTATAAAACATGTTCAAAGGATCATGATAAAAAAATATATATTTATTTCAGGTGTACTGTCTCATGTAACATAAAGTATCAAGGTATAAAATATGTTTATATTATGTACTTATAATATAATACACCGCCTCGTGTATTATAGACTATCGAGGTATAAAACATGTTTAAACGATCATAAAAATATATATCCTTAATTCAGGTGTACTGTGTGTATATGTATGTATATGCTTTTTTTTTTTGTTTTCCCTACGGCAGTACCCCTACAAGGGGGGAATTTATTTAATCACAGCATGTTCCACAAATTGTACTACATGCAATTCACTTCTTATAGCTATACAGTCTTACTTCTAAGCTTTATTCTAAATTTAATAAAGTTACATATTTAAATGATATTTACATAGTCTACAGTGTCAGGTGCACAGAATTGAAATTGTCTATTTACAATAAGTATTTTAGTTTAAAGATTTAACCTTCGCGACATTTATTGTTTTACATCATATATATATATATATATATATATATATATATATATAATTATTTTTAGCTCATGTTTCGCTTAAATAATTTTACTTATTTCTAAGAATTACTGTATAAATATTTTAGACATATACTTCACAAAGTGAACATAATACTCTCTATCTAACAGTTTATGCTTTGGCGGTGGTCCATGTGTCACCCTTCGTGACTACTGCTCGCATTAATGCTGTCCTGGCGGGGTACAAACTCATGCAGTCCCATAGCAGATGGTCGACAGTTTATGGAGTTGTGTTGTCGCAGGAGCATGCTGCAGTGTTTGTTAGTTGAAATCTGTGGAGGAAACTTTGAAATCTCCCATGACCGGTTAGGATTTGAGTTAATTGCCAGTTTATGGCTAGTTGGTCTACCTTTTTCCTTCGCTCATTGTAATTGCCCCGTCATTGAATTTGTGCAGAGTACCTGCCACTTTTGAGTACCTCGTTTTGTAGCCCATGCGAGAACTGCGGACAGAGGGAAGCTAGTGTATTGTGGTTCGTCGTTTTGCCTCGATGCTGCTTTTGCTAATGCATCTGCCACTTCATTCCCTTCTACTCCCGTGTGAGCCTTGACCTTAACAAAGAAACCATGATTGTTTTTCAGCAGGAATAGTAACGACCGGATTTTTTCAACTACTGGTAGATGGTTTTTGTAGTTATTTAGCGCCTGTAGACTGATCTTACTGTTAGTTTTGACTCACCCATTCCAACGCCTTTAGGATGGCAAACTGCTCAGCCTGGTTATTGGAATACGAAGGGCCCAGTCGGTATCCCTGCTCCTTTATCAGGCTGCCTTGATGGTAGACTACGAAACCACATCCCACGTGGTCTCCTTCTTTACAACATCAGTGTAAATGTTGTTTTCGCTGTGGCCATGCTGGTCTTTGTTGATGGATGTGAAAGTCTGAGGGTGGCTCCATAACTGGCTTCTGATAGGACTGTCTAGGAGAGTCCCGTCAATGTCCTCTATTTGTTGTCTTGCTTTTAAACTATCCACTATTACGGCTTGTTCGGCAACTATGCTTATAGGTAGAATGTCGGCGATGTCACAGGCGGAGTAGTAGGAAATTGTTATATATCCTTTTATTAATCTCAGGGTGAACAGTCTTTGAACTCGCTCCAGTTTCTTGATATTTCTTTTTATTTTTCATGCCTCATGCCAAACGGTAACACCGTAGTGGACCATGGGAAGAAACGCTCCTGAGTATATTGTGCTGAGAGCTGGGTGACTCAGTCCCCAGTGCACCTTTGCAGCCCTAGAAAGAACGTTGATTGTCTGGAGACTCCTTTTACATAAATGTTCTATATGCTGACTCCACGTCCATTTTGAATCTAGGAGGACACCTAGATATTTTAAAACATCAACAGTTTTCAGGACATCATCTCCTAAGTTTATCTGTACTTGAGGTGGATCAAATTTTTTTGAAACGATTAGTACCTTTGATTTTTTGATGTTATACAGAATTTTGTTATTGTTTGCCCATTTTTTGACTTCTTCTAAGGCGGTGTTTGCTTTGTGTTCTACTTCTAGAGAGCTTTTGGCTGCCACTATTAGTAAATAGTCGACGGCGAACGCAATGGCATCAGAGTGAGTTGGGAGGGTTAGTTGCAACAGTGAGTTAAACATTGTGATCCAGTAAGTGGGGGCTAAGCATGAACCTTGGAGAGTGCCTTTGTAAATTGTGGCAGATTTGGATGTGAAACTTGATGATATTTTTGCTCGCCTATTTGTGAAGTAGCTTTCAGAAAGCTGATAGAGATTTTTTGGACATTTTCGGTCCCTAAGACTTTCTAGTATTTTTGGTCACCAGGCCGAATCAAAAGCTCATTTACGTCCAAGGAGATGAGTAGAACATCCCATTTGATATCTATATGTTCTTTCATAAATGTTGAGACGTATTTTAGGGCTGCTACTATATTTTTCTGAGGCCTGAAGCCATATTGTTTGTCTGATATTAGCTTATTTGATGTAACATGGTACATTATTCTTTCAGCTTCTAATCGTTCCAGAACCTTTCCTGCTTTTTGTAAGAGGCTAATTGGTCCATATTTAGATGAGTCTTCATGTGTATCTTCATTTTGTTTTGGGATTACTATTACTTTGGCGGTTTTCCATATTGTTGGGAATATTCCTCTGACGAGACACTGATTATATATAGTTGTAATGGTATGTGGGAATTCTGAGTAGACTGCTTGTAAGATATCACTGTTTATGCCGTCTAGACCTGGTGCCTTCTTAGGATTAAATCTTTTGATTGCTCTTTCTATTTCGCCCCTTGAGAACTGTGGGTCATTCACTGTGTATATGGGTTTTCCTATTTTTTTTCTACATTGTTTGTGAACATCGTCCAGTTCGGGTGAGTCTTTCGGGAAGAAATGTTCCATCAGTGCTTCTAGAGTTTCTTCTATGTTGCCTATGAAACTTCCATCAGGCCTCCTAAGAGTAGACAGGGTTATTTGTGTTCTCAGTTTTCCTACTGCCATTTTATAGGTCCAGGTACAGGGGTTGTCTGGCCTTGTACTACAAAAAGACTTCCAGGAGTCCAGTTTTGCTTTTTGAAGTGTGTACTGATATTCTTTTTTATATTCGTAATATTGTTTCTTCCTTATTTCTCTTAGGGTGTTGTTATTTGTTGTCCTTTGATATCTGCGTCGAATGGCCGTCGTTTTCTTCTGATGTCCTGTAACTCATCGTTCCAACAACTTGCTGATTTCTTTTTTGAGGGGTTGTGCGGTTTTTTATCGGTTTTGACTATTGGGATGCATTATTTACACGAATCCATAACTTTTTGAAATATTGCTTTGATAAGGGTTTCAAATTGTAGTCTAGAAGTTTCAGTTAAAACATTTGCTAGTTCTGAGTCGAGGTCCGCTCTATCTTGTGGGTGGTTTGTGAGGGATAAAAAGTTTACTTCCAGTGCAGTTTTAAATTTCTCCCAGTCCGCCTTCTTTGTGAGAAATTTGAAGTTTGCATTAGTGTTGTTGAAGTTGTTATAGTTGCCTATTTCGAATGTTATATACTTGTGATCTGATAGGCTTTCTTCTGATCATATATATTCCAGTTGTGTATAAATGGTAGCAATGCATTTGAGACCACAGTTAAGTCTATGTTGCTCTGCCCTCTATTGGTTTCAAAAGTAGGCACCCCGAAGTCTTCATTGGCGGTAAATACTGATTTCGTCAGTAAGTATTCTTCCAACATGTATCCCCTCTCATTCGTCAAAGTGTCGAACCAAGTGGCTGACCTGCAGTTACTCTCCATGGCTAGAATGAAATCTGATGGGCAAATAGATATGATGTTATCTATATCTAGCAAAGATAAGTCATCATTTAAGTTACCATCATGGGGAAGGTAGAGACTGGAGGCAAGGAAACTGTAGGGTGCTGACCGTATGTCGACCACCACTCTGCCATCTGTGGATATTTGCCCCAGGAGTAACAACAATTCCAGCTCTTCTTCTCTCTTGTCCTTTAGCGAAGATGGCGTAGTTAGATGGAAATCCAACCATTTGGATACGTTAATAGTGTAAGGTTCTTCATGAATGCTAAGTCGATTCGGTTTTCAGAGATGAAGTTGTAGAGATTGTTAGTGGCTCTTATTGATTTTTGCAGGTTTATTTGTACACATCTTAATGAGTATTTACACCGTGAATGATAGTTTCTTTGATTAGGGCTGGCCGTAGTTAATATTGTATTTTATTTTATTAACTTGTTTGTTGTAGGTAGGACAGCTTTTATCTAAGGCTGAATGGCGAAAATCAACTTTGAGTCTATCAGCTACATGGCTACTGTACACTAAACAATTTTTACATTTCTGTTGATGTAACTCCGCATGACAACTTTTTATATCATGGGTTTCAGCACAGAGAGGACATACCGTGTGTCTCCTTTGCACTCTCGGGCATAGTATCCAAATTTGCAACATTTGAAGCAGCGTGTTACTTTTACGTTGTCTTGTACCTTAGCAGTTCCATAGCAACTTAACTCCTTTATCTAGTAATTTTTTTCTCAATTCGGGGGAGTCCTATAGTATTAAAAACTTGTGAGCAGATTTTGTCTCGTAACATGTGACTACTTTAACAGTATCTGTATTTGTTAATATATCACTATTTTGTTCCCTAATAATATTTGCTGCATTTTCTTTATTGACTTCTTTCGGGATGACATTTACTTTGACCCTGCGATTTAGTTTCTTACTAAGACTTTTCCCTGTGAAATATTTTTCATTATGTTGACTCCTATTTTCAATTTTGTCGAAGATTCGACTTTGGCTTCATAATTATCTTATATCCAGCTGGTCGATTACTATTTAAGCCGTTTTTATTTACATTTGTAAAAGGCCTTTTCAAAACCCCTGAGAAACTTAGCCGTTCTAGCTCTTTTGATTCACAGATAGCCAATCTATCTTTGACAATCTTGATCTTTTTTTCTTTCTCATAAATAACACTTTTAACAATTTGATGGCCTTGAGAATGTCCTTCTTAAGGTCATTTCTAAGATTGCCACTTATGTGAGTGACATTCTCAAGGAGAGCGATAGCCTGTTTAAACGGCTGATTTTCAACAGTACTCGACATTTCTGAATGGGATCTTCTAGCACTTATCGGCTTCGCATAGGTAGCAAGGTCGTCCTTTCAAGAACAAAAAATAAAATATGATTTATTTTAAAGAACTTTCCTTTTGCTTGTTTGTTTTGGTACAGATTTAGTAAGATTTAAAATCTGAATCGACTTAAGTTTGTACTTAATTATAAATAGTAAACCAGTCAACTTCCAGCAAACTTTTTTTTTTCTTCTTCTTTTTTAAATAAATAAGAGTAATAAAGTTTCCAGTGATCTGATGAAAAGTAAAATATACTTATTTACCTTGAATAAATCCTTGAACTATCCAGCGAATGTAGGCTTCTCCTGCTATACCTGCAGGTATAAGGGCGCTGACCCACGGTGAAGAATGTCAGGCAGCAATATAACACCCCAATCAACCTGTCAACCGACACCCAATGCCCACAAACATATTCCACATCTGTAATTTCCGACTCCAGGAATACAGGGTATCACCCAGGCCAGTCTCTTTCACCGAAAAACCAGGACACTCAAACAGCAGCAGAAAAGAAGCACAGATCCGACACCAAGCAAAGCCCGAACCAGACTGTGCTTGTGTGTGTATATGTTGACTCTGTTGTGAGCTCAGAGATCCCTTCCCATTTCGAGAGTTATTCTTTCCGAGCAGAGGGCTATTACAACTAAACTTGGAGTTTTTTTTCTTGAGGTCCGATAAATAAGAGTAAGTTTTCTCTAACACTCTCCACCCCAACCGTGACGTCAAACCATGGTTGATGGTTTACCATCATTTTACTGCTCTCCTATCAGGAGGTGGTGGTTTAGGTTCTATGGAAAAAGAGTATACCTCGCTCCAAGATATTGAGGGTTGGCAACCTTTCCCATCTTTTTACGTAGGCCCTAGGGCTAAAAAATGTAAATATAATTCACTAAACTAATTACAATATTTTAGCATCCATCATCATCATGAATGATGATGATTGATAACGGAAAACCGTAGTAAGTTTTTTGTGTTATCTGTGATTTTACTATTTATAGCTCTTTACGAACTTATGTCTGAATATAGTCTGAAAAGGTTGTTCTATTTTTCTTACTGATTTTTGAGAGTTTGAGGTAATTAATATGTAATCTCAGAAAATCCTAATACTGTAGTCACTAATTAACAATTACTAGTCATGAACTAAATTTAACTAAAATTTATTATTTTTTTTATTTAAGAGAGAATGGTTATTAGCTGAGTAATGAAATTTCAAAGTAATGGAAAGTTCAACCTGATGGTTGAAAAATCTCAGTAATTCTTCTGATTTCTTACTGTGGTATAGACGTTGATTTTTATTTCACGTGTTAATTGTGAAATCTTATATATATACAAAACTAAAGTTTATCGGGACTTGGTCAGTTCTTCAGGTTCAAATTAAACTCTCATTGCCAACGTTTTAGTCTTTATTTAAAACCTTTTTCATAGGCAGAAGTATAAATTTTGAAATAGAAAAACTAAATATTACATTACAAATTATTTTACAAAGAAAAATAGTATGTGGATACAGACAACAACTGTAGTCTGAATGTTCAGACAACATCTCACTAATTCGTGAGATTGTTTACTTATTGCCTAAAAATCTCAAAAAATATTCAGGAAATTTCAAACAGTACCAAAAAGGTTAATTAAAAGGGATAATTTACCACAAGTCATTATGATTCTAAGTACACATAAACAAGTAGTTTGTTAAATATTATTTGCTAATATAAGTACAGTATAAAGAGAGTAAGTCACTTGATTACAGTGTTGATATTCTCTCCATGTTGATACTCTTCTCCTGAAGATCTATGGTATATGGTCATGAAAGATCAACTGGTGACGGACAAATAAGACAACAAACACTCATTCCCTCTAATCAACTATTTATTCATTTTTTAGGAGAAAAGAAAAAATGACAAACTACTTCCACTTTGTAGAACTGACGACTAGTAGAACACGTTGAATATTTAATATCTATTTAGACCTTAAATCGTTGAACAGACTAGAGGTAAACAAATGGTAAAAAAAATATGGTACATACAGTCTTGAGAGGAGTTAAGATAGGGAATACAAGTACCCCTACAGAAGTACAGTTGCAATAAGTTAATTAACAGTTCACTGATTTGAACCAACACGTGACTTTACAAGTAGAAAAATCATCAAACAGTAAATTAAATGAGGCAAGAAGTTTTAAGCCTTTCTAGTTAGCTCGTTAAAAAGAACTAAATAAATATATAAAACTAATAAAGTAAAAATATGGGAGCAAGTTTTCAACTCAATTGGTTACTTGAATAAAACCTGAAACAGTTTATTAATGGAAGCTGTTAAGACAATAGTCACATAAGTAATCAATAAGTTCTCTATTTAAAAAAAAACAGGATTGACATAAATCAAAGAACTAAAATGGAGGCTTGTAACAAAATACACTACTCATTAACCAGTCCTTCTACTAATGACATCTCATTTATCCAACCAAAGATCTTAACATAAAAATAACAGAAAGAAATAATTAAACAAAGTTAACTGAGGGGCAGGGTTTTCTAGTGGCTTGCATCCTAGCCTCAGGACTGGTATATCCGGGCTCGATTCTCACGATTTTTCAACGCGTGAGATGACAAAATTTCAGCACGTCGTCCCTTGCAGGGGAAGGTAAGCAGTCAGTCCCGAGCTAGTATGATGACAGATACTCGGTTAAAGATACTTACTCTAAATATATTTTATTTAGACAAATTTTAGGAGTCCTAATATAGAATCATTAGGGAGATGCAATAATCCCGTGAAGAATCAGCCTCACAGGTCCAGCTTTCTAACAAACCCTTATTCCCAACCTCGCGAAAAATGTCATTAAATTAAAAACATTTCAAATTCCAAAAGGTATTTAAGTCAATTTTAGAGTAAACTGAAACAAATAAGAGGATTTTCATGACAAAGTCTTAGGATGCACGCCATTAATAGGACATATTTAGAACGTTATTTTGATTTGATTTGACTTTTAAACACAGTTGAATTTCGGAATTATCTAAGTTCCATTTCTGTCGGCTTGATATGAGGGCCAGCCTTCTGCTAGTAGAATAATAATGGTCCTTCTTGTTAAGAACAGTGATGAATGCCATGCAAGCTAGATACTTACAACAGCTTACGGACACACCTGAAAAAATCATAGGCAGAATAAAAAAATAATAAATGTATGCAAGCGCGCGCGTATTTGTTGTGCCTCGTGGACAGCACATCTGCCACGGGAGAATTATTTGTTTACGTTTAAAGCATTACACTTATATTAATACTTATATTTTTTTTCTTATACCATTTGAATAAGTCATGCATTACACATTTTAAAATTACGCAAAATTTATACATCGTATATTTTTTTTGTTTATTCAGAAAAGTTAATAGGAGTAAGTTTTACAACACATTTTTCATATTTAAATATTTTTAATATATCTTCCTCTATTAATTCTGTCATTGGTGTTACCATTCCTTCTCCCCTGTGGTGAAGTCTTTGTACAGTTTCTTTTTGTTTGTTCGTATGTCACATTCAAAAGAAGGTTGTACGTCAAATCATACCGTTTGTGATTCTCAGGTCAGTAAAAAATATCGTAATTTATAATGCCCAAACATTACAGGTAAAAAATACATATTCTTACACTTCCCTTATTCTGCGATGAATTGTATCATCTGCCCTGTTATGGGCAGAATCAATTCTATTCGTTGTTTTATAGTGGGAACAAAAATTCTGTTGTAATCTGCACTTTAGTCCTAACCAATTATCTTGTGCTTATGCCCTTTCCTACTTCATTAAGTACATGGTAGGGATAAAAGACATATTTAATTGAGGTTTATGTGTGTGCGCATATTTCCTTATTTCTGTTCGTACTCTGTAGTGGTTTTATAATTCTGAAAATTGTAATAATCTAACCTAAGTTGTATTAATTCATGTAATATAGCCATTAGAGATTGTGAAAGAACTAAAAAAAAAAATTAATTGCTTCAAAAACATAATAACTTAATATATCAAACAACTGTTAAATCTATAACGTAAATTTGTGAATATTGTTTAACCTTGTTTTGAAAGTTGATTGACTCTGAAGACAATGCGATTAATTCCTTTTAGGGCACACGCAGTAAGGTAAGAACTGTTGGAAGAATAAGAAAACGCAAGTCGAGAATGTAACAGTTCTGTTATACTGTCGAACTTCAATGCTGCATAAAATGAGGCACTGTATAGGTTAGATAGTATAGTTTCCTTGCTGTTGATGGTGGGGCTATAAATTAGAGGCATTAACCTCAAACCAACTGTATTATACATTCTCATCATAAGAACGCTGAAATTAAATAATATTACACATTACTACACATCTGATAAACATCATTTGAAACACAAGGCATTCTACAAGACAATACAGTTCCTAATACTGATTCATACATGAATGAAATCTATATGGCGATAATGAATCAAGCCCTTTCAATCTTACGAGAGAATAAAGCTAATTTCGATACCACAATAATGATATCCACTAGAAGAAAGTTATCGTGTATTTAATAATTCTTATGAACAAGCAACATTTCGTTTGAATGTTTGATTACTCTTTTCGATGATATTTTAACCGTCTTGTAATATCAAGGAACATCTGGCATATCCTATTTTAGTTTACTGTTCGTTAATGCTTACTCTATAATATAAACTTTATAGATTAACTTTGATAAACTACTTCTATGATAGTTCCATTTCATAAAATAATTAAACTGACTAATTCAAAACTTAGGAGAACATATATGATCCGTATGAACATGTTGAATTAGTGTTACAAATATATTAATAAAAAAAATTCAATGTTACAAGTCTTTAGCAATATATGATCGATTTAAAAGTGGTCAAAATTTAACCTATAAATATGTGAAATTATATTATTGTTTATAACAAATGACTGCCCGCCCGTATGAACGACATTTGATCAGGTCGGAAAACATTGTAGATGCTTATTAGGGCTGGGCCACACTATATGTGTAAAATATCCAAGAATCCAATTATATATCAGAGTGATAATAAATATTAGTGAGCATTAATTATATACGTTTTACAAGATTACACTATAAACACGTGAAATAAAAATTAACGTCCAAACCACAGAAAGATGTAAGTCATTTTTCTGAATTCTTACTATGGTTTCGGCGTTGATATATATTTAAATAAAATGATATTTAATTATATTGAAGGAGTGAAATGAACCGAGAATTAAGTAACTATTAAACAGGTTATTTCACACTTAAAAACGGCATGATATGCAGTGTTTATTGAACATACTATATATCTTAATTTAACATCATACATATAAACTGAATTTAAAGAAATTACATTAAAACTATATTGCTTATTCCTTACCTTTTAGATAGTGTCTTAAAGCTTACTGTATTTATAATTTTTTTCCCTTTAAGAAATGAAGAATAATATATTTCTGTTTCCAATTTCTTTATGTCTATTAAATAACCAAAATACGGAACACAGGGTACATCTTGATTGACATTCGTCGATGTTTTTGACTGTTCAACCTTAAAGTTATACTCAGGGAATCCTTTGTTCATTAAAGTTAAAAACCTACAAAAAAAATCATTATGAATACGTGAAGACTTCAAGCTCAAAAATAAAAAGAGTCATAGGAGGGAGATATCTACAAATCGGGTTGACATGATAGACATGTGATTAATTTTTTATTTAATGCTACGGGCAACCAGAACTCTTTTCATACTATACCTGGACTCTACCCGTTATTTACTTTTCAGATATAACTGAGTGGCATTTTCATGCTGGTGTACCAAGAGGATTTATTGAGTACGAAAAACACTTAACAGAAACTACTATTAAAAAGAAATGCATATAAAGGATGCGCCAGTATCATATTAAATAACACAACATATATTAGTACTTAATAAAGAAAAATAACTACTATGATAAATTCACATATCGCTAAACAAAAATTAAATTCAATAATTAGAAATTAATGTACGGATTTATTAAAATAAATGTGCATATAAACGAAGAAAAAAAACGAAAACTGAGATAAAAAATAAAAATTCTAGGAAAAGGTTATGGGAATCGACTTTGGCTTTAATAACCTTATAAGATTGAAATTCGAGATTAGATTTCAAAGTTCTGTGGCGGTGGATAAAGTCTATTCACTTTAAAACTATACAGAAGTAATAACTTAGTGGACTACACATTCATATCTTTAACTCTTAATACTTTACTTTACGAGTCAAAACAGACGCCATAGAAGATATAAATTACTATGCTTGTTACACAAAGATATATAGCTTTCCTGTTTAAGGTAAAAACTAAAACAGGATAGCCCTACAGCTGGATGCAACTGTTTAGTTATATTCATTCACGCCATCTGGTTTTACCATTTTTAAAGGTAGAAGCATGGAAAATTCTAGGATCCTTACCTTTTAAGGAATTTCATTTACAAATTACTTTACAATTACTCTTGTAAAAATTTAACCTAATTTTATTAGAGTTCTTAGCCAGGATAATGACATAACATGTAGATGTCGATCTTATATCCGTGAAATACCAGTGTCGACTTCTACAGAAATTATATGCCAAATTTCATATAGTTTACATAAAAATATATTTCTAAAAAAAATATATCCAGATTTTTTTTCTCAACATTCTATTCATTAGATCAGAGAAAGAGGTAGTTCGCTATAATAATTTTATATTGATATTAATTATCACCATGCATAATTTTTTTTTAAAAAATGATGTTTAGTGATTTTACAACACTTTTTATACTCCTTAATTATTTTAATTCTTTTAAATAGGAAACCTAGTTAAAATCCTTGAATAAAAGATTATATTTTACCTTGTCGCACGTTCACGTGATTCTGTCACATAAAGATAGTCATCGACTGAACGAATAAACAAGTCAGTTGAATTGTTGAATTCTTTAAAGCATTGTGTGTCAACATAGGTATAATACAGTTCACACAGAAGGTTTGAAAGCTTCCCTCCTAAAAATAGATTTCAATAATGTCAACAAAGCTATACTAAAACCTTTTATTGCGCTAGCATTAGCTATAACAGCGTGATTAACTGAGAGCATTATGTACAACTTGTTTTTTATAAAATTTCCGTAAGGTAACAATGAGATACAGTTGACTGAAAGGAAATAAGACATATACTTTTTTGATTACATTCACAGAAAGTCTGTTTTATAAGTGTGGAAGCAACTACAATGGCATATAAACTCATCAAGAATCGTGATGTTTATTACAAGTAGAGGTGGACCATGTTTTATCCAGTGTGATAATTATTTGTAAAGTTTACAAAACGTTATTGTAGTTTGTAACTAAATGAGCTTCCACTTTCATTGCTCATTTAAGGGCGGGGAATGTGGTTTATTTGCTAACAAGACCAATAGCTATTAGCAAGCTACATTACCGGGTTGATTCTACATAAAAAGTTTTCATTTTTCCTTTCTCAAAGTTCGTTTTGAGTAACAGCCTTAAACGAGAACCTGACATGGTATAGGCTCGAGACTGACAGCTTCACACCCCCAATTAATCGAGTGATGGAAAGGAGCACATCTTTCATTAACGGCATACAAGCTACAACAAGCATCTGAGCCCTCAAAAAAACCTAAGCTAGTAATAAATTTTATGAATTTCATTTTTTGTTTAATTTTAATACATCTAGTACTCGATATTAAAAGATAAACTCACCCCAAAAATGAATTTCCACTGAAAGTTTTGTGTCTCAGTGTACTTTAAAAATGGTTCTTAAGGGTATCATACTTATAATTTCATTTAACTTTCAACCAAAATATTATATACATTTTATGTACCTTCAATTTCTACAAGAAAAGAGTGAAGAAATGTTTACCTTTACGAAGAGTCTCGTTAATGGCAAAATCATACAATTTAAGTCCATTTCACGATTAAAATAAACTTAAGTGGAAACTTTTCTTTTATAAAGGGGTTTCTTAAAGACAATTGGATAAAATGATGCAGTTAAAAAATTAATTAATTAAAAAAATTAATGCATTTAATTTAAAAAATTATGAAAATAAGCGTTAATGCAATGAAGAAGACCTTGAAGATGACTCTGGTCCGTCCACCAATTACAGTTTATTTCTTCAAAGAGAGTGGTTATCGAAAAATGTACTAGGTACATGATTTCATTACTGCCATTTGAAGTATTGGGCTATATGTTTTCAAAGAAAACTGCTTCGTCAAAATGAAAGAAAAATGATTAAAGCATTTAACTAGCATAGTTTGTTATTTCTCTTCAGTATCTATATGTTTTCCTGCTTCAGTCGTAGCACTCTTTTGTTAATAAAACAATGAGTTACTCAGAAAAGAACGCGTTCCGAACATACGCATCTGAACTATACATGAAGGGTATAGTTAAGAGGGTAAAAACGGGATAAGTGTTTCCTGTTTCTACTTTCTAACTACAAGCAGATAAGAATGAACAAGGAACTACAAGTTCGAAACGAGTTGCTTTCACAATAAAACTTCGTTAACTTGGGTACTTTAGTAATAATTTCCAAGCTTATATGAAAATATGGTACTAAACCAAATAAAATCATTTCAATTTTGTTTATAAACATAAAAAAAACAATGAAAATATTAGTAATAATATTAGCTGCGATTCTACCTTGAGGAAGTCCAATATTCAATCTGCAATTACCTTTGAACTTCAGTTTTATTACAATATTTAAAACTTGTTTTTTTATTTGATCTTGTAATGTTTGCTTGGAAATAACCTAGAATAAATAATATAAAATAAATTATATTAAAAATATCAAAAATGAGTTTAAGAGACCTCAAAAACATTTTTTTTTTTTCATTATCATATACTCTGCTTATATACAGTAAAAACAGCAGTTTTTATTTAAACTTTGAAAACATTTCTGAATTACAATAGGGAAGTTGGTACACAAAAATACGGTCTGAAATGCGTCTTTTCAATCAATGAGAATTTGCGTCTTGAATGACCTAATCGAGTTCGTTTTATTTTAAATCGTCAATCGGATTTGATGAAACAAATCATAGCTTGATAAGTGGATAGGATGACTGAAGGTAGTTTATTTGGTTTCACTATACAGGTGTTTTGCTCTTTACCGTTTACTTTAGCAGTGTTCAATAATACCAAACTAATGTAACCATTCAGTAAAGTCAAAAACTTGATAATTTCAACAATCAAGGTTCCCATTAAATACGTTCTAACATTTGTTACAGATATTTTACTATAGTAAAAGGAACCGATAAAACTAGTACACCAAGGTCTACAAAATAGTTTATCATTCTGAATTTAACTACATCCCGTATACTTATTGAATTAATTATTTTATTACTGATTTTCATTGCCTTATAAAGTTCATAAAACAGGATGACGAAAACGAAAAATTTTAATTAAAAAATTGTTGCCTTTGAGTTTTTGTGCGAAGACATCTGATGAACCACTCCAGAGGGCAAATTCAATTCTAAATTAGCACATCTATAACAGAAACGCCCTTTAAATCCATTACTTGTCCAATACTTGACCATCCTCAAATTTTCACCGTCCAAAGAATCTAGCTCTGTTTGAATAATATTCAATAACATCTCCTGAATAAAACATGCAAATTAAAAAAAAAAATCTGGAGTGGCCTACACTCAACTTTACTATAAGTAAACTTAATATCAAACTTCTTGGGTATATAATATATAATGTATCATTTAAGCATAATATAATCGTCTAAATGGGAGATGTTTATTTGTCTTTCATTCCTGAGGTAGTACAGATAGTGATTGATCCACTTATCAATAGATAAGCCTTTTTTGTATGTCACAGAAATAATGGATATATTATCATTAGTATAACTACAGCAGTAATAACATTATGAAAAGCCAAAGGGAAAATTTATTTAAAACGAAATAATTTCATACAAGAGAGCATGGCTTTTACTCCAATAGCCCGGGGATCTCTTACATAGATTATCTGACCTCCTTCTACATTTAATACTTAAGACAAATTTTCCCATTTAGAACTTGAAAATATTTTTAGTATTTTAAAAACATTACCAAATTATTGTCTGAAATGTCAAAAACATGTAAGAAATAATGTCGTTTTCAGATAATTTCATTTATTATTTCTAAAAGAATTTTTTTTTTTAATTCTGAATCATGTTCTACATTTTTGGTATTTTATAAAATTATTATACTCGGAATTTCATAGCATGCTAGAGTTTTCTAAAAACTCACTTTCCTTTCCCTTTGTCAAAAATCATAAAAAACGAATTTACTCTGAGGGAATGTTATTTTTTCCCACGTGCTCTACTGTGTTATAAGTTTGCTGTAAATGTATATTGAGAAAAAAATATTGGTAATTAGCCACCTTTGCATTCTTAAATCAAGTTCAAAGCCGACTCTTCTGTATAATTTTAAATTTAAAAGCTGGAAACTTGAAATTTTTAAAAATAATGGTATGAACTATTAGACTAGAATAAACAAAAACTGGAAATTAGACAATTTCCCTTCTATTGGACGTAAAAGTTCATTCCAAAAACTTCAATATTACCCAATAATAATGTTATTCATAAACGTAAGCTTTGTAGAATTGTGCAATATATATATATATTGATTAGAACAATTTGTTTGACAAACCCATCATACTATAAAAAGGATCAGAGGAGATATGTTTCATATGCTCTAATGTTGTTGACTTTTCACATATACAAATTGTATTCTTCTTACATCACATATAAGTCGTTAAATCATATATAAATTTTCATTATACCTCTAAACATTATATTATATCGGTGAATTGACTGAAAAAATTCTAAGTCAATGTAAACAATGTAAAAAAATCTGGAGTGGCCTACACTCAACTTTACTATAAGTAACTTAATATGAAATTTCTTGAGCGTATAACCCATAACGTCTCATTTAAGCATAACGTAAACATCTAAATGGGATAAGATTATTAGTCTTTCATTCCTGAGGTAGTACAAATAGTGATTGAAGGATATATCAATATATAACCTTATTTTTGTACATCACACAGCTGATGCAAATAATTTCATTATTATAACTACAGCAGTAATAACATTTTTGAAAAACCAAAGTGAACATTTCTTGAAACAAAATATTCTCCTACAAGAGAACATGGCTTTTGTTCAAATAGCCAGTGGATTTCTTACATCGTTTACTTGACATCTTTCTACATTGAATATTAAAGTAAAAGTTTGAAATATAAACGGGAAAATACCCTTTTTCTCTCTGAAAAACATCATAAACAGCGAAAGAAAAATGTTGTTTTAAGATGGTTTATAGTTAAAGATGTACGATAATTACATTTATTAATCTCTAAACGAAAGATTTCAATTTTGAATTATCTTTTACATTTTTCGTTTTTTATAGAATTATTATTCTGTGAATTTTATGTCTTCTAAGTATTTAAAAAGATCATTTTCCTTCCCCTTTAGCAAATAACATATATACAATTTTTTTCTGAGTGAGTGTTATCATTTTCCTGCACAATATTATTCCTCTTACATCTCATATACGTCAATAAACAATTTAAACTGTTCCTTTATAAAATCAATTTTATCTCAGTGGATTCGCTCAAAAAATTCCTAAGTCAATGTAAACAATGAAAAAAAAAATATAAAAAATTCGACAAGTATAGCAGGTGATCTCTTAGTCTAAGATAAACAAACTGTTTTTATAGCGTTATTGCTCTTTCCCATAATTGAAACTTCATGAATTTTTTTTTATGAATTGCTAATTTTTTGTTCCATTTTTGGTCAAATTTTCATTATTTTTTAATGAGCCGTTTAGCGTCAAAAAAACATTTTCTGAAAACAGAAATCGTACTGTAACGCCCCTTTAGCTAATGTAATTTTGAAAAAAAATATCTCATCTCATTCTCCACATAATGTTCTATTTTTAGGCATAGTTTCATTTTGATCCGTCAAACAGTACGGCTTGTATCGCTCTCACAAGGTTTGAGATTGAATTATAAGTCAAAATTTTTACATTTTATTAAAAAAAAAATATTTCCCGTTGTTTTAAAATTCTGAATATATTTTTCGTTTGTTCCATTTGTAACCTCAAAGATAATGTCAAAATTTCAAAACTCTAGGGTTATCAGTTTAGGAGAAATAAATGTTTTAAAAAAAACGGTTTTTGGGAAAAAAAGTGACTTTCCCATCATGCATAATTCTTCCCAAACAATAGGGATCTTCGTCTTTATGGGGCCCATTTGTGTGGAAAATATCAACTTGATCCATTAAAGATTCTGGACCGTAGCGTGGTAACAAGCAATGCTAACACACTCACCCACCCACCACCCACCCACACACACAGACATCATCGTAAAAACTTCATAAAACGACTTCTGGGACCTCAAAACATGTAATTCCGTCAAAATCTCGAGATCGAATTTTTTCACGATCGCTATACTTTACTTATAGTAAAGTAAAAATATAAAGATTCGACAATTATAGCAGGTAATCCCTAAGTTTAGGATAAACAGTTTTTATAGCTTTATTGCTCTTTGCCGTAATCGAAATTTCATGATTTTTTTTATAAGTTGTTAATTTTGTGTTCCATTTTTGGACAAATTTTCATGATTTTTTAATGAGCCGTTTAGCGTCAAAAAAACATTTTCTGAAAACAGAAATCGTACATTTCCTTTGGCGAATGTAATTTTGAAAAAAATTATCTCAAATCATTGTCCATATAATGTTCTATTTTATGGCTTGTATCGCTCTTAAAAGGTTTGATATTGAATTATAAGTCAAAATTTATACATTTTATTGAAAAAAGAAAATAGTTTCCTTTGTTTTAAAATTCTGAATGTATTTTCCGTTTATTCCATTTGTAACCACAAAGGTTTTTTTTTTTGGCAAAAAAGTGACTTTTCCGTCATGCATAATTCTCCCCAAACAATAGAGATCATCTACACTATTGGGCCTATTTTTGTATAAAATATCAACTTGATCCATCAAAGATTCTGGACCGTAGCGTGGTAACAAGCAATGCTAGCACACTCACCCATCCACACACACACAGACATCATCGAAAAAACTTCATGATGATAAGTTTTGGGACCTCAAAACATATAATTCCGTGAAAATCTCGAGATCGAATTTTTTCACGATCACTATATTTTACTTATAGTAAAGTAAAAAGGTTTTATATCTTGAAATTCAATTATAACCATTATTTTCATTTCTTATGGCTGTAAAAGTACGAAATTTATTTTAAGTGAATGGTGCTATCAAATTATATAAATTTTGAATATAAAGAAGTATATGCAAAGTTCTTTCTTGCATTAACTTTTTTACTTTACTGCACTGAGCTTGAATTAGTGCAAGAAAGAAAACGTCAGAAATATCATTTACTTTAGTTTTTCTAAAACTAAAAATCATTTAGTTTTAATGTATAAATCATTAAAACAGATTATTTTATAGGATTTCTGCTTGAAATACTATGAGACATATATTTGCTCATAATAAATTAAGACGCAATTGTAAAGGTATAGTGGGGGTAGTTTTCCCAGTAGAATAAATGTAAGCGAACTTTTGAACCCTATAGTTGGATGCATGTCTCAACACGTCAGTCACATTCGTGCTTCGCCAGACAGAACTCAACAAGATTACCTCTCCATCATGATAAGGTAAGCCTTTTATTTTATAGTTTACAGATAATATTCCACAAAATTATTTTTCATTATTTTCTTTATGTGTTCTTTCACATGCATTGTATATATATTTTATCCACAATACATGTATTTAAAGTTAAATGGAAGTTATTTTAATTCTTTTTGATCTACCAATATCAAAAAAAGTCTTAGTTCATGTAAATTTTTAGTGTCATTTCTTTGCAATACTTAAATCAAATTGATTACAATGTAATCAATCAATCATTCATAACTAAATTTCTTAGTCCAGTTGTTTTATATCATTATACCGAGCAATTGCAATTAACTTTATTAAGTTTGTCTCTTCTCCGTATTTTATGCTACTTTTCAATTATTCACTATATGGAGATTTACTATTATGAATTATTTGTCACATTCTGCAAACGGCGTCTGAAATTTATTTATTTCGAATAAATTAGGTTGTCTTCAACGCGTTACTGTTAGGTGATCAACAATTTTTTGAAATGGATATAAAAAATGTAAGATAATTATCTAATTAATAAAATACTATAGATTTTTTAAAAAATCATAGTTATAATTTTCTAGTTGAAAGCTTGTATTAAGCTTACGTCCTTTAAGCTTTGAATGTTTAACTCGTAAACTAGCCACCATCTTTGATTCCCTTCTCCTCTCTTCTTCTCACTCCCTCTTCATCCCTCTCATACACTTCTTCCTCTCTACACTATGTCGCTCTCTTTCTTTCTCCTTCTGCTCCGACTCACACCCCTTTATCTCGCTGTTCTCTTACACTTCACCCCTAATCCATGTAACAATATGCCAATTTTATTCGTTTTTATCCTTTGTTTTCCTGATTTTTTCTTAAGCAGAGAATGAATTATTCACCTGTTCCATTATACAAATTAAATCAAATCTGAAGTGACCTGGGTTCAAGTTTACTACAAGTAAACATAATATAATTCTAGAGTATACAATACGAGTATATAATTTTCCATTTAGCTATAATATAAATGTCTAAATAGGAGATGTTTATTTGTCTTCATTCCTGGCAGTAGAGATATTGATTGATCCACTTATAATATTTACGCTTATTTTTGTATATCACACCACTGATGCATATAATATCATTAGTATAACTACAACAGTAATAACATTTTTGAAAATCGAAATTGTAGATTTCGTGTTACGAAATAATTTCTTACAGGAGAACATGGCTTTTGTTCCAATAGCCATTGGATTATCTTACATTGTTTACCTGACCTCCTTCTACATTGAAAATTTAAGACAAAGTTTCCTATTTAAAACTTAAAAATATCCTTATTTTATCTGAAAAGTGTCAGAAACATCAAAGAATATCGTTTTAAGTTAATTTTTAATTTAAGATGTAGGATAATTATATCTTATTGAAAGAGTATATTCAATTTTGAACTATGTTTTAAGTTTTTTGTTACTTTATATTATTATTATTCTGGGAAATTTACAGCTTCCTAGTGTTTCATTAAAATCACTTTTCTTTCTATTGTCAAAAGTCATATATACCTATTTCACTCTGAGCGAGTGTTATCTTTTTCCTGTGTGATGTACTCTGTTATAAGGTTACTCTATAAAAAATAAATTAGTAATTACCCAGGTTTACACACTCAAATCAAAGTCAAAGCCGGCTATGCAGTATAATGAAAAACCTTTACAGCTGGCTGCTTGACATTTTTAAAAACTAGAAAACTGGACATTTCTTAAAAAACATAACTCCTCTTTCTGGAGGAAGAGTCCATTCAGCACATTCCAATATCATGAAAAGATACTACAATTCACAAAGATAAAGTAATTATAACTGATTTTAAGTTTTGCTCAAGAGTGAAATACATAGATTTCTTAAAGCATTTTATGAGACACCACTTTTTTACTGTTGTGATTTTCTATTTCTCCTGATAATACTTGTCAGAAAATGAAGACAGATTTTAATCTTACCAATTATTTAGAGATTGGGCTTGTAAGATCATTTTCATTCCAAGGGGATTATTATGTGGTATTTACTCATGGTAGGGTAAAAAGCTAATAAACTAGTATCGACATGCACATGTTTAAGGCGACAAGGAATGGGTAAATGGGTAAAATGGACTAATACAGTTAAATGTATATAAAAATACATAGAGAAATTAAAAGTACACACTTGCAGTTCTAATTTTCGGTTGAACTGTCTTCAGGAGAGATAAGAGAGGGAAACCAAGCGCACTGGTACAGAGACGGTTGGCTTTTAATTTATCTATGTTTCTTTATGTACATTGAACATAAAGAACATAATGCTAACATGAAGACGAAGGAAATTTATTTATGTTTTTGGCAGTGACTTTTTACATGTAAAAATATTATTCCACTTATATCTCATATAAACCAATAAATTATTCAATTTTTTTCATTATAAATATCAATATTATCTCAGTGGATTTGCTCAAAAAAAAAGTCAATGTAAATAATGTAAAAAAATATTCAAAATTCGAAAAGTGTAGCAGGTGATCACTTAGTCTAGGATACACAAATAGTTTTTATAGCTTTATTGGTCTTTGCCCCGATTGAAATTTCATGAATTTTTTTTATAAATTGCTAATTTTTTGTTCCATTTTCGGTCAAACTTTCATGATTTTTTAATGAACCGTTTAGAGTAAAAAAAAAACTATTTTCTGAAAACAGAAATCGTTCGTTAACGCCCCTTTGGTGAATGCAATTTTGAAAAACATTATCTCAAATCATTGTCAACATAATGTGGACATTGTATGACATATAATGTTCTATTTTTAAGTATAGTTTCATTTTGATCTGTCAAACGGTATTGGCTTGTATCGCTCTCACAAGCTTTGAGATTGAATTATCAGTCCAAATTACATTTTACATTTACATTTTATTGAAAAAAAATATTCACGTGGTTTTAATCTTCTGAGTATATTTTTCGTTTATTACGTTTGTAACATCAAAGATAATGCCAAAAATTTTAAAACTCTGGAATTAGTAGTTTAGGAGAAAAAAATGTTTCCTAAAAAACGGTTTTTGGCAAAAAAAAATCACATTCCCGTCATGCATAATTCTTCCCAAACAATAGGGATCATCTACACTATGAGTCCAATTTCTTTTGTAAAATATCAACTTGATCCATCACAGATTCTGGACCATAGCGTGGTAGCAAGCAATGCTAACACACTCACCCACCCACACACAGACATCATCGAAAAAACATCATAAAACGACTTTCGGGACCTCAAAACATATAATTCCGTCAAAATCTCGAGTTCGAATTTTTTCACGATCACTATACTTTACTTATAGTAAAGTAAAAAATCTGAAATGGCCTCTCAATTTTAATATAAGTAGACATAATATCAAACTCGTAGACAATCAATTAAATTCTTGTTTTATTTTAACTTAACTACTACTATGAAGTTGTGCACTCTGGTAAAGCATTATCAAATATAGACAGTAAATTTAATGATTGCATTTGTTTTATATAAACAAATCCGACAAGTACAGCAGGTCAATACAAGTCCAACTTTTTAGTTCTTATAGCTTAATTGTCTTTTATGGTAATCGAATTTTTTATGTACTGCTAATGCCCCTTTTTGTTAATGTAATTTAAAAAATAAAGCCTTCATCTCATCCTCGTAGAAAGTGCTACTTTTATGTTTAATTTTATTTTAATCCATCAAACAGTATTATTTGCATCCTGCCCACAATCTTTCAGAATCACTTCAAAAGTCAAAATTTTTACATTTTATTCTTAAAAATACCTTTACAGCTGTTTTAAAAGGATGTCTTTTTTCAGCTATTGCTTCTGTTAGTTCTATATTTCCCAAATTTCAATAATGTAGAGTTTGTAGTTTAGAAAAAAAAGTTTCGACTTCTTTCTCAATGCTATTAAAATATACAAATTTGTATAACAATAAAATTAAGCATGTTATTATAGCAATAAAGTAATTATTGAAATACAAGTATTTCAACTTATAGAACCATATTTAATAAATGTTATATAAAAGAAAAACAGAGAAATACTGCCGGTTGCAAATTCTTAAAATGAATTTGTTCTATATTTGAAAACCCATAATTCATTGGCTTTCACCTTCATCGCTGTTCTAAAAAGTGTTGCTCATTTGTTATTTGGTACCTATTTTAGTAATGAGTGAGTTATATTACGGGAGTAACTCTATATTTTACTCCACTTAAGTTTAGTAGCGATCATTAACGAGTACCTGACTTCATACAGTCTCGGGAGCCGAGAGCCTTACGTCTCCCTCAGAGGAACAGAGTGAAAAAAATTGTTCACTCTCCCCATATGAAAAATCTAGAGTCACAAGAAAGAGTCAACAACAAAAGCACAACTAGACCACTCCTGAACCCTTCAATAGAAGTAGTTGGATGAGATAAATCGTTAAATTATTTCTGTTTTTAGAGGTAAATCATTTGTGCCACTTATTTAACATTTTCATAATCATCATGTACATATTAAAATCCATAGATGGATAGCAATATGGATATTAATACTGGTTTATCATCAAATCATATATATTATCTTATTATATGCTTAGACAAAGTACAATTGTCCAGTCGTTATGAATAAAATGTGTATTACACATGAACCCAGCCCGAGTAAAAAAGAAGTAAATAACTTTGTACAATAAATTTATAACAATACGTACAAATGTATTAGCTTAAATATTATGAAACATTATAATTGAAGTAGTACTTTAATAAAAATCCAGATTGATACTTACGTGCACAACTGACCCATAGGCATCTTTTAAGTCTGTTTTTACATAATATAGCGGAATATCCTTATGTTTGTACCTCGAGCACAATTCTTCCAAAGCTGAGTCGAGATTGACTTTCACAGGAAAAGAGGCCTTTCTTCTTAGATGGTGAATCAACTGAGCTAGGAAACCACGGTTGAATTCGATCAAGTTTTTTTCATCATTACTGGAAACATCAACACTAATTATCAAGAACATTTGCATAGGTACTAATTTTCAATCTACCATACTTGCTCATTTTAAATTTTATTCCTATAAAGTCATCCTAATCAATACTATAAAAGCTATGTATGAAGAATAATTTTTACAACATTCTCCTCTATTAATATTATTATCCCTGATTAGTTAATAATTGAATAATACAGTTTTTGAAAAACGGATACATTAGTGTGTACCTGTTATTAAAAAAAGGAACATTTCTTTAAAAAAATAGATTTTATTTTTTTATAAAGTATCATGTCATATATGTATAACATATTTTTCAATCGTTAATTCTAGAAGTAAATAAAATTAATGAAATTGGCAAAATATTAATTGGAAAATTAATGAATACAAAACCAACTTGGATGAATAAATCAGTGGTCTGAATGATTTAAGGTCTGGTTTGGGCAAAAACCTCAATCTGAACATTGTAGGTATGGTGTTATTTTCATCCATTGGAACAACTTTCTGACTTTTCAACAGTGATTTTGATAAGCGTAACTGTTTGTTCCTCCAGTACTTGGCTGAATAGAAGATTAATGTTGACTATAATAAAAAATAATTGACTACTACAAATACATACAATAAAGAACATAATTCTGGGACATTAACATTAGATTTAAGATAAGGAATACTTACATGAGAAGAAATGAGAATATGGAAGTGCATTTTAATCACACCAAAAATAAAGTCTTCTATGAGCCAAATTGCGATCTTAGTTCTCAATTTAAGATCTATTCTTGTTTCTAGGAATACATACGACATCATTTCATTAACAGATGTATTCTGATAACTGGGCTGTCGGAGCATTTTCTGGACAAATCTTGCAAGCCTTGTAAGTTCTCTATTCCCTCCAATAAGTGCTTTAGGGATATATTTCCTAATCATTCCTTTCAGAAACAGCATAACTGTTTTCATTCTTAAAGGCCCCGACTACAAAAAACATAAACATTACAACTAATATAAGGCTAAGGATTGACAGTAACCTCATTACTTATTTTTACCATGAATTAATTCAAAATTAAATTATTCTTCTTCATCTGTAAAATTATTGAAAATGAAAAACCAAACTAAGGTAAAACGATTACTGAAATAAAAATACAGTGAAATAATATTATTTAATGTAGCCAAATCAAGGATTTACCTGGTTTCCAGGAAAATATTTACGATAAAAAGTGTAGTATGGAAGACGAGAATGTCTGTTTACCATTGTTTCCAAGCTCCTTAATATTAAATGAGAACTATCATAATTACTAGTATTGAAGCCTACTATTGCTTTTAACAATTCATGGACTGAGTCAAATTTTTTACATAATAGAGAATTTTTTGGCCACTTCATACTGCAGCTACCAAAAAATAGCTTGCTTTTTTGGATCTCTTTGGATTTATATTTTTCAAAATTATTCGCAATTTTAAACATGCAGTAATTGTTTTTGAATGAAATAGAAGTTAATGTGTTAAAGACAAGATATGACGAATCGATTTTTAAACTCAAAATACACTTCGTAAAAATAAAGTTGCAAAAGTCAAACCCAAGAGTTAAATAAAGCTCCTCCCAGAATTTAAAATTTAAACATGGTCTCAAAAATTCAGCAATTTCAATTTTTCCAGAACAAGTCTCGTATTCCCGAAACATATAACTAGCAAATATTTTCCACGAATGTATCACTCTCCTTTCTCCAATGCATGCTGGTATATTTAAGCACAAAGGAACTTTTATAAATATGTTTTTAGGTATTTTCAATCTACACTTAAAATGGTCGGAAATAAAATCTCTCAAACGCACAAATTGTTCCATGATATTAATTTAACATTGCCTGCTACCCTGTTCAAATATTAGTGGGAAATTCCAAGTTCATTCCATTTTTCCTTGGTGATATAAACAGGTTTGTCAATTCAAACATCAGTTTAAACTTTAAACTAAATATCAGGACTAAATCAAGATTTTTTTTTTAAATATGCTTTTTTTATATATCTACAAAATAAAAAAATATTTGTCTATATCTGTCTTATGTTTCTTCAACTGTTCATCCAATTGCTATGAAACTTTGGAGAATAGTCAGAAACACGCCGCGAAGGTTTCCGAGTTAATAAAACTTTCCTCCGATAGAAAATTCATATTCTGTATCTGAATTCATTCATTTTAAATTATTTCTTTAATACATGCGTATGTTAGACTTTGATGCAAAGTGGTTTTCTATATACATAAAAATCAAACATTTTTATATATATAGAAATAAATCAATTGAAATGTTTATTGCTTTTCAACGCTCAACAAATTAATTTCCAACACATTTCAACATGATTTCTGCTCAGTTATACCACCCAAAAAATGAACGATCGGTTGTTATACATCTCTAGCACAAAAGAAAAAGGCACCACGTGCTTCAGAAACAAACGAGAGACGAGAAGCGAAGTTGGAGCCCAATCGAGGACATATTACAGTATTCATCCAAGTTTGATTATTGGACACCTGTCGAGTTAGGTATTATGTAGATAATTAAACTGTAAATTAAGTTTAACATCCTTTTAACAAAAGTTAACATTCTTTGAATGTCAGTCACGAAGTTCGCCTGGTCAGCTAGTAATATTATAAATGAAGTAATATCTGACGTATACGTGAAAAGATTTTTAATCTAAATGCTTGATTACACATCTAATAGTAACAGAAATGAAAGAGTTCATTTCAATTTATAAATGTATAGTTATATATATATACCATAAATATGGTACCTCCACTGCTCTAATTTATGTCTTGACTTGTGGTGACCTATCGTTAATTCTTGTTAAAAGTGGTCAAAAAAGATTGCCTAAAGAACAATGATCACAAATTGTATAACTATATCAGTTATACTTTGTTTCATAGGGTCAGTTATATTTCATTGTGCATATTTTCAGCAGTTTTTTTTTCACTTTGCTTAAATTTTACAAGAATCTTCATCTCTTTCATTCGCTTTTTTATCCAAATCATCATCCGTCCATTACTTATTGCATTTCCTCTCATTGTCATTCTTATCATTCGAAACTTAATCGATGATCGTTAGTCATGATGAATAACTAACTGGTTTACAATAAATGAAAAGTAAACAAAGATTAAGCTAACGGATTAGTTTGTGTAATATCCGATTGAATTAACACACATATCTACATGAAATATCCCTCTTTTCAAGTAAAAGAAATTATAGTTGAAAATACTATTGTCATTTTTCAAGTGGATAAAGTTGTTTTTCTGTCTGGTATAAAGCGGATAATTAAGATTATATTGCAAGAATATACGTATGCATTAAATATGCAAAGTATTTAAAGTATGCACTAAATTATTTGAAACCATCAGGATACAAACAATAAATTCGTGTGGATTGATAGGTAGATTTGATAATTTGCAGGCGCATGATAACATCTTACCTTTTTACACCTGAATTTATGTTGTAGTAAAAAAAATTGTCTATCATGTGTATAAATTAATTTGTCATGACACTTGAAAGTATGAACTGTTCTGGTTATGGAAGTATGAACTGTTCTGGTTATGGAAGCGAAGCCTCTAATTTATCTATAATGCCTTCACTTTATTTTCACGCCTGTGTATTAAACATTAAAAATGTTTATGAATTTCTTAAATGTTTCTAAATGTAAAAGAAATGTTTTTTTTGTGGGTGGAAGACAACTTATGCATGATTTAGACGCATGAGTGACTGATATTTTAGTTCTTTTATCAGTAAAATTTCAAATATAGATTGCATCCAGATTACAGCTTTAAATTTTTGCAGGAAAAACTCCCCTTATATTCTTGCTAATGCATAATTTAGCATAAATCTATTTCAATTTCAATTTCAATAAATCTATTTAAAGGTATTTAAGTAAAAAACCCTGAATATTTATATGTATTTGTATAAAAGAACTTAAAAGGTAAGTTATTATCATTAAATGCTATGCATTGTAAGTTGCCTTCTAATAAAATATTTTATTGAAATTCACTTTCCTAGCATTCTTGCTTATTAGTTCTTTAATAGTGCGTTCTTTGTTAATTCCTCTGTACAAATCTTTCCATATTCACATTAAATCTCAACTATTTTATTGCCCTGTAATTGACATATATAATATGCGAGATATAATTATTGTAATTAGTTGGAGAAACTTTCTACCAACATCAGAATTTGATGTATTATTACGGTTGCAGAGATGTTGGAAAACTTATAAAATTTATCTTTAGTAAATTTCTTTGAAATAAGTTTTAAAGGATAATAATGTTTTAATGAAGGTTTAAAATCTTCACGTACGATTCTACATCATTGATTCGTCATTCACGTTATAACCCTCAACATTAGGGGGCCAGGCTAGCTCAGTGGTTACGTGCTCGCCTCAGAACTGATAGGACCGGGGTTCGATCCTCACCTGGCCCTCGATTTATTCACGCGGGAGGTGAATAAATCTGAGCGCGTCGTCCCTCGGAGAAGGACGTTAAACCGTCGGTCCCGAGCCAGTACGATGTCAGGTACTCGTTAAAGTTAGGCAAAATTTAGGACTCCCACTGTAGAAAGAAAATCTTCATTGTGTGGTATCACAAAGGGCCAATGCTCGGCCTACGTTTTTTACCTTGTGGAACTGCCACTGCAACCTAACCTAAAAAAGAATCCTCAACATTATTAAATATTGAATGACAGAAACTTGTAAAACAAAGCAAAACCTGTCCATAATTTCCTGAGTGGAATTTACTCTGTATTTGCAATAGTGAAATGAAGTTGTACTGTAAATAGTAAATGGAATATTCAGTATTTTGAACAGTTTAACAAACTCTAATAAAGAACTCTGCATTTGTTTATCACTTTACTTTTACCACGAAAGTAACTAGACTAACGTTTCGTTATTCTTTTCGACATCGTCCAAAAATTTTTTAGAAAAAAGTTACAAATACATTACAGTAATTTAGTCCCTGCATGTTAAACTGTTTGGAGTAGATATGTAATATTATAATATACTCTATATCTCAACAGGAGACAAACAGACTTTCGGAATTATATTTTAACTATATCTTTTCTTTAGAGGCGTATTAACACGGACAGTTATTAAAGACATGAAAATTAAATACAATTTAGATAAAACA
Source organism: Hermatobates lingyangjiaoensis (assembly GCA_026182355.1). NCBI lineage: Eukaryota > Metazoa > Arthropoda > Insecta > Hemiptera > Hermatobatidae > Hermatobates > Hermatobates lingyangjiaoensis. Next base: position 1,365,878 of record JAPFBL010000050.1, on the reverse strand, counting down.
AACTAATAAATAATTGTTTTAACGGGATTCAAACCCTCGTCTCTTTGGTCGTGGTTCGGGGTAACAGAAGTGCCTTGTCAATTTCCTCAAGTCTAACTATAAAAAGAAACATTAAACACTGCTAAGGTAGACTTACATCACACTACTTATAATTGCACTTGAAACAATTTTGACAATTCTCTATTAGACTAGATTCTAATGCTACCGTACTTTAAACTTGAGTTATAACAACTCAAGTCTCACCCATTTTCCCTCTAATTTGTCAACATTATATAAGACCAAGCAAACCTGTGTCCTACCGTCCTCTGTATTAGGCCGGCTTGCAATATTGTACATCCTTAAAAATTAATATAAGTACTAAATTTAAGCAAGTAGTATCGTAGCAAATCGATCGTAAAACATTAAAAAGGAGGGACAGCAACGGAAAACGAAGTCAGTGATGAATGTAGAAAAAAACAACAAATTACACATGAATAAGATATTCAATATAAAACTAGGCTAGAGGATGAATTTGATCCAATATCGATCATAGAAAATGAAATCTAATGTTTCAGAGATGTAAAAAAAGTAAATATAGGTAATAAACAACCTACTATGACAATAACCGAGATGGTAACAATAAAACATCTGTTAGGTTGAGTTAAGCTATTCTCTTAGAAGAACATATGTTGGCTGCTAGGTCCTTAGTCGTGCAATACAGATTGAAACCAAACACGAACACACATTCACACACCACATACTCACACAAGCGGAGGCCGTCTCTCTCTCCCCTATCATTCCTTTACTTTCAAACTTTACACTAACCGGAGAGGTTCTAGAACTAATTAGATACCTAATTTCAACGAATGCACCCTCCTAAGTTGTAAATATAGAACTCCCTTTGTGTTTTTCTTCTCTGTATCAGAGCACACAATTAACAGATGATGTGTAAATCTGTTTTTTTTTTTTATTAAGATATACTTTGTGAACATTTTGTTTACTCGTATTCTTGCAGTGCTTTCGGTAAATATATATATATTGGCTACTTCTCAAGGACGGTAATTCTGTGGTCCTTCTGGAATGACACCTCGGGCACATCGCCTTTAGCCATGACCCTAGACTCATATGTGTGAGATGGGAAATCTTCTACACACACTCACTGGCTTAAAGCTATCAGTCCTCTCTGAAGTTCTTTGAGGGAGCATGTTTAATAATTTTTACTTTAATAAACTTGTGTAAGGTAAAATTAAGGACTTCCGTTGTAGAAACAAACTGGTAATTTGGCTCGTCCTTAACTAATATGTCTACCAACTTATAAATGAGCTATACTTCCTCCCCAAGAACAACAATAGAGGGGAAAGGGGTATAAGTGTGAATGGTGGAAACGAATAAACAAATATTTTGACATAAATGACTTATCTCATACATATAATAAACTTCAATTATACACTCTCTTAACATTTAGAAAATTAAAACAATTTTATACGAAAATAGACTGTATGAAATAAATATTTTTTATGATAATTTCATTCTCTTAATTTAGTGACTCCAGTTTTTTAATATCATTAATTATTTTAACAGTATGTTAAACATTTAACTGAAAATCTTGGGTAGGTTAAAATATTTAATCAGTTTTATATAATTTTCAGTTTAGTGAGCTAAAATATTATGGCTTTGAGATTTATAATAAATAATATTAGGCACATAATGTATAATATACGGTAAATAATATATCTCAATAAGGTGTAAAGATTGAGCAACATTTATTTCATGTTGGCTGGGATCATGGTTCAAGAGAAATATTGTTTGCGTTTCGTCTTAGACATGACGAAGGACTACAAGAGATTATAAAAACCTGTTCGTATTTTTTATATATACATTAATAGAATGCAAAAGAATTTAAAAAAGAACAATAAAATCAACCGCTCTCCATACAGAACTGGTTTGACTTTCTCCCCACTTCAACCTATTAGAGACTTACATTCAAACATATAACAACTATTTGAGTTCCTAATAATAAGTTATAGCAAGACGTCTGTCAATTTTGCGTTCTATATTTTTCCTAATCAATTTTAATTCTTTTCATATCCCAACTCAAGCCTAACCTCGTCCCATAACAACAAGAAAGAATGAATACTGCAGTACATGTAATCAAACACTAGGTAAAATAAAACTGTATTAAAAAATGAATATATTATGAGAAAATACTACTTCAATCGACATTATAGACAAATTAATATTATATATATATATATATATATATATATATATATATATTACATGTATTATGTACCTTAAGGTATTTAAACTATACATATCAAAAAGTACAGAAAATTTAACAAGAGAAATTGTAATATCCTATAAATTATATTGAAGGAAATAGAGTAGGATTAGCCAATTCATCAAATCGGAAGTATTTGAGCGCAATGACATGATTCCAGTAATAGTACGAATTCGTGTGAATTTCCCAATTCGTAAGGTAGACGGATTCTTGAACCGGTTCAAGTTCAAAGACAGAGGGATTGACCTATAGGGAAAACTCAGCTCATGGGCAGATTTCGAACCATAAGGATGATTCTATCCATACATATAATTTGAATCATGGGCAGAATTTAGTTCACAGTTATATTTTGACAAACATTCAGTATTGGGTTCATCACTACGTAAGCTAAATTCGGCCTACAGACAACATTATGAAAGAAGAAATATTATTCCTCCAATATCGATGGTTGGTTACACTAACTGCCAGGAACAGAGTTAAAATAGGAGCAGTAATGCACATAAGGGTGCACTTTTTTCTTATGATAGCATTCAGATGTAGAAATTTAAAACTAATTTCAATTTCAGTATCAGCATTATTTCTAATGGACAGTAAAAGAAAAATAATGAACAGAAAAAAGAGAGCAAAAATTATAATGATGATATATTGATATCCTCTTGATGCGTCCTCTTGTACTACTACTACTACTACCCCTGGCATTTGCTTCTCAGTACTTCACTGTTGTGTCAAAGTGGAAAAAAATAATTAAATATAAACATATATAAAATTAAAGAAATTCAAACATAGATCGCACAAATGAATACAAGAATTAGTAGGTGTTGGATCCATCACATCTGAAACAGTGACTACTACAGACTCTGCTCAAGGAGGTGCTCGTCGTCACCATTGTAGAGATTAGTTAGTTAGTTAATTATACTAAATAATTATACGAGTGTAAGTCAAACAGTTCCAGGAAAATTGTTGAATGATGAATTTATACAGGATTGAAACAACGCTATTACCTAATAAACAATTCTCTGTGACGTAGTGATCCAGACTCATTACCTCAGTCATCCTCTTGCTACCATGGTGTTGAAATCTGCTTCAGAAAAGTAACGCATTGAGCCCATTGAATTTCAAAATTTTGAGATCAGATTAACATCAAGTTCCGGACCAAGCTGGATTGGAACCCAGGAAAAATTATTGAAGCTTTGCAGCGAGTTTAAGGAGATGTTTCTACATCTAAATCGGTTGTTTATGATTAGATAAAGAGTGATTTAAGGATGGTCGGGACTACCTCAAAGACAATCCAAGAAATGGACAACCATCGACTGCAACAAATGAAAGAACCGTGGCTTTGGTGCAAAATCTACTGGATGAAGATTGTCGGATTAGTATTGATATGGTACTACGGGATATCCCATGGTTCAGTATTTTCAATTCTAAATGAAAATCTTGGTTTGAGTAAACTTTCAGCACGTTGGGTCCCAAAAACGTTGCACCAAGACTAACTGCATCAAAGAGTCGAACTCTCTTTGGCAGTTTTAATAAACATTGAATAAAATAAATCAGAGTTAATTGACCGGATTGTTACTGGAATTGAAACTTGGACCATCAGTATGAACCAGAAAGTAAAATTCAATCAAAACAATGGTTACCATGAGGTTCAGCTACGCTAGTGAAGTTCAAAGTGGCGAGATTTACGCAGAAGGTTATGACAACAGTGTTTTGAAACTCCAAAGACGTACTAATAATTTCGCCTTGAAAATTGTATAGAGTTAGATGGTAAATATATAGAAAAATGATGTTGAATTTTCTTTACATAAAGATTATATTTACTGTTTCCTTGGAACTTTTTGACTTACTCGTATATATAAATCAAATCAATTAAATAAAATAATTGCACAAACTAAATAAACTAGATTCACAAAAAGAACACACATAAAAGAAATACAGAAACTCACTACTATATTCAGATTGCCTTGTCATCAGGAAGATAGATGTGAGTCGCTCCGAAGACAGATCAGACAGACGAGGTAATCGAAATATATTAGTGAGTTTCGGTGATTTCTTTTATATATTTGTGTCCTTTATGTGAATCTAGTTCATGTATAATAATGTATGATTGTTAAAATATATAACATTATTATTTTTTATACTATTATACAAAAATATATAATTATTACATAATAATAATTTGTCAAATTCTACTAAACCAATGAGTCCAAGATTGTTATCATTCTCATAGAATAGCGACATGAAAGACAGATGATCCTTAATATTATGCATTATGAACTTGATAATACTTACCAAAGTCTTTGACATTACATCTACACTGTAGCTGCATTAACATAAAACCTAAACTCAATTGATTTTCAACGAATTCGTCATTACATTTTTTTATAGTAAAGTTCAGTGTAGGTCATTGCAGATCTTTTATTGTACAATTACAAATTTTATAAAAGCGTCATCATAATTAGATGCACGTATCAAGTCATGCTACTTTTTTGTCAGTTTTTTTACTTCCTTTCGGAGCGCATCATGGTTACCAGTTACCAGCATCGTTAAAGGGGTTAAACACGCTATGAGAAAAAACACAAAAGTAGGTCAACTGATTAATGAACAATGCAAATTTGACTTTTTTTTTGCACTAAAACGCAAAAGAAAATCAACTGAAAAATTAACGAACACTACACAGCCACTCAACAAAACTGTGTATTAATAATATGCATAAAATCATATTTTATTTAATAGGTTAGAGCGTACGTGACTGATTGAATCAATTTTAATAAGGTATGGATTCTGAGCCAGGTATGTTAGAATATTCATAGTTAGTGTACACATTTTTTTTAAATGTTCTACTTTTATAGAAAAAAAATCATTAGCAATAAAAATTAAAAGCTTATAAAGTTAACAGAATGCCTATAACACAATAGAATATAATACATATTACATTTTTTTAAATATTAAAAATAGAAATAATATGCCAAGAAAAGTATAAAAAAAGGGATACATATTAAATGAAAAAAGATGTTGAAATTCTTGCTCTTTAGGATTTGTGAATAAAAGGCCAATCTGGGACGGTTGATGTGCAGGAGCAGCACTAGACTGCGCTAGTGATCACGGGGGGCGCGGCAGTCATTCGGTTGGTGTTTACCAGTCAGTTGCCTGGTTGTAGAAGAAGGCGGTGAACGTGTTTGACAGCGCGTGTGGCATCACATGCCGGGCCTCGTCATCTTCAAGAGACGCTGGTCAGTGGGAAGCGATGACCTCGTCGTGCCTGGAGTCTTCCTTCTCGTTATACACCTCTCATGGTACATAATTTTAGTAGCTGTTAGTGCTGTTATCTAAGAAATATTACAGTAGAGTATTTTTTGTTATTCAGTTATTATTGGCTTTTTCAATTACTTATATGGTGGTTTTTTTCTTTGCACTTTGAAGTTTATAAATTACCTTTTGTTCTTCAATAATAGTTAAGTAAGAAGAACAAAGTTAATCATACTCTTGATTAAGAGTGTTCATGTAGTTCTTGTAGACCATTTCACAAATTATAAGTGTTCCTTTTGCCTTTCTTTGCTGGTGTTTAGTTGTCATTCATTAGGTATATCTACATTAAAAATCCATCTCCGTCACTTTTTATTCAATAACAATTTTAAGCTACAGATCAATTTGAGACCCCCAGATTTAATTAATATTATTTAAACATTAGTGCTAACTCTTAAAAATTTTAGATTGTCCGTACTTAATAAACAATGTAATCATGTATTGGATAGAATGATAATAAGGTATATGTATTTCTGTTAGTTTTAGAACACCTTGTAAAAAAATGACAATACGAACAAAGTTAAATTATTACAAATACAAATACTACCATTTTAAATACTGTCAGAGTGATGTTTATAAAACATATATGTAATTACTTGGGATATATTATCATGCTTTATGAATATTTACCTTTAAACCAGCCAATATCAAAACATTAAAGACAAACAGTAGTAGATAGTAATCTCTAGAGAGGCCTCATAAGTGAGTCAAGCAGACAAACTTTCAGTTAAATTTTTATGTAGTCAGTTTTTAATTTAAAAGCTGGAGCATCCCAATTTTTTAAAATATCTAATTAAAAAAAATGTGCGTATTACAGTGATATACCAAAAGATCTTTGTTACATCTCGGGTGACTCCGTAACGATCTCTTCAGAGACAGTAGACCATTTGAACTCCAAACTAGTACCTAGCTAGTAGTGAAAGGTATTATATTCTTAGGACTGGGTAAGACCTAATTTTGTAGTTGGATATATTTTTATAATACTTGAGTTTATATTAAACAAAGGATATATTAAATATATAAATAACTTTTTTATTACAAAATGTTATAGTTTGCAGATTCACAAGCATTTTTTAATTGCTGTCATTCTTTCTGCAATCATGCGCGCACATTTCTGTAAGTTAACACATTAGATAGTAAAATATTCAAAGCATTGATATTTCAATACCAATATAATTAATGTTATTAAGGTGAAGAGTGTGCATCAAGCACTGCATTTTGTTTATATTTTGTCTTATTGATTCAGTGAAAATAAATAACTGGATTGACTTTTAGTCGTTAATGTAGAACAAAAAGTGTATTCTTTGAATGTACTGGTTAATATTCAGTTACCAAATTTCATCACTGGTCATTCAGTAACATTTGATATGAAATATGATTATATACCAGATGGAATGAACAGCAAATGAGAATTTACCAGTTTCATGTTCGTTACCCAAAATTTCATGTAAAAGTTCGCATTGGAAGTGAAGAACGCGTCTACTCCACTAAAGAAAATTTCACTGTAAGGTTGTTACAGAAACGAGGGCGTAAGGCGTCTTTAATCTATTGTAAAAGAATAAGCTGACACTTTAGAAGAAGTCATTTATCAAAGCTATCAAGACGGGTATCAACCATTGTCACAATAATCATTTAGCGGAATACTAGAGTAGACACTATTTGAAGGAGTGAAACCAATCTCCATAAGAAAATTCTTAATTTTAATGTTCCCAAATTTCGAAACAGAGCTTAAAGTATATAGTGTTTTTTTTTAATTTAAGTCTAACATGAATCCTTTTAGGAGGGCGAACATAAACTGTATCATCAATTCCACTATTTAAACATGTTGTCTTAACATCAAGTCAACATAAATGTAAATCTATTAAGATTATAATATTCTCAGTATTGCCAGTTTGCTACTGGTGTATAAATATGGTCTTAATTATTACTTTCTGGCTGCATAGTCTAGCCTTGTACTTAAAACTGACACCGTTAAGGTTTCATGTTTCTACAAACAAAACCGCATTTTGCATCAAAATTGTTATGATCGTCAACATTTAAAATATAATATTTATTAAGATAACATTATACATTATAGTTGCTTAGTTACATTCCTCAACCTTTAACCTGTAGGAGCATAACCTACCATTACACATTTTTTAGAATTACTATCCAGTTTAGCTGTTAATTCTTTTAGAACATGAGAATGTGCCACACAACTAGGTATTAGGTTTTCTTTCTTGAAAATGTTTGCTGGAGTTTGTTTAATTAAACTATTCATAGGGTTTAAAGTATAAAGCACAGTTGCTTCCCTCCAGAACCGTTTAGGCAATTTTGGCCCTATCTAGCATTGCTCCAAGCTTTTTACCGGTGACCAATTCTTTCTCTCAACTATCCAGATTAATTTTCATTTTCTCAGGTTTTATTAAGGAGTATAGTTCCTATATATTCTTCCTTTCTATTCTTTTAATTTTTCAATAGTTTAGCTATAAATTCTTTGAAGCTATATTTTCTACCATTAATTTTTAGGTTAAACATTTTTAAATGAAAACATATTTTCTAGAAATATTTGTAAAGAGTCAACTACTTCACCTTTTTGTTTTAAATGTACGAGTATACAGTGAGTGCTAATAATCATCAATTAATGTTACAAAATAATTAAACTCATCAAAAGTTACATGTGATATTACAAAATGTAAATAAATCAGTCTAAATTCTGTCACTACTTCTCTCTCACCGAATGGCAAGTTATGTTTTTTTAACTTTATACAAGATTCACAATTTTCATCATGACAGTCAATTTTAAAACTAAGGCCTGAAACCATTTTATGTCTCATTCATTTCTTTAAATAATCATAATTCATGTGACCTAATCTCTCATGCTATAGTATTATACAACTAGAAAATTTATCTATTAGTAAAATATTCTCCCATTATTGGTCTGAAATAAATTTCGTATAAAATAAAAACTAGATCTCCTAAAAAATCAAAAATTTTACTGTCTTATTTTTAAACACACCGGTCATTCTTTGAGCCTTTAACATTTTTACTGAAAATAGATTGTTTCTTAAATTCGCCACATTCTTACTTTTCTTTTTGTTCACAACACTTAGGACATGCAAATTACCATAACGAATAGCATGCGCAATTCTAGAATTCGCAACACTAACTTTGATCGGATTTTCTACGTGCAGAACTCATAAAGTACTTCTTATAATTTATCATGTGATATTACATCAAGAATCAATCAAAATACTAATTGATATTGTTGTTGCACACTCATTATGCAATAAACGTCTTCACTATACTTGTATGTAAAGAAACTTAACAGCTTTCTAGTTATAGATAGAGTTAGACGCTTTGTAGCCATCTTGCTCCGCTAGATTGCTGCCAACTCTTCTGCAATATCCTTTTACACTTCTGCTATACTCTTCATCCCGGGTTGAACCATGATATCCACAAATTTGTTTTCTCCATTTCCACTTGTTGGTAGGTAATTCAAGTCATACGGTTAACGTTGTCCACAATTATGACGCTTGGATTCGACATGTCACCCTCGAAGTTGCCCCTAATGAGACCCTCGTTAAGGACTGTATTCGTAGCGCGGGCTTACCTTGTAATCAGCGCTAATATACCCTCTTCTACCACTTCTAAAGCACTTCTTGTTAGAGTCGCCATACATCATGGCATTTCATTCAGCTGCATGATCATTGCATCTTTCATTCACATGTGAAACGTTAAGTGACGTGTAGTGTATTATTTAGAAGAATTAATATGTAAAATATTAATGGAAATCAGAGACATACTTTTACTATTTAATAATTTAAGATATAAACTATTCATACATTTTTTAAAAATAAAATACTTCAGTTAAGTTGGGGAATCAAGTCAGTAATAATGATTCATCTGACTGTGATTATTTAGCACTCTGAAGAAATTATGGGTCAAGTAGTTTATGGTAAAGTTTTTACTAACTGAAGATTTGGATTATAACATAGAAAGTGTCGGCCCTTTGTCTTGTTAACTGTCATTACTCCAGAAAAATGCTCATAAATGCAAGTTGATTCAAATGACAACAACTTATTTGCGAATCAGTTATATTTTTGAAGTTTTTAAAGCATAAAACTCGACTAGTCTCTCAGATTTTAAACAGTTTCTCGTTTGCTAATAAAGGGTTTAAGAAGGGGTCTTATGTTTTAGCGTGGTCTTATCTCTTTGCCATCTGACTAGATGAGAGCCAGTATCGTAACCTGTTGATTTTGATCCACACTTTTACTTGGTGTTACGCAGTAACATTTTTGTATCAGTTTAATAACTTTAGCGCTTAAATAATATGATAAAATCATGTGATTTGTAATTTTCCCATATCCTCGATCCTAATAAAAATCTATTTCAGATTTTCATGTTTTAAAAAATATTTGTATCTATTAACTGCGGTTTTTTCCAAAAAAATATTTCGTCCGTGATGATGCCATGCCTGATGACCTTGCAGGTCGACACAGATGATGGTTGTTTAGAGGAGTCTTGACGTGTTAGTGCAAAACATTGTCCGACTCTTCGAGCAGAATGTCACTTAGGATCATGTCATAAATCTCGAGTGACAAACTTGAGATACGTCTGTCTTAGCTGACAACCAAAAACAAATCGTGTTGTAGTCAACTAGGAACTGATTTCCAATGCTAATTACAATGGCAACTTCCATAACAGCGTCATAAAAGCAAAGAGACGTAGGTTTATTACTAAGGAACGGTTTAAACGAAGTTGCGGTCGTCGATTTTGATCGTTAATGACTCTCCTCTTCTAAAATAGTCCGCATGGTCCGTCAAGATCAATGGCATGTTGGTTGCGTTTATTCATTAAAATTCTATCTATCAGGAATTCATACCACTTGGTTAGATTGGGGAAAGAAAGTCTACCAGAGAATTTGAGCGTAGTTAAGGAATACTGTGAGGAAGAGGCAGGAAAGCGGGAAATGCAGTCTTTGACGTTGCGTCATGACAACGTGCCGGTTCACACATCGTTCCTTCTTAGCAGACATATCTTCATCGTCTACATATAGTCAGGCTTCTAGTTATAGTCACTAAATTAGTACTTAAAAATATGTAATTTTAGTAATCTGGTTCACCTCAGTTAGAAACCCTTATAATTAGTCCTAAGAGGAAAGCGATTAAACGCAAAAACCAAGCAAGGCTTAAGCCAAATTTATCGATTTATGATCTGTAGACTGCTGTAGAATCTTGAAGTCTGAACCGAAATCTCTAATTTAAACATTAACCATATTTAGTTGTGACATCCAATTGTAAACTTTTTATCTGTATCAATTATTTCAATTTATATGTTAGTATTATAGACTCTAAAGTAAAACCATATCTATTAAATGAATGTGTATTAGCAAATTGTACTAAATCTATTCAGTATTCAATATAATTATTCAATATTATTAAATTATTATTTCATTAAATATTAATTTAAATTATTTTTTAAAGGGATCCTAAATATTTTAAGGTAACATGCACACAAGCACTTCTTTGTTTTTCAAACAAATTTTTATGTTTATGCTACTTGTGAGGGATTATATTATTCAAAAATATATTCGTACTTAAAGCATTATGAGAAAGAAAAGGTAATACTCCTTTTGTTTCCTCTTCAGAAATGTTGGAAATATCTATTCCAGGCAAAGAATATGTTGTACATTCAACCGTGTGCTGTCAGCGTAAAACTATCTCCTGTAGACGCATTCCATTAAGTAACCTCTATTTGTGAAGTATGTGTGGCTTAGTTACTCATAGTTGAAAAATATGGGCTATGTTAATGAACAAAGTTTTATTAACAAGGCAACGCGTTTTACATAGTTTTTTTTCTTTAGCTTTATGTTCTTGTAGTGAAAGGTAAAAGAACAGAGAACGGCAGAGTCCCGTTTAAACTTGAAAGAGATCACTGTTTTGAAACGTATCGTTTTATTTGTTTTTGATTTCAGTGGGTCGTTTTACTCGATTCCTGCTTCTCTAAAAGTTGTTAGTTAATGTAGTAGTTTTCTATTTGGTCCTTGCGTTTAGTTTAGAGTCAACCCGTAAGAGTTAATGCGAAGTACACATGCCTCTTGTCTGCACTAAACCAGTTTACTGGCAGGCTGCAGTGGGGAAAAGGTAAATCCACGAATTTAAACGGAATTCATTCTTTATGCTGAGATGTCTAGCCTTTGAAGTTTAAATAGATTAAATCAATTATTTAGTTTAAGATGTATTTTATTCATTGATTTATCTAAAAAAGTCATGTAAGATTATCTACTTTTGTGGAAATAACATCTTGAAAACCCTTCGATAATGTACTATTGATTAAATGTGATAGTCGAATAAAGCTATATTTAAACATAGTTGGCTACTTAAAGTAGTTTTGATACTTTATCAGCAAATCAGATTTCTTCCCTAACATAAATGAATATTTAAAATTTAAATTTTGATAAACATAATCTATCAAAAGGGTATGGAGTTAACAGTACGAGGAACTTTGGGCAATAAATTGAATAAAGAGCTTGAATTGTAGTGGACAAAGGCGAAGGTTTTTTTAAATAAAATATATTGTTTTAAAATAATAGTACTTTATACGTTTGCATTTAAGCTGTAAGGGTAAGGTGAGTAATTTATAGGTGTTTCGAATGAAAGAACAATTTCGGCAATGCGTCCATTGCATGAGTAGTACTTGTACTAAATTCATGAATATACGAGGTCGGTAATGCGAAGGCCTAAAGACAGTATTACCGGTTGTCAATTTCACTCCGGTGATTGAGAGGCGACCGGGGCTAAAGCCTAATAGCGGCAATAATGTTGGCGCTAAGCCAATCATTTCCAATTTGGTTAAGCGTTAAAATCACATTATTGCTCTTGAGGTAAACTGAATCGAAGTTAAATTAAGTAAACGATGCGCACATTCTAAATCACTAACTTCATTTATTCTCTAATATTTAAAACAGTTTTAAAGTAATTAATTTCTTTCAAATAAAACAAGAAAAGAAGGTGTCCTATACTGTACTCTTCATATACTACGGAAAGTAGGTTGTACTGTTCATGACAAAAAAAGTTTTCAGATTTTGTCGCCTTTACACTTTTTGAAGCCTAATTTTTTTTTATAATTTTAAGATGATGTCAAAAATTACATAATCACAATAGAAGTCGTTGTCCCTCGGAGACGACGTAATTCGGGAGTCTGTACCATGTTATAGATCCCTACTCTACTAGTTGAGTCAGGAAAGATTTACGACTTATGAAGTATATCAACCCGGGTATGTGTCTCGTTCGCTTATGACTAAAATGGCTAGCAAACAACAAATGAGCCACACTTTTCACCTCCTAGAACAACACTAATAGCAAAAGTCTATAATCGCGGGTTTTGGAAACAAACTTGCTTATGGAGCCTGCTGTTATTGACCAGTGATTCATTTCGTTTATGAATTATTGATCTGTCTATGAAACTTAAAGAACTTGCATTAAATGAAATAAAATCTATTTATAAGTATGAAAAGCAAGTCGAAGGTAGAACGGAATAGTCAACTAGTCACTTCTAAAACAAACATGGTAAAAGAGTTAAATATTTGGGGTAGAAAATTTAATTGGAATATATTTTCAATGCAGGCTGAAAACTCGTACATGTGATACAAAAGCGAGTAATGATATGGATTTGGTAATTGAGTTGTCAAAAGTAATATCAGAAGAAGCCTTACTGCTTTTAGCAATTTGTCACCTTCCTATTGGCACAAGCGTTTAGTAAACAGAATAATAGGAACATATATGTAAACGACAACAATTAATGGCAATCCTATCCAACTATCGAACAATTATTAAATCCCGTCGAACCAAACCTTGTGAGGTTTTTTGTCGTGCTACTGTATCGCTGCAATAAAGCTAAAATTGCAAGAATTAGAAAATGTTATATGAAATTTACAAAGTAAATTTAATTGTCACGTTTGCTAAATGATGGATTCGACCTTTAACTTGCATACTACAGCCATGTCTCAACTTTGCGACTTGAGATTGAAAGGCAGTTTATATTATGGAATTTACAACCTGAAAATAAATGATAAAAACCTGAGCTGTGGTAAAGAGATGTACAGCGATGAAAGTGAGAGGGGTGTAAAGTGGGACCAGCTTGGGGCGTTAAGAAATTATTAGTGTGGGTTAGATTGCCCGACGACTGTTAGTTAACCCATACAAACAGATTGCGATTTTGAAAGCAAAACTGATTAGGTAAACAAACTACACACAGAGTAAGAGTAGAACCATAATTTACACGACACTGAGGTTACTATTAAACAGTTACTAAAACAGGTTATTGGTCTTTTTCTCTCATAGAACTATAGAACTATTCTCTCATACTGTTCTATTGGCACCCTACTGTATGTTTGTAAATCTGACTTGTGAGTCAGTGCCTCCCCAGCCCTCACTGCACGTCACTAATGTAAACCATTTAATATTCTTTGGTATACACAGAATAAAAGACAGACCCACTTGCCTATGAGATGATGCAACACCTCAATAGTCTGGTCGTGTAATAATCGACCGCCCTTTCTGGCAATTTGAAAGCTTTGCCCTTTTTAGAAATGTTGCTTCTGCAGGAATCAACAGGCCTGCAAACTGTTGATATCAGAAGGATCATTAAACAATTTAACAAGTTTATATTTCATATTGTCCTTATATAAATAAAGGTTTACTTTCAAGTATGAAGAAATATAACAAATCAGAATGGGAAAAGAAAAAGAGAAAAACCCACGTTTATTGGATTAAAATTTGTGAAATAATGATCAAATTAGTACAAAACTAATTGATTGTAATGCTGTGAGAGTGCAGAAAAAGATAATTTATAAAAAAGTAAATAAGAAAATTATGAAAAATTCAAATCTCTGCAGTAATCTTTTTTAAAAATTTCTAATTTTAAATGTTTGGTATATTTATCAAATGAATTTCAAAAATTATTCCTAGGTTACCTAAATTTTGAAGTAAGAGTATTTCTGCTAAATGTTCTGAAATGTTGAAGTAAATTGCAGTCTTTATATGGCATCTTTTGAGTTTTGATTTTTCGAGTTTCCTTTTTTAGTTTTTTGAGACCTTGTTCCTTGGTCTGTCAGGAAAGGAAGGATAGTAAAATAAAGGTGATGACATTGCAACATAATACTTTAAATATCGTCCAACCGTAAGGCTTTTTTATGATTATCGCAGAATTAAATCGTCATTCAAACCAATAAACAAGTAGCAAATGATAAGGTTTGGGTGAGATAGTGTACACTGAGTCTGTACACTTGGTGGCATTTATCACTGATGTCAGAAGTAATGAGACATTTATTCGTTAAGATCATCTTTCCTTGTGTGATTTTCTGTGTAATTCCTCAGTAATTTCCAAAGTATGGCTTTAGAATAGGAAAGTATTCTGTATTCTGATTATTCAGTAGGACTTCTACTTATGAATTCTTATGAATTAATAAATTTCTTTTAATGTTAATTAGGTAATATGACTGGAAAATGTTGCAATATGAGTCCGTAAATTGCGGTGAAATGCTATACATTTTGACTCCGGGGGGGGGGGGGGGGAAGTTATAGAATAGATAAAACAAAAAAAAAATTAATAATTAAGTAACATATGTGTAATCTTATTTTATATAATTTTATTACAAATGTGTAATTTGCTATATAATAAATAATAGACTTATTACGTATATAACAGAAGAAACGAAATAATTCTACGAAATTCTTTTTTTACGTAATTTTAGTGAAATCCTGAAAAGTTTGTAGTATTATCGCAAAGAAGCTAAAAATGGTAAAATGTAACTTATAATAAGTATAAAAAATTTTACTTTGAGATATGAATCGTTGTGTAAGTGAGAAAGATTGTGTCACGTCAGACAATTAAAGATCTATTTCACCCCTGACGGTAAGTCTTCTGTTTAGAAACATAGTGGAAGTCATGCAATCCTACCAGCTTCCTTATGGGGAAACACAAGGTGCCCGAGCTAATCCAAGCGTGTTAACAGTATTCTCCATTTTTAGAACTGGAAGGTGTCCATATGAATATTAAAACTAAAAATCTGGAGTGGCCTACACTCTACTTTACTATAAGTAACTTAATTTCAAATTTCTTGAGTGTATAAAACATTACGTAAACATCTAAATGAGATATAATTATTAGCCTTTCATTCCTGAGGTAGTACAGATAGTGATTGAAGGACATATTAATTTATAAGCTTATTTTTGTACATCACAAATAATTTCATTAGTATAACTACAGCAGTAATAATATTTTTGAAAAACCAAAGTGAACATTTCTTGAATCTAAATATTCTCCTATAAGAGAACGTGGCTATTGTTCAAATAGCCAGTGGATTTCTTACATCGTTTACTTGACATCCTTCTACATTGAATAATAAAGTAAAATTTTCAAATTTAAAACAGGAAAATATCCTTTTTTTCTCCGAAAAACATCATAAACAGCTAAGAAAATGTTGTTTTAATGTGATTTGTTAATTAAAGATCTACGATAATTACATTTATTAATCTCCAAACGAAAGATTTCAATTTTGAATTATCTTTTACATTTTTGGTTTTTTATAAAATTTTTATACTGGGAATTTTATGGCTTCTCAGTATTTAATAAGATCATTTTACTTCCTCTTTTTCAAATAACATATATACGAATTTTTTCTGAGTGAGTGTTATTATTTTCCTGCACAGTATTATTCCTCTTAACTCATATAAGTCAATAAACATTTTAAATTGTTCCTTTATAAATATCAATTTTATCTCAGTGGATTCACTCAAAAAATTTCTAAGTCAATGTAAACAATGTAAAAAAATATAAAAAATTCGACAAGTATAGCAGGTGATTTCTTAGTCTAGGATAAACAAACAGTTTTTATAGCGTTATTGCTCTTTTCCGTAATTGAAACTTCATGATTTTTTTTTTCTGAATTGCTAATTTTTTGTTCCATTTTGGTCAAATTTTCATTATTTTTTAAAGAGCCGTTTAGCGTCAAAAAAACATTTTCTGAAAACAGAAATCGTACTGTAACGTCCCTTTAGCGAATGTAATTTTAAAAAAAATATCTCAACTCATTTTCCTCATAATGTTCTATTTTTAGGTATAGTTTCATTTTGATCCGTCAAACAGTATGGCTTGTATCGCTGTCACAAGGTTTGAGATTGAATTATAAGTCAAAATTTTTACATTTTATTGAAAAAAAAATTTTCCCGTTGCTTTAAAATTCTGAATATATTTTTCGTTTGTTGCATTTGTAACTGCAAAGATAATGTCCAAATTTCAAAATTCTAGGGTTATCAGTTTAGAAGAAATAAATGTTTTAAAAAAAAAGGTTTTTTAAAAAAAGTGATTTTCCCATCATGCATAATTCTTCCAAAACAATAGGGATCTTCTTCCCTATGAGGCCCATTTTTGTGTAAAATATCAACTTGATCCATCAAAGATTCTGGACCGTAGCGTGGTAACAAGCAATGCTAACACACTCACCCACCCACCCACCCACACACCCACACACACACAGACATCATCGTAAAAACGTCATAAAACGACTTCTGGGGCCTCAAAACATGTAATTCCGTCAAAATCTCGAGATCAAATTTTTTCACGATCACTATACTTTACTTATAGTAAAGTAAAAAATCTGGAGTGGCCTACACTCAACTTTACTATAAGTAACTTAATATCAAATTTCATGAGTATGTAATATATAACGTCTCTTTTAGGCATAATGTAAACATCTAAATGGGATATGATTATTAGTCTTTCATTCCTGAGGTAGTAGAGGTAGTGATTGAAGGACATATCAATATATAAGCTTATTTTTGTATATCACACAGCTGATGCAAATAATTTAATTAGTATAACTACAGCAGTAATAAAATTTTTGAAAAACCCATGTGAAAATTTCTAGAAACGAAATATTCTCCTACAAGAGAATATGGCTTTTGTTCAAATAGCCAGTGGATTGCTGACATCGTTTACTTGACATCCTTCTACATTGAATAATAAAGTAAAATTTTCAAATTTAAAACAGGAAAATACCCTTTTTTTCTCCGAAAAACATCATAAACAGCTAAGAAAATGTTGTTTTAATGTGATTTGTTAATTAAAGATCTACGATAATTACATTTATTAATCTCCAAACGAAAGATTTCAATGTTGAATTATCTTTTACATTTTTACAGAATTATTATACTTTGAATTTTATGGCTTCTTAGTATTTAATAAGATCATTTTTCTTCCCCTTTGTCAAATAACATATATACGATTTTTTTCTGAGTGAGTGTTATTTTCCTGCACAATATTATTCCTCTTACATCTCATATAAGTCAATAAACAATTTAAATTGTTCCTTTATAAATATCAATTTTATCTCAGTGGAATCGCTCAAAAAATTTCTAAGTCAATGTAAACAATGAAAAAAAATATAAAGAATTCGACAAGTATAGCAGGTGATCTCTTAGTCTAAGATAAACAAACAGTTTTTATAGCGTTATTGCTCTTTCCCATAATTGAAACTTTATGATTTTTTTTTATGAATTGCTAATTTTTTATCCATTTTTGGTCAAATTTTCATTATTTTATAATCAGCCGTTTAGCGTCAAAAAAACATTTTCTGAAAACAGAAATCGTACTGTAACGCGCCATTAGCGAATGTAATTTTGAAAAAAAATATCTCAACTCATTCTACACATAATGTTCTATTTATAGGCATAGTTTCATTCTTGTCCGTCAAACAGTATGGCTTGTATCGCTCTCACAAGGTTTGAGATTGAATTATAAGTCAAAATTTGTACATTTTATTGAAAAAAAAATATTTCCTTTTGTTTTAAAATTCTGAATATATTTTTCGTTTGTTGCATTTGTAACCTGAAAGATAATGTCAAAATTTCAAAACTCTAGGGTTATCAGTTTAGGAGAAATAATTGTTTTAAAAAAAAACGGTTTTTGGCAAAAAAAGTGACCTTCCCATCATGCATAATTCTTCCCAAACAATAGGGATCTTCGTCTTTATGAGGCCCATTTTTGTGTAAAATATCATCTTGATCCATCAAAGATTCTGGACCGTAGCATGGTAACAAGGAATGCTAACACACTCACCTACCCACCCACCCACACACACACACAGACATCATCGTAAAAACCTCATAAAACGACTTCTGGGACCTCAAAGCATGTAATTCCGTCAGAATCTTGAGATCGAATTTTTTCACGATCACTATACTTTACTTATAGTAAAGTAAAAATAAAAGTTTCTGACTGACCAATGAATTATTATTATAACATATGTTAACCATATTGCACCGTTGTTATGAATGTTGCGTAGGTTTTTTTAGACAGTCAAGTTTCAAGCGAGTAAAACAATTGATTTTATGTTAATGAAAAATATTTGAGTAGTAACTTAATGGTGTACTTCCTTTAGTCATATTTAATGATATTTAGTTCATTATGAATTACACTTTTTATGCTTTTTGATCCCACTTCTTGAAACTATTTTATTGCTTTTAAGATATTAAACTCCTCTGTTGAGAACGACTGAAAAAGTACACCTGATTTTTCTCATCTCTGGACTAGTAGATTCGCGGTTCAATACCCACTCTGGCCCTCGATTTATTCACGATGGAAGTGAAAAAAATCTGGGCAAATCGTCGCTCAGAAAGGACTTTAAGCCGTCAATCACATCTACAGGTTAGTCTTTAAAGATCCTACTCTAAATAGACATTTGCTAGGCAAAATTTAGGATTCCCTATGTAGAATGCTCATTTCGTCGTATGAAAAAGGGCCGATGCTCGGCTTATGTTTGTCCTCTCGTAGGGATGCCACTGCAACCTACCCATACTCATGTTAGTATCGTCCTCACAAGCTTTCAGACTGAATCCTGGGTGAAACATTTTACATTTTATTGAAAAAAATATTTGCAGCCGCTTTAATAATCTGAGGATTTTTTCAGTTATTGCTGTTGTAGCCTCAAAAAAATGCCAAATTTGCAGTACTTTAGGAGAAAAAATGTTTAAAAACATATTTTGGCTAAAAAAGTGATTTAGCATGCGTAATTGCACACAAACTATACAGCACATCTACATTATGAGGCCCATTGTTATGTAAAAAATTAATTTGATCCATGAAAAATTTTAGACCGTTGCGTGTAAACAAACTTTTAGATACACACCCACCCACCCATCCACTTACCCACACACACAGGTCATCGGAAAAACGATTTTAGGAACTTCAAAGCTTGTAAATTTGTCAAAATCTCGAGATCTAATTTTTTTAATGATCACTATACTTTACTTACAGTAAAGTAAAAATGAAGAATTTTTGTCATATGAATCTTGTTACCAATCTTGTTATCTAGTCCTAAGAGATAACAGAAACGTAAATATAAACTTTGATTTTGCTTTTTGAGATTCCATAGACCTATCAATTTGGAAAACTTATTTTATTGAACTCTGTGGACATCAAAACTTGTATTTCCGTTGAAAACATGGTTTCGAAATTTCATCCCTAATGTAATAATTTATATATGTTTGGACGTCATCGACTTTGACCCTATGTGACTCGAAAGGTTGAAACATGCAGTGTGAAAATGTGCCACAAAGTCGAATTTGTGGCCCATCTTCTGTGAATATGACATACTTGTTACTTTGTTTTGGTACTTTTAAAGTAACTTCCTTTCTCCTTTTTTAGATGCACTTGTGGGAGGTTGGCTCCTACTAGTTAGCGTTTTTGGATCCTTTTTTTTTTATTAACCATCCTTTGGCACTGATCGCATAACACCTTGGATTGGGGCTGGGATAAGAGGAAAGGATTTGGGAAGTTGGAAAGATTATGAAACGAAGGTGGTCATGCCCAACCCCTGGCCACCTTCTCCTCCTCTTTCGTTTGTCCCTGCGTATAGCAGGTTGCCAGGGTAGCCTCGTGAATGCCGAAAGTCGGAGTTCAGTTATAGAAGCTATTAGAGGCGCTTAATCACTCCATTACTACCCCTAGCGTGGGTTAGTCGGTGGAAAGCCGCAGGCGAGAGACATGATATCTGAACTATATTTTAAACGCACTGGTCTTCTGTAAAATACTTAGAAATTGAAAGTAAGGAGGTCTTTAACACCGATCTTTAATACTGTTTTTCGTTTACATCGTGATTTAAAAAGAAACTAGTAAACTAGAGATATCTCTATTGGATTGTGCAATGTATTCGGACAATGTTTTTTCAAACATGAAGTTTGCCAAAGTAATTGGGAAATAGTTTTAACAATGTGTAAGTGGAATCATGTTTAAAATTATAAACACTGCATCTAATAAAAACAATTATACTATAACCTCAATAAAGATAACACTCATATTATCATTAGTCTTGCTTCGAAAATTGTTATTGTAGTCGTCTTACCGGTTTCACATGTTGTGCATCTTCAAGTAGGATTCAGGTATATATTTAAGTATAACAATCGTTTAATTCACATAAACACAAAATATTATTAATATCAGTAAATAGGATTATTAAGAAGTTTTATATTTAATTTTATTGATTGACTCTAGTGTTAATGAACTTTTTAGAATAATGTTATTTTAAAGGAAGTTTAGTTTCAAAAGAAATTAATACCTCTGGTGGCTGTTATTTGGGTTTCAGTTGGGTTCATTGAATATTCACTGAATGATTCATTATATCAAACTTCAAATGAAAATTTATTATCTTTTCAAATGAAAAAAATTGAAATACTCGTAGAAGAATATTATTGTTAGTTCTCAAAAGTTAAGAATGCGGAATTTTTTAAAGCGGAATTTATAAAATAAAATCCAAAGACTGTGGAAATATTATCTAAGACAGACAGGACTGCTTTTAACATTGAGATAAAAAGAATACGGTCCTTTGGCTCTATAAAACCAATTCTAATTTTTTGAATTACTTCCTAACCCATTGACATGAAGTGGATGCTGTAGAAAACTCGCTTAGCAAAGATTACAAAGGACTGCTGAGACATAACATCAGCACTAGAAACAGCGCAAGAAACACTTACTCACTAGACTATAACTGAGTAATGGACCAACCACTCAACAGATGGTATATTTAGACAGATTGTCATATGTGAGAAGCAAATGAACAGACAAGAAACTCTTAAGTAAAAACAAAGACGACTAAAAAAGAAGTAAATCGAAATCACTGAAGAAATAAATAGTATTTAAAGAAAATAAAGTTCTTCAGGTAAAATAAAATAATGTCCATTAAAAGCAACAGACTAGTTGACTACTAGAGAAAGTATGAATATCAAGTGAACATTATACAAGAAATACTGGCTCATTCATTGAATAAATATAATGTACAGAAATAGAAGGTGACACTATAGAGCATTAAGTTTGCTCTTGATGATGGACTAAGTCTAAAACAGTTCATGGTGCGAAGGCAAGGTAACTGAGAAGACAGTGTATTTTTTCTAATACTAAATGAAATTTAGTTTTATCCATAACTAACTCACTTATAATCAGTTTTAATTTATTTTATTTTTTTTTACAAATCAAACCAAATTTATAAAATGACATCACTTTTTTTATGCAATGTTAGTGAATAAACAGTTGTTACCTGTACCTATATATTTTATTACAATTAAATATATACTATCATAACGTTTATAAATGTGGCCTACTTTATAAAAAAAAAGTACGTATACATTTGAAGGCGTTCTTTCATTAGTATCGTTCCAGTAAATACGCAACATCGAGCTCATGAAGTATAAAGCAAAAGTTGTACTTTCCTGTAAATGCGAAACAGCAGCATCTTAATACAAAATGACGAAACGATATCATAGATATAATAATAAGGTAAACACTAAAATTTGAGCGTTTTTGTTTTTACATACTTTTATGATATAAAATGTATTAATCAAAATAGCACGTACTATTTATACATATATACATATATACCATATACATATATGGTATATGACCATCTTGGCCAATAATCAGAAATAGATGAAAGTATTACTTCACAGAAATCGTCGTTCTTGGCTTATGCCTGCGCAGAAAGTCCAGTAAACACATATTTAGCATTGTTGTTGAGTATCTCAGAGCTATTTATTGTTGTTGTCAGAGCTATTTACAGTGGTATTTTTTTAGTATTTTTCCACTGTTTCTTTGATAACGTATTGAAACTTACTTATGTTCATCACATCATCAGTAGTTTTAGGTGCAGCAGATCAACAGTTCTAATGAATAGCAGTCTACTATTCTAAATCAAGTTCCCAGTTGTCCTATAAGTTAAAATGACTGCATTTCATGTTCCAGTTGCCACATATTAACTCTAAGACCTATGCCATAGATCTGTGAAACAATCAAAACTTCATTTTATTATTACGTAATTATTTCGTCTATTTATTTTTTATAGAAAAGTAATGTATAACATAATGTATAACTCAGTGTCAGAGAAGAAATTATATGTCAAAACTAAAGTAATAAAAATATAAATAACCCGTGATAAAAATAAATTTGTTTTTATTGTTGTATCGATCTGTGGGTATTAGTTTGGATAAAATAATAAGGATCATCAGTCTGCGTTAGCAAGTACGAGAAAGGTGGTGTTTATTGATATAAAAATACAAATGGATAGACAGAGTTTTTTCGATAGAGATACAAAAAAAAAAGAGACTCAAAGATGAATCAGTTTTGAAAACATAAAGAGGAATGAAGGCATTGTGGTGGCTTAAGGCCGGTACTGATAGATATGGCAAAAGCAAATAATGGCAAACTGGACTGAATGCATTTAAGGCGCCCTGATAGGTATCTGTTGATGTGAATAGCTAAGGTACAGGTGTTGATTGGTCGGTTTATTAAAGTGTAGCTGGGGGCGTTGTTTTGTCGTCCCATGGCTGACCCCTATGCCCTGCTTCATTGATTTTCTTCTTTATTTGGATTTAATGAATTCCATTTTTAGTAACCGCCTACTTGCCAAATCGATTTTATCATGATTTTAATAATTTACTAATTTATGTTATATTGTATTTTAAAGTCTAAAATCAATAGTAATGTATCCTAACATTTAAACTTCTATGATTTCACTGAAGTTTGAATTACATGTTTTAACCATTTCCATAATTTTAAATTAAAAGCACTTTTAAATCGTATATTTATTGTTTAAAATAAAATCAAAACTAGTTGAATATGTAGTCAAAAATGCTTGAAGTGAAATATTTGTTTATTTTTTTTTTTATATATATTACCTTTTTATTGTGAATTAGCATAGGAGATAACGAAATAGGAGTGATAACAGTTGGTTTTACTTTGGTATTGTTCTATCACATGGTCCATATAGTTAAATAGTTTATATATGTAATATATATGTAACTTACATAATATCTATATAAATAAATAAGTCGCGTACACCCACAGTCTTGACCACACTTACCTTTCTTCTTCCCTTCTACTCTCTTCCTGATGACAAACTTTGATTCGAAATATTGATTCAGTAAGTGTTCTCGTTCTTTATGTGTTCTTTTTTCAGTTTTATATATTATATATACATTTAAAATAAACTGTGACACATAGACAGAAACATAACAAACACTCACTTTTCAATATTTCGGCCGTAATGGTGGTCGAAATATTGAAAAGTGAGTCTTTGTTATGTTTCTGTCTATGTATCACAGTTTATTTTAAGTGTAATTTGTCCTGCCGGACCGCTTTTCATTTATCATGGTATATATATATATATATATATATACATTTCACATAAACACGTGAAATAACAATCAATGATCAAACCACAATATGAAATGGGAAAACAAGACTAAGATCTTTCAACTGTAACAAGCGGTCTTCGTCAGAGTCAAAAATCCAACATTGATCATATATATATATATATATATATATATATATATATATATAGAAAGTGTTTTGTTCTACGCTTATGTTTCTTGTTTTTTTTTTAATAGGTATTGTTAAATATTGCACCATATTTGGCTTGTATCTGTTTTATAAATAATTTCTCCAATTTCCGAAATTCCTTCCATGTCTATCTTCCTTAAAACTCTATGGCTTATCACCTGTATTACTAGTCGACATGGTTTGAATATACCATATTCATCACAAACTCAAATTTTCGGGTAATCAGTTTTCAGGAAAATGGGAGACCAAGCACTTTGTAGACGCAAGGGTTACTTGTCCTTGCGTCTACAACGTGCTTAGTGTACCTTTCTCTTTTTTCCTGAAGATGGGTTGTCCAAAAATTTGAGTTTGTAAGTGTGTTACTTTACTCTGAGTATTATATAAATATTTTTAACTCCATTATCATCAGGAGAAGATGTACATGGGAAACCAAAACTATATGCAGTTCTCAAGTGTTATAACCGGGTCACCATGGATGAAAGGGAAAGGAAGGGGCATCAATAAATTGAATTAGTTAAATACTAAATAAATTAAAGTAAAAAAAATACTTAAAAAATGATAAAGTAGAAAAATACAAAAAGGTTGTGAAAACAATTTTGTAAAATCGTAAAACCTGAAGTAGAAGATTCTAAAAAGTTAACAATTTTTTGCTTAGGCCATTAAAGAAATACTTTATTGCCCATAGTGCATTTCAAATTGATAATAGATATAATGTTTGTTAACAGAAGAATGTACTTAATTTTGGTGTTTTTACAATTTGAGATGTAGAAATGTAATTGGTGAACGAGGTAAGGGCAATAAGTTTGTTAATTTATTTTGCCCAATTCTATTGCGGAGTGAAATTACCTTTTATACTTTTATCATGTGAATATGAACTAATGGAAAATCTATTTGTATCCTTATTAATTAAGTTACGATTAGTAATATTTTATAATAATGTCGGGTTTTTTTTATAATACCTTATCTTTTAGAGTATCTATAGAAAGGCGTGAGGAAAATTTCGTCGAAGTGATGCGGAAGATAAAATATTTCAGAACCTAGAAGAAAGTGAGGACAAAATCGTGTTTGGACGGAAATAAGTTGACTGCAATTTTTTTCGGTTCAAGACATATTTTGGTCGTAGAAAATTTTCTCTCATATCGAGTGTCCCGCAAAAAACTTATGTTATGTTGTATTCTCTTTTCTCAGAAAATATTCTTTTGTCGCGTGGATGATATGCTGTTATGTTTTATTAGTATTTCAAACATCTTCTTTCCGGTCAATTAAATCTATCGTTATAGTAAATATTAAATAAGGGGATTGTTTGACATTAAGAATTTGAACAGCGTAATTTTAATTTATTTCAGTATAAGGCTTTAGTTCAAAAATGAAGTATACAAGTTATATGTGTGTTATTAGTGGAATCACCAATCATTTTGTATTACTGCCTTCCCTAAGACGCCATG